>CM060981.1:3260567-4460567 GCA_030765065.1 Deroplatys truncata | reverse complement strand
GTTAGGGCAGGATTATAATGGTTCAGCTGTAGGATCTCAAGATGTATTGACTACATGGTTAGGGGAGGATTCTAATGGTTCAGCTGTAGGATCTCAAGACATAATGACTACATGGTTAGGGCAGGATTCTAATGGTTCAGCTGAAGGACCTCAAGATGTACTGACTACATGCTTAGGGCAGGATTCTAATGGTTCAGCTGTAGGACCTTAAGATGTACTGACTGTTCATGGTTAGGGCAGGATTCTAATGGTTAAGCTGTAGGACCTCAACATGTACTGACTGTTCATTGCGAGGGCAGGATTATAATGGTTCAGCTGTAGGACCTCAAGATGTACTGACTGTTCATTGCAAGGACAGGATTCTAATGGTTCAGCTAAAGGACCTTAAGATGTACTGACTGTTCATTGTTAGGGCAGGATTCTAATGGTTCAGCTGTAGGACCTCAACATGTACTGACTGTACATAGGGCAGGACTATAATGGTTCAGCTGTAGGACCTAAAGATGTACTGACTGTTCATTGCTAGGGCAGGATTGTAATGGTTCAGCTGTAGGACCTCAACATGTACTGACTGTTCATTGCAAGGACAGGATTCTAATGGTTCAGCTGTAGGACCTTAAGATGTAATGACTGTTCATTGCTAGGGCAGGATTCTAATGGTTCAGCTGTAGGACCTCAACATGTACTGACTGTACATAGTTAGGGCAGGATTATAATGGTTCAGCTGTAGGACCTCAAGATGTACTGACTGTTCATTGATAGGGCAGGATTCTAATGGTTCAGCTGTAGGGCCTCAACATGTACTGACTGTACATAGTTAGGGCAGGATTATAATGGTTCAGCTGTAGGACCTTAAGATGTACTGACTGTTCATTGCTAAGGCAGGATTGTAATGGTTCAGCTGTAGGACCTCAAGGTGTACTGACTGTACATAGTTAGGGCAGGATTATAATGGTTCAGCTGTAGGACCTCAAGATGTATTGAATGTTAATGGTTAGGGCAGGATTCTAATGGTTCAGCTGTAGGACCTCATGTTGTACTGACTGTTCATTGCTAGGACAGCATTCTAATGGTTCAGCTTTAGGACCTCAAGATGTACTGACTACATGGTTAGGGCAGGATTATAATGGTTCAGCTGTAGGACCTTAAGAAGTACTGACTACATGGTTAGGGCAGGATTATAATGGTTCAGCTGTAGGATCTCAAGATGTACTGACTACATGGTTAGGGCAGGATTATAATGGTTCAGCTGTAGGATCTCAAGATGTACTGACTACATGGTCAGGGCAGGATTATAATGGTTCAGCTGTAGGACCTTAAGAAGTACTGACTGTTCATTGCTAGGACAGGATTATAATGGTTCAACTTAGGATCTCAAGATGTACTGACTACATGGTTAGGGCAGGATTATAATGGTTCAGCTGTAAGATCTCAAGATGTACTGACTACATGGTTAGGGCAGGATTATAATGGTTCAGCTGTAGGACCTTAAGAAGTACTGACTGTTCATTGCTAGGACAGGCTTCTAATGGTTCAGCTGTAGGATCTCAAATTGTATTGACTACACGGTTAGGGCAGGATTCTAATGGTTCAGCTGTAGGAACTCAAGACGTAATGACTACATGGTTAGGGCAGGATTCTAATGGTTCAGCTGTAGGATCTTAAGATGTACTGACTGTTCATGGTTAGGGCAGGATTCTAATGGTTCAGCTGTAGGACCTTGAGATGTACTGACTACATGGTTAGGGCAGGATTCTAATGGTTCAGCTGTAGGACCTCAAGATGTACTGACTACATGGTTAGGGCAGGATTCTAATGGTTCAGCTGTAGGACCTTAAGATGTACTGACTGTTCATGGTTAGGGCAGGATTCTAATGGTTAAGCTGTAGAACCTCAACATGTACCGACTGTTCATTGCGAGGGCAGGATTATAATGGTTCAGCTGTAGGACCTCAAGATGTACTGACTGTTCATTGCAAGGACAGGATTCTAATGGTTCAGCTGTAGGACCTCAACATGTACTGTCTGAACATAGTTAGGGCAGGATTATAATGGTTCAGCTGTAGGACCTAAAGATGTACTGACTGTTCATTGCTAGGGCAGGATTCTAATGGTTCAGCTGTAGGACCTTAAGATGTACTGACTGTTCATTGCTAGGGCAGGATTCTAATGGTTCAGCTGTAGGACCTCAACATGTACTGACTGTACATAGTTAGGGCAGGATTATAATGGTTCAGCTGTAGGACCTCAAGATGTACTGACTGTTCATTGCTAGGGCAGGATTCTAATGGTTCAGCTGTAGGACCTCAAGATGTACTGAATGTTCGTGGTTAGGGCAGGATTCTAATGGTTCAGCTGTAGGACCTCAAGATGTACTGACCGTTCATTGTTAGGGCAGGATTCTAATGGTTCAGCTGTAGGACCTCAAAATGTACTTACTGTACATTGTTAGGGCAGGATTCTAATGGTTCAGCTGTAGGACCTCAACATGTACTGACTGTTCATTGCTAGGGAAGGATTCTAATGGTTCAGCTGTAGGACCTCAAGATGTAATGACTGCACATTGCTAGGGCAGGATTCTAATGGTTCAGATGTAGGACCTCAAGATGTACTAACTGTTCATTGTTAAGGCAGGATTCTAATGGTTCAGATGTAGGACCTCAAGATGTACTGAATGTTCATTGTTAGGGCAGGATTCTAATGGTTCAGCTATAGGACCACAAGATGTACTGACTGTTTATGGTTAGGGCAGGAATCTAATGGTTCAGCTATAGGACCTCAAAATGCACTGACAGTTCATTGCTAGGGCAGGATTCTAATGGTTCAGCTGTAGGACCTCAAGATGTACTAACTGTTCATTGTTAGGGCAGGATTCTAATGGTTCAGATGTAGCACCTCAAAATGTACTGACTGTTCATGGTTTAGGCAGCATTCTAATGCTACAGCTATAGGTCCTCAAGATGTACTAACTGTTTATGGTTAGGGCAGGATTCTAATGGTTCAGCTGTAGGACCTCAAGATGTACTGACGGTTCGTTGCTAGGGCAGGATTCTAATGGTTCAGCTGTAAGACCTCAACATGTACTGACTGTACATAGTTAGGGCAGGATTCTAATGGTTCAGCTGTAGGACCTTAAGATGTACTGACTGATCATTGCTAAGGCGGGATTCTAATGGTTCAGCTGTAGGACCTCAAGATGTACTGACTGTTCATGGTTAGGGCAGGATTCTAATGGTTCAGCTATAGGACCTCAAGATGCACTGACTGTTCATTGCTAGGGCAGGATTCTAATGGTTCAGCTGTAGGACCTCAATATGTACTGACTATTCATTGCTAGGGCAGGATTCTAATGGTTCAGCTGTAAGACCAAAAGATGTACTGACTGTTCATTGCTAGGGCAGGATTCTAATGGTTCAGCTGTAGGACCTCAAGATGTACTGAATGTTCATTGTTAGGGCAGGATTCTAATGGTTCAGCTGTAGGACCTCAAGATGTACTGACTGTTCATTGTTAGGGCAGGATTCTAATGGTTCAGCTGTAGGACCTCAAAATGTACTGACTGTTCATTGTTAGGGCAGGATTCTAATGGTTCAGCTGTAGGACCTCAAGATGTACTGACTGTTCATTGTTAGGGCAGGATTCTAATGGTTCAGCTGTAGGACCTCAAAATGTACTGACTGTTCATTGTTAGGTCAGGATTCTAATGGTTCAGCTGTAGGACCTCAAGATGTACTGACTGTTCATTGTTAGGGCAGGATTCTAATGGTTCAGCTGTAGGACCTCAAAATGTACTTACTGTACATTGTTAGGGCAGGATTCTAATGGTTCAGCTGTAGGATCTCAAGATGTACTGACTGTTCATTGCTAGGGCAGGATTCCAATGGTTCAGCTGTAGGACCTCAACATGTACTGACTGTTTATTGCTAGGGAAGGATTCTAATGGTTCAGCTGTAGGACCTCAAGATGTAATGACTGCACATTGCTAGGGCAGGATTCTAATGGTTCAGATGTAGGACCTCAAGATGTACTAACTGTTCATTGTTAGGGCAGGATTCTAATGGTTCAGATGTAGGACCTCAAGATGTACTGAATGTTCATTGTTAGGGCAGGATTCTAATGGTTCAGCTATAGGACCACAAGATGTACTGACTGTTTATGGTTAGGGCAGGAATCTAATGGTTCAGCTATAGGAACTCAAAATGCACTGACTGTTCATTGTTAGGGAAGGATTCTAATGGTTCAGCTGTAGGACCTCAAGATGTACTGACTGTTCATTGTTAGGGTAGGATTCTAATGGTTCAGCTGTAGGACCTCAAAATGTACTGACTGTTCATGGTTAGGGCAGGATTCTAATGGTACAGCTGTAGGACCTCAAGATGTACTGACTGTTTATGGTTAGGGCAGGATTCTAATTGTTCAGCTGTAGGACCTCAAGATGTACTGACGGTTCATTGCTAGGGCAGGATTCTAATGGTTCAGCTGTAGGACCTCAACATGTACTGAGTGTACATAGTTAGGGCAGGATTCTAATGGTTCAGCTGTAGGACCGTAAGATGTACTGACTGTTCATTGCTAAGGCGGGATTCTAATGGTTCAGCTGTAGGACCTCAAGATGTACTGACTGTTCATGTTTAGGGCATGATTCTAATAGTTAGGCTGTAGGACCATAAGATGTACTGACTGTTCATTGCTAAGGCAGGATTCTAATGGTTCAGCTGTAGGACCTCAAGATGTACTGACTGTTCATGGTTAGGGCAGGATTCTAATGGTTCAGCTATAGGACCTCAAGATGTACTGACTGTTCATTGCTAGGGCAGGATTCTAATGGTTCAGCTGTAGGACCTTAAGATGTACTGATGTTCATTGCTAGGACAGGATTCTAATGGTTCAGCTGTAGGATCTCAAGATGTACTGACTACATGGTTAGGGCAGGATTATAATGGTTCAGCTGTAGGATCTCAAGATGTATTGACTACATGGTTAGGGCAGGATTCTAATGGTTCAGCTGTAGGATCTCAAGACATAATGACTACATGGTTAGGGCAGGATTCTAATGGTTCAGCTGAAGGACCTCAAGATGTACTGACTACATGCTTAGGGCAGGATTCTAATGGTTCAGCTGTAGGAGCTTAAGATGTACTGACTGTTCATGGTTAGGGCAGGATTCTAATGGTTAAGCTGTAGGACCTAAACATGTACTGACTGTTCATTGCGAGGGCAGGATTATAATGGTTCAGCTGTAGGACCTCAAGATGTACTGACTGTTCATTGCAAGGACAGGATTCTAATGGTTCAGCTAAAGGACCTTAAGATGTACTGACTGTTCATTGTTAGGGCAGGATTCTAATGGTTCAGCTGTAGGACCTCAACATGTACTGACTGTACATAGGGCAGGACTATAATGGTTCAGCTGTAGGACCTAAAGATGTACTGACTGTTCATTGCTAGGGCAGGATTGTAATGGTTCAGCTGTAGGACCTCAACATGTACTGACTGTTCATTGCAAGGACAGGATTCTAATGGTTCAGCTGTAGGACCTTAAGATGTAATGACTGTTCATTGCTAGGGCAGGATTCTAATGGTTCAGCTGTAGGACCTCAACATGTACTGACTGTACATAGTTAGGGCAGGATTATAATGGTTCAGCTGTAGGACCTCAAGATGTACTGACTGTTCATTGATAGGGCAGGATTCTAATGGTTCAGCTGTAGGGCCTCAACATGTACTGACTGTACATAGTTAGGGCAGGATTATAATGGTTCAGCTGTAGGACCTTAAGATGTACTGACAGTTCATTGCTAAGACAGGATTGTAATGGTTCAGCTGTAGGACCTCAAGGTGTACTGACTGTACATAGTTAGGGCAGGATTATAATGGTTCAGCTGTAGGACCTCAAGATGTATTGAATGTTAATGGTTAGGGCAGAATTCTAATGGTTCAGCTGTAGGACCTCATGTTGTACTGACTGTTCATTGCTAGGACAGCATTCTAATGGTTCAGCTTTAGGACCTCAAGATGTACTGACTACATGGTTAGGGCAGGATTATAATGGTTCAGCTGTAGGACCTTAAGAAGTACTGACTACATGGTTAGGGCAGGATTATAATGGTTCAGCTGTAGGATCTCAAGATGTACTGACTACATGGTTAGGGCAGGATTATAATGGTTCAGCTGTAGGATCTCAAGATGTACTGACTACATGGTCAGGGCAGGATTATAATGGTTCAGCTGTAGGAGCTTAAGAAGTACTGACTGTTCATTGCTAGGACAGGATTATAATGGTTCAACTTAGGATCTCAAGATGTACTGACTACATGGTTAGGGCATGATTATAATGGTTCAGCTGTAAGATCTCAAGATGTACTGACTACATGGTTAGGGCAGGATTATAATGGTTCAGCTGTAGGACCTTAAGAAGTACTGACTGTTCATTGCTAGGACAGGCTTCTAATGGTTCAGCTGTAGGATCTCAAATTGTATTGACTACATGGTTAGGGCAGGATTCTAATGGTTCAGCTGTAGGAACTCAAGACGTAATGACTACATGGTTAGGGCAGGATTCTAATGGTTCAGCTGTAGGATCTTAAGATGTACTGACTGTTCATGGTTAGGGCAGGATTCTAATGGTTCAGCTGTAGGACCTTGAGATGTACTGACTACATGGTTAGGGCAGGATTCTAATGGTTCAGCTGTAGGACCTCAAGATGTACTGACTACATGGTTAGGGCAGGATTCTAATGGTTCAGCTGTAGGACCTTAAGATGTACTGACTGTTCATGGTTAGGGCAGGATTCTAATGGTTAAGCTGTAGAACCTCAACATGTACCGACTGTTCATTGCGAGGGCAGGATTATAATGGTTCAGCTGTAGGACCTCAAGATGTACTGACTGTTTATTGCAAGGACAGGTATCTAATGGTTCAGCTGTAGGACCTCAACATGTACTGTCTGAACATAGTTAGGGCAGGATTATAATGGTTCAGCTGTAGGACCTAAAGATGTACTGACTGTTCATTGCTAGGGCAGGATTCTAATGGTTCAGCTGTAGGACCTTAAGATGTACTGACTGTTCATTGCTAGGGCAGGATTCTAATGGTTCAGCTGTAGGACCTCAACATGTACTGACTGTACATAGTTAGGGCAGGATTATAATGGTTCAGCTGTAGGACCTCAAGATGTACTGACTGTTCATTGCTAGGGCAGGATTCTAATGGTTCAGCTGTAGGACCTCAACATGTACTGACTGTACATAGTTAGGGCAGGATTATGGTGGTTCAGCTGTAGGACCTCAACATGTGACTGTACATAGTTAGGGCAGGATTCTAATGGTTAAGCTGTAAGACCTCAACATGTACTGACTGTACATAGTTAGGGCAGGATTATAATGGTTCAGCTGTAGGACCTTAAGATGTACTGACTGTTCATTGCTAGGGCAGGATTGTAATGGTTCAGCTGTAGGACCTCAAGATGTACTGACTCTACATAGTTAGGGCAGGATTATAATGGTTCAGCTGTAGGACCTCAAGATGTACTGAATGTTCATGGTTAGGGCAGGATTATAATGGTTCAGCTGTAGGACTTCAAGTTGTACTGACTGTTCATTGCTAGGACTGGATTCTAATGGTTCAGCTTTAGGACCTCAAGATGTACTCAATGTTCATGGTTAGGGTAGGATTCTAATGGTTCAGCTGTAGGACCTTAAGATGTACTGACTGTTCATTGCTAGAGCAGGAATTTAATGGTTCAGTTGTAGGACCTCAAGATAAACTGAATTTTCATGGTTAGGGCAGGATTCTAATGGTTCAACTGTAGGACCTCAAGATGTACTGACTGCTCATTGCTAGGGCAGGATTCTAATGGTTAAGCTGTAGGACCTCAAGATGTACTGACTGTTCATTGCTAGGGCAGGATTCTAATGGTTAAGCTGTAGGACCTCAAGATGTACTGACTGTTCAATGCTAGGGCAGGATTCTAATGGTTCAGCTGTAGGACCTCAAGATGCACTGAATGTTCATGCTTAGGGCAGGATTGCAATGGTTCAGTTGTAGGACCTCAAGATGTACTGAATGTTCATGGTTAGGGCAGGATTCTAATGGTTCAGCTGTAGGACCTCAAGATGTACTGACTGTTCATTGTTAGGGCAGGATTCTAATAGTTCAGCTGTAGGACCTCAAAATGTACTTACTGTACATTGTTAGGGCAGGATTCTAATGGTTCAGCTGTAGGATCTCAAGATGTACTGACTGTTCATTGCTAGGGCAGGATTCTAATGGTTCAGCTGTAGGACCTCAACATGTACTGACTGTTCATTGCTAGGGAAGGATTCTAATGGTTCAGCTGTAGGACCTCAAGACGTAATGACTGCACATTGCTAGGGCAGGATTCTAATGGTTCAGATGTAGGACCTCAAGATGTACTGAATGTTCATTGTTAGGGCAGTATTCTAATGGTTCAGCTATAGGACCACAAGATGTACTGACTGTTTATGGTTAGGGCAGGAATCTAATGGTTCAGCTATAGGACCTCAAAATGCACTGACTGTTCATTGTTAGGGCAGGATTCTAATGGTTCAGCTGTAGGACCTCAAGATGTACTAACTGTTCATTGTTAGGGCAGGATTCTAATGGTTTAGATGTAGGACCTCAAAAAGTACTGACTGTTCATGGTTTAGGCAGCATTCTAATGCTACAGCTATAGGACCTCAACATGTACTAACTGTTCATTGTTAGGGCAGGATTCTAATGGTTCAGCTGTAGGACCTCAAAATGTACTGACTGTTCATTGTTAGGGCAGGATTCTAATGGTTCAGCTGTAGGACCTCAAGATGTACTGACTGTTCATTGTTAGGGCAGGATTCTAATGGTTCAGCTGTAGGACCTCAAGATGTACTGACTGTTCATTGTTAGGGTAGGATTCTAATGGTTCAGCTGTAGGACCTCAAAATGTACTGACTGTTCATGGTTAGGGCAGCATTCTAATGGTACAGCTATAGGACCTCAAGATGTACTGACTGTTTATCGTTAGGGCAGGATTCTAATGGTACAGCTGTAGGACCTCAAGATGTACTGACTGTTTATGGTTAGGGCAGGATTCTAATTGTTCAGCTGTAGGACCTCAAGATGTACTGACGGTTCATTGCTAGGGCAGGATTCTAATGGTTCAGCTGTAGGACCTCAACATGTACTGAGTGTACATAGTTAGGACAGGATTCTAATGGTTCAGCTGTAGGACCTTAAGATGTACTGACTGATCATTGC
This sequence comes from Deroplatys truncata, assembly GCA_030765065.1. Classification (NCBI taxonomy): domain Eukaryota; kingdom Metazoa; phylum Arthropoda; class Insecta; order Mantodea; family Mantidae; genus Deroplatys; species Deroplatys truncata. The sequence goes on along the minus strand of CM060981.1, from coordinate 4,451,311 downwards.
TAAGGCGGGATTCTAATGGTTCAGCTGTAGGACCTCAAGATGTACTGACTGTTCATGGTTAGGGCAGGATTCTAATGGTTCAGGTATAGGACCTCAAGATGCACTGACTGTTCATTGCTAGGGCAGGATTCTAATGGTTCAGCTGTAGGACCTCAATATGTACTGACTATTCATTGCTAGGGCAGGATTCTAATGGTTCAGCTGTAAGACCAAAAGATGTACTGACTGTTCATTGCTAGGGCAGGATTCTAATGGTTCAGCTGTAGGACCTCAAGATGTACTGAATGTTCATTGTTAGGGCAGGATTCTAATGGTTCAGCTGTAGGACCTCAAGATGTACTGACTGTTCATTGTTAGGGCAGGATTCTAATGGTTCAGCTTTAGGACCTCAAAATGTACTGACTGTTCATTGTTAGGGCAGGATTCTAATGGTTCAGCTGTAGGACCTCAAGATGTACTGACTGTTCATTGTTAGGGCAGGATTCTAATGGTTCAGCTGTAGGACCTCAAAATGTACTGACTGTTCATTGTTAGGTCAGGATTCTAATGGTTCAGCTGTAGGACCTCAAGATGTACTGACTGTTCATTGTTAGGGCAGGATTCTAATGGTTCAGCTGTAGGACCTCAAAATGTACTTACTGTACATTGTTAGGGCAGGATTCTAATGGTTCAGCTGTAGGATCTCAAGATGTACTGACTGTTCATTGCTAGGGCAGGATTCCAATGGTTCAGCTGTAGGACCTCAACATGTACTGACTGTTTATTGCTAGGGAAGGATTCTAATGGTTCAGCTGTAGGACCTCAAGATGTAATGACTGCACATTGCTAGGGCAGGATTCTAATGGTTCAGATGTAGGACCTAAAGATGTACTAACTGTTCATTGTTAGGGCAGGATTCTAATGGTTCAGATGTAGGACCTCAAGATGTACTGAATGTTCATTGTTAGGGCAGGATTCTAATGGTTCAGCTATAGGACCACAAGATGTACTGACTGTTTATGGTTAGGGCAGGAATCTAATGGTTCAGCTATAGGAACTCAAAATGCACTGACTGTTCATTGTTAGGGAAGGATTCTAATGGTTCAGCTGTAGGACCTCAAGATGTACTGACTGTTCATTGTTAGGGTAGGATTCTAATGGTTCAGCTGTAGGACCTCAAAATGTACTGACTGTTCATGGTTAGGGCAGCATTCTAATGGTACAGCTATAGGACCTCAAGATGTACTGATTTTTATGGTTAGGGCAGGATTCTAATGGTACAGCTGTAGGACCTCAAGATGTACTGACTGTTTATGGTTAGGGCAGGATTCTAATTGTTCAGCTGTAGGACCTCAAGATGTACTGACGGTTCATTGCTAGGGCAGGATTCTAATGGTTCAGCTGTAGGACCTCAACATGTACTGAGTGTACATAGTTAGGGCAGGATTCTAATGGTTCAGCTGTAGGACCGTAAGATGTACTGACTGTTCATTGCTAAGGCGGGATTCTAATGGTTCAGCTGTAGGACCTCAAGATGTACTGACTGTTCATGTTTAGGGCATGATTCTAATAGTTAGGCTGTAGGACCATAAGATGTACTGACTGTTCATTGCTAAGGCAGGATTCTAATGGTTCAGCTGTAGGACCTCAAGATGTACTGACTGTTCATGGTTAGGGCAGGATTCTAATGGTTCAGCTATAGGACCTCAAGATGTACTGACTGTTCATTGCTAGGGCAGGATTCTAATGGTTCAGCTGTAGGACCTTAAGATGTACTGATGTTCATTGCTAGGACAGGATTCTAATGGTTCAGCTGTAGGATCTCAACATGTACTGACTACATGGTTAGGGCAGGATTATAATGGTTCAGCTGTAGGATCTCAAGATGTATTGACTACATGGTTAGGACAGGATTCTAATGGTTCAGCTGTAGGAACTCAAGACGTAATGACTACATGGTTAGGGCAGGATTCTAATGGTTCAGCTGTAGGATCTTAAGATGTACTGACTGTTCATGGTTAGGGCAGGATTCTAATGGTTCAGCTGTAGGACCTTGAGATGTACTGACTACATGGTTAGGGCAGAACTCTAATGGTTCAGCTGTAGGACCTCAAGATGTACTGACTACATGGTTAGGGCAGGATTCTAATGGTTCAGCTGTAGGACCTTAAGATGTACTGACTGTTCATGGTTAGGGCAGGATTCTAATGGTTAAGCTGTAGAACCTCAACATGTACCGACTGTTCATTGCGAGGGCAGGATTATAATGGTTCAGCTGTAGGACCTCAAGATGTACTGACTGTTCATTGCAAGGACAGGATTCTAATGGTTCAGCTGTAGGACCTCAACATGTACTGTCTGAACATAGTTAGGGCAGGATTATAATGGTTCAGCTGTAGGACCTAAAGATGTACTGACTGTTCATTGCTAGGGCAGGATTCTAATGGTTCAGCTGTAGGACCTTAAGATGTACTGACTGTTCATTGCTAGGGCAGGATTCTAATGGTTCAGCTGTAGGACCTCAACATGTACTGACTGTACATAGTTAGGGCAGGATTATAATGGTTCAGCTGTAGGACCTCAAGATGTACTGACTGTTCATTGCTAGGGCAGGATTCTAATGGTTCAGCTGTAGGACCTCAAGATGTACTGAATGTTCGTGGTTAGGGCAGGATTCTAATGGTTCAGCTGTAGGACCTCAAGATGTACTGACCGTTCATTGTTAGGGCAGGATTCTAATGGTTCAGCTGTAGGACCTCAAAATGTACTTACTGTACATTGTTAGGGCAGGATTCTAATGGTTCAGCTGTAGGACCTCAACATGTACTGACTGTTCATTGCTAGGGAACGATTCTAATGGTTCAGCTGTAGGACCTCAAGATGTAATGACTGCACATTGCTAGGGCAGGATTCTAATGGTTCAGATGTAGGACCTCAAGATGTACTAACTGTTCATTGTTAAGGCAGGATTCTAATGGTTCAGATGTAGGACCTCAAGATGTACTGAATGTTCATTGTTAGGGCAGGATTCTAATGGTTCAGCTATAGGACCACAAGATGTACTGACTGTTTATGGTTAGGGCAGGAATCTAATGGTTCAGCTATAGGACCTCAAAATGCACTGACAGTTCATTGCTAGGGCAGGATTCTAATGGTTCAGCTGTAGGACCTCAAGATGTACTAACTGTTCATTGTTAGGGCAGGATTCTAATGGTTCAGATGTAGCACCTCAAAATGTACTGACTGTTCATGGTTTAGGCAGCATTCTAATGCTACAGCTATAGGTCCTCAAGATGTACTAACTGTTTATGGTTAGGGCAGGATTCTAATGGTTCAGCTGTAGGACCTCAAGATCTACTGACTGTTTATGGTTAGGGCAGGATTCTAATTGTTCAGCTGTAGGACCTCAAGATGTACTGACGGTTCGTTGCTAGGGCAGGATTCTAATGGTTCAGCTGTAAGACCTCAACATGTACTGACTGTACATAGTTAGGGCAGGATTCTAATGGTTCAGCTGTAGGACCTTAAGATGTACTGACTGATCATTGCTAAGGCGGGATTCTAATGGTTCAGCTGTAGGACCTCAAGATGTACTGACTGTTCATGGTTAGGGCAGGATTCTAATGGTTCAGCTATAGGACCTCAAGATGCACTGACTGTTCATTGCTAGGGCAGGATTCTAATGGTTCAGCTGTAGGACCTCAATATGTACTGACTATTCATTGCTAGGGCAGGATTCTAATGGTTCAGCTGTAAGACCAAAAGATGTACTGACTGTTCATTGCTAGGGCAGGATTCTAATGGTTCAGCTGTAGGAACTCAAGATGTACTGAATGTTCATTGTTAGGGCAGGATTCTAATGGTTCAGCTGTAGGACCTCAAGATGTACTGACTGTTCATTGTTAGGGCAGGATTCTAATGGTTCAGCTGTAGGACCTCAAAATGTACTGACTGTTCATTGTTAGGGCAGGATTCTAATGGTTCAGCTGTAGGACCTCAAGATGTACTGACTGTTCATTGTTAGGGCAGGATTCTAATGGTTCAGCTGTAGGACCTCAAAATGTACTGACTGTTCATTGTTAGGTCAGGATTCTAATGGTTCAGCTGTAGGACCTCAAGATGTACTGACTGTTCATTGTTAGGGCAGGATTCTAATGGTTCAGCTGTAGGACCTCAAAATGTACTTACTGTACATTGTTAGGGCAGGATTCTAATGGTTCAGCTGTAGGATCTCAAGATGTACTGACTGTTCATTGCTAGGGCAGGATTCCAATGGTTCAGCTGTAGGACCTCAACATGTACTGACTGTTTATTGCTAGGGAAGGATTCTAATGGTTCAGCTGTAGGACCTCAAGATGTAATGACTGCACATTGCTAGGGCAGGATTCTAATGGTTCAGATGTAGGACCTCAAGATGTACTAACTGTTCATTGTTAGGGCAGGATTCTAATGGTTCAGATGTAGGACCTCAAGATGTACTGAATGTTCATTGTTAGGGCAGGATTCTAATGGTTCAGCTATAGGACCACAAGATGTACTGACTGTTTATGGTTAGGGCAGGAATCTAATGGTTCAGCTATAGGAACTCAAAATGCACTGACTGTTCATTGTTAGGGAAGGATTCTAATGGTTCAGCTGTAGGACCTCAAGATGTACTGACTGTTCATTGTTAGGGTAGGATTCTAATGGTTCAGCTGTAGGACCTCAAAATGTACTGACTGTTCATGGTTAGGGCAGGATTCTAATGGTACAGCTGTAGGATCTCAAGATGTACTGACTGTTTATGGTTAGGGCAGGATTCTAATTGTTCAGCTGTAGGACCTCAAGATGTACTGACGGTTCATTGCTAGGGCAGGATTCTAATGGTTCAGCTGTAGGACCTCAACATGTACTGAGTGTACATAGTTAGGGCAGGATTCTAATGGTTCAGCTGTAGGACCGTAAGATGTACTGACTGTTCATTGCTAAGGCGGGATTCTAATGGTTCAGCTGTAGGACCTCAAGATGTACTGACTGTTCATGTTTAGGGCATGATTCTAATAGTTAGGCTGTAGGACCATAAGATGTACTGACTGTTCATTGCTAAGGCAGGATTCTAATGGTTCAGCTGTAGGACCTCAAGATGTACTGACTGTTCATGGTTAGGGCAGGATTCTAATGGTTCAGCTATAGGACCTCAAGATGTACTGACTGTTCATTGCTAGGGCAGGATTCTAATGGTTCAGCTGTAGGACCTTAAGATGTACTGATGTTCATTGCTAGGACAGGATTCTAATGGTTCAGCTGTAGGATCTCAAGATGTACTGACTACATGGTTAGGGCAGGATTATAATGGTTCAGCTGTAGGATCTCAAGATGTATTGACTACATGGTTAGGGCAGGATTCTAATGGTTCAGCTGTAGGATCTCAAGACATAATGACTACATGGTTAGGGCAGGATTCTAATGGTTCAGCTGAAGGACCTCAAGATGTACTGACTACATGCTTAGGGCAGGATTCTAATGGTTCAGCTGTAGGACCTTAAGATGTACTGACTGTTCATGGTTAGGGCAGGATTCTAATGGTTAAGCTGTAGGACCTAAACATGTACTGACTGTTCATTGCGAGGGCAGGATTATAATGGTTCAGCTGTAGGACCTCAAGATGTACTGACTGTTCATTGCAAGGACAGGATTCTAATGGTTCAGCTAAAGGACCTTAAGATGTACTGACTGTTCATTGTTAGGGCAGGATTCTAATGGTTCAGCTGTAGGACCTCAACATGTACTGACTGTACATAGGGCAGGACTATAATGGTTCAGCTGTAGGACCTAAAGATGTACTGACTGTTCATTGCTAGGGCAGGATTGTAATGGTTCAGCTGTAGGACCTCAACATGTACTGACTGTTCATTGCAAGGACAGGATTCTAATGGTTCAGCTGTAGGACCTTAAGATGTAATGACTGTTCATTGCTAGGGCAGGATTCTAATGGTTCAGCTGTAGGACCTCAACATGTACTGACTGTACATAGTTAGGGCAGGATTATAATGGTTCAGCTGTAGGACCTCAAGATGTACTGACTGTTCATTGATAGGGCAGGATTCTAATGGTTCAGCTGTAGGGCCTCAACATGTACTGACTGTACATAGTTAGGGCAGGATTATAATGGTTCAGCTGTAGGACCTTAAGATGTACTGACAGTTCATTGCTAAGACAGGATTGTAATGGTTCAGCTGTAGGACCTCAAGGTGTACTGACTGTACATAGTTAGGGCAGGATTATAATGGTTCAGCTGTAGGACCTCAAGATGTATTGAATGTTAATGGTTAGGGCAGAATTCTAATGGTTCAGCTGTAGGACCTCATGTTGTACTGACTGTTCATTGCTAGGACAGCATTCTAATGGTTCAGCTTTAGGACCTCAAGATGTACTGACTACATGGTTAGGGCAGGATTATAATGGTTCAGCTGTAGGACCTTAAGAAGTACTGACTACATGGTTAGGGCAGGATTATAATGGTTCAGCTGTAGGATCTCAAGATGTACTGACTACATGGTTAGGGCAGGATTATAATGGTTCAGCTGTAGGATCTCAAGATGTACTGACTACATGGTCAGGGCAGGATTATAATGGTTCAGCTGTAGGAGCTTAAGAAGTACTGACTGTTCATTGCTAGGACAGGATTATAATGGTTCAACTTAGGATCTCAAGATGTACTGACTACATGGTTAGGGCATGATTATAATGGTTCAGCTGTAAGATCTCAAGATGTACTGACTACATGGTTAGGGCAGGATTATAATGGTTCAGCTGTAGGACCTTAAGAAGTACTGACTGTTCATTGCTAGGACAGGCTTCTAATGGTTCAGCTGTAGGATCTCAAATTGTATTGACTACATGGTTAGGGCAGGATTCTAATGGTTCAGCTGTAGGAACTCAAGACGTAATGACTACATGGTTAGGGCAGGATTCTAATGGTTCAGCTGTAGGATCTTAAGATGTACTGACTGTTCATGGTTAGGGCAGGATTCTAATGGTTCAGCTGTAGGACCTTGAGATGTACTGACTACATGGTTAGGGCAGGATTCTAATGGTTCAGCTGTAGGACCTCAAGATGTACTGACTACATGGTTAGGGCAGGATTCTAATGGTTCAGCTGTAGGACCTTAAGATGTACTGACTGTTCATGGTTAGGGCAGGATTCTAATGGTTAAGCTGTAGAACCTCAACATGTACCGACTGTTCATTGCGAGGGCAGGATTATAATGGTTCAGCTGTAGGACCTCAAGATGTACTGACTGTTTATTGCAAGGACAGGTATCTAATGGTTCAGCTGTAGGACCTCAACATGTACTGTCTGAACATAGTTAGGGCAGGATTATAATGGTTCAGCTGTAGGACCTAAAGATGTACTGACTGTTCATTGCTAGGGCAGGATTCTAATGGTTCAGCTGTAGGACCTTAAGATGTACTGACTGTTCATTGCTAGGGCAGGATTCTAATGGTTCAGCTGTAGGACCTCAACATGTACTGACTGTACATAGTTAGGGCAGGATTATAATGGTTCAGCTGTAGGACCTCAAGATGTACTGACTGTTCATTGCTAGGGCAGGATTCTAATGGTTCAGCTGTAGGACCTCAACATGTACTGACTGTACATAGTTAGGGCAGGATTATGGTGGTTCAGCTGTAGGACCTCAACATGTGACTGTACATAGTTAGGGCAGGATTCTAATGGTTAAGCTGTAAGACCTCAACATGTACTGACTGTACATAGTTAGGGCAGGATTATAATGGTTCAGCTGTAGGACCTTAAGATGTACTGACTGTTCATTGCTAGGGCAGGATTGTAATGGTTCAGCTGTAGGACCTCAAGATGTACTGACTCTACATAGTTAGGGCAGGATTATAATGGTTCAGCTGTAGGACCTCAAGATGTACTGAATGTTCATGGTTAGGGCAGGATTATAATGGTTCAGCTGTAGGACTTCAAGTTGTACTGACTGTTCATTGCTAGGACTGGATTCTAATGGTTCAGCTTTAGGACCTCAAGATGTACTCAATGTTCATGGTTAGGGTAGGATTCTAATGGTTCAGCTGTAGGACCTTAAGATGTACTGACTGTTCATTGCTAGAGCAGGAATTTAATGGTTCAGTTGTAGGACCTCAAGATAAACTGAATTTTCATGGTTAGGGCAGGATTCTAATGGTTCAACTGTAGGACCTCAAGATGTACTGACTGCTCATTGCTAGGGCAGGATTCTAATGGTTAAGCTGTAGGACCTCAAGATGTACTGACTGTTCATTGCTAGGGCAGGATTCTAATGGTTAAGCTGTAGGACCTCAAGATGTACTGACTGTTCAATGCTAGGGCAGGATTCTAATGGTTCAGCTGTAGGACCTCAAGATGCACTGAATGTTCATGCTTAGGGCAGGATTGCAATGGTTCAGTTGTAGGACCTCAAGATGTACTGAATGTTCATGGTTAGGGCAGGATTCTAATGGTTCAGCTGTAGGACCTCAAGATGTACTGACTGTTCATTGTTAGGGCAGGATTCTAATGGTTCAGCTGTAGGACCTCAAAATGTACTTACTGTACATTGTTAGGGCAGGATTCTAATGGTTCAGCTGTAGGATCTCAAGATGTACTGACTGTTCATTGCTAGGGCAGGATTCTAATGGTTCAGCTGTAGGACCTCAACATGTACTGACTGTTCATTGCTAGGGAAGGATTCTAATGGTTCAGCTGTAGGACCTCAAGACGTAATGACTGCACATTGCTAGGGCAGGATTCTAATGGTTCAGATGTAGGACCTCAAGATGTACTAACTGTTCATTGTTAGGGCAGGATTCTAATGGTTCAGATGTAGGACCTCAAGATGTACTGAATGTTCATTGTTAGGGCAGTATTCTAATGGTTCAGCTATAGGACCACAAGATGTACTGACTGTTTATGGTTAGGGCAGGAATCTAATGGTTCAGCTATAGGACCTCAAAATGCACTGACTGTTCATTGTTAGGGCAGGATTCTAATGGTTCAGCTGTAGGACCTCAAGATGTACTAACTGTTCATTGTTAGGGCAGGATTCTAATGGTTTAGATGTAGGACCTCAAAAAGTACTGACTGTTCATGGTTTAGGCAGCATTCTAATGCTACAGCTATAGGACCTCAACATGTACTAACTGTTCATTGTTAGGGCAGGATTCTAATGGTTCAGCTGTAGGACCTCAAAATGTACTGACTGTTCATTGTTAGGGCAGGATTCTAATGGTTCAGCTGTAGGACCTCAAGATGTACTGACTGTTCATTGTTAGGGCAGGATTCTAATGGTTCAGCTGTAGGACCTCAAGATGTACTGACTGTTCATTGTTAGGGTAGGATTCTAATGGTTCAGCTGTAGGACCTCAAAATGTACTGACTGTTCATGGTTAGGGCAGCATTCTAATGGTACAGCTATAGGACCTCAAGATGTACTGACTGTTTATCGTTAGGGCAGGATTCTAATGGTACAGCTGTAGGACCTCAAGATGTACTGACTGTTTATGGTTAGGGCAGGATTCTAATTGTTCAGCTGTAGGACCTCAAGATGTACTGACGGTTCATTGCTAGGGCAGGATTCTAATGGTTCAGCTGTAGGACCTCAACATGTACTGAGTGTACATAGTTAGGGCAGGATTCTAATGGTTCAGCTGTAGGACCTTAAGATGTACTGACTAATCATTGCTAAGGCGGGATTCTAATGGTTCAGCTGTAGGACCTCAAGATGTACTGACTGTTCATGGTTAGGGCAGGATTCTAATGGTTCAGCTATAGGACCTCAAGATGTACTGACTGTTCATTGCTAGGGCAGGATTCTAATGGTTCAGCTGTAGGACCTCAATATGTACTGACTATTCATTGCTAGGGCAGGATTCTAATGGTTCAGCTGTAAGACCAAAAGATGTACTGACTGTTCATTGCTAGGGCAGGATTCTAATGGTTCAGCTGTAGGACCTCAAGATGTACTGAATGTTCATTGTTAGGGCAGGATTCTAATGGTTCAGCTGTAGGACCTCAAGATGTACTGACTGTTCATTGTTAGGGCAGGATTCTAATGGTTCAGCTGTAGGACCTCAAAATGTACTGACTGTTCATTGTTAGGGCAGGATTCTAATGGTTCAGCTGTAGGACCTCAAGATGTACTGACTGTTCATTGTTAGGGCAGGATTCTAATGGTTCAGCTGTAGGACCTCAAAATGTACTGACTGTTCATTGTTAGGTCAGGATTCTAATGGTTCAGCTGTAGGACCTCAAGATGTACTGACTGTTCATTGTTAGGGCAGGATTCTAATGGTTCAGCTGTAGGACCTCAAAATGTACTTACTGTACATTGTTAGGGCAGGATTCTAATGGTTCAGCTGTAGGATCTCAAGATGTACTGACTGTTCATTGCTAGGGCAGGATTCCAATGGTTCAGCTGTAGGACCTCAACATGTACTGACTGTTTATTGCTAGGGAAGGATTCTAATGGTTCAGCTGTAGGACCTCAAGATGTAATGACTGCACATTGCTAGGGCAGGATTCTAATGGTTCAGATGTAGGACCTCAAGATGTACTAACTGTTCATTGTTAGGGCAGGATTCTAATGGTTCAGATGTAGGACCTCAAGATGTACTGAATGTTCATTGTTAGGGCAGGATTCTAATGGTTCAGCTATAGGACCACAAGATGTACTGACTGTTTATAGTTAGGTCAGGAATCTAATGGTTCAGCTATAGGAACTCAAAATGCACTGACTGTTCATTGTTAGGGAAGGATTCTAATGGTTCAGCTGTAGGACCTCAAGATGTACTGGCTGTTCATTGTTAGGGTAGGATTCTAATGGTTCAGCTGTAGGACCTCAAAATGTACTGACTGTTCATGGTTAGGGCAGCATTCTAATGGTACAGCTATAGGACCTCAAGATGTACTGATTTTTATGGTTAGGGCAGGATTCTAATGGTACAGCTGTAGGACCTCAAGATGTACTGACTGTTTATGGTTAGGGCAGGATTCTAATTGTTCAGCTGTAGGACCTCAAGATGTACTGACGGTTCATTGCTAGGGCAGGATTCTAATGGTTCAGCTGTAGGACCTCAACATGTACTGAGTGTACATAGTTAGGGCAGGATTCTAATGGTTCAGCTGTAGGACCTTAAGATGTACTGACTGTTCATTGCTAAGGCGGGATTCTAATGGTTCAGCTGTAGGACCTCAAGATGTACTGACTGTTCATGTTTAGGGCATGATTCTAATAGTTAAGCTGTAGGACCATAAGATGTACTGACTGTTCATTGCTAAGGCAGGATTCTAATGGTTCAGCTGTAGGACCTCAAGATGTACTGACTGTTCATGGTTAGGGCAGGATTCTAATGGTTCAGCTATAGGACCTCAAGATGTACTGACTGTTCATTGCTAGGGCAGGATTCTAATGGTTCAGCTGTAGGACCTTAAGATGTACTGATGTTCATTGCTAGGACAGGATTCTAATGGTTCAGCTGTAGGATCTCAAGATGTACTGACTACATGGTTAGGGCAGGATTATAATGGTTCAGCTGTAGGATCTCAAGATGTATTGACTACATGGTTAGGGCAGGATTCTAATGGTTCAGCTGTAGGATCTCAAGACATAATGACTACATGGTTAGGGCAGGATTCTAATGGTTCAGCTGAAGGACCTCAAGATGTACTGACTACATGCTTAGGGCAGGATTCTAATGGTTCAGCTGTAGGACCTTAAGATGTACTGACTGTTCATGGTTAGGGCAGGATTCTAATGGTTAAGCTGTAGGACCTCAACATGTACTGACTGTTCATTGCGAGGGCAGGATTATAATGGTTCAGCTGTAGGACCTCAAGATGTACTGACTGTTCATTGCAAGGACAGGATTCTAATGGTTCAGCTAAAGGACCTTAAGATGTACTGACTGTTCATTGCTAGGGCAGGATTCTAATGGTTCAGCTGTAGGACCTCAACATGTACTGACTGTACATAGGGCAGGACTATAATGGTTCAGCTGTAGGACCTAAAGATGTACTGACTGTTCATTGCTAGGGCAGGATTGTAATGGTTCAGCTGTAGGACCTCAACATGTACTGACTGATCATTGCAAGGACAGGATTCTAATGGTTCAGCTGTAGGACCTTAAGATGTAATGACTGTTCATTGCTAGGGCAGGATTCTGATGGTTCAGCTGAAGGACCTCAACATGTACTGACTGTACATAGTTAGGGCAGGATTATAATGGTTCAGCTGTAGGACCTCAAGATGTACTGACTGTTCATTGATAGGGCAGGATTCTAATGGTTCAGCTGTAGGGCCTCAACATGTACTGACTGTACATAGTTAGGGCAGGATTATAATGGTTCAGCTGTAGGACCTTAAGATGTACTGACTGTTCATTGCTAAGACAGGATTGTAATGGTTCAGCTGTAGGACCTCAAGGTGTACTGACTGTACATAGTTAGGGCAGGATTATAATGGTTCAGCTGTAGGACCTCAAGATGTATTGAATGTTAATGGTTAGGGCAGAATTCTAATGGTTCAGCTGTAGGACCTCATGTTGTACTGACTGTTCATTGCTAGGACAGCATTCTAATGGTTCAGCTTTAGGACCTCAAGATGTACTGACTACATGGTTAGGGCAGGATTATAATGGTTCAGCTGTAGGACCTTAAGAAGTACTGACTACATGGTTAGGGCAGGATTATAATGGTTCAGCTGTAGGATCTCAAGATGTACTGACTACATGGTTAGGGCAGGATTATAATGGTTCAGCTGTAGGATCTCAAGATGTACTGACTACATGGTCAGGGCAGGATTATAATGGTTCAGCTGTAGGAGCTTAAGAAGTACTGACTGTTCATTGCTAGGACAGGATTATAATGGTTCAACTTAGGATCTCAAGATGTACTGACTACATGGTTAGGGCAGGATTATAATGGTTCAGCTGTAAGATCTCAAGATGTACTGACTACATGGTTAGGGCAGGATTATAATGGTTCAGCTGTAGGACCTTAAGAAGTACTGACTGCTCATTGCTAGGACAGGCTTCTAATGGTTCAGCTGTAGGATCTCAAATTGTATTGACTACATGGTTAGGGCAGGATTCTAATGGCTCAGCTGTAGGAACTCAAGACGTAATGACTACATGGTTAGGGCAGGATTCTAATGGTTCAGCTGTAGGATCTTAAGATGTACTGACTGTTCATGGTTAGGGCAGGATTCTAATGGTTCAGCTGTAGGACCTTGAGATGTACTGACTACATGGTTAGGGCAGGATTCTAATGGTTCAGCTGTAGGACCTCAAGATGTACTGACTACATGGTTAGGGCAGGATTCTAATGGTTCAGCTGTAGGACCTTAAGATGTACTGACTGTTCATGGTTAGGGCAGGATTCTAATGGTTAAGCTGTAGAACCTCAACATGTACCGACTGTTCATTGCGAGGGCAGGATTATAATGGTTCAGCTGTAGGACCTCAAGATGTACTGACTGTTTATTGCAAGGACAGGATTCTAATGGTTCAGCTGTAGGACCTCAACATGTACTGTCTGAACATAGTTAGGGCAGGATTATAATGGTTCAGCTGTAGGACCTAAAGATGTACTGACTGTTCATTGCTAGGGCAGGATTCTAATGGTTCAGCTGTAGGACCTTAAGATGTACTGACTGTTCATTGCTAGGGCAGGATTCTAATGGTTCAGCTGTAGGACCTCAACATGTACTGACTGTACATAGTTAGGGCAGGATTATAATGGTTCAGCTGTAGGACCTCAAGATGTACTGACTGTTCATTGCTAGGGCAGGATTCTAATGGTTCACCTGTAGGACCTCAACATGTACTGACTGTACATAGTTAGGGCAGGATTATGGTGGTTCAGCTGTAGGACCTCAACATGTGACTGTACATAGTTAGGGCAGGATTCTAATGGTTAAGCTGTAAGACCTCAACATGTACTGACTGTACATAGTTAGGGCAGGATTATAATGGTTCAGCTGTAGGACCTTAAGATGTACTGACTGTTCATTGCTAGGGCAGGATTGTAATGGTTCAGCTGTAGGACCTCAAGATGTACTGACTCTACATAGTTAGGGCAGGATTATAATGGTTCAGCTGTAGGACCTCAAGATGTACTGAATGTTCATGGTTAGGGCAGGATTATAATGGTTCAGCTGTAGGACTTCAAGTTGTACTGACTGTTCATTGCTAGGACAGGATTCTAATGGTTCAGCTTTAGGACCTCAAGATGTACTCAATGTTCATGGTTAGGGTAGGATTCTAATGGTTCAACTGTAGGACCTTAAGATGTACTGACTGTTCATTGCTAGAGCAGGAATTTAATGGTTCAGTTGTAGGACCTCAAGATGTACTGAATTTTCATGGTTAGGGCAGGATTCTAATGGTTCAACTGTAGGACCTCAAGATGTACTGACTGCTCATTGCTAGGGCAGGATTCTAATGGTTAAGCTGTAGGACCTCAAGATGTACTGACTGTTCATTGCTAGGGCAGGATTCTAATGGTTAAGCTGTAGGACCTCAAGATGTACTGACTGTTCAATGCTAGGGCAGGATTCTAATGCTTCAGCTGTAGGACCTCAAGATGCACTGAATGTTCATGCTTAGGGCAGGATTGCAATGGTTCAGTTGTAGGACCTCAAGATGTACTGAATGTTCATGGTTAGGGCAGGATTCTAATGGTTCAGCTGTAGGACCTCAAGATGTACTGACTGTTCATTGTTAGGGCAGGATTCTAATGGTTCAGCTGTAGGACCTCAAAATGTACTTACTGTACATTGTTAGGGCAGGATTCTAATGGTTCAGCTGTAGGATCTCAAGATGTACTGACTGTTCATTGCTAGGGCAGGATTCTAATGGTTCAGCTGTAGGACCTCAACATGTACTGACTGTTCATTGCTAGGGAAGGATTCTAATGGTTCAGCTGTAGGACCTCAAGACGTAATGACTGCACATTGCTAGGGCAGGATTCTAATGGTTCAGATGTAGGACCTCAAGATGTACTAACTGTTCATTGTTAGGGCAGGATTCTAATGGTTCAGATGTAGGACATCAAGATGTACTGAATGTTCATTGTTAGGGCAGTATTCTAATGGTTCAGCTATAGGACCACAAGATGTACTGACTGTTTATGGTTAGGGCAGGAATCTAATGGTTCAGCTATAGGACCTCAAAATGCACTGACTGTTCATTGTTAGGGCAGGATTCTAATGGTTCAGCTGTAGGACCTCAAGATGTACTAACTGTTCATTGTTAGGGCAGGATTCTAATGGTTTAGATGTAGGACCTCAAAAAGTACTGACTGTTCATGGTTTAGGCAGCATTCTAATGCTACAGCTATAGGACCTCAACATGTACTAACTGTTTATGGTTAGGGCAGGATTCTAATGGTTCAGCTGTAGGACCTCTAGATGTACTGACTGTTTATGGTTAGGGCAGGATTCTAATTGTTCAGCTGTAGGACCTCAAGATGTACTGACGGTTCGTTGCTAGGGCAGGAGTCTAATGGTTCAGCTGTAGGACCTCAACATGTACTGACTGTACATAGTTAGGGCAGGATTCTAATGGTTCAGCTGTAGGACCTTAAGATCTACTGACTGTTCATTGCTAAGGCGGGATTCTAATGGTTCAGCTGTAGGACCTCAAGATGTACTGACTGTTCATGTTTAGGGCATGATTCTAATGGTTCAGCTGTAGGACCATAAGATGTACTGACTGTTCATTGCTAAGGCAGGATTCTAATGGTTCAGCTGTAGGACCTCAAGATGTACTGACTTTTCATGGTTAGGGCAGGATTCTAATGGTTCAGCTATAGGACCTCAAGATGTACAGACTGTTCATTGCTAGGGCAGGATTCTAATGGTTCAGCTGTAGGACCTCAATATGTACTGACTATTCATTGCTAGGGCAGGATTCTAATGGTTCAGCTGTAAGACCAAAAGATGTACTGACTGTTCATTGCTAGGGCAGGATTCTAATGGTTCAGCTGTAGGACCTCAAGATGTACTGAATGTTCATTGTTAGGGCAGGATTCTAATGGTTCAGCTGTAGGACCTCAAGATGTACTGACTGTTCATTGTTAGGGCAGGATTCTAATGCTTCAGCTGTAGGACCTCAAAATGTACTGACTGTTCATTGTTAGGGCAGGATTCAAATAGTTCAGCTGTAGGACCTCAAGATGTACTGACTGTTCATTGTTAGGGCAGGATTCTAATGGTTCAGCTGTAGGACCTCAAAATGTACTGACTGTTCATTGTTAGGGCAGGATTCTAATGGTTCAGCTGTAGGACCTCAAGATGTACTGACTGTTCATTGTTAGGGCAGGATTCTAATGGTTCAGCTGTAGGACCTCAAGATGTACTGACTGTTCATTGTTAGGGTAGGATTCTAATGGTTCAGCTGTAGGACCTCAAAATGTACTGACTGTTCATGGTTAGGGCAGCATTCTAATGGTACAGCTATAGGACCTCAAGATGTACTGACTGTTTATGGTTAGGGCAGGATTCTAATGGTACAGCTGTAGGACCTCAAGATGTACTGACTGTTTATGGTTAGGGCAGGATTCTAATTGTTCAGCTGTAGGACCTCAAGATGTACTGACGGTTCATTGCTAGGGCAGGATTCTAATGGTTCAGCTGTAGGACCTCAACATGTACTGAGTGTACATAGTTAGGACAGGATTCTAATGGTTCAGCTGTAGGACCTTAAGATGTACTGACTGTTCATTGCTAAGGCGGGATTCTAATGGTTCAGCTGTAGGACCTCAAGATGTACTGACTGTTCATGTTTAGGGCATGATTCTAATAGTTAAGCTGTAGGACCATAAGATGTACCGAATGTTCATTGTTAGGGCAGGATTCTAATGGTTCAGCTGTAGGACCTCAAGATGTACTGACTGTTCATTGTTAGGGCAGGATTCTAATGGTTCAGCTGTAGGACCTCAAAATGTACTGACTGTTCATTGTTAGGGCAGGATTCTAATGGTTCAGCTGTAGGACCTCAAGATGTACTGACTGTTCATTGTTAGGGCAGGATTCTAATGGTTCAGCTGTAGGACCTCAAAATGTACTGACTGTTCATTGTTAGGGCAGGATTCTAATGGTTCAGCTGTAGGACCTCAAGATGTACTGACTGTTCATTGTTAGGGCAGGATTCTAATGGTTCAGCTGTAGGACCTCAAGATGTACTGACTGTTCATTGTTAGGGTAGGATTCTAATGGTTCAGCTGTAGGACCTCAAAATGTACTGACTGTTCATGGTTAGGGCAGGATTCTAATGGTTCAGCTATAGGACCTCAAGATGTACTGACTGTTCATTGCTAGGGCAGGATTCTAATGGTTCAGCTGTAAGACCAAAAGATGTACTGACTGTTCATTGCTAGGGCAGGATTCTAATGGTTCAGCTGTAGGTCCTTAAGATGTACTGATGTTCATTGCTAGGACAGGATTTTAATGGTTCAGCTGTAGGACCTCAAGATGTACTGACTACATGGTTAGGGCAGGATTATAATGGTTCAGCTGTAGGATCTCAAGATGTATTGACTACATGGTTAGGGTAGGATTCTAATGGTTCAGCTGTAGGATCTCAAGACATAATGACTACATGGTTAGGGCAGGATTCTAATGGTTCAGCTGTAGGACCTCAAGATGTACCGACTACATGCTTAGGGCAGGATTCTAATGGTTCAGCTGTAGGACCTTAAGATGTACTGACTGTTCATGGTTAGGGCAGGATTCTAATGGTTAAGCTGTAGGACCTCAACATGTACTGACTGTTCATTGCGAGGGCAGGATTATAATGGTTCAGCTGTAGGACCTCAACATGTACTGACTGTTCATTGCTAGGGCAGGATTGTAATGGTTCAGCTGTAGGACCTCAACATGTACTGACTGTTCATTGCAAGGACAGGATTCTAATGGTTCAGATGTAGGACCTTAAGATGTAATGACTGTTCATTGCTAGGGCAGGATTCTAATGGTTCAGCTGTAGGACCTCAACATGTACTGACTGTACATAGTTAAGGCAGGATTATAATGGTTCAGCTGTAGGACCTCAAGATGTACTGACTGTTCATTGATAGGGCAGGATTCTAATGCTTCAGCTGTAGGGCCTCAACATGTACTGACTGTACATAGTTAAGACAGGATTATAATGGTTCAGCTTTAGGACCTTAAGATGTACTGACTGTTCATTGCTAAGGCAGGATTGTAATGGTTCAGCTGTAGGACCTCAAGGTGTACTGACTGTACATAGTTAGGGCAGGATTATAATTGTTCAGCTGTAGGACCTCAAGATGTATTGAATGTTAATGGTTAGGGCAGGATTCTAATGGTTCAGCTGTAGGACCTCATGTTGTACTGACTGTTCATTGCTAGGACAGCATTCTAATGGTTCAGCTTTAGGACCTCAAAATGTACTGAATACATGGTTAGGGCAGGATTATAATGGTTCAGCTGTAGGACCTTAAGAAGTACTGACTACATGGTTAGGGCAGGATTATAATGGTTCAGCTGTAGGATCTCAAGATGTACTGACTACATGGTTAGGGCAGGATTATAATGGTTCAGCTGTAGGATCTCAAGATGTACTGACTACATTGTCAGGGCAGGATTATAATGGTTCAGCTGTAGGACCTTAAGAAGTACTGACTGTTCATTGCTAGGACTGGATTTTAATGGTTCAGCTGTAGCATCTCAAGATGTACTGACTACATGGTTAGGGCAGGATTATAATGGTTCAGCTGTAGGATCTCAAGATGTACTGACTACATGGTTAGGGCAGGATTATAATGGTTCAGCTGTAGGACCTTAAGAAGTACTGACTGTTCATTGCTAGGAAAGGCTTCTAATGGTTCAGCTGTAGGATCTCAAGATGTATTGACTACATGGTTAGGGCAGGATTCTAATGGTTCAGCTGTAGGAACTCAAGACGTAATGACTACATGGTTAGGGCAGGATTCTAATGGTTCAGCTGTAGGATCTTAAGATGTACTGACTGTTCATGGATAGGGCAGGATTCTAATGGTTCAGCTGTAGGACCTTGAGATGTACTGACTACATGGTTAGGGCAGGATTCTAATGGTTCAGCTGTAGGACCTCAAGGTGTACTGACTACATGGTTAGGGCAGGATTCTAATGGTTCATCTGTAGGACCTTAAGATGTACTGACTGTTCATGGTTAGGGCAGGATTCTAATGGTTAAGCTGTAGAACCTCAACATGTACCGACTGTTCATTGCGAGGGCAGGATTATAATGGTTCAGCTGTAGGACCTCAAGATGTACTGACTGTTCATTGCAAGGACAGGATTCTAATGGTTCAGCTGTAGGACCTCAACATGTACTGTCTGTACATAGCTAGGGCAGGATTATAATGGTTCAGCTGTAGGACCTAAAGATGTACTGACTGTTCATTGCTAGGGCAGGATTCTAATGGTTCAGCTGTAGGACCTCAACATGTACTGACTGTACATAGTTAGGGCAGGATTATAATGGTTCAGCTGTAGGACCTCAAGATGTACTGACTGTTCATTGCTAGGGCAGGATTCTAATGGTTCAGCTGTAGGACCTCAACATGTACTGACTGTACATAGTTAGGGCAGGATTATAATGGTTCAGCTGTAGGACCTCAACATGTGACTGTACATAGTTAGGGCAGGATTCTAATGGTTAAGCTGTAGGACCTCAACATGTACTGACTGTACATAGTTAGGGCAGGATTATAATGGTTCAGCTGTAGGACCTTAAGATGTACTGACTGTTCATTGCTAGGGCAGGATTGTAATGGTCAGCTGTAGGACCTCAAGATGTACTGACTCTACATAGTTAGGGCAGGATTATAATGGTTCAGCTGTAGGACCTCAAGATGTACTGAATGTTCATGGTTAGGGCAGGATTATAATGGTTCAGCTGTAGGACTTCAAGTTGTACTGACTGTTCATTGCTAGGACAGGATTCTAATGGTTCAGCTTTAGGACCTCAAGATGTACTGAATGTTCATGGTTAGGGTAGGATTCTAATGGTTCAGCTGTAGGACATTAAGATGTACTGACTGTTCATTGCTAGGGCAGGAATTTAATGGTTCAGTTGTGGGACCTCAAGATGTACTGAATGTTCATGGTTAGGGCAGGATTCTAATGGTTCAACTGTAGGACCTCAAGATGTACTGACTGTTCATTGCTAGGGCAGGTCTCTAATGGTTCAGCTGTAGGACCTCAAGATGTACTGACTCTTCAATGCTAGGGCAGGATTCTAATGGTTCAGCTGTAGGACCTCAAGATGCACTGAATGTTCATGCTTAGGGCAGGATTCTAATGGTTCAGCTGTAGGACATTAAGATGTACTGACTGTTCATGGTTAGGGCAGGATTCTAATGGTTCAGCTGTAGGACTCCAAGATGTACTGAATGTTCATGGTTAGGGCGGGATTCTAATGGTTAAGCTGTAGGACCTCAAGATGTAATGACCGTCCATGGTTAGGGCAGGATTCTAATGGTTCAGCTGTAGGACCTCAAGATGTACTGACTGTTCATTGCTAGGGCAGGAATTTATTGGTTCAGTTGTAGGACCGCAAGATGTACTGAATGTTCATGGTTAGGGCAGGATTCTAATGGTTCAGCTGTAGGACCTTAAGATGTACTGACTGTTCATTGCTAGGGCAGGAATTTAATGGTTCAGTTGTGGGACCTCAAGATGTACTGAATGTTCATGGTTAGGGCAGGATTCTAATGGTTCAACTGTAGGACCTCAAGATGTATTGACTACATGGTTAGGGCAGGATTCTAATGGTTCAGCTGTAGGATCTCAAGACATAATGACTACATGGTTAGGGCAGGATTCTAATGGTTCAGTTGTAGGACCTCAAGATGTAATAACTGTTCATGGTTAGTGCAGGATTCTAATGGTTCAGCTGTAGGACCTCAAGATGTACTGACTGTTCATTGCTAGGGCAGGATTCTAATGGTTCAGCTGTAGGACCTCAAGATGTACTGAATGTTCATGGTTAGGGCAGGATTCTAATGGTTCAGCTGTAGGACCTCAAGATGTACTGACTGTTCATTGTTAGGGCAGGATTCTAATGGTTCAGCTGTAGGACCTCAAAATGTACTTACTGTACATTGTTAGGGCAGGATTCTAATGGTTCAGCTGTAGGATCTCAAGATGTACTGACTGTTCATTGCTAGGGCAGGATTCTAATGGTTCAGCTGTAGGAGCTCAACATGTACTGACTGTTCATTGCTAGGGAAGGATTCTAATGGTTCAGCTGTAGGACCTCAAGATGTAATGACTGCACATTGCAAGGGCAGGATTCTAATGGTTCAGATGTAAGACCTCAAGATGTACTAACTGTTCATTGTTAGGGCAGGATTCTAATGGTTCAGATTTAGGACCTCAAGATGTACTGAATGTTCATTGTTAGGGCAGGATTCTAATGGTTCAGCTATAGGACCACAAGATGTACTGACTGTTTATGGTTAGGGCAGGAATCTAATGGTTCAGCTATAGGACCTCAAAATGCACTGACTGTTCATTGTTAGGGCAGGATTCTAATGGTTCAGCTGTAGGACCTCAAGATGTACTAACTGTTCATTGTTAGGGCAGGATTCTAATGGTTCAGATGTAGGACCTCAAAATGTACTGACTGTTCATGGTTTAGGCAGCATTCTAATGCTACAGCTATAGGACCTCAAGATGTACTAACTGTTTATGGTTAGGGCAGGATTCTAATGGTTCAGCTGTAGGACCTTAAGATGTACTGACTGTTTATGGTTACGGCAGGATTCTAATTGTTCAGCTGTAGGACCTCAAGATGTACTGACGGTTCGTTGCTAGGGCAGGATTCTAATGGTTCAGCTGTAGGACCTCAACATGTACTGACTGTACATAGTTAGGGCAGGATTCTAATGGTTCAGCTGTAGGACCTTAAGATGTACTGACTGTTCATTGCTAAGGCGGGATTCTAATGGTTCAGCTGTAGGACCTCAGGATGTACTGACTGTTCATGTTTACGGCATGATTCTAATGGTTCAGCTGTAGGACCATAAGATGTACTGACTGTTCATTGCTAAGGCAGGATTCTAATGGTTCAGCTGTAGGACCTCAAGATGTACTGACTGTTCATGTTTAGGGCAGGATTCTAATAGTTCAGCTATAGGACCTCAAGATGTACTGACTGTTCATTGCTAGGGCAGGATTCTAATGGTTCAGCTATAGGACCTCAATATGTACTGACTATTCATTGCTAGGGCAGGATTCTAATGGTTCAGCTGTAAGACCAAAAGGTGTACTGACTGTTCATTGCTAGGGCAGGATTCTAATGGTTCAGCTGTAGGACCTCAAGATGTACTGAATGTTCATTGTTAGGGCAGGATTCTAATGGTTCAGCTGTAGGACCTCAAGATGTACTGACTGTTCATTGTTAGGGCAGGATTCTAATGGTTCAGCTGTAGGACCTCAAAATGTACTGACTGTTCATTGTTAGGGCAGGATTCTAATGGTTCAGCTGTAGGACCTCAAGATGTACTGACTGTTCATTGTTAGGGCAGGATTCTAATGGTTCAGCTGTAGGACCTCAAAATGTACTGACTGTCATTGTTAGGGCAGCATTCTAATGGTTCAGCTGTAGGACCTCAAGAGGTACTGACTGTTCATTGTTAGGGCAGGATTCTAATGGTTCAGCTGTAGGACCTCAAGATGTACTGACTGTTCATTGTTAGGGCAGGATTCTAATGGTTCAGCTGTAGGACCTCAAAATGTACTTACTGTACATTGTTAGGGTAGGATTCTAATGGTTCAGCTGTAGGATCTCAAGATGTACTGAGTGTTCATTGCTAGGGCAGGATTCTAATGGTTCAGCTGTAGGACCTCAACATGTACTGACTGTTTATTGCTAGGGAAGGATTCTAATGGTTCAACTGTTGGACCTCAAGATGTAATGACTGCACATTGCTAGGGCAGGATTCTAATGGTTCAGATGTAGGACCTCAAGATGTACTAACTGTTCATTGTTAGTACAGGATTCTAATGGTTCAAATATAGGACCTCAAGATGTACTGACTGTTTATGGTTAGGGCAGGAATCTAATGGTTCAGCTATAGGACCTCAAAATGCACTGACTGTTCATTGTTAGGGCAGGATTCTAATGGTTCAGCTGTAGGACCTCAAGATGTACTGACTGTTCATTGTTAGGGTAGGATTCTAATGGTTCAGCTGTAGGACCTCAAAATGTACTGACTGTTCATGGTTAGGGCAGCATTCTAATGGTACAGCTATAGGACCTCAAGATGTACTGACTGTTTATGGTTAGGGCAGGATTCTAATGGTACAGCTGTAGGACCTCAAGATGTACTGACTGTTTATGGTTAGGGCAGGATTCTAATTGTTCAGCTGTAGGACCTCAAGATGTACTGACGGTCATTGCTAGGTCAGGATTCTAATGGTTCAGCTGTAGGACCTCAACATGTACTGATTGTACATAGTTAGGGCAGGATTCTAATGGTTCAGCTGTAGGACCTTAAGATGTACTGACTGTTCATTGCTAAGGCGGCATTCTAATGGTTCAGCTGTAGGACCTCAAGATGTACTGACTGTTCATGTTTAGGGCATGATTCTAATAGTTAAGCTGTAGGACCATAAGATGTACTGACTGTTCATTGCTAAGGCAGGATTCTAGTGGTTCAGCTGTAGGACCTCAAGATGTACTGACTGTTCATGGTTAGGGCAGGATTCTAATGGTTCAGCTATAGGACCACAAGATGTACTGACTGTTCATTGCTAGGGCAGGATTCTAATGGTTCAGCTGTAGGACCTCAATATGTACTGACTATTCATTGCTAGGGCAGGATTCTAATGGTTCAGCTGTAAGACCAAAAGATGTACTGACTGTTCATTGCTAGGGCAGGATTCTAATGGTTCAGCTGTAGGACCTTAAGATGTACTGATGTTCATTGCTAAGACAGGATTCTAATGGTTCAGCTGCAGGATCTCAAGATGTACTGACTACATGGTTAGGGCAGGATTATAATGGTTCAGCTGTAGGATCTCAAGATGTATTGACTACATGGTTAGGGCAGGATTCTAATGGTTCAGCTGTAGGATCTCAAGATATAATGACTACATGGTTAGGGCAGGATTCTAATGGTTCAGCTGTAGGACCTCAAGATGTACTGACTACATGCTTAGGGCAGGATTCTAATGGTTCAGCTGTAGGACCTCAAAATGTACTGACTGTTCATGGTTAGGGCAGGATTCTAATGGTTAAGCTGTAGGACCTCAACATGTACTGACTGTTCATTGCGAGGGCAGGATTATAATGGTTCAGCTGTAGGACCTCAAGATGTACTGACTGTTCATTGCAAGGACAGGATTCTAATGGTTCAGCTGTAGGACCTTAAGATGTACTGACTGTTCATTGCTAGGGCAGGATTCTAATGGTTCAGCTGTAGGACCTCAACATGTACTGACTGTACATAGTTAGGGCAGGACTATAATGGTTCAGCTGTAGGACCTAAAGATGTACTGACTGTTCATTGCTAGGGCAGGATTGTAATGGTTCAGCTGTAGGACCTCAACATGTACTGACTGTTCATTGCAAGGACAGGATTCTAATGGTTCAGCTGTAGGACCTTAAGATGTAATGACTGTTCATTGCTAGGGCAGGATTCTAATGGTTCAGCTGTAGGACCTCAACATGTACTGACTGTACATAGTTAGGGCATGATTATAATAGTTCAGCTGTAGGACCTCAAGATGTACTGACTGTTCATTGATAGGGCAGGATTCTAATGGTTCAGCTGTAGGGCCTCAACATAAACTGACTGTACATAGTTAGGGCAGGATTATAATGGTTCAGCTGTAGGACCTTAAGATGTACTGACTGTTCATTGCTAAGGCAGGATTGTAATGGTTCAGCTGTAGGACCTCAAGGTGTACTGACTGTACATAGTTAGGGCAGGATTATAATGGTTCAGCTGTAGGACCTCAAGATGTATTGAATGTTAATGGTTAGGGCAGGATTCTAATGGTTCAGCTGTAGGACCTCATGTTGTACTGACTGTTCATTGCTAGGACAGCATTCTAATGGTTCATTTTTAGGACCTCAAAATGTACTGACTACATGGTTAGGGCAGGATTATAATGGTTCAGCTGTAGGACCTTAAGAAGTACTGACTACATGGTTAGGGCAGGATTCTAATGGTTCAGCTGTAGCACCTCAAGATGTACTGACTGTTCATGGTTAGGGCAGGATTCTAATGGTTCAGCTATAGGACCTCAAGATGTACTGACTGTTCATTGCTAGGGCAGGATTCTAATGGTTCAGCTGTAGGACCTCAATATGTACTGACTATTCTTTGCTAGCGCAGGATTCTAATGGTTCAGCTGTAAGACCAAAAGATGTACTGACTGTTCATTGCTAGGGCAGGATTCTAATGGTTCAGCTGTAGGACCTTAAGATGTACTGATGTTCATTGCTAAGACAGGATTCTAATGGTTCAGCTGCAGGATCTCAAGATGTACTGACTACATGGTTAGGGCAGGGTTATAATGGTTCAGCTGTAGGATCTCAAGATGTATTGACTACATGGTTAGGGCAGGAATCTAATGGTTCAGCTGTAGGATCTCAAGACATAATGACTACATGGTTAGGGCAGGATTCTAATGGTTCAGCTGTAGGACCTCAAGATGTACTGACTACATGCTTAGGGCAGGATTCTAATGGTTCAGCTGTAGGACCTTAAGATGTACTGACTGTTCATGGTTAGGGCAGGATTCTAATGGTTAAGCTGTAGGACCTCAACATGTACTGACTGTTCATTGCGAGGGCAGGATTATAATGGTTCAGCAGTAGGACCTCAAGATGTACTGACTGTTCATTGCAAGGGCAGGATTCTAATGGTTCAGCTGTAGGACCTCAACATGTACTGTCTGTACATAGTTAGGGCAGGATTATAATGGTTCAGCTGTAGGACCTAAAGATGTACTGACTGTTCATTGCTAGGGCAGGATTCTAATGGTTCAGCTGTAGGACCTCAACATGTACTGACTTTTCATTGCAAGGACAGGATTCTAATGGTTCAGCTGTAGGACGTTAAGATGTACTGACTGTTCATTGCTAGGGCAGGATTCTAATGGTTCAGTTGTAGGACCTCAACATGTACTGACTGTACATAGTTAGGGCAGGATTATAATGGTTCAGCTGTAGGACCTCAAGATGTACTGACTGTTCATTGCTAGGGCAGGATTCTAATGGTTCAGCTGTAGGACCTCAACATGTACTGACTGTACATAGTTAGGGCAGGATTATAATGGTTCAGCTGTAGGACCTTAACATGTGACTGTTAATAGTTAGGGCAGGATTCTAATGGTTAAGCTGTAGGACCTCAACATGTACCGACTGTACATAGTTAGGGCAGGATTCAATTGGTTCAGCTGTAGGACCTCAAGATGTACTGAATGTTCATGGTTAGGGCGTGATTCTAATGGTTAAGTTTAGGACCTCAAGATGTAATGACTGTTCATGGTTAGGGCAGGATTCAAATGGATTCAGCTGTAGGACCTTAAGATATACTGAATGTTTATTGCTAGGGCAGGACTCTAATGGTTAAGCTGTAGGACCTCAAGATGTACTGACTGTTCATGGTTAAGGCAGGATTCTAATGGTTCAGCTGTAGGACTTGAAGATGTACTGACTGTTCATGGTTAGGGCAGGATTCTAATGTTTCAGCTGTAGGACCTCAAGATGTACTGACTGTTCATGGTTAGGACAGGATTTTAATGGTACAGTTGTAGGATTTCAAGATGTACTGACTACATGGTTAGGGCAGGATTATAATGGTTGAGCTGTAGGATCTCAAGATGTACTGACTACATGGTTAGGGCAGGATTATAATGGTTCAGCTATAGGACCTCAAGATGTACTGACTGTTTATGGTTAGGGCAGGATTCTAATGGTTCAGCTGTAGGCCTCAAGATGTACTGACTGTTCATTGCTAGGGCAGGATTCTAATGGTTCAGCTGTAGGACCTAAGATGTACTGACTGTTCATTACTAGGGCAGGAATTTAATGGTTCAGTTGTAGGACCTCAAGATGTACTGAAAGTTCATGGTTAGGGCAGGATTCTAATGGTTCAACTGTAGGACCTCAAGATGTACTGACTGTTCATTGCTAGGGCAGGATTCTAATGGTTAGGCTGTAGGACCTCAAGATGCACTGACTGTTCATTGCTAGAGTAGGATTCTAATGGTTAAGCTTTAGAACCTCAAGAGGTACTCACTGTTCATTGCTAGGGCAGGATTCTAATGGTTCAGCTGTAGGACCTCAAGATGTACTGACTGTTCATGGTTAGGGAAGGATTCTAATGGTCCAGCATCAGGACCTCACGATGTACTGACTACATGGTTAGGGCAGGATTCTAATGGTTCAGCTGTAGGACCTTAAGATGTACTGACTGTTCATGGTTAGGGTAGGACTCTAATGGTTAAGCTGTAGGACCTCAAGATGTACTGACTGTTCATTGCGAGGGCAGGATTATAATGGTTCAGCTGTAGGACCTCAAGATGTACTGACTGTTCATTGCAAGGACAGGATTCTAATGGTTCAGCTGTAGGACCTTAAGTTGTACTGACTGTTCATTGCTAGGGTAGGATTCTAATGGTTCAGCAGTAGGACCTCAAGATGTACTGATTGTTCATGGTTAGAGCAGGATTCTAATGGTTCAGCTATAGGACTTCAAGATGTACTGACTGTTGATGGTTAGGGCAGGATTCTAATGGTTCAGCTGTATGCCCTCAAGATGTACTGACTGTTCATGGTTAGCGCAGGATTCTAATGGTTCGGCTGTAGGACCTCCAGATGTACTGACTGTTTATGGTTAGGGCAGGATTCTAATGGTTCAGTGTAGGATCTCAAGATGTACTGACTGTTCATTGCTAGGGAAGGATTCTAATGGTTCAGCTGTAGGACCTCAAGATGTACTGACTGTTCATTGCTAGGGCAGGAATTTATTGGTTCAGTTGTAGGACCTCAAGATGTACTGAATGTTCATGGTTAGGGCAGGATTCTAATGGTTCAGCTGTAGGACCTGAAGATGTACTGACTGTTCATTGCTAGGGCAGGAATTTAATGGTTCAGTTGTGGGACCTCAAGATGTACTGAATGTTCATGGTTAGGGCAGGATTCTAATGGTTCAACTGTAGGACCTCAAGATGTCCTGAATTTCATTGCTAGGGCAGGATTCTAATGGTTCAGCTGTAGGACCTCAAGATGTACTGAATGTTCATGGTTAGGGCAGGATTGTAATGGTTCAGTTGTAGGACCTCAAGATGTAATAACTGTTCATGGTTAGTGCAGGATTCTAATGGTTCAGCTGTAGGACCTCAAGATGTACTGACTGTTCATTGCTAGGGCAGGATTCTAATGGTTCAGCTGTGGGACCTCAAGATGTACTGAATGTTCGTGGTTAGGGCAGGATTCTAATGGTTCAGCTGTAGGACCTCAAGATGTACTGACTGTTCATTGTTAGGGCAGGATTCTAATGGTTCAGCTGTAGGACCTCAAAATGTACTTACTGTACATTGTTAGGGCAGGATTCTAATGGTTCAGCTGTAGGACCTCAACATGTACTGACTGTTCATTGCTAGGGAAGGATTCTAATGGTTCAGCTGTAGGACCTCAAGATGTAATGACTGCACATTGCTAGGGCAGGATTCTAATGGTTCAGATGTAGGACCTCAAGATGTACTAACTGTTCATTGTTAAGGCAGGATTCTAATGGTTCAGATGTAGGACCTCAAGATGTACTGAATGTTCATTGTTAGGGCAGGATTCTAATGGTTCAGCTATAGGACCACAAGATGTACTGACTGTTTATGGTTAGGGCAGGAATCTAATGGTTCAGCTATAGGACCTCAAAATGCACTGACAGTTCATTGTTAGGGCAGGATTCTAATGGTTCAGCTGTAGGACCTCAAGATGTACTAACTGTTCATTGTTAGGGCAGGATTCTAATGGTTCAGATGTAGCACCTCAAAATGTACTGACTGTTCATGGTTTAGGCAGCATTCTAATGCTACAGCTATAGGACCTCAAGAAGTACTAACTGTTTATGGTTAGGGCAGGATTCTAATGGTTCAGCTGTAGGACCTCAAGATCTACTGACGTTTTATGGTTAGGGCAGGATTCTAATTGTTCAGCTGTAGGACCTCAAGATGTACTGACGGTTCGTTGCTAGGGCAGGATTCTAATGGTTCAGCTGTAGGACCTCAACATGTACTGACTGTACATAGTTAGGGCAGGATTCTAATGGTTCAGCTGTAGGACCTTAAGATGTACTGACTGATCATTGCTAAGGCGGGATTCTAATGGTTCAGCTGTAGGACCTCAAGATGTACTGACTGTTCATGGTTAGGGCAGGATTCTAATGGTTCAGCTATAGGACCTCAAGATGTACTGACTGTTCATTGCTAGGGCAGGATTCTAATGGTTCAGCTGTAGGACCTCAATATGTACTGACTATTCATTGCTAGGGCAGGATTCTAATGGTTCAGCTGTAAGACCAAAAGATGTACTGACTGTTCATTGCTAGGGCAGGATTCTAATGGTTCAGCTGTAGGACCTCAAGATGTACTGAATGTTCATTGTTAGGGCAGGATTCTAATGGTTCAGCTGTAGGACCTCAAGATGTACTGACTGTTCATTGTTAGGGTAGGATTCTAATAGTTCAGCTGTAGGACCTCAAAATGTACTGACTGTTCATTGTTAGGGAAGGATTCTAATGGTTGAGCTGTAGGACCTCAAGATGTACTGACTGTTCATTGTTAGGGCAGGATTCTAATGGTTCAGCTGTAGGACCTCAAAATGTACTGACTGTTCATTGTTAGGTCAGGATTCTAATGGTTCAGCTGTAGGACCTCAAGATGTACTGACTGTTCATTGTTAGGGCAGGATTCTAATGGTTCATCTGTAGGACCTCAAAATGTACTTACTGTACATTGTTAGGGCAGGATTCTAATGGTTCAGCTGTAGGATCTCAAGATGTACTGACTGTTCATTGCTAGGGCAGGATTCCAATGGTTCAGCTGTAGGACCTCAACATGTACTGACTGTTTATTGCTAGGGAAGGATTCTAATGGTTCAGCTGTAGGACCTCAAGATGTAATGACTGCACATTGCTAGGGCAGGATTCTAATGGTTCAGATGTAGGACCTCAAGATGTACTAACTGTTCATTGTTAGGGCAGGATTCTAATGGTTCAGATGTAGGACCTCAAGATGTACTGAATGTTCATTGTTAGGGCAGGATTCTAATGGTTCAGCTATAGGACCACAAGATGTACTGACTGTTTATGGTTAGGGCAGGAATCTAATGGTTCAGCTATAGGAACTCAAAATGCACTGACTGTTCATTGTAAGGGAAGGATTCTAATGGTTCAGCTGTAGGACCTCAAGATGTACTGACTGTTCATTGTTAGGGTAGGATTCTAATGGTTCAGCTGTAGGACCTCAAAATGTACTGACTGTTCATGGTTAGGGCAGCATTCTAATGGTACAGCTATAGGACCTCAAGATGTACTGATTTTTATGGTTAGGGCAGGATTCTAATGGTACAGCTGTAGGACCTCAAGATGTACTGACTGTTTATGGTTAGGGCAGGATTCTAATTGTTCAGCTGTAGGACCTCAAGATGTACTCGCGGTTCATTGCTAGGGCAGGATTCTAATGGTTCAGCTGTAGGACCTCAACATGTACTGAGTGTACATAGTTAGGGCAGGATTCTAATGGTTCAGCTGTAGGACCTTAAGATGTACTGACTGTTCATTGCTAAGGCGGGATTCTAATGGTTCAGCTGTAGGACCTCAAGATGTACTGACTGTTCATGTTTAGGGCATGATTCTAATAGTTAAGCTGTAGGACCATAAGATGTACTGACTGTTCATTGCTAAGGCAGGATTCTAATGGTTCAGCTGTAGGACCACAAGATGTACTGACTGTTCATGGTTAGGGCAGGATTCTAATGGTTCAGCTATAGGACCTCAAGATGTACTGACTGTTCATTGCTAGGGCAGGATTCTAATGGTTCAGTTGTAGGACCTTAAGATGTACTGATGTTCATTGCTAGGACAGGATTCTAATGGTTCAGCTGTAGGATCTCAAGATGTACTGACTACATGGTTAGGGCAGGATTATAATGGTTCAGCTGTAGGATCTCAAGATGTATTGACTACATGGTTAGGGGAGGATTCTAATGGTTCAGCTGTAGGATCTCAAGACATAATGACTACATGGTTAGGGCAGGATTCTAATGGTTCAGCTGAAGGACCTCAAGATGTACTGACTACATGCTTAGGGCAGGATTCTAATGGTTCAGCTGTAGGACCTTAAGATGTACTGACTGTTCATGGTTAGGGCAGGATTCTAATGGTTAAGCTGTAGGACCTCAACATGTACTGACTGTTCATTGCGAGGGCAGGATTATAATGGTTCAGCTGTAGGACCTCAAGATGTACTGACTGTTCATTGCAAGGACAGGATTCTAATGGTTCAGCTAAAGGACCTTAAGATGTACTGACTGTTCATTGTTAGGGCAGGATTCTAATGGTTCAGCTGTAGGACCTCAACATGTACTGACTGTACATAGGGCAGGACTATAATGGTTCAGCTGTAGGACCTAAAGATGTACTGACTGTTCATTGCTAGGGCAGGATTGTAATGGTTCAGCTGTAGGACCTCAACATGTACTGACTGTTCATTGCAAGGACAGGATTCTAATGGTTCAGCTGTAGGACCTTAAGATGTAATGACTGTTCATTGCTAGGGCAGGATTCTAATGGTTCAGCTGTAGGACCTCAACATGTACTGACTGTACATAGTTAGGGCAGGATTATAATGGTTCAGCTGTAGGACCTCAAGATGTACTGACTGTTCATTGATAGGGCAGGATTCTAATGGTTCAGCTGTAGGGCCTCAACATGTACTGACTGTACATAGTTAGGGCAGGATTATAATGGTTCAGCTGTAGGACCTTAAGATGTACTGACTGTTCATTGCTAAGGCAGGATTGTAATGGTTCAGCTGTAGGACCTCAAGGTGTACTGACTGTACATAGTTAGGGCAGGATTATAATGGTTCAGCTGTAGGACCTCAAGATGTATTGAATGTTAATGGTTAGGGCAGGATTCTAATGGTTCAGCTGTAGGACCTCATGTTGTACTGACTGTTCATTGCTAGGACAGCATTCTAATGGTTCAGCTTTAGGACCTCAAGATGTACTGACTACATGGTTAGGGCAGGATTATAATGGTTCAGCTGTAGGACCTTAAGAAGTACTGACTACATGGTTAGGGCAGGATTATAATGGTTCAGCTGTAGGATCTCAAGATGTACTGACTACATGGTTAGGGCAGGATTATAATGGTTCAGCTGTAGGATCTCAAGATGTACTGACTACATGGTCAGGGCAGGATTATAATGGTTCAGCTGTAGGACCTTAAGAAGTACTGACTGTTCATTGCTAGGACAGGATTATAATGGTTCAACTTAGGATCTCAAGATGTACTGACTACATGGTTAGGGCAGGATTATAATGGTTCAGCTGTAAGATCTCAAGATGTACTGACTACATGGTTAGGGCAGGATTATAATGGTTCAGCTGTAGGACCTTAAGAAGTACTGACTGTTCATTGCTAGGACAGGCTTCTAATGGTTCAGCTGTAGGATCTCAAATTGTATTGACTACACGGTTAGGGCAGGATTCTAATGGTTCAGCTGTAGGAACTCAAGACGTAATGACTACATGGTTAGGGCAGGATTCTAATGGTTCAGCTGTAGGATCTTAAGATGTACTGACTGTTCATGGTTAGGGCAGGATTCTAATGGTTCAGCTGTAGGACCTTGAGATGTACTGACTACATGGTTAGGGCAGGATTCTAATGGTTCAGCTGTAGGACCTCAAGATGTACTGACTACATGGTTAGGGCAGGATTCTAATGGTTCAGCTGTAGGACCTTAAGATGTACTGACTGTTCATGGTTAGGGCAGGATTCTAATGGTTAAGCTGTAGAACCTCAACATGTACCGACTGTTCATTGCGAGGGCAGGATTATAATGGTTCAGCTGTAGGACCTCAAGATGTACTGACTGTTCATTGCAAGGACAGGATTCTAATGGTTCAGCTGTAGGACCTCAACATGTACTGTCTGAACATAGTTAGGGCAGGATTATAATGGTTCAGCTGTAGGACCTAAAGATGTACTGACTGTTCATTGCTAGGGCAGGATTCTAATGGTTCAGCTGTAGGACCTTAAGATGTACTGACTGTTCATTGCTAGGGCAGGATTCTAATGGTTCAGCTGTAGGACCTCAACATGTACTGACTGTACATAGTTAGGGCAGGATTATAATGGTTCAGCTGTAGGACCTCAAGATGTACTGACTGTTCATTGCTAGGGCAGGATTCTAATGGTTCAGCTGTAGGACCTCAAGATGTACTGAATGTTCGTGGTTAGGGCAGGATTCTAATGGTTCAGCTGTAGGACCTCAAGATGTACTGACCGTTCATTGTTAGGGCAGGATTCTAATGGTTCAGCTGTAGGACCTCAAAATGTACTTACTGTACATTGTTAGGGCAGGATTCTAATGGTTCAGCTGTAGGACCTCAACATGTACTGACTGTTCATTGCTAGGGAAGGATTCTAATGGTTCAGCTGTAGGACCTCAAGATGTAATGACTGCACATTGCTAGGGCAGGATTCTAATGGTTCAGATGTAGGACCTCAAGATGTACTAACTGTTCATTGTTAAGGCAGGATTCTAATGGTTCAGATGTAGGACCTCAAGATGTACTGAATGTTCATTGTTAGGGCAGGATTCTAATGGTTCAGCTATAGGACCACAAGATGTACTGACTGTTTATGGTTAGGGCAGGAATCTAATGGTTCAGCTATAGGACCTCAAAATGCACTGACAGTTCATTGCTAGGGCAGGATTCTAATGGTTCAGCTGTAGGACCTCAAGATGTACTAACTGTTCATTGTTAGGGCAGGATTCTAATGGTTCAGATGTAGCACCTCAAAATGTACTGACTGTTCATGGTTTAGGCAGCATTCTAATGCTACAGCTATAGGTCCTCAAGATGTACTAACTGTTTATGGTTAGGGCAGGATTCTAATGGTTCAGCTGTAGGACCTCAAGATGTACTGACGGTTCGTTGCTAGGGCAGGATTCTAATGGTTCAGCTGTAAGACCTCAACATGTACTGACTGTACATAGTTAGGGCAGGATTCTAATGGTTCAGCTGTAGGACCTTAAGATGTACTGACTGATCATTGCTAAGGCGGGATTCTAATGGTTCAGCTGTAGGACCTCAAGATGTACTGACTGTTCATGGTTAGGGCAGGATTCTAATGGTTCAGCTATAGGACCTCAAGATGCACTGACTGTTCATTGCTAGGGCAGGATT
Organism: Deroplatys truncata; assembly: GCA_030765065.1. NCBI lineage: Eukaryota > Metazoa > Arthropoda > Insecta > Mantodea > Mantidae > Deroplatys > Deroplatys truncata. Next base: position 4,416,862 of record CM060981.1, on the reverse strand, counting down.
CTAATGGTTCAGCTGTAGGACCTCAATATGTACTGACTATTCATTGCTAGGGCAGGATTCTAATGGTTCAGCTGTAAGACCAAAAGATGTACTGACTGTTCATTGCTAGGGCAGGATTCTAATGGTTCAGCTGTAGGACCTCAAGATGTACTGAATGTTCATTGTTAGGGCAGGATTCTAATGGTTCAGCTGTAGGACCTCAAGATGTACTGACTGTTCATTGTTAGGGCAGGATTCTAATGGTTCAGCTGTAGGACCTCAAAATGTACTGACTGTTCATTGTTAGGGCAGGATTCTAATGGTTCAGCTGTAGGACCTCAAGATGTACTGACTGTTCATTGTTAGGGCAGGATTCTAATGGTTCAGCTGTAGGACCTCAAAATGTACTGACTGTTCATTGTTAGGTCAGGATTCTAATGGTTCAGCTGTAGGACCTCAAGATGTACTGACTGTTCATTGTTAGGGCAGGATTCTAATGGTTCAGCTGTAGGACCTCAAAATGTACTTACTGTACATTGTTAGGGCAGGATTCTAATGGTTCAGCTGTAGGATCTCAAGATGTACTGACTGTTCATTGCTAGGGCAGGATTCCAATGGTTCAGCTGTAGGACCTCAACATGTACTGACTGTTTATTGCTAGGGAAGGATTCTAATGGTTCAGCTGTAGGACCTCAAGATGTAATGACTGCACATTGCTAGGGCAGGATTCTAATGGTTCAGATGTAGGACCTCAAGATGTACTAACTGTTCATTGTTAGGGCAGGATTCTAATGGTTCAGATGTAGGACCTCAAGATGTACTGAATGTTCATTGTTAGGGCAGGATTCTAATGGTTCAGCTATAGGACCACAAGATGTACTGACTGTTTATGGTTAGGGCAGGAATCTAATGGTTCAGCTATAGGAACTCAAAATGCACTGACTGTTCATTGTTAGGGAAGGATTCTAATGGTTCAGCTGTAGGACCTCAAGATGTACTGACTGTTCATTGTTAGGGTAGGATTCTAATGGTTCAGCTGTAGGACCTCAAAATGTACTGACTGTTCATGGTTAGGGCAGGATTCTAATGGTACAGCTGTAGGACCTCAAGATGTACTGACTGTTTATGGTTAGGGCAGGATTCTAATTGTTCAGCTGTAGGACCTCAAGATGTACTGACGGTTCATTGCTAGGGCAGGATTCTAATGGTTCAGCTGTAGGACCTCAACATGTACTGAGTGTACATAGTTAGGGCAGGATTCTAATGGTTCAGCTGTAGGACCGTAAGATGTACTGACTGTTCATTGCTAAGGCGGGATTCTAATGGTTCAGCTGTAGGACCTCAAGATGTACTGACTGTTCATGTTTAGGGCATGATTCTAATAGTTAGGCTGTAGGACCATAAGATGTACTGACTGTTCATTGCTAAGGCAGGATTCTAATGGTTCAGCTGTAGGACCTCAAGATGTACTGACTGTTCATGGTTAGGGCAGGATTCTAATGGTTCAGCTATAGGACCTCAAGATGTACTGACTGTTCATTGCTAGGGCAGGATTCTAATGGTTCAGCTGTAGGACCTTAAGATGTACTGATGTTCATTGCTAGGACAGGATTCTAATGGTTCAGCTGTAGGATCTCAAGATGTACTGACTACATGGTTAGGGCAGGATTATAATGGTTCAGCTGTAGGATCTCAAGATGTATTGACTACATGGTTAGGGCAGGATTCTAATGGTTCAGCTGTAGGATCTCAAGACATAATGACTACATGGTTAGGGCAGGATTCTAATGGTTCAGCTGAAGGACCTCAAGATGTACTGACTACATGCTTAGGGCAGGATTCTAATGGTTCAGCTGTAGGAGCTTAAGATGTACTGACTGTTCATGGTTAGGGCAGGATTCTAATGGTTAAGCTGTAGGACCTAAACATGTACTGACTGTTCATTGCGAGGGCAGGATTATAATGGTTCAGCTGTAGGACCTCAAGATGTACTGACTGTTCATTGCAAGGACAGGATTCTAATGGTTCAGCTAAAGGACCTTAAGATGTACTGACTGTTCATTGTTAGGGCAGGATTCTAATGGTTCAGCTGTAGGACCTCAACATGTACTGACTGTACATAGGGCAGGACTATAATGGTTCAGCTGTAGGACCTAAAGATGTACTGACTGTTCATTGCTAGGGCAGGATTGTAATGGTTCAGCTGTAGGACCTCAACATGTACTGACTGTTCATTGCAAGGACAGGATTCTAATGGTTCAGCTGTAGGACCTTAAGATGTAATGACTGTTCATTGCTAGGGCAGGATTCTAATGGTTCAGCTGTAGGACCTCAACATGTACTGACTGTACATAGTTAGGGCAGGATTATAATGGTTCAGCTGTAGGACCTCAAGATGTACTGACTGTTCATTGATAGGGCAGGATTCTAATGGTTCAGCTGTAGGGCCTCAACATGTACTGACTGTACATAGTTAGGGCAGGATTATAATGGTTCAGCTGTAGGACCTTAAGATGTACTGACAGTTCATTGCTAAGACAGGATTGTAATGGTTCAGCTGTAGGACCTCAAGGTGTACTGACTGTACATAGTTAGGGCAGGATTATAATGGTTCAGCTGTAGGACCTCAAGATGTATTGAATGTTAATGGTTAGGGCAGAATTCTAATGGTTCAGCTGTAGGACCTCATGTTGTACTGACTGTTCATTGCTAGGACAGCATTCTAATGGTTCAGCTTTAGGACCTCAAGATGTACTGACTACATGGTTAGGGCAGGATTATAATGGTTCAGCTGTAGGACCTTAAGAAGTACTGACTACATGGTTAGGGCAGGATTATAATGGTTCAGCTGTAGGATCTCAAGATGTACTGACTACATGGTTAGGGCAGGATTATAATGGTTCAGCTGTAGGATCTCAAGATGTACTGACTACATGGTCAGGGCAGGATTATAATGGTTCAGCTGTAGGAGCTTAAGAAGTACTGACTGTTCATTGCTAGGACAGGATTATAATGGTTCAACTTAGGATCTCAAGATGTACTGACTACATGGTTAGGGCATGATTATAATGGTTCAGCTGTAAGATCTCAAGATGTACTGACTACATGGTTAGGGCAGGATTATAATGGTTCAGCTGTAGGACCTTAAGAAGTACTGACTGTTCATTGCTAGGACAGGCTTCTAATGGTTCAGCTGTAGGATCTCAAATTGTATTGACTACATGGTTAGGGCAGGATTCTAATGGTTCAGCTGTAGGAACTCAAGACGTAATGACTACATGGTTAGGGCAGGATTCTAATGGTTCAGCTGTAGGATCTTAAGATGTACTGACTGTTCATGGTTAGGGCAGGATTCTAATGGTTCAGCTGTAGGACCTTGAGATGTACTGACTACATGGTTAGGGCAGGATTCTAATGGTTCAGCTGTAGGACCTCAAGATGTACTGACTACATGGTTAGGGCAGGATTCTAATGGTTCAGCTGTAGGACCTTAAGATGTACTGACTGTTCATGGTTAGGGCAGGATTCTAATGGTTAAGCTGTAGAACCTCAACATGTACCGACTGTTCATTGCGAGGGCAGGATTATAATGGTTCAGCTGTAGGACCTCAAGATGTACTGACTGTTTATTGCAAGGACAGGTATCTAATGGTTCAGCTGTAGGACCTCAACATGTACTGTCTGAACATAGTTAGGGCAGGATTATAATGGTTCAGCTGTAGGACCTAAAGATGTACTGACTGTTCATTGCTAGGGCAGGATTCTAATGGTTCAGCTGTAGGACCTTAAGATGTACTGACTGTTCATTGCTAGGGCAGGATTCTAATGGTTCAGCTGTAGGACCTCAACATGTACTGACTGTACATAGTTAGGGCAGGATTATAATGGTTCAGCTGTAGGACCTCAAGATGTACTGACTGTTCATTGCTAGGGCAGGATTCTAATGGTTCAGCTGTAGGACCTCAACATGTACTGACTGTACATAGTTAGGGCAGGATTATGGTGGTTCAGCTGTAGGACCTCAACATGTGACTGTACATAGTTAGGGCAGGATTCTAATGGTTAAGCTGTAAGACCTCAACATGTACTGACTGTACATAGTTAGGGCAGGATTATAATGGTTCAGCTGTAGGACCTTAAGATGTACTGACTGTTCATTGCTAGGGCAGGATTGTAATGGTTCAGCTGTAGGACCTCAAGATGTACTGACTCTACATAGTTAGGGCAGGATTATAATGGTTCAGCTGTAGGACCTCAAGATGTACTGAATGTTCATGGTTAGGGCAGGATTATAATGGTTCAGCTGTAGGACTTCAAGTTGTACTGACTGTTCATTGCTAGGACTGGATTCTAATGGTTCAGCTTTAGGACCTCAAGATGTACTCAATGTTCATGGTTAGGGTAGGATTCTAATGGTTCAGCTGTAGGACCTTAAGATGTACTGACTGTTCATTGCTAGAGCAGGAATTTAATGGTTCAGTTGTAGGACCTCAAGATAAACTGAATTTTCATGGTTAGGGCAGGATTCTAATGGTTCAACTGTAGGACCTCAAGATGTACTGACTGCTCATTGCTAGGGCAGGATTCTAATGGTTAAGCTGTAGGACCTCAAGATGTACTGACTGTTCATTGCTAGGGCAGGATTCTAATGGTTAAGCTGTAGGACCTCAAGATGTACTGACTGTTCAATGCTAGGGCAGGATTCTAATGGTTCAGCTGTAGGACCTCAAGATGCACTGAATGTTCATGCTTAGGGCAGGATTGCAATGGTTCAGTTGTAGGACCTCAAGATGTACTGAATGTTCATGGTTAGGGCAGGATTCTAATGGTTCAGCTGTAGGACCTCAAGATGTACTGACTGTTCATTGTTAGGGCAGGATTCTAATAGTTCAGCTGTAGGACCTCAAAATGTACTTACTGTACATTGTTAGGGCAGGATTCTAATGGTTCAGCTGTAGGATCTCAAGATGTACTGACTGTTCATTGCTAGGGCAGGATTCTAATGGTTCAGCTGTAGGACCTCAACATGTACTGACTGTTCATTGCTAGGGAAGGATTCTAATGGTTCAGCTGTAGGACCTCAAGACGTAATGACTGCACATTGCTAGGGCAGGATTCTAATGGTTCAGATGTAGGACCTCAAGATGTACTGAATGTTCATTGTTAGGGCAGTATTCTAATGGTTCAGCTATAGGACCACAAGATGTACTGACTGTTTATGGTTAGGGCAGGAATCTAATGGTTCAGCTATAGGACCTCAAAATGCACTGACTGTTCATTGTTAGGGCAGGATTCTAATGGTTCAGCTGTAGGACCTCAAGATGTACTAACTGTTCATTGTTAGGGCAGGATTCTAATGGTTTAGATGTAGGACCTCAAAAAGTACTGACTGTTCATGGTTTAGGCAGCATTCTAATGCTACAGCTATAGGACCTCAACATGTACTAACTGTTCATTGTTAGGGCAGGATTCTAATGGTTCAGCTGTAGGACCTCAAAATGTACTGACTGTTCATTGTTAGGGCAGGATTCTAATGGTTCAGCTGTAGGACCTCAAGATGTACTGACTGTTCATTGTTAGGGCAGGATTCTAATGGTTCAGCTGTAGGACCTCAAGATGTACTGACTGTTCATTGTTAGGGTAGGATTCTAATGGTTCAGCTGTAGGACCTCAAAATGTACTGACTGTTCATGGTTAGGGCAGCATTCTAATGGTACAGCTATAGGACCTCAAGATGTACTGACTGTTTATCGTTAGGGCAGGATTCTAATGGTACAGCTGTAGGACCTCAAGATGTACTGACTGTTTATGGTTAGGGCAGGATTCTAATTGTTCAGCTGTAGGACCTCAAGATGTACTGACGGTTCATTGCTAGGGCAGGATTCTAATGGTTCAGCTGTAGGACCTCAACATGTACTGAGTGTACATAGTTAGGACAGGATTCTAATGGTTCAGCTGTAGGACCTTAAGATGTACTGACTGATCATTGCTAAGGCGGGATTCTAATGGTTCAGCTGTAGGACCTCAAGATGTACTGACTGTTCATGGTTAGGGCAGGATTCTAATGGTTCAGGTATAGGACCTCAAGATGCACTGACTGTTCATTGCTAGGGCAGGATTCTAATGGTTCAGCTGTAGGACCTCAATATGTACTGACTATTCATTGCTAGGGCAGGATTCTAATGGTTCAGCTGTAAGACCAAAAGATGTACTGACTGTTCATTGCTAGGGCAGGATTCTAATGGTTCAGCTGTAGGACCTCAAGATGTACTGAATGTTCATTGTTAGGGCAGGATTCTAATGGTTCAGCTGTAGGACCTCAAGATGTACTGACTGTTCATTGTTAGGGCAGGATTCTAATGGTTCAGCTTTAGGACCTCAAAATGTACTGACTGTTCATTGTTAGGGCAGGATTCTAATGGTTCAGCTGTAGGACCTCAAGATGTACTGACTGTTCATTGTTAGGGCAGGATTCTAATGGTTCAGCTGTAGGACCTCAAAATGTACTGACTGTTCATTGTTAGGTCAGGATTCTAATGGTTCAGCTGTAGGACCTCAAGATGTACTGACTGTTCATTGTTAGGGCAGGATTCTAATGGTTCAGCTGTAGGACCTCAAAATGTACTTACTGTACATTGTTAGGGCAGGATTCTAATGGTTCAGCTGTAGGATCTCAAGATGTACTGACTGTTCATTGCTAGGGCAGGATTCCAATGGTTCAGCTGTAGGACCTCAACATGTACTGACTGTTTATTGCTAGGGAAGGATTCTAATGGTTCAGCTGTAGGACCTCAAGATGTAATGACTGCACATTGCTAGGGCAGGATTCTAATGGTTCAGATGTAGGACCTAAAGATGTACTAACTGTTCATTGTTAGGGCAGGATTCTAATGGTTCAGATGTAGGACCTCAAGATGTACTGAATGTTCATTGTTAGGGCAGGATTCTAATGGTTCAGCTATAGGACCACAAGATGTACTGACTGTTTATGGTTAGGGCAGGAATCTAATGGTTCAGCTATAGGAACTCAAAATGCACTGACTGTTCATTGTTAGGGAAGGATTCTAATGGTTCAGCTGTAGGACCTCAAGATGTACTGACTGTTCATTGTTAGGGTAGGATTCTAATGGTTCAGCTGTAGGACCTCAAAATGTACTGACTGTTCATGGTTAGGGCAGCATTCTAATGGTACAGCTATAGGACCTCAAGATGTACTGATTTTTATGGTTAGGGCAGGATTCTAATGGTACAGCTGTAGGACCTCAAGATGTACTGACTGTTTATGGTTAGGGCAGGATTCTAATTGTTCAGCTGTAGGACCTCAAGATGTACTGACGGTTCATTGCTAGGGCAGGATTCTAATGGTTCAGCTGTAGGACCTCAACATGTACTGAGTGTACATAGTTAGGGCAGGATTCTAATGGTTCAGCTGTAGGACCGTAAGATGTACTGACTGTTCATTGCTAAGGCGGGATTCTAATGGTTCAGCTGTAGGACCTCAAGATGTACTGACTGTTCATGTTTAGGGCATGATTCTAATAGTTAGGCTGTAGGACCATAAGATGTACTGACTGTTCATTGCTAAGGCAGGATTCTAATGGTTCAGCTGTAGGACCTCAAGATGTACTGACTGTTCATGGTTAGGGCAGGATTCTAATGGTTCAGCTATAGGACCTCAAGATGTACTGACTGTTCATTGCTAGGGCAGGATTCTAATGGTTCAGCTGTAGGACCTTAAGATGTACTGATGTTCATTGCTAGGACAGGATTCTAATGGTTCAGCTGTAGGATCTCAACATGTACTGACTACATGGTTAGGGCAGGATTATAATGGTTCAGCTGTAGGATCTCAAGATGTATTGACTACATGGTTAGGACAGGATTCTAATGGTTCAGCTGTAGGAACTCAAGACGTAATGACTACATGGTTAGGGCAGGATTCTAATGGTTCAGCTGTAGGATCTTAAGATGTACTGACTGTTCATGGTTAGGGCAGGATTCTAATGGTTCAGCTGTAGGACCTTGAGATGTACTGACTACATGGTTAGGGCAGGACTCTAATGGTTCAGCTGTAGGACCTCAAGATGTACTGACTACATGGTTAGGGCAGGATTCTAATGGTTCAGCTGTAGGACCTTAAGATGTACTGACTGTTCATGGTTAGGGCAGGATTCTAATGGTTAAGCTGTAGAACCTCAACATGTACCGACTGTTCATTGCGAGGGCAGGATTATAATGGTTCAGCTGTAGGACCTCAAGATGTACTGACTGTTCATTGCAAGGACAGGATTCTAATGGTTCAGCTGTAGGACCTCAACATGTACTGTCTGAACATAGTTAGGGCAGGATTATAATGGTTCAGCTGTAGGACCTAAAGATGTACTGACTGTTCATTGCTAGGGCAGGATTCTAATGGTTCAGCTGTAGGACCTTAAGATGTACTGACTGTTCATTGCTAGGGCAGGATTCTAATGGTTCAGCTGTAGGACCTCAACATGTACTGACTGTACATAGTTAGGGCAGGATTATAATGGTTCAGCTGTAGGACCTCAAGATGTACTGACTGTTCATTGCTAGGGCAGGATTCTAATGGTTCAGCTGTAGGACCTCAAGATGTACTGAATGTTCGTGGTTAGGGCAGGATTCTAATGGTTCAGCTGTAGGACCTCAAGATGTACTGACCGTTCATTGTTAGGGCAGGATTCTAATGGTTCAGCTGTAGGACCTCAAAATGTACTTACTGTACATTGTTAGGGCAGGATTCTAATGGTTCAGCTGTAGGACCTCAACATGTACTGACTGTTCATTGCTAGGGAACGATTCTAATGGTTCAGCTGTAGGACCTCAAGATGTAATGACTGCACATTGCTAGGGCAGGATTCTAATGGTTCAGATGTAGGACCTCAAGATGTACTAACTGTTCATTGTTAAGGCAGGATTCTAATGGTTCAGATGTAGGACCTCAAGATGTACTGAATGTTCATTGTTAGGGCAGGATTCTAATGGTTCAGCTATAGGACCACAAGATGTACTGACTGTTTATGGTTAGGGCAGGAATCTAATGGTTCAGCTATAGGACCTCAAAATGCACTGACAGTTCATTGCTAGGGCAGGATTCTAATGGTTCAGCTGTAGGACCTCAAGATGTACTAACTGTTCATTGTTAGGGCAGGATTCTAATGGTTCAGATGTAGCACCTCAAAATGTACTGACTGTTCATGGTTTAGGCAGCATTCTAATGCTACAGCTATAGGTCCTCAAGATGTACTAACTGTTTATGGTTAGGGCAGGATTCTAATGGTTCAGCTGTAGGACCTCAAGATCTACTGACTGTTTATGGTTAGGGCAGGATTCTAATTGTTCAGCTGTAGGACCTCAAGATGTACTGACGGTTCGTTGCTAGGGCAGGATTCTAATGGTTCAGCTGTAAGACCTCAACATGTACTGACTGTACATAGTTAGGGCAGGATTCTAATGGTTCAGCTGTAGGACCTTAAGATGTACTGACTGATCATTGCTAAGGCGGGATTCTAATGGTTCAGCTGTAGGACCTCAAGATGTACTGACTGTTCATGGTTAGGGCAGGATTCTAATGGTTCAGCTATAGGACCTCAAGATGCACTGACTGTTCATTGCTAGGGCAGGATTCTAATGGTTCAGCTGTAGGACCTCAATATGTACTGACTATTCATTGCTAGGGCAGGATTCTAATGGTTCAGCTGTAAGACCAAAAGATGTACTGACTGTTCATTGCTAGGGCAGGATTCTAATGGTTCAGCTGTAGGAACTCAAGATGTACTGAATGTTCATTGTTAGGGCAGGATTCTAATGGTTCAGCTGTAGGACCTCAAGATGTACTGACTGTTCATTGTTAGGGCAGGATTCTAATGGTTCAGCTGTAGGACCTCAAAATGTACTGACTGTTCATTGTTAGGGCAGGATTCTAATGGTTCAGCTGTAGGACCTCAAGATGTACTGACTGTTCATTGTTAGGGCAGGATTCTAATGGTTCAGCTGTAGGACCTCAAAATGTACTGACTGTTCATTGTTAGGTCAGGATTCTAATGGTTCAGCTGTAGGACCTCAAGATGTACTGACTGTTCATTGTTAGGGCAGGATTCTAATGGTTCAGCTGTAGGACCTCAAAATGTACTTACTGTACATTGTTAGGGCAGGATTCTAATGGTTCAGCTGTAGGATCTCAAGATGTACTGACTGTTCATTGCTAGGGCAGGATTCCAATGGTTCAGCTGTAGGACCTCAACATGTACTGACTGTTTATTGCTAGGGAAGGATTCTAATGGTTCAGCTGTAGGACCTCAAGATGTAATGACTGCACATTGCTAGGGCAGGATTCTAATGGTTCAGATGTAGGACCTCAAGATGTACTAACTGTTCATTGTTAGGGCAGGATTCTAATGGTTCAGATGTAGGACCTCAAGATGTACTGAATGTTCATTGTTAGGGCAGGATTCTAATGGTTCAGCTATAGGACCACAAGATGTACTGACTGTTTATGGTTAGGGCAGGAATCTAATGGTTCAGCTATAGGAACTCAAAATGCACTGACTGTTCATTGTTAGGGAAGGATTCTAATGGTTCAGCTGTAGGACCTCAAGATGTACTGACTGTTCATTGTTAGGGTAGGATTCTAATGGTTCAGCTGTAGGACCTCAAAATGTACTGACTGTTCATGGTTAGGGCAGGATTCTAATGGTACAGCTGTAGGATCTCAAGATGTACTGACTGTTTATGGTTAGGGCAGGATTCTAATTGTTCAGCTGTAGGACCTCAAGATGTACTGACGGTTCATTGCTAGGGCAGGATTCTAATGGTTCAGCTGTAGGACCTCAACATGTACTGAGTGTACATAGTTAGGGCAGGATTCTAATGGTTCAGCTGTAGGACCGTAAGATGTACTGACTGTTCATTGCTAAGGCGGGATTCTAATGGTTCAGCTGTAGGACCTCAAGATGTACTGACTGTTCATGTTTAGGGCATGATTCTAATAGTTAGGCTGTAGGACCATAAGATGTACTGACTGTTCATTGCTAAGGCAGGATTCTAATGGTTCAGCTGTAGGACCTCAAGATGTACTGACTGTTCATGGTTAGGGCAGGATTCTAATGGTTCAGCTATAGGACCTCAAGATGTACTGACTGTTCATTGCTAGGGCAGGATTCTAATGGTTCAGCTGTAGGACCTTAAGATGTACTGATGTTCATTGCTAGGACAGGATTCTAATGGTTCAGCTGTAGGATCTCAAGATGTACTGACTACATGGTTAGGGCAGGATTATAATGGTTCAGCTGTAGGATCTCAAGATGTATTGACTACATGGTTAGGGCAGGATTCTAATGGTTCAGCTGTAGGATCTCAAGACATAATGACTACATGGTTAGGGCAGGATTCTAATGGTTCAGCTGAAGGACCTCAAGATGTACTGACTACATGCTTAGGGCAGGATTCTAATGGTTCAGCTGTAGGACCTTAAGATGTACTGACTGTTCATGGTTAGGGCAGGATTCTAATGGTTAAGCTGTAGGACCTAAACATGTACTGACTGTTCATTGCGAGGGCAGGATTATAATGGTTCAGCTGTAGGACCTCAAGATGTACTGACTGTTCATTGCAAGGACAGGATTCTAATGGTTCAGCTAAAGGACCTTAAGATGTACTGACTGTTCATTGTTAGGGCAGGATTCTAATGGTTCAGCTGTAGGACCTCAACATGTACTGACTGTACATAGGGCAGGACTATAATGGTTCAGCTGTAGGACCTAAAGATGTACTGACTGTTCATTGCTAGGGCAGGATTGTAATGGTTCAGCTGTAGGACCTCAACATGTACTGACTGTTCATTGCAAGGACAGGATTCTAATGGTTCAGCTGTAGGACCTTAAGATGTAATGACTGTTCATTGCTAGGGCAGGATTCTAATGGTTCAGCTGTAGGACCTCAACATGTACTGACTGTACATAGTTAGGGCAGGATTATAATGGTTCAGCTGTAGGACCTCAAGATGTACTGACTGTTCATTGATAGGGCAGGATTCTAATGGTTCAGCTGTAGGGCCTCAACATGTACTGACTGTACATAGTTAGGGCAGGATTATAATGGTTCAGCTGTAGGACCTTAAGATGTACTGACAGTTCATTGCTAAGACAGGATTGTAATGGTTCAGCTGTAGGACCTCAAGGTGTACTGACTGTACATAGTTAGGGCAGGATTATAATGGTTCAGCTGTAGGACCTCAAGATGTATTGAATGTTAATGGTTAGGGCAGAATTCTAATGGTTCAGCTGTAGGACCTCATGTTGTACTGACTGTTCATTGCTAGGACAGCATTCTAATGGTTCAGCTTTAGGACCTCAAGATGTACTGACTACATGGTTAGGGCAGGATTATAATGGTTCAGCTGTAGGACCTTAAGAAGTACTGACTACATGGTTAGGGCAGGATTATAATGGTTCAGCTGTAGGATCTCAAGATGTACTGACTACATGGTTAGGGCAGGATTATAATGGTTCAGCTGTAGGATCTCAAGATGTACTGACTACATGGTCAGGGCAGGATTATAATGGTTCAGCTGTAGGAGCTTAAGAAGTACTGACTGTTCATTGCTAGGACAGGATTATAATGGTTCAACTTAGGATCTCAAGATGTACTGACTACATGGTTAGGGCATGATTATAATGGTTCAGCTGTAAGATCTCAAGATGTACTGACTACATGGTTAGGGCAGGATTATAATGGTTCAGCTGTAGGACCTTAAGAAGTACTGACTGTTCATTGCTAGGACAGGCTTCTAATGGTTCAGCTGTAGGATCTCAAATTGTATTGACTACATGGTTAGGGCAGGATTCTAATGGTTCAGCTGTAGGAACTCAAGACGTAATGACTACATGGTTAGGGCAGGATTCTAATGGTTCAGCTGTAGGATCTTAAGATGTACTGACTGTTCATGGTTAGGGCAGGATTCTAATGGTTCAGCTGTAGGACCTTGAGATGTACTGACTACATGGTTAGGGCAGGATTCTAATGGTTCAGCTGTAGGACCTCAAGATGTACTGACTACATGGTTAGGGCAGGATTCTAATGGTTCAGCTGTAGGACCTTAAGATGTACTGACTGTTCATGGTTAGGGCAGGATTCTAATGGTTAAGCTGTAGAACCTCAACATGTACCGACTGTTCATTGCGAGGGCAGGATTATAATGGTTCAGCTGTAGGACCTCAAGATGTACTGACTGTTTATTGCAAGGACAGGTATCTAATGGTTCAGCTGTAGGACCTCAACATGTACTGTCTGAACATAGTTAGGGCAGGATTATAATGGTTCAGCTGTAGGACCTAAAGATGTACTGACTGTTCATTGCTAGGGCAGGATTCTAATGGTTCAGCTGTAGGACCTTAAGATGTACTGACTGTTCATTGCTAGGGCAGGATTCTAATGGTTCAGCTGTAGGACCTCAACATGTACTGACTGTACATAGTTAGGGCAGGATTATAATGGTTCAGCTGTAGGACCTCAAGATGTACTGACTGTTCATTGCTAGGGCAGGATTCTAATGGTTCAGCTGTAGGACCTCAACATGTACTGACTGTACATAGTTAGGGCAGGATTATGGTGGTTCAGCTGTAGGACCTCAACATGTGACTGTACATAGTTAGGGCAGGATTCTAATGGTTAAGCTGTAAGACCTCAACATGTACTGACTGTACATAGTTAGGGCAGGATTATAATGGTTCAGCTGTAGGACCTTAAGATGTACTGACTGTTCATTGCTAGGGCAGGATTGTAATGGTTCAGCTGTAGGACCTCAAGATGTACTGACTCTACATAGTTAGGGCAGGATTATAATGGTTCAGCTGTAGGACCTCAAGATGTACTGAATGTTCATGGTTAGGGCAGGATTATAATGGTTCAGCTGTAGGACTTCAAGTTGTACTGACTGTTCATTGCTAGGACTGGATTCTAATGGTTCAGCTTTAGGACCTCAAGATGTACTCAATGTTCATGGTTAGGGTAGGATTCTAATGGTTCAGCTGTAGGACCTTAAGATGTACTGACTGTTCATTGCTAGAGCAGGAATTTAATGGTTCAGTTGTAGGACCTCAAGATAAACTGAATTTTCATGGTTAGGGCAGGATTCTAATGGTTCAACTGTAGGACCTCAAGATGTACTGACTGCTCATTGCTAGGGCAGGATTCTAATGGTTAAGCTGTAGGACCTCAAGATGTACTGACTGTTCATTGCTAGGGCAGGATTCTAATGGTTAAGCTGTAGGACCTCAAGATGTACTGACTGTTCAATGCTAGGGCAGGATTCTAATGGTTCAGCTGTAGGACCTCAAGATGCACTGAATGTTCATGCTTAGGGCAGGATTGCAATGGTTCAGTTGTAGGACCTCAAGATGTACTGAATGTTCATGGTTAGGGCAGGATTCTAATGGTTCAGCTGTAGGACCTCAAGATGTACTGACTGTTCATTGTTAGGGCAGGATTCTAATGGTTCAGCTGTAGGACCTCAAAATGTACTTACTGTACATTGTTAGGGCAGGATTCTAATGGTTCAGCTGTAGGATCTCAAGATGTACTGACTGTTCATTGCTAGGGCAGGATTCTAATGGTTCAGCTGTAGGACCTCAACATGTACTGACTGTTCATTGCTAGGGAAGGATTCTAATGGTTCAGCTGTAGGACCTCAAGACGTAATGACTGCACATTGCTAGGGCAGGATTCTAATGGTTCAGATGTAGGACCTCAAGATGTACTAACTGTTCATTGTTAGGGCAGGATTCTAATGGTTCAGATGTAGGACCTCAAGATGTACTGAATGTTCATTGTTAGGGCAGTATTCTAATGGTTCAGCTATAGGACCACAAGATGTACTGACTGTTTATGGTTAGGGCAGGAATCTAATGGTTCAGCTATAGGACCTCAAAATGCACTGACTGTTCATTGTTAGGGCAGGATTCTAATGGTTCAGCTGTAGGACCTCAAGATGTACTAACTGTTCATTGTTAGGGCAGGATTCTAATGGTTTAGATGTAGGACCTCAAAAAGTACTGACTGTTCATGGTTTAGGCAGCATTCTAATGCTACAGCTATAGGACCTCAACATGTACTAACTGTTCATTGTTAGGGCAGGATTCTAATGGTTCAGCTGTAGGACCTCAAAATGTACTGACTGTTCATTGTTAGGGCAGGATTCTAATGGTTCAGCTGTAGGACCTCAAGATGTACTGACTGTTCATTGTTAGGGCAGGATTCTAATGGTTCAGCTGTAGGACCTCAAGATGTACTGACTGTTCATTGTTAGGGTAGGATTCTAATGGTTCAGCTGTAGGACCTCAAAATGTACTGACTGTTCATGGTTAGGGCAGCATTCTAATGGTACAGCTATAGGACCTCAAGATGTACTGACTGTTTATCGTTAGGGCAGGATTCTAATGGTACAGCTGTAGGACCTCAAGATGTACTGACTGTTTATGGTTAGGGCAGGATTCTAATTGTTCAGCTGTAGGACCTCAAGATGTACTGACGGTTCATTGCTAGGGCAGGATTCTAATGGTTCAGCTGTAGGACCTCAACATGTACTGAGTGTACATAGTTAGGACAGGATTCTAATGGTTCAGCTGTAGGACCTTAAGATGTACTGACTGATCATTGCTAAGGCGGGATTCTAATGGTTCAGCTGTAGGACCTCAAGATGTACTGACTGTTCATGGTTAGGGCAGGATTCTAATGGTTCAGATATAGGACCTCAAGATGCACTGACTGTTCATTGCTAGGGCAGGATTCTAATGGTTCAGCTGTAGGACCTCAATATGTACTGACTATTCATTGCTAGGGCAGGATTCTAATGGTTCAGCTGTAAGACCAAAAGATGTACTGACTGTTCATTGCTAGGGCAGGATTCTAATGGTTCAGCTGTAGGACCTCAAGATGTACTGAATGTTCATTGTTAGGGCAGGATTCTAATGGTTCAGCTGTAGGACCTCAAGATGTACTGACTGTTCATTGTTAGGGCAGGATTCTAATGGTTCAGCTGTAGGACCTCAAAATGTACTGACTGTTCATTGTTAGGGCAGGATTCTAATGGTTCAGCTGTAGGACCTCAAGATGTACTGACTGTTCATTGTTAGGGCAGGATTCTAATGGTTCAGCTGTAGGACCTCAAAATGTACTGACTGTTCATTGTTAGGTCAGGATTCTAATGGTTCAGCTGTAGGACCTCAAGATGTACTGACTGTTCATTGTTAGGGCAGGATTCTAATGGTTCAGCTGTAGGACCTCAAAATGTACTTACTGTACATTGTTAGGGCAGGATTCTAATGGTTCAGCTGTAGGATCTCAAGATGTACTGACTGTTCATTGCTAGGGCAGGATTCCAATGGTTCAGCTGTAGGACCTCAACATGTACTGACTGTTTATTGCTAGGGAAGGATTCTAATGGTTCAGCTGTAGGACCTCAAGATGTAATGACTGCACATTGCTAGGGCAGGATTCTAATGGTTCAGATGTAGGACCTCAAGATGTACTAACTGTTCATTGTTAGGGCAGGATTCTAATGGTTCAGATGTAGGACCTCAAGATGTACTGAATGTTCATTGTTAGGGCAGGATTCTAATGGTTCAGCTATAGGACCACAAGATGTACTGACTGTTTATGGTTAGGGCAGGAATCTAATGGTTCAGCTATAGGAACTCAAAATGCACTGACTGTTCATTGTTAGGGAAGGATTCTAATGGTTCAGCTGTAGGACCTCAAGATGTACTGACTGTTCATTGTTAGGGTAGGATTCTAGTGGTTCAGCTGTAGGACCTCAAAATGTACTGACTGTTCATGGTTAGGGCAGCATTCTAATGGTACAGCTATAGGACCTCAAGATGTACTGATTTTTATGGTTAGGGCAGGATTCTAATGGTACAGCTGTAGGACCTCAAGATGTACTGACTGTTTATGGTTAGGGCAGGATTCTAATTGTTCAGCTGTAGGACCTCAAGATGTACTGACGGTTCATTGCTAGGGCAGGATTCTAATGGTTCAGCTGTAGGACCTCAACATGTACTGAGTGTACATAGTTAGGGCAGGATTCTAATGGTTCAGCTGTAGGACCGTAAGATGTACTGACTGTTCATTGCTAAGGCGGGATTCTAATGGTTCAGCTGTAGGACCTCAAGATGTACTGACTGTTCATGTTTAGGGCATGATTCTAATAGTTAGGCTGTAGGACCATAAGATGTACTGACTGTTCATTGCTAAGGCAGGATTCTAATGGTTCAGCTGTAGGACCTCAAGATGTACTGACTGTTCATGGTTAGGGCAGGATTCTAATGGTTCAGCTATAGGACCTCAAGATGTACTGACTGTTCATTGCTAGGGCAGGATTCTAATGGTTCAGCTGTAGGACCTTAAGATGTACTGATGTTCATTGCTAGGACAGGATTCTAATGGTTCAGCTGTAGGATCTCAAGATGTACTGACTACATGGTTAGGGCAGGATTATAATGGTTCAGCTGTAGGATCTCAAGATGTATTGACTACATGGTTAGGGCAGGATTCTAATGGTTCAGCTGTAGGATCTCAAGACATAATGACTACATGGTTAGGGCAGGGTTCTAATGGTTCAGCTGAAGGACCTCAAGATGTACTGACTACATGCTTAGGGCAGGATTCTAATGGTTCAGCTGTAGGACCTTAAGATGTACTGACTGTTCATGGTTAGGGCAGGATTCTAATGGTTAAGCTGTAGGACCTAAACATGTACTGACTGTTCATTGCGAGGGCAGGATTATAATGGTTCAGCTGTAGGACCTCAAGATGTACTGACTGTTCATTGCAAGGACAGGATTCTAATGGTTCAGCTAAAGGACCTTAAGATGTACTGACTGTTCATTGTTAGGGCAGGATTCTAATGGTTCAGCTGTAGGACCTCAACATGTACTGACTGTACATAGGGCAGGACTATAATGGTTCAGCTGTAGGACCTAAAGATGTACTGACTGTTCATTGGTAGGGCAGGATTGTAATGGTTCAGCTGTAGGACCTCAACATGTACTGACTGTTCATTGCAAGGACAGGATTCTAATGGTTCAGCTGTAGGACCTTAAGATGTAATGACTGTTCATTGCTAGGGCAGGATTCTAATGGTCCAGCTGTAGGACCTCAACATGTACTGACTGTACATAGTTAGGGCAGGATTATAATGGTTCAGCTGTAGGACCTCAAGATGTACTGACTGTTCATTGATAGGGCAGGATTCTAATGGTTCAGCTGTAGGGCCTCAACATGTACTGACTGTACATAGTTAGGGCAGGATTATAATGGTTCAGCTGTAGGACCTTAAGATGTACTGACAGTTCATTGCTAAGACAGGATTGTAATGGTTCAGCTGTAGGACCTCAAGGTGTACTGACTGTACATAGTTAGGGCAGGATTATAATGGTTCAGCTGTAGGACCTCAAGATGTATTGAATGTTAATGGTTAGGGCAGAATTCTAATGGTTCAGCTGTAGGACCTCATGTTGTACTGACTGTTCATTGCTAGGACAGCATTCTAATGGTTCAGCTTTAGGACCTCAAGATGTACTGACTACATGGTTAGGGCAGGATTATAATGGTTCAGCTGTAGGACCTTAAGAAGTACTGACTACATGGTTAGGGCAGGATTATAATGGTTCAGCTGTAGGATCTCAAGATGTACTGACTACATGGTTAGGGCAGGATTATAATGGTTCAGCTGTAGGATCTCAAGATGTACTGACTACATGGTCAGGGCAGGATTATAATGGTTCAGCTGTAGGAGCTTAAGAAGTACTGACTGTTCATTGCTAGGACAGGATTATAATGGTTCAACTTAGGATCTCAAGATGTACTGACTACATGGTTAGGGCATGATTATAATGGTTCAGCTGTAAGATCTCAAGATGTACTGACTACATGGTTAGGGCAGGATTATAATGGTTCAGCTGTAGGACCTTAAGAAGTACTGACTGTTCATTGCTAGGACAGGCTTCTAATGGTTCAGCTGTAGGATCTCAAATTGTATTGACTACATGGTTAGGGCAGGATTCTAATGGTTCAGCTGTAGGAACTCAAGACGTAATGACTACATGGTTAGGGCAGGATTCTAATGGTTCAGCTGTAGGATCTTAAGATGTACTGACTGTTCATGGTTAGGGCAGGATTCTAATGGTTCAGCTGTAGGACCTTGAGATGTACTGACTACATGGTTAGGGCAGGATTCTAATGGTTCAGCTGTAGGACCTCAAGATGTACTGACTACATGGTTAGGGCAGGATTCTAATGGTTCAGCTGTAGGACCTTAAGATGTACTGACTGTTCATGGTTAGGGCAGGATTCTAATGGTTAAGCTGTAGAACCTCAACATGTACCGACTGTTCATTGCGAGGGCAGGATTATAATGGTTCAGCTGTAGGACCTCAAGATGTACTGACTGTTTATTGCAAGGACAGGTATCTAATGGTTCAGCTGTAGGACCTCAACATGTACTGTCTGAACATAGTTAGGGCAGGATTATAATGGTTCAGCTATAGGACCTAAAGATGTACTGACTGTTCATTGCTAGGGCAGGATTCTAATGGTTCAGCTGTAGGACCTTAAGATGTACTGACTGTTCATTGCTAGGGCAGGATTCTAATGGTTCAGCTGTAGGACCTCAACATGTACTGACTGTACATAGTTAGGGCAGGATTATAATGGTTCAGCTGTAGGACCTCAAGATGTACTGACTGTTCATTGCTAGGGCAGGATTCTAATGGTTCAGCTGTAGGACCTCAACATGTACTGACTGTACATAGTTAGGGCAGGATTATGGTGGTTCAGCTGTAGGACCTCAACATGTGACTGTACATAGTTAGGGCAGGATTCTAATGGTTAAGCTGTAAGACCTCAACATGTACTGACTGTACATAGTTAGGGCAGGATTATAATGGTTCAGCTGTAGGACCTTAAGATGTACTGACTGTTCATTGCTAGGGCAGGATTGTAATGGTTCAGCTGTAGGACCTCAAGATGTACTGACTCTACATAGTTAGGGCAGGATTATAATGGTTCAGCTGTAGGACCTCAAGATGTACTGAATGTTCATGGTTAGGGCAGGATTATAATGGTTCAGCTGTAGGACTTCAAGTTGTACTGACTGTTCATTGCTAGGACTGGATTCTAATGGTTCAGCTTTAGGACCTCAAGATGTACTCAATGTTCATGGTTAGGGTAGGATTCTAATGGTTCAGCTGTAGGACCTTAAGATGTACTGACTGTTCATTGCTAGAGCAGGAATTTAATGGTTCAGTTGTAGGACCTCAAGATAAACTGAATTTTCATGGTTAGGGCAGGATTCTAATGGTTCAACTGTAGGACCTCAAGATGTACTGACTGCTCATTGCTAGGGCAGGATTCTAATGGTTAAGCTGTAGGACCTCAAGATGTACTGACTGTTCATTGCTAGGGCAGGATTCTAATGGTTAAGCTGTAGGACCTCAAGATGTACTGACTGTTCAATGCTAGGGCAGGATTCTAATGGTTCAGCTGTAGGACCTCAAGATGCACTGAATGTTCATGCTTAGGGCAGGATTGCAATGGTTCAGTTGTAGGACCTCAAGATGTACTGAATGTTCATGGTTAGGGCAGGATTCTAATGGTTCAGCTGTAGGACCTCAAGATGTACTGACTGTTCATTGTTAGGGCAGGATTCTAATGGTTCAGCTGTAGGACCTCAAAATGTACTTACTGTACATTGTTAGGGCAGGATTCTAATGGTTCAGCTGTAGGATCTCAAGATGTACTGACTGTTCATTGCTAGGGCAGGATTCTAATGGTTCAGCTGTAGGACCTCAACATGTACTGACTGTTCATTGCTAGGGAAGGATTCTAATGGTTCAGCTGTAGGACCTCAAGACGTAATGACTGCACATTGCTAGGGCAGGATTCTAATGGTTCAGATGTAGGACCTCAAGATGTACTAACTGTTCATTGTTAGGGCAGGATTCTAATGGTTCAGATGTAGGACCTCAAGATGTACTGAATGTTCATTGTTAGGGCAGTATTCTAATGGTTCAGCTATAGGACCACAAGATGTACTGACTGTTTATGGTTAGGGCAGGAATCTAATGGTTCAGCTATAGGACCTCAAAATGCACTGACTGTTCATTGTTAGGGCAGGATTCTAATGGTTCAGCTGTAGGACCTCAAGATGTACTAACTGTTCATTGTTAGGGCAGGATTCTAATGGTTTAGATGTAGGACCTCAAAAAGTACTGACTGTTCATGGTTTAGGCAGCATTCTAATGCTACAGCTATAGGACCTCAACATGTACTAACTGTTCATTGTTAGGGCAGGATTCTAATGGTTCAGCTGTAGGACCTCAAAATGTACTGACTGTTCATTGTTAGGGCAGGATTCTAATGGTTCAGCTGTAGGACCTCAAGATGTACTGACTGTTCATTGTTAGGGCAGGATTCTAATGGTTCAGCTGTAGGACCTCAAGATGTACTGACTGTTCATTGTTAGGGTAGGATTCTAAT
Organism: Deroplatys truncata; assembly: GCA_030765065.1. Lineage (NCBI taxonomy): Eukaryota > Metazoa > Arthropoda > Insecta > Mantodea > Mantidae > Deroplatys > Deroplatys truncata. The sequence continues at coordinate 4,395,328 of CM060981.1, read as the reverse complement.
GGTTCAGCTGTAGGACCTCAAAATGTACTGACTGTTCATGGTTAGGGCAGCATTCTAATGGTACAGCTATAGGACCTCAAGATGTACTGACTGTTTATCGTTAGGGCAGGATTCTAATGGTACAGCTGTAGGACCTCAAGATGTACTGACTGTTTATGGTTAGGGCAGGATTCTAATTGTTCAGCTGTAGGACCTCAAGATGTACTGACGGTTCATTGCTAGGGCAGGATTCTAATGGTTCAGCTGTAGGACCTCAACAAGTACTGAGTGTACATAGTTAGGACAGGATTCTAATGGTTCAGCTGTAGGACCTTAAGATGTACTGACTGTTCATTGCTAAGGCGGGATTCTAATGGTTCAGCTGTAGGACCTCAAGATGTACTGACTGTTCATGTTTAAGGCATGATTCTAATAGTTAAGCTGTAGGACCATAAGATGTACCGAATGTTCATTGTTAGGGCAGGATTCTAATGGTTCAGCTGTAGGACCTCAAGATGTACTGACTGTTCATTGTTAGGGCAGGATTCTAATGGTTCAGCTGTAGGACCTCAAAATGTACTGACTGTTCATTGTTAGGGCAGGATTCTAATGGTTCAGCTGTAGGACCTCAAGATGTACTGACTGTTCATTGTTAGGGCAGGATTCTAATGGTTCAGCTGTAGGACCTCAAAATGTACTGACTGTTCATTGTTAGGGCAGGATTCTAATGGTTCAGCTGTAGGACCTCAAGATGTACTGACTGTTCATTGTTAGGGCAGGATTCTAATGGTTCAGCTGTAGGACCTCAAGATGTACTGACTGTTCATTGTTAGGGTAGGATTCTAATGGTTCAGCTGTAGGACCTCAAAATGTACTGACTGTTCATGGTTAGGGAGGATTCTAATGGTTCAGCTATAGGACCTCAAGATGTACTGACTGTTCATTGCTAGGGCAGGATTCTAATGGTTCAGCTGTAAGACCAAAAGATGTACTGACTGTTCATTGCTAGGGCAGGATTCTAATGGTTCAGCTGTAGGTCCTTAAGATGTACTGATGTTCATTGCTAGGACAGGATTTTAATGGTTCAGCTGTAGGACCTCAAGATGTACTGACTACATGGTTAGGGCAGGATTATAATGGTTCAGCTGTAGGATCTCAAGATGTATTGACTACATGGTTAGGGTAGGATTCTAATGGTTCAGCTGTAGGATCTCAAGACATAATGACTACATGGTTAGGGCAGGATTCTAATGGTTCAGCTGTAGGACCTCAAGATGTACCGACTACATGCTTAGGGCAGGATTCTAATGGTTCAGCTGTAGGACCTTAAGATGTACTGACTGTTCATGGTTAGGGCAGGATTCTAATGGTTAAGCTGTAGGACCTCAACATGTACTGACTGTTCATTGCGAGGGCAGGATTATAATGGTTCAGCTGTAGGACCTCAACATGTACTGACTGTTCATTGCTAGGGCAGGATTGTAATGGTTCAGCTGTAGGACCTCAACATGTACTGACTGTTCATTGCAAGGACAGGATTCTAATGGTTCAGCTGTAGGACCTTAAGATGTAATGACTGTTCATTGCTAGGGCAGGATTCTAATGGTTCAGCTGTAGGACCTCAACATGTACTGACTGTACATAGTTAAGGCAGGATTATAATGGTTCAGCTGTAGGACCTCAAGATGTACTGACTGTTCATTGATAGGGCAGGATTCTAATGCTTCAGCTGTAGGGCCTCAACATGTACTGACTGTACATAGTTAAGACAGGATTATAATGGTTCAGCTTTAGGACCTTAAGATGTACTGACTGTTCATTGCTAAGGCAGGATTGTAATGGTTCAGCTGTAGGACCTCAAGGTGTACTGACTGTACATAGTTAGGGCAGGATTATAATTGTTCAGCTGTAGGACCTCAAGATGTATTGAATGTTAATGGTTAGGGCAGGATTCTAATGGTTCAGCTGTAGGACCTCATGTTGTACTGACTGTTCATTGCTAGGACAGCATTCTAATGGTTCAGCTTTAGGACCTCAAAATGTACTGAATACATGGTTAGGGCAGGATTATAATGGTTCAGCTGTAGGACCTTAAGAAGTACTGACTACATGGTTAGGGCAGGATTATAATGGTTCAGCTGTAGGATCTCAAGATGTACTGACTACATGGTTAGGGCAGGATTATAATGGTTCAGCTGTAGGATCTCAAGATGTACTGACTACATTGTCAGGGCAGGATTATAATGGTTCAGCTGTAGGACCTTAAGAAGTACTGACTGTTCATTGCTAGGACTGGATTTTAATGGTTCAGCTGTAGCATCTCAAGATGTACTGACTACATGGTTAGGGCAGGATTATAATGGTTCAGCTGTAGGATCTCAAGATGTACTGACTACATGGTTAGGGCAGGATTATAATGGTTCAGCTGTAGGATCTCAAGATGTACTGACTACATTGTCAGGGCAGGATTATAATGGTTCAGCTGTAGGACCTTAAGAAGTACTGACTGTTCATTGCTAGGACTGGATTTTAATGGTTCAGCTGTAGCATCTCAAGATGTACTGACTACATGGTTAGGGCAGGATTATAATGGTTCAGCTGTAGGATCTCAAGATGTATTGACTACATGGTTAGGGCAGGATTCTAATGGTTCAGCTGTAGGAACTCAAGACGTAATGACTACATGGTTAGGGCAGGATTCTAATGGTTCAGCTGTAGGATCTTAAGATGTACTGACTGTTCATGGATAGGGCAGGATTCTAATGGTTCAGCTGTAGGACCTTGAGATGTACTGACTACATGGTTAGGGCAGGATTCTAATGGATCAGCTGTAGGACCTCAAGGTGTACTGACTACATGGTTAGGGCAGGATTCTAATGGTTCATCTGTAGGACCTTAAGATGTACTGACTGTTCATGGTTAGGGCAGGATTCTAATGGTTAAGCTGTAGAACCTCAACATGTACCGACTGTTCATTGCGAGGGCAGGATTATAATGGTTCAGCCGTAGGACCTCAAGATGTACTGACTGTTCATTGCAAGGACAGGATTCTAATGGTTCAGCTGTAGGACCTCAACATGTACGGTCTGTACATAGCTAGGGCAGGATTATAATGGTTCAGCTGTAGGACCTAAAGATGTACTGACTGTTCATTGCTAGGGCAGGATTCTAATGGTTCAGCTGTAGGACCTCAACATGTACTGACTGTACAGAGTTAGGGCAGGATTATAATGGTTCAGCTGTAGGACCTCAAGATGTACTGACTGTTCATTGCTAGGGCAGGATTCTAATGGTTCAGCTGTAGGACCTCAACATGTACTGACTGTACATAGTTAGGGCAGGATTATAATGGTTCAGCTGTAGGACCTCAACATGTGACTGTACATAGTTAGGGCAGGATTCTAATGGTTAAGCTGTAGGACCTCAACATGTACTGACTGTACATAGTTAGGGCAGGATTATAATGGTTCAGCTGTAGGACCTTAAGATGTACTGACTGTTCATTGCTAGGGCAGGATTGTAATGGTTCAGCTGTAGGACCTCAAGATGTACTGACTCTACATAGTTAGGGCAGGATTATAATGGTTCAGCTGTAGGACCTCAAGATGTACTGAATGTTCATGGTTAGGGCAGGATTATAATGGTTCAGCTGTAGGACTTCAAGTTGTACTGACTGTTCATTGCTAGGACAGGATTCTAATGGTTCAGCTTTAGGACCTCAAGATGTACTGAATGTTCATGGTTAGGGTAGGATTCTAATGGTTCAGCTGTAGGACCTTAAGATGTACTGACTGTTCATTGCTAGGGCAGGAATTTAATGGTTCAGTTGTGGGACCTCAAGATGTACTGAATGTTCATGGTTAGGGCAGGATTCTAATGGTTCAACTTTAGGACCTCAAGATGTACTGACTGTTCATTGCTAGGGCAGGTCTCTAATGGTTCAGCTGTAGGACCTCAAGATGTACTGACTCTTCAATGCTAGGGCAGGATTCTAATGGTTCAGCTGTAGGACCTCAAGATGCACTGAATGTTCATGCTTAGGGCAGGATTGCAATGGTTCAGTTGTAGGACCTCAAGATGTAGTGACTGTTCATGGTTAGGGCAGGATTCTAATGGTTCGGCTGTAGGACTCCAAGATGTACTGAATGTTCATGGTTAGGGCGGGATTCTAATGGTTAAGCTGTAGGACCTCAAGATGTAATGACCGTCCATGGTTAGGGCAGGAATCTAATGGTTCAGCTGTAGGACCTCAAGATGTACTGACTGTTCATTGCTAGGGCAGGAATTTATTGGTTCAGTTGTAGGACCTCAAGATGTACTGAATGTTCATGGTTAGGGCAGGATTCTAATGGTTCAGCTGTAGGACCTTAAGATGTACTGACTGTTCATTGCTAGGGCAGGAATTTAATGGTTCAGTTGTGGGACCTCAAGATGTACTGAATGTTCATGGTTAGGGCAGGATTCTAATGGTTCAACTGTAGGACCTCAAGATGTATTGACTACATGGTTAGGGCAGGATTCTAATGGTTCAGCTGTAGGATCTCAAGACATAATGACTACATGGTTAGGGCAGGATTCTAATGGTTCAGTTGTAGGACCTCAAGATGTAATAACTGTTCATGGTTAGTGCAGGATTCTAATGGTTCAGCTGTAGGACCTCAAGATGTACTGACTGTTCATTGCTAGGGCAGGATTCTAATGGTTCAGCCGTAGGACCTCAAGATGTACTGAATGTTCATGGTTAGGGCAGGATTCTAATGGTTCAGCTGTAGGACCTCAAGATGTACTGACTGTTCATTGTTAGGGCAGGATTCTAATGGTTCAGCTGTAGGACCTCAAAATGTACTTACTGTACATTGTTAGGGCAGGATTCTAATGGTTCAGCTGTAGGATCTCAAGATGTACTGACTGTTCATTGCTAGGGCAGGATTCTAATGGTTCAGCTGTAGGAGCTCAACATGTACTGACTGTTCATTGCTAGGGAAGGATTCTAATGGATCAGCTGTAGGACCTCAAGATGTAATGACTGCACATTGCAAGGGCAGGATTCTAATGGTTCAGATGTAAGACCTCAAGATGTACTAACTGTTCATTGTTAGGGCAGGATTCTAATGGTTCAGATTTAGGACCTCAAGATGTACTGAATGTTCATTGTTAGGGCAGGATTCTAATGGTTCAGCTATAGGACCACAAGATGTACTGACTGTTTATGGTTAGGGCAGGAATCTAATGGTTCAGCTATAGGACCTCAAAATGCACTGACTGTTCATTGTTAGGGCAGGATTCTAATGGTTCAGCTGTAGGACCTCAAGATGTACTAACTGTTCATTGTTAGGGCAGGATTCTAATGGTTCAGATGTAGGACCTCAAAATGTACTGACTGTTCATGGTTTAGGCAGCATTCTAATGCTACAGCTATAGGACCTCAAGATGTACTAACTGTTTATGGTTAGGGCAGGATTCTAATGGTTCAGCTGTAGGACCTGAAGATGTACTGACTGTTTATGGTTACGGCAGGATTCTAATTGTTCAGCTGTAGGACCTCAAGATGTACTGACGGTTCGTTGCTAGGGCAGGATTCTAATGGTTCAGCTGTAGGACCTCAACATGTACTGACTGTACATAGTTAGGGCAGGATTCTAATGGTTCAGCTGTAGGACCTTAAGATGTACTGACTGTTCATTGCTAAGGCGGGATTCTAATGGTTCAGCTGTAGGACCTCAGGATGTACTGACTGTTCATGTTTACGGCATGATTCTAATGGTTCAGCTGTAGTACCATAAGATGTACTGACTGTTCATTGCTAAGGCAGGATTCTAATGGTTCAGCTGTAGGACCTCAAGATGTACTGACTGTTCATGGTTAGGGCAGGATTCTAATAGTTCAGCTATAGGACCTCAAGATGTACTGACTGTTCATTGCTAGGGCAGGATTCTAATGGTTCAGCTATAGGACCTCAATATGTACTGACTATTCATTGCTAGGGCAGGATTCTAATGGTTCAGCTGTAAGACCAAAAGATGTACTGACTGTTCATTGCTAGGGCAGGATTCTAATGGTTCAGCTGTAGGACCTCAAGATGTACTGAATGTTCATTGTTAGGGCAGGATTCTAATGGTTCAGCTGTAGGACCTCAAGATGTACTGACTGTTCATTGTTAGGGCAGGATTCTAATGGTTCAGCTGTAGGACCTCAAAATGTACTGACTGTTCATTGTTAGGGCAGGATTCTAATGGTTCAGCTGTAGGACCTCAAGATGTACTGACTGTTCATTGTTAGGGCAGGATTCTAATGGTTCAGCTGTAGGACCTCAAAATGTACTGACTGTCATTGTTAGGGCAGGATTCTAATGGTTCAGCTGTAGGATCTCAAGATGTACTGACTGTTCATTGTTAGGGCAGGATTCTAATGGTTCAGCTGTAGGACCTCAAGATGTACTGACTGTTCATTGTTAGGGCAGGATTCTAATGGTTCAGCTGTAGGACCTCAAAATGTACTTACTGTACATTGTTAGGGTAGAATTCTAATGGTTCAGCTGTAGGATCTCAAGATGTACTGACTGTTCATTGCTAGGGCAGGATTCTAATGGTTCAGCTGTAGGACCTCAACATGTACTGACTGTTTATTGCTAGGGAAGGATTCTAATGGTTCAACTGTTGGACCTCAAGATGTAATGACTGCACATTGCTAGGGCAGGATTCTAATGGTTCAGATGTAGGACCTCAAGATGTACTAACTGTTCATTGTTAGGGCAGGATTCTAATGGTTCAAATATAGGACCTCAAGATGTACTGACTGTTTATGGTTAGGGCAGGAATCTAATGGTTCAGCTATAGGACCTCAAAATGCACTGACTGTTCATTGTTAGGGCAGGATTCTAATGGTTCAGCTGTAGGACCTCAAGATGTACTGACTGTTCATTGTTAGGGTAGGATTCTAATGGTTCAGCTGTAGGACCTCAAAATGTACTGACTGTTTATGGTTAGGGCAGGATTCTAATGGTACAGCTGTAGGACCTCAAGATGTACTGACTGTTTATGGTTAGGGCAGGATTCTAATTGTTCAGCTGTAGGACCTCAAGATGTACTGACGGTCATTGCTAGGGCAGGATTCTAATGGTTCAGCTGTAGGACCTCAACATGTACTGAGTGTACATAGGGCAGGATTCTAATGGTTCAGCTGTAGGACCTTAAGATGTACTGACTGTTCATTGCTAAGGCGGCATTCTAATGGTTCAGCTGTAGGACCTCAAGATGTACTGACTGTTCATGTTTAGGGCATGATTCTAATAGTTAAGCTGTAGGACCATAAGATGTACTGACTGTTCATTGCTAAGGCAGGATTCTAATGGTTCAGCTGTAGGACCTCAAGATGTACTGACTGTTCATGGTTAGGGCAGGATTCTAATGGTTCAGCTATAGGACCTCAAGATGTACTGACTGTTCATTGCTAGGGCAGGATTCTAATGGTTCAGCTGTAGGACCTCAATATGTACTGACTATTCATTGTTAGGGCAGGATTCTAATGGTTCAGCTGTAAGACCAAAAGATGTACTGACTGTTCATTGCTAGGGCAGGATTCTAATGGTTCAGCTGTAGGACCTTAAGATGTACTGATGTTCATTGCTAAGACAGGATTCTAATGGTTCAGCTGCAGGATCTCAAGATGTACTGACTACATGGTTAGGGCAGGATTATAATGGTTCAGCTGTAGGATCTCAAGATGTATTGACTACATGGTTAGGGCAGGATTCTAATGGTTCAGCTGTAGGATCTCAAGACATAATGACTACATGGTTAGGGCAGGATTCTAATGGTTCAGCTGTAGGACCTCAAGATGTACTGACTACATGCTTAGGGCAGGATTCTAATGGTTCAGCTGTAGGACCTTAAGATGTACTGACTGTTCATGGTTAGGGCAGGATTCTAATGGTTAAGCTGTAGAACCTCAACATGTACTGACTGTTCATTGCGAGGGCAGGATTATAATGGTTCAGCTGTAGGACCTCAAGATGTACTGACTGTTCATTGCAAGGACAGGATTCTAATGGTTCAGCTGTAGGACCTTAAGATGTACTGACTGTTCATTGCTAGGGCAGGATTCTAATGGTTCAGTTGTAGGACCTCAACATGTACTGACTGTACATAGTTAGGGCAGGATTATAATGGTTCAGCTGTAGGACCTAAAGATGTACTGACTGTTCATTGCTAGGGCAGGATTGTAATGGTTCAGCTGTAGGACCTCAACATGTACTGACTGTTCATTGCAAGGACAGGATTCTAATGGTTCAACTGTAGGACCTTAAGATGTAATGACTGTTCATTGCTAGGGCAGGATTCTAATGGTTCAGCTGTAGGACCTCAACATGTACTGACTGTACATAGTTAGGGCAGGATTATAATAGTTCAGCTGTAGGACCTCAAGATGTACTGACTGTTCATTGATAGGGCAGGATTCTAATGGTTCAGCTGTAGGGCCTCAACATAAACTGACTGTACATAGTTAGGGCAGGATTATAATGGTTCAGCTGTAGGACCTTAAGATGTACTGACTGTTCATTGCTAAGGCAGGATTGTAATGGTTCAGCTGTAGGACCTCAAGGTGTACTGACTGTACATAGTTAGGGCAGGATTATAATGGTTCAGCTGTAGGACCTCAAGATGTATTGAATGTTAATGGTTAGGGCAGGATTCTAATGGTTCAGCTGTAGGACCTCATGTTGTACTGACTGTTCATTGCTAGGACAGCATTCTAATGGTTCATTTTTAGGACCTCAAAATGTACTGACTACATGGTTAGGGCAGGATTATAATGGTTCAGCTGTAGGACCTTAAGAAGTACTGACTACATGGTTAGGGCAGGATTCTAATGGTTCAGCTGTAGGACCTCAAGATGTACTGACTGTTCATGGTTAGGGCAGGATTCTAATGGTTCAGCTATAGGACCTCAAGATGTACTGACTGTTCATTGCTAGGGCAGGATTCTAATGGTTCAGCTGTAGGACCTCAATATGTACTGACTATTCATTGCTAGGGCAGGATTCTAATGGTTCAGCTGTAAGACCAAAAGATGTACTGACTGTTCATTGCTAGGGCAGGATTCTAATGGTTCAGCTGTAGGACCTTAAGATGTACTGATGTTCATTGCTAAGACAGGATTCTAATGGCTCAGCTGCAGGATCTCAAGATGTACTGACTACATGGTTAGGGCAGGGTTATAATGGTTCAGCTGTAGGATCTCAAGATGTATTGACTACATGGTTAGAGCAGGATTCTAATGGTTCAGCTGTAGGATCTCAAGACATAATGACTACATGGTTAGGGCAGGATTCTAATGGTTCAGCTGTAGGACCTCAAGATGTACTGACTACATGCTTAGGGCAGGATTCTAATGGTTCAGCTGTAGGACCTTAAGATGTACTGACTGTTCATGGTTAGGGCAGGATTCTAATGGTTAAGCTGTAGGACCTCAACATGTACTGACTGTTCATTGCGAGGGCAGGATTATAATGGTTCAGCAGTTGGACCTCAAGATGTACTGACTGTTCATTGCAAGGACAGGATTCTAATGGTTCAGCTGTAGGACCTTAAGATGTACTGACTGTTCATTGCTAGGGCAGGATTCTAATGGTTCAGCTGTAGGACCTCAACATGTACTGACTGTACATATTTAGGGCAGGACTATAATGGTTCAGCTGTAGGACCTAAAGATGTAGTGACTGTTCATTGCTAGGGCAGGATTGTAATGGTTCAGTTGTAGGACCTCAACATGTACTGACTGTTCATTTGAAGGACAGGATTCTAATGGTTCAGCTGTAGGACCTTAAGATGTAATGACTGTTCATTGCTAGGGCAGGATTCTAATGGTTCAGCTGTGGGACCTCAACATGTACTGACTGTACATAGTTAGGGCAGCATTATAATAGTTCAGCTGTAGGACCTCAAGATGTACTGACTGTTCATTGATAGGGCAGGATTCTAATGGTTCAGCTGTAGGGCCTCAACATAAACTGACTGTACATAGTTATGGCAGGATTATAATGGTTCAGCTGTAGGACCTTAAGATGTACTGACTGTTCATTGCTAAGGCAGGATTGTAATGGTTCAGCTGTAGGACCTCAAGGTGTACTGACTGTACATAGTTAGGGCAGGATTCTAATGGTTCAGCTGTAGGACCTCAACATGTACTGACTGTACATAGTTAGGGCAGGATTATAATGGTTCAGCTGTAGGACCTTAACATGTGACTGTACATAGTTAGGGCAGGATTCTAATGGTTAAGCTGTAGGACCTCAACATGTACCGACTGTACATAGTTAGGGCAGGATTCAATTGGTTCAGCTGTAGGACCTCAAGATGTACTGAATGTTCATGGTTAGGGCGTGATTCTAATGGTTAAGTTTAGGACCTCAAGATGTAATGACTGTTCATGGTTAGGGCAGGATTCAAATGGATTCAGCTGTAGGACCTTAAGATATACTGAATGTTTATTGCTAGGGCAGGACTCTAATGGTTAAGCTGTAGGACCTCAAGATGTACTGACTGTTCATGGTTAAGGCAGGATTCTAATGGTTCAGCTGTAGGACTTGAAGATGTACTGACTGTTCATGGTTAGGGCAGGATTCTAATGTTTCAGCTGTAGGACCTCAAGATGTACTGACTGTTCATGGTTAGGACAGGATTATAATGGTACAGTTGTAGGATTTCAAGATGTACTGACTACATGGTTAGGGCAGGATTATAATGGTTGAGCTGTAGGATCTCAAGATGTACTGACTACATGGTTAGGGCAGGATTATAATGGTTCAGCTATAGGACCTCAAGATGTACTGACTGTTTATGGTTAGGGCAGGATTCTAATGGTTCAGCTGTAGGCCTCAAGATGTACTGACTGTTCATTGCTAGGGCAGGATTCTAATGGTTCAGCTGTAGGACCTAAGATGTACTGACTGTTCATTACTAGGGCAGGAATTTAATGGTTCAGTTGTAGGACCTCAAGATGTACTGAAAGTTCATGGTTAGGGCAGGATTCTAATGGTTCAACTGTAGGACCTCAAGATGTACTGACTGTTCATTGCTAGGGCAGGATTCTAATGGTTAGGCTGTAGGACCTCAAGATGCACTGACTGTTCATTGCTAGAGTAGGATTCTAATGGTTAAGCTTTAGAACCTCAAGAGGTACTCACTGTTCATTGCTAGGGCAGGATTCTAATGGTTCAGCTGTAGGACCTCAAGATGTACTGACTGTTCATGGTTAGGGAAGGATTCTAATGGTCCAGCATCAGGACCTCACGATGTACTGACTACATGGTTAGGGCAGGATTCTAATGGTTCAGCTGTAGGACCTTAAGATGTACTGACTGTTCATGGTTAGGGTACGACTCTAATGGTTAAGCTGTAGGACCTCAAGATGTACTGACTGTTCATTGCGAGGGCAGGATTATAATGGTTCAGCTGTAGGACCTCAAGATGTACTGACTGTTCATTGCAAGGACAGGATTCTAATGGTTCAGCTGTAGGACCTTAAGTTGTACTGACTGTTCATTGCTAGGGTAGGATTCTAATGGTTCAGCAGTAGGACCTCAAGATGTACTGATTGTTCATGGTTAGAGCAGGATTCTAATGGTTCAGCTATAGGACTTCAAGATGTACTGACTGTTGATGGTTAGGGCAGGATTCTAATGGTTCAGCTGTATGCCCTCAAGATGTACTGACTGTTCATGGTTAGCGCAGGATTCTAATGGTTCGGCTGTAGGACCTCCAGATGTACTGACTGTTTATGGTTAGGGCAGGATTCTAATGGTTCAGTGTAGGATCTCAAGATGTACTGACTGTTCATTGCTAGGGAAGGATTCTAATGGTTCAGCTGTAGGACCTCAAGATGTACTGACTGTTCATTGCTAGGGCAGGAATTTATTGGTTCAGTTGTAGGACCTCAAGATGTACTGAATGTTCATGGTTAGGGCAGGATTCTAATGGTTCAGCTGTAGGACCTGAAGATGTACTGACTGTTCATTGCTAGGGCAGGAATTTAATGGTTCAGTTGTGGGACCTCAAGATGTACTGAATGTTCATGGTTAGGGCAGGATTCTAATGGTTCAACTGTAGGACCTCAAGATGTCCTGAATTTCATTGCTAGGGCAGGATTCTAATGGTTCAGCTGTAGGACCTCAAGATGTACTGAATGTTCATGGTTAGGGCAGGATTGTAATGGTTCAGTTGTAGGACCTCAAGATGTAATAACTGTTCATGGTTAGTGCAGGATTCTAATGGTTCAGCTGTAGGACCTCAAGATGTACTGACTGTTCATTGCTAGGGCAGGATTCTAATGGTTCAGCTGTAGGACCTCAAGATGTACTGAATGTTCGTGGTTAGGGCAGGATTCTAATGGTTCAGCTGTAGGACCTCAAGATGTACTGACTGTTCATTGTTAGGGCAGGATTCTAATGGTTCAGCTGTAGGACCTCAAAATGTACTTACTGTACATTGTTAGGGCAGGATTCTAATGGTTCAGCTGTAGGACCTCAACATGTACTGACTGTTCATTGCTAGGGAAGGATTCTAATGGTTCAGCTGTAGGACCTCAAGATGTAATGACTGCACATTGCTAGGGCAGGATTCTAATGGTTCAGATGTAGGACCTCAAGATGTACTAACTGTTCATTGTTAAGGCAGGATTCTAATGGTTCAGATGTAGGACCTCAAGATGTACTGAATGTTCATTGTTAGGGCAGGATTCTAATGGTTCAGCTATAGGACCACAAGATGTACTGACTGTTTATGGTTAGGGCAGGAATCTAATGGTTCAGCTATAGGACCTCAAAATGCACTGACAGTTCATTGTTAGGGCAGGATTCTAATGGTTCAGCTGTAGGACCTCAAGATGTACTAACTGTTCATTGTTAGGGCAGGATTCTAATGGTTCAGATGTAGCACCTCAAAATGTACTGACTGTTCATGGTTTAGGCAGCATTCTAATGCTACAGCTATAGGACCTCAAGAAGTACTAACTGTTTATGGTTAGGGCAGGATTCTAATGGTTCAGCTGTAGGACCTCAAGATCTACTGACTGTTTATGGTTAGGGCAGGATTCTAATTGTTCAGCTGTAGGACCTCAAGATGTACTGACGGTTCGTTGCTAGGGCAGGATTCTAATGGTTCAGCTGTAGGACCTCAACATGTACTGACTGTACATAGTTAGGGCAGGATTCTAATGGTTCAGCTGTAGGACCTTAAGATGTACTGACTGATCATTGCTAAGGCGGGATTCTAATGGTTCAGCTGTAGGACCTCAAGATGTACTGACTGTTCATGGTTAGGGCAGGATTCTAATGGTTCAGCTGTAGGACCTCAATATGTACTGACTATTCATTGCTAGGGCAGGATTCTAATGGTTCAGCTGTAAGACCAAAAGATGTACTGACTGTTCATTGCTAGGGCAGGATTCTAATGGTTCAGCTGTAGGACCTCAAGATGTACTGAATGTTCATTGTTAGGGCAGGATTCTAATGGTTCAGCTGTAGGACCTCAAGATGTACTGACTGTTCATTGTTAGGGTAGGATTCTAATGGTTCAGCTGTAGGACCTCAAAATGTACTGACTGTTCATTGTTAGGGCAGGATTCTAATGGTTGAGCTGTAGGACCTCAAGATGTACTGACTGTTCATTGTTAGGGAGGATTCTAATGGTTCAGCTGTAGGACCTCAAAATGTACTGACTGTTCATTGTTAGGTCAGGATTCTAATGGTTCAGCTGTAGGACCTCAAGATGTACTGACTGTTCATTGTTAGGGCAGGATTCTAATGGTTCAGCTGTAGGACCTCAAAATGTACTTACTGTACATTGTTAGGGCAGGATTCTAATGGTTCAGCTGTAGGATCTCAAGATGTACTGACTGTTCATTGCTAGGGCAGGATTCCAATGGTTCAGCTGTAGGACCTCAACATGTACTGACTGTTTATTGCTAGGGAAGGATTCTAATGGTTCAGCTGTAGGACCTCAAGATGTAATGACTGCACATTGCTAGGGCAGGATTCTAATGGTTCAGATGTAGGACCTCAAGATGTACTAACTGTTCATTGTTAGGGCAGGATTCTAATGGTTCAGATGTAGGACCTCAAGATGTACTGAATGTTCATTGTTAGGGCAGGATTCTAATGGTTCAGCTATAGGACCACAAGATGTACTGACTGTTTATGGTTAGGGCAGGAATCTAATGGTTCAGCTATAGGAACTCAAAATGCACTGACTGTTCATTGTAAGGGAAGGATTCTAATGGTTCAGCTGTAGGACCTCAAGATGTACTGACTGTTCATTGTTAGGGTAGGATTCTAATGGTTCAGCTGTAGGACCTCAAAATGTACTGACTGTTCATGGTTAGGGCAGCATTCTAATGGTACAGCTATAGGACCTCAAGATGTACTGATTTTTATGGTTAGGGCAGGATTCTAATGGTACAGCTGTAGGACCTCAAGATGTACTGACTGTTTATGGTTAGGGCAGGATTCTAATTGTTCAGCTGTAGGACCTCAAGATGTACTCGCGGTTCATTGCTAGGGCAGGATTCTAATGGTTCAGCTGTAGGACCTCAACATGTACTGAGTGTACATAGTTAGGGCAGGATTCTAATGGTTCAGCTGTAGGACCTTAAGATGTACTGACTGTTCATTGCTAAGGCGGGATTCTAATGGTTCAGCTGTAGGACCTCAAGATGTACTGACTGTTCATGTTTAGGGCATGATTCTAATAGTTAAGCTGTAGGACCATAAGATGTACTGACTGTTCATTGCTAAGGCAGGATTCTAATGGTTCAGCTGTAGGACCACAAGATGTACTGACTGTTCATGGTTAGGGCAGGATTCTAATGGTTCAGCTATAGGACCTCAAGATGTACTGACTGTTCATTGCTAGGGCAGGATTCTAATGGTTCAGTTGTAGGACCTTAAGATGTACTGATGTTCATTGCTAGGACAGGATTCTAATGGTTCAGCTGTAGGATCTCAAGATGTACTGACTACATGGTTAGGGCAGGATTATAATGGTTCAGCTGTAGGATCTCAAGATGTATTGACTACATGGTTAGGGGAGGATTCTAATGGTTCAGCTGTAGGATCTCAAGACATAATGACTACATGGTTAGGGCAGGATTCTAATGGTTCAGCTGAAGGACCTCAAGATGTACTGACTACATGCTTAGGGCAGGATTCTAATGGTTCAGCTGTAGGACCTTAAGATGTACTGACTGTTCATGGTTAGGGCAGGATTCTAATGGTTAAGCTGTAGGACCTCAACATGTACTGACTGTTCATTGCGAGGGCAGGATTATAATGGTTCAGCTGTAGGACCTCAAGATGTACTGACTGTTCATTGCAAGGACAGGATTCTAATGGTTCAGCTAAAGGACCTTAAGATGTACTGACTGTTCATTGTTAGGGCAGGATTCTAATGGTTCAGCTGTAGGACCTCAACATGTACTGACTGTACATAGGGCAGGACTATAATGGTTCAGCTGTAGGACCTAAAGATGTACTGACTGTTCATTGCTAGGGCAGGATTGTAATGGTTCAGCTGTAGGACCTCAACATGTACTGACTGTTCATTGCAAGGACAGGATTCTAATGGTTCAGCTGTAGGACCTTAAGATGTAATGACTGTTCATTGCTAGGGCAGGATTCTAATGGTTCAGCTGTAGGACCTCAACATGTACTGACTGTACATAGTTAGGGCAGGATTATAATGGTTCAGCTGTAGGACCTCAAGATGTACTGACTGTTCATTGATAGGGCAGGATTCTAATGGTTCAGCTGTAGGGCCTCAACATGTACTGACTGTACATAGTTAGGGCAGGATTATAATGGTTCAGCTGTAGGACCTTAAGATGTACTGACTGTTCATTGCTAAGGCAGGATTGTAATGGTTCAGCTGTAGGACCTCAAGGTGTACTGACTGTACATAGTTAGGGCAGGATTATAATGGTTCAGCTGTAGGACCTCAAGATGTATTGAATGTTAATGGTTAGGGCAGGATTCTAATGGTTCAGCTGTAGGACCTCATGTTGTACTGACTGTTCATTGCTAGGACAGCATTCTAATGGTTCAGCTTTAGGACCTCAAGATGTACTGACTACATGGTTAGGGCAGGATTATAATGGTTCAGCTGTAGGACCTTAAGAAGTACTGACTACATGGTTAGGGCAGGATTATAATGGTTCAGCTGTAGGATCTCAAGATGTACTGACTACATGGTTAGGGCAGGATTATAATGGTTCAGCTGTAGGATCTCAAGATGTACTGACTACATGGTCAGGGCAGGATTATAATGGTTCAGCTGTAGGACCTTAAGAAGTACTGACTGTTCATTGCTAGGACAGGATTATAATGGTTCAACTTAGGATCTCAAGATGTACTGACTACATGGTTAGGGCAGGATTATAATGGTTCAGCTGTAAGATCTCAAGATGTACTGACTTCATGGTTAGGGCAGGATTATAATGGTTCAGCTGTAGGACCTTAAGAAGTACTGACTGTTCATTGCTAGGACAGGCTTCTAATGGTTCAGCTGTAGGATCTCAAATTGTATTGACTACATGGTTAGGGCAGGATTCTAATGGTTCAGCTGTAGGAACTCAAGACGTAATGACTACATGGTTAGGGCAGGATTCTAATGGTTCAGCTGTAGGATCTTAAGATGTACTGACTGTTCATGGTTAGGGCAGGATTCTAATGGTTCAGCTGTAGGACCTTGAGATGTACTGACTACATGGTTAGGGCAGGATTCTAATGGTTCAGCTGTAGGACCTCAAGATGTACTGACTACATGGTTAGGGCAGGATTCTAATGGTTCAGCTGTAGGACCTTAAGATGTACTGACTGTTCATGGTTAGGGCAGGATTCTAATGGTTAAGCTGTAGAACCTCAACATGTACCGACTGTTCATTGCGAGGGCAGGATTATAATGGTTCAGCTGTAGGACCTCAAGATGTACTGACTGTTCATTGCAAGGACAGGATTCTAATGGTTCAGCTGTAGGACCTCAACATGTACTGTCTGAACATAGTTAGGGCAGGATTATAATGGTTCAGCTGTAGGACCTAAAGATGTACTGACTGTTCATTGCTAGGGCAGGATTCTAATGGTTCAGCTGTAGGACCTTAAGATGTACTGACTGTTCATTGCTAGGGCAGGATTCTAATGGTTCAGCTGTAGGACCTCAACATGTACTGACTGTACATAGTTAGGGCAGGATTATAATGGTTCAGCTGTAGGACCTCAAGATGTACTGACTGTTCATTGCTAGGGCAGGATTCTAATGGTTCAGCTGTAGGACCTCAAGATGTACTGAATGTTCGTGGTTAGGGCAGGATTCTAATGGTTCAGCTGTAGGACCTCAAGATGTACTGACCGTTCATTGTTAGGGCAGGATTCTAATGGTTCAGCTGTAGGACCTCAAAATGTACTTACTGTACATTGTTAGGGCAGGATTCTAATGGTTCAGCTGTAGGACCTCAACATGTACTGACTGTTCATTGCTAGGGAAGGATTCTAATGGTTCAGCTGTAGGACCTCAAGGTGTACTGACTGCACATTGCTAGGGCAGGATTCTAATGGTTCAGATGTAGGACCTCAAGATGTACTAACTGTTCATTGTTAAGGCAGGATTCTAATGGTTCAGATGTAGGACCTCAAGATGTACTGAATGTTCATTGTTAGGGCAGGATTCTAATGGTTCAGCTATAGGACCACAAGATGTACTGACTGTTTATGGTTAGGGCAGGAATCTAATGGTTCAGCTATAGGACCTCAAAATGCACTGACAGTTCATTGCTAGGGCAGGATTCTAATGGTTCAGCTGTAGGACCTCAAGATGTACTAACTGTTCATTGTTAGGGCAGGATTCTAATGGTTCAGATGTAGCACCTCAAAATGTACTGACTGTTCATGGTTTAGGCAGCATTCTAATGCTACAGCTATAGGTCCTCAAGATGTACTAACTGTTTATGGTTAGGGCAGGATTCTAATGTTTCAGCTGTAGGACCTCAAGATCTACTGACTGTTTATGGTTAGGGCAGGATTCTAATTGTTCAGCTGTAGGACCTCAAGATGTACTGACGGTTCGTTGCTAGGGCAGGATTCTAATGGTTCAGCTGTAAGACCTCAACATGTACTGACTGTACATAGTTAGGGCAGGATTCTAATGGTTCAGCTGTAGGACCTTAAGATGTACTGACTGATCATTGCTAAGGCGGGATTCTAATGGTTCAGCTGTAGGACCTCAAGATGTACTGACTGTTCATGGTTAGGGCAGGATTCTAATGGTTCAGCTATAGGACCTCAAGATGCACTGACTGTTCATTGCTAGGGCAGGATTCTAATGGTTCAGCTGTAGGACCTCAATATGTACTGACTATTCATTGCTAGGGCAGGATTCTAATGGTTCAGCTGTAAGACCAAAAGATGTACTGACTGTTCATTGCTAGGGCAGGATTCTAATGGTTCAGCTGTAGGACCTCAAGATGTACTGAATGTTCATTGTTAGGGCAGGATTCTAATGGTTCAGCTGTAGGACCTCAAGATGTACTGACTGTTCATTGTTAGGGCAGGATTCTAATGGTTCAGCTGTAGGACCTCAAAATGTACTGACTGTTCATTGTTAGGGCAGGATTCTAATGGTTCAGCTGTAGGACCTCAAGATGTACTGACTGTTCATTGTTAGGGCAGGATTCTAATGGTTCAGCTGTAGGACCTCAAAATGTACTGACTGTTCATTGTTAGGTCAGGATTCTAATGGTTCAGCTGTAGGACCTCAAGATGTACTGACTGTTCATTGTTAGGGCAGGATTCTAATGGTTCAGCTGTAGGACCTCAAAATGTACTTACTGTACATTGTTAGGGCAGGATTCTAATGGTTCAGCTGTAGGATCTCAAGATGTACTGACTGTTCATTGCTAGGGCAGGATTCCAATGGCTCAGCTGTAGGACCTCAACATGTACTGACTGTTTATTGCTAGGGAAGGATTCTAATGGTTCAGCTGTAGGACCTCAAGATGTAATGACTGCACATTGCTAGGGCAGGATTCTAATGGTTCAGATGTAGGACCTCAAGATGTACTAACTGTTCATTGTTAGGGCAGGATTCTAATGGTTCAGATGTAGGACCTCAAGATGTACTGAATGTTCATTGTTAGGGCAGGATTCTAATGGTTCAGCTATAGGACCACAAGATGTACTGACTGTTTATGGTTAGGGCAGGAATCTAATGGTTCAGCTATAGGAACTCAAAATGCACTGACTGTTCATTGTTAGGGAAGGATTCTAATGGTTCAGCTGTAGGACCTCAAGATGTACTGACTGTTCATTGTTAGGGTAGGATTCTAATGGTTCAGCTGTAGGACCTCAAAATGTACTGACTGTTCATGGTTAGGGCAGCATTCTAATGGTACAGCTATAGGACCTCAAGATGTACTGATTTTTATGGTTAGGGCAGGATTCTAATGGTACAGCTGTAGGACCTCAAGATGTACTGACTGTTTATGGTTAGGGCAGGATTCTAATTGTTCAGCTGTAGGACCTCAAGATGTACTGACGGTTCATTGCTAGGGCAGGATTCTAATGGTTCAGCTGTAGGACCTCAACATGTACTGAGTGTACATAGTTAGGGCAGGATTCTAATGGTTCAGCTGTAGGACCGTAAGATGTACTGACTGTTCATTGCTAAGGCGGGATTCTAATGGTTCAGCTGTAGGACCTCAAGATGTACTGACTGTTCATGTTTAGGGCATGATTCTAATAGTTAAGCTGTAGGACCATAAGATGTACTGACTGTTCATTGCTAAGGCAGGATTCTAATGGTTCAGCTGTAGGACCTCAAGATGTACTGACTGTTCATGGTTAGGGCAGGATTCTAATGGTTCAGCTATAGGACCTCAAGATGTACTGACTGTTCATTGCTAGGGCAGGATTCTAATGGTTCAGCTGTAGGACCTTAAGATGTACTGATGTTCATTGCTAGGACAGGATTCTAATGGTTCAGCTGTAGGATCTCAAGATGTACTGACTACATGGTTAGGGCAGGATTATAATGGTTCAGCTGTAGGATCTCAAGATGTATTGACTACATGGTTAGGGCAGGATTCTAATGGTTCAGCTGTAGGATCTCAAGACATAATGACTACATGGTTAGGGCAGGATTCTAATGGTTCAGCTGAAG
Source organism: Deroplatys truncata (assembly GCA_030765065.1). Taxonomy (NCBI): domain Eukaryota; kingdom Metazoa; phylum Arthropoda; class Insecta; order Mantodea; family Mantidae; genus Deroplatys; species Deroplatys truncata. The sequence continues at coordinate 4,375,145 of CM060981.1, read as the reverse complement.
GACTTCAAGATGTACTGACTACATGCTTAGGGCAGGATTCTAATGGTTCAGCTGTAGGACCTTAAGATGTACTGACTGTTCATGGTTAGGGCAGGATTCTAATGGTTAAGCTGTAGGACCTCAACATGTACTGACTGTTCATTGCGAGGGCAGGATTATAATGGTTCAGCTGTAGGACCTCAAGATGTACTGACTGTTCATTGCAAGGACAGGATTCTAATGGTTCAGCTAAAGGACCTTAAGATGTACTGACTGTTCATTGTTAGGGCAGGATTCTAATGGTTCAGCTGTAGGACCTCAACATGTACTGACTGTACATAGGGCAGGACTATAATGGTTCAGCTGTAGGACCTAAAGATGTACTGACTGTTCATTGCTAGGGCAGGATTGTAATGGTTCAGCTGTAGGACCTCAACATGTACTGACTGTTCATTGCAAGGACAGGATTCTAATGGTTCAGCTGTAGGACCTTAAGATGTAATGACTGTTCATTGCTAGGGCAGGATTCTAATGGTTCAGCTGTAGGACCTCAACATGTACTGACTGTACATAGTTAGGGCAGGATTATAATGGTTCAGCTGTAGGACCTCAAGATGTACTGACTGTTCATTGATAGGGCAGGATTCTAATGGTTCAGCTGTAGGGCCTCAACATGTACTGACTGTACATAGTTAGGGCAGGATTATAATGGTTCAGCTGTAGGACCTTAAGATGTACTGACAGTTCATTGCTAAGACAGGATTGTAATGGTTCAGCTGTAGGACCTCAAGGTGTACTGACTGTACATAGTTAGGGCAGGATTATAATGGTTCAGCTGTAGGACCTCAAGATGTATTGAATGTTAATGGTTAGGGCAGAATTCTAATGGTTCAGCTGTAGGACCTCATGTTGTACTGACTGTTCATTGCTAGGACAGCATTCTAATGGTTCAGCTTTAGGACCTCAAGATGTACTGACTACATGGTTAGGGCAGGATTATAATGGTTCAGCTGTAGGACCTTAAGAAGTACTGACTACATGGTTAGGGCAGGATTATAATGGTTCAGCTGTAGGATCTCAAGATGTACTGACTACATGGTTAGGGCAGGATTATAATGGTTCAGCTGTAGGATCTCAAGATGTACTGACTACATGGTCAGGGCAGGATTATAATGGTTCAGCTGTAGGAGCTTAAGAAGTACTGACTGTTCATTGCTAGGACAGGATTATAATGGTTCAACTTAGGATCTCAAGATGTACTGACTACATGGTTAGGGCATGATTATAATGGTTCAGCTGTAAGATCTCAAGATGTACTGACTACATGGTTAGGGCAGGATTATAATGGTTCAGCTGTAGGACCTTAAGAAGTACTGACTGTTCATTGCTAGGACAGGCTTCTAATGGTTCAGCTGTAGGATCTCAAATTGTATTGACTACATGGTTAGGGCAGGATTCTAATGGTTCAGCTGTAGGAACTCAAGACGTAATGACTACATGGTTAGGGCAGGATTCTAATGGTTCAGCTGTAGGATCTTAAGATGTACTGACTGTTCATGGTTAGGGCAGGATTCTAATGGTTCAGCTGTAGGACCTTGAGATGTACTGACTACATGGTTAGGGCAGGATTCTAATGGTTCAGCTGTAGGACCTCAAGATGTACTGACTACATGGTTAGGGCAGGATTCTAATGGTTCAGCTGTAGGACCTTAAGATGTACTGACTGTTCATGGTTAGGGCAGGATTCTAATGGTTAAGCTGTAGAACCTCAACATGTACCGACTGTTCATTGCGAGGGCAGGATTATAATGGTTCAGCTGTAGGACCTCAAGATGTACTGACTGTTTATTGCAAGGACAGGTATCTAATGGTTCAGCTGTAGGACCTCAACATGTACTGTCTGAACATAGTTAGGGCAGGATTATAATGGTTCAGCTGTAGGACCTAAAGATGTACTGACTGTTCATTGCTAGGGCAGGATTCTAATGGTTCAGCTGTAGGACCTTAAGATGTACTGACTGTTCATTGCTAGGGCAGGATTCTAATGGTTCAGCTGTAGGACCTCAACATGTACTGACTGTACATAGTTAGGGCAGGATTATAATGGTTCAGCTGTAGGACCTCACGATGTACTAACTGTTCATTGCTAGGGCAGGATTCTAATGGTTCAGCTGTAGGACCTCAACATGTACTGACTGTACATAGTTAGGGCAGGATTATGGTGGTTCAGCTGTAGGACCTCAACATGTGACTGTACATAGTTAGGGCAGGATTCTAATGGTTAAGCTGTAAGACCTCAACATGTACTGACTGTACATAGTTAGGGCAGGATTATAATGGTTCAGCTGTAGGACCTTAAGATGTACTGACTGTTCATTGCTAGGGCAGGATTGTAATGGTTCAGCTGTAGGACCTCAAGATGTACTGACTCTACATAGTTAGGGCAGGATTATAATGGTTCAGCTGTAGGACCTCAAGATGTACTGAATGTTCATGGTTAGGGCAGGATTATAATGGTTCAGCTGTAGGACTTCAAGTTGTACTGACTGTTCATTGCTAGGACTGGATTCTAATGGTTCAGCTTTAGGACCTCAAGATGTACTCAATGTTCATGGTTAGGGTAGGATTCTAATGGTTCAGCTGTAGGACCTTAAGATGTACTGACTGTTCATTGCTAGAGCAGGAATTTAATGGTTCAGTTGTAGGACCTCAAGATAAACTGAATTTTCATGGTTAGGGCAGGATTCTAATGGTTCAACTGTAGGACCTCAAGATGTACTGACTGCTCATTGCTAGGGCAGGATTCTAATGGTTAAGCTGTAGGACCTCAAGATGTACTGACTGTACATTGCTAGGGCAGGATTCTAATGGTTAAGCTGTAGGACCTCAAGATGTACTGACTGTTCAATGCTAGGGCAGGATTCTAATGGTTCAGCTGTAGGACCTCAAGATGCACTGAATGTTCATGCTTAGGGCAGGATTGCAATGGTTCAGTTGTAGGACCTCAAGATGTACTGAATGTTCATGGTTAGGGCAGGATTCTAATGGTTCAGCTGTAGGACCTCAAGATGTACTGACTGTTCATTGTTAGGGCAGGATTCTAATGGTTCAGCTGTAGGACCTCAAAATGTACTTACTGTACATTGTTAGGGCAGGATTCTAATGGTTCAGCTGTAGGATCTCAAGATGTACTGACTGTTCATTGCTAGGGCAGGATTCTAATGGTTCAGCTGTAGGACCTCAACATGTACTGACTGTTCATTGCTAGGGAAGGATTCTAATGGTTCAGCTGTAGGACCTCAAGACGTAATGACTGCACATTGCTAGGGCAGGATTCTAATGGTTCAGATGTAGGACCTCAAGATGTACTAACTGTTCATTGTTAGGGCAGGATTCTAATGGTTCAGATGTAGGACCTCAAGATGTACTGAATGTTCATTGTTAGGGCAGTATTCTAATGGTTCAGCTATAGGACCACAAGATGTACTGACTGTTTATGGTTAGGGCAGGAATCTAATGGTTCAGCTATAGGACCTCAAAATGCACTGACTGTTCATTGTTAGGGCAGGATTCTAATGGTTCAGCTGTAGGACCTCAAGATGTACTAACTGTTCATTGTTAGGGCAGGATTCTAATGGTTTAGATGTAGGACCTCAAAAAGTACTGACTGTTCATGGTTTAGGCAGCATTCTAATGCTACAGCTATAGGACCTCAACATGTACTAACTGTTCATTGTTAGGGCAGGATTCTAATGGTTCAGCTGTAGGACCTCAAAATGTACTGACTGTTCATTGTTAGGGCAGGATTCTAATGGTTCAGCTGTAGGACCTCAAGATGTACTGACTGTTCATTGTTAGGGCAGGATTCTAATGGTTCAGCTGTAGGACCTCAAGATGTACTGACTGTTCATTGTTAGGGTAGGATTCTAATGGTTCAGCTGTAGGACCTCAAAATGTACTGACTGTTCATGGTTAGGGCAGCATTCTAATGGTACAGCTATAGGACCTCAAGATGTACTGACTGTTTATCGTTAGGGCAGGATTCTAATGGTACAGCTGTAGGACCTCAAGATGTACTGACTGTTTATGGTTAGGGCAGGATTCTAATTGTTCAGCTGTAGGACCTCAAGATGTACTGACGGTTCATTGCTAGGGCAGGATTCTAATGGTTCAGCTGTAGGACCTCAACATGTACTGAGTGTACATAGTTAGGACAGGATTCTAATGGTTCAGCTGTAGGACCTTAAGATGTACTGACTGTTCATTGCTAAGGCGGGATTCTAATGGTTCAGCTGTAGGACCTCAAGATGTACTGACTGTTCATGTTTAGGGCATGATTCTAATAGTTAAGCTGTAGGACCATAAGATGTACCGAATGTTCATTGTTAGGGCAGGATTCTAATGGTTCAGCTGTAGGACCTCAAGATGTACTGACTCTTCATTGTTAGGGCAGGATTCTAATGGTTCAGCTGTAGGACCTCAAAATGTACTGACTGTTCATTTATAGGGCAGGATTCTAATGGTTCAGCTGTAGGACCTCAAGATGTACTGACTGTTCATTGTTAGGGCAGGATTCTAATGGTTCAGCTGTAGGACCTCAAAATGTACTGACTGTTCATTGTTAGGGCAGGATTCTAATGGTTCAGCTGTAGGACCTCAAGATGTACTGACTGTTCATTGTTAGGGTAGGATTCTAATGGTTCAGCTGTAGGACCTCAAAATGTACTGACTGTTCATGGTTAGGGAGGATTCTAATGGTTCAGCTATAGGACCTCAAGATGTACTGACTGTTCATTGCTAGGGCAGGATTCTAATGGTTCAGCTGTAAGACCAAAAGATGTACTGACTGTTCATTGCTAGGGCAGGATTCTAATGGTTCAGCTGTAGGTCCTTAAGATGTACTGATGTTCATTGCTAGGACAGGATTTTAATGGTTCAGCTGTAGGACCTCAAGATGTACTGACTACATGGTTAGGGCAGGATTATAATGGTTCAGCTGTAGGATCTCAAGATGTATTGACTACATGGTTAGGGTAGGATTCTAATGGTTCAGCTGTAGGATCTCAAGACATAATGACTACATGGTTAGGGCAGGATTCTAATGGTTCAGCTGTAGGACCTCAAGATGTACCGACTACATGCTTAGGGCAGGATTCTAATGGTTCAGCTGTAGGACCTTAAGATGTACTGACTGTTCATGGTTAGGGCAGGATTCTAATGGTTAAGCTGTAGGACCTCAACATGTACTGACTGTTCATTGCGAGGGCAGGATTATAATGGTTCAGCTGTAGGACCTCAACATGTACTGACTGTTCATTGCTAGGGCAGGATTGTAATGGTTCAGCTGTAGGACCTCAACATGTACTGACTGTTCATTGCAAGGACAGGATTCTAATGGTTCAGCTGTAGGACCTTAAGATGTAATGACTGTTCATTGCTAGGGCAGGATTCTAATGGTTCAGCTGTAGGACCTCAACATGTACTGACTGTACATAGTTAAGGCAGGATTATAATGGTTCAGCTGTAGGACCTCAAGATGTACTGACTGTTCATTGATAGGGCAGGATTCTAATGCTTCAGCTGTAGGGCCTCAACATGTACTGACTGTACATAGTTAAGACAGGATTATAATGGTTCAGCTTTAGGACATTAAGATGTACTGACTGTTCATTGCTAAGGCAGGATTGTAATGGTTCAGCTGTAGGACCTCAAGGTGTACTGACTGTACATAGTTAGGGCAGGATTATAATTGTTCAGCTGTAGGACCTCAAGATGTATTGAATGTTAATGGTTAGGGCAGGATTCTAATGGTTCAGCTGTAGGACCTCATGTTGTACTGACTGTTCATTGCTAGGACAGCATTCTAATGGTTCAGCTTTAGGACCTCAAAATGTACTGAATACATGGTTAGGGCAGGATTATAATGGTTCAGCTGTAGGACCTTAAGAAGTACTGACTACATGGTTAGGGCAGGATTATAATGGTTCAGCTGTAGGATCTCAAGATGTACTGACTACATGGTTAGGGCAGGATTATAATGGTTCAGCTGTAGGATCTCAAGATGTACTGACTACATTGTCAGGGCAGGATTATAATGGTTCAGCTGTAGGACCTTAAGAAGTACTGACTGTTCATTGCTAGGACTGGATTTTAATGGTTCAGCTGTAGCATCTCAAGATGTACTGACTACATGGTTAGGGCAGGATTATAATGGTTCAGCTGTAGGATCTCAAGATGTACTGACTACATGGTTAGGGCAGGATTATAATGGTTCAGCTGTAGGACCTTAAGAAGTACTGACTGTTCATTGCTAGGACAGGCTTCTAATGGTTCAGCTGTAGGATCTCAAGATGTATTGACTACATGGTTAGGGCAGGATTCTAATGGTTCAGCTGTAGGAACTCAAGACGTAATGACTACATGGTTAGGGCAGGATTCTAATGGTTCAGCTGTAGGATCTTAAGATGTACTGACTGTTCATGGATAGGGCAGGATTCTAATGGTTCAGCTGTAGGACCTTGAGATGTACTGACTACATGGTTAGGGCAGGATTCTAATGGATCAGCTGTAGGACCTCAAGGTGTACTGACTACATGGTTAGGGCAGGATTCTAATGGTTCATCTGTAGGACCTTAAGATGTACTGACTGTTCATGGTTAGGGCAGGATTCTAATGGTTAAGCTGTAGAACCTCAACATGTACCGACTGTTCATTGCGAGGGCAGGATTATAATGGTTCAGCCGTAGGACCTCAAGATGTACTGACTGTTCATTGCAAGGACAGGATTCTAATGGTTCAGCTGTAGGACCTCAACATGTACTGTCTGTACATAGCTAGGGCAGGATTATAATGGTTCAGCTGTAGGACCTAAAGATGTACTGACTGTTCATTGCTAGGGCAGGATTCTAATGGTTCAGCTGTAGGACCTCAACATGTACTGACTGTACAGAGTTAGGGCAGGATTATAATGGTTCAGCTGTAGGACCTCAAGATGTACTGACTGTTCATTGCTAGGGCAGGATTCTAATGGTTCAGCTGTAGGACCTCAACATGTACTGACTGTACATAGTTAGGGCAGGATTATAATGGTTCAGCTGTAGGACCTCAACATGTGACTGTACATAGTTAGGGCAGGATTCTAATGGTTAAGCTGTAGGACCTCAACATGTACTGACTGTACATAGTTAGGGCAGGATTATAATGGTTCAGCTGTAGGACCTTAAGATGTACTGACTGTTCATTGCTAGGGCAGGATTGTAATGGTTCAGCTGTAGGACCTCAAGATGTACTGACTCTACATAGTTAGGGCAGGATTATAATGGTTCAGCTGTAGGACCTCAAGATGTACTGAATGTTCATGGTTAGGGCAGGATTATAATGGTTCAGCTGTAGGACTTCAAGTTGTACTGACTGTTCATTGCTAGGACAGGATTCTAATGGTTCAGCTTTAGGACCTCAAGATGTACTGAATGTTCATGGTTAGGGTAGGATTCTAATGGTTCAGCTGTAGGACCTTAAGATGTACTGACTGTTCATTGCTAGGGCAGGAATTTAATGGTTCAGTTGTGGGACCTCAAGATGTACTGAATGTTCATGGTTAGGGCAGGATTCTAATGGTTCAACTTTAGGACCTCAAGATGTACTGACTGTTCATTGCTAGGGCAGGTCTCTAATGGTTCAGCTGTAGGACCTCAAGATGTACTGACTCTTCAATGCTAGGGCAGGATTCTAATGGTTCAGCTGTAGGACCTCAAGATGCACTGAATGTTCATGCTTAGGGCAGGATTGCAATGGTTCAGTTAGGACCTCAAGATGTAGTGACTGTTCATGGTTAGGGCAGGATTCTAATGGTTCGGCTGTAGGACTCCAAGATGTACTGAATGTTCATGGTTAGGGCGGGATTCTAATGGTTAAGCTGTAGGACCTCAAGATGTAATGACCGTCCATGGTTAGGGCAGGAATCTAATGGTTCAGCTGTAGGACCTCAAGATGTACTGACTGTTCATTGCTAGGGCAGGAATTTATTGGTTCAGTTGTAGGACCTCAAGATGTACTGAATGTTCATGGTTAGGGCAGGATTCTAATGGTTCAGCTGTAGGACCTTAAGATGTACTGACTGTTCATTGCTAGGGCAGGAATTTAATGGTTCAGTTGTGGGACCTCAAGATGTACTGAATGTTCATGGTTAGGGCAGGATTCTAATGGTTCAACTGTAGGACCTCAAGATGTATTGACTACATGGTTAGGGCAGGATTCTAATGGTTCAGCTGTAGGATCTCAAGACATAATGACTACATGGTTAGGGCAGGATTCTAATGGTTCAGTTGTAGGACCTCAAGATGTAATAACTGTTCATGGTTAGTGCAGGATTCTAATGGTTCAGCTGTAGGACCTCAAGATGTACTGACTGTTCATTGCTAGGGCAGGATTCTAATGGTTCAGCCGTAGGACCTCAAGATGTACTGAATGTTCATGGTTAGGGCAGGATTCTAATGGTTCAGCTGTAGGACCTCAAGATGTACTGACTGTTCATTGTTAGGGCAGGATTCTAATGGTTCAGCTGTAGGACCTCAAAATGTACTTACTGTACATTGTTAGGGCAGGATTCTAATGGTTCAGCTGTAGGATCTCAAGATGTACTGACTGTTCATTGCTAGGGCAGGATTCTAATGGTTCAGCTGTAGGAGCTCAACATGTACTGACTGTTCATTGCTAGGGAAGGATTCTAATGGATCAGCTGTAGGACCTCAAGATGTAATGACTGCACATTGCAAGGGCAGGATTCTAATGGTTCAGATGTAAGACCTCAAGATGTACTAACTGTTCATTGTTAGGGCAGGATTCTAATGGTTCAGATTTAGGACCTCAAGATGTACTGAATGTTCATTGTTAGGGCAGGATTCTAATGGTTCAGCTATAGGACCACAAGATGTACTGACTGTTTATGGTTAGGGCAGGAATCTAATGGTTCAGCTATAGGACCTCAAAATGCACTGACTGTTCATTGTTAGGGCAGGATTCTAATGGTTCAGCTGTAGGACCTCAAGATGTACTAACTGTTCATTGTTAGGGCAGGATTCTAATGGTTCAGATGTAGGACCTCAAAATGTACTGACTGTTCATGGTTTAGGCAGCATTCTAATGCTACAGCTATAGGACCTCAAGATGTACTAACTGTTTATGGTTAGGGCAGGATTCTAATGGTTCAGCTGTAGGACCTTAAGATGTACTGACTGTTTATGGTTACGGCAGGATTCTAATTGTTCAGCTGTAGGACCTCAAGATGTACTGACGGTTCGTTGCTAGGGCAGGATTCTAATGGTTCAGCTGTAGGACCTCAACATGTACTGACTGTACATAGTTAGGGCAGGATTCTAATGGTTCAGCTGTAGGACCTTAAGATGTACTGACTGTTCATTGCTAAGGCGGGATTCTAATGGTTCAGCTGTAGGACCTCAAGATGTACTGACTGTTCATGGTTAGGGCAGGATTCTAATAGTTCAGCTATAGGACCTCAAGATGTACTGACTGTTCATTGCTAGGGCAGGATTCTAATGGTTCAGCTATAGGACCTCAATATGTACTGACTATTCATTGCTAGGGCAGGATTCTAATGGTTCAGCTGTAAGACCAAAAGATGTACTTACTGTTCATTGCTAGGGCAGGATTCTAATGGTTCAGCTGTAGGACCTCAAGATGTACTGAATGTTCATTGTTAGGGCAGGATTCTAATGGTTCAGCTGTAGGACCTCAAGATGTACTGACTGTTCATTGTTAGGGCAGGATTCTAATGGTTCAGCTGTAGGACCTCAAAATGTACTGACTGTTCATTGTTAGGGCAGGATTCTAATGGTTCAGCTGTAGGACCTCAAGATGTACTGACTGTTCATTGTTAGGGCAGGATTCTAATGGTTCAGCTGTAGGACCTCAAAATGTACTGACTGTCATTGTTAGGGCAGGGTTCTAATGGTTCAGCTGTAGGATCTCAAGATGTACTGACTGTTCATTGTTAGGGCAGGATTCTAATGGTTCAGCTGTAGGACCTCAAGATGTACTGACTGTTCATTGTTAGGGCAGGATTCTAATGGTTCAGCTGTAGGACCTCAAAATGTACTTACTGTACATTGTTAGGGTAGAATTCTAATGGTTCAGCTGTAGGGTCTCAAGATGTACTGACTGTTCATTGCTAGGGCAGGATTCTAATGGTTCAGCTGTAGGACCTCAACATGTACTGACTGTTTATTGCTAGGGAAGGATTCTAATGGTTCAACTGTTGGACCTCAAGATGTAATGACTGCACATTGCTAGGGCAGGATTCTAATGGTTCAGATGTAGGACCTCAAGATGTACTAACTGTTCATTGTTAGGGCAGGATTCTAATGGTTCAAATATAGGACCTCAAGATGTACTGACTGTTTATGGTTAGGGCAGGAATCTAATGGTTCAGCTATAGGACCTCAAAATGCACTGACTGTTCATTGTTAGGGCAGGATTCTAATGGTTCAGCTGTAGGACCTCAAGATGTACTGACTGTTCATTGTTAGGGTAGGATTCTAATGGTTCAGCTGTAGGACCTCAAAATGTACTGACTGTTTATGGTTAGGGCAGGATTCTAATGGTACAGCTGTAGGACCTCAAGATGTACTGACTGTTTATGGTTAGGGCAGGATTCTAATTGTTCAGCTGTAGGACCTCAAGATGTACTGACGGTCATTGCTAGGGCAGGATTCTAATGGTTCAGCTGTAGGACCTCAACATGTACTGAGTGTACATAGGGCAGGATTCTAATGGTTCAGCTGTAGGACCTTAAGATGTACTGACTGTTCATTGCTAAGGCGGCATTCTAATGGTTCAGCTGTAGGACCTCAAGATGTACTGACTGTTCATGTTTAGGGCATGATTCTAATAGTTAAGCTGTAGGACCATAAGATGTACTGACTGTTCATTGCTAAGGCAGGATTCTAATGGTTCAGCTGTAGGACCTCAAGATGTACTGACTGTTCATGGTTAGGGCAGGATTCTAATGGTTCAGCTATAGGACCTCAAGATGTACTGACTGTTCATTGCTAGGGCAGGATTCTAATGGTTCAGCTGTAGGACCTCAATATGTACTGACTATTCATTGTTCAGGATTCTAATGGTTCAGCTGTAAGACCAAAAGATGTACTGACTGTTCATTGCTAGGGCAGGATTCTAATGGTTCAGCTGTAGGACCTTAAGATGTACTGATGTTCATTGCTAAGACAGGATTCTAATGGTTCAGCTGCAGGATCTCAAGATGTACTGACTACATGGTTAGGGCAGGATTATAATGGTTCAGCTGTAGGATCTCAAGATGTATTGACTACATGGTTAGGGCAGGATTCTAATGGTTCAGCTGTAGGATCTCAAGACATAATGACTACATGGTTAGGGCAGGATTCTAATGGTTCAGCTGTAGGACCTCAAGATGTACTGACTACATGCTTAGGGCAGGATTCTAATGGTTCAGCTGTAGGACCTTAAGATGTACTGACTGTTCATGGTTAGGGCAGGATTCTAATGGTTAAGCTGTAGAACCTCAACATGTACTGACTGTTCATTGCGAGGGCAGGATTATAATGGTTCAGCTGTAGGACCTCAAGATGTACTGACTGTTCATTGCAAGGACAGGATTCTAATGGTTCAGCTGTAGGACCTTAAGATGTACTGACTGTTCATTGCTAGGGCAGGATTCTAATGGTTCAGTTGTAGGACCTCAACATGTACTGACTGTACATAGTTAGGGCAGGATTATAATGGTTCAGCTGTAGGACCTAAAGATGTACTGACTGTTCATTGCTAGGGCAGGATTGTAATGGTTCAGCTGTAGGACCTCAACATGTACTGACTGTTCATTGCAAGGACAGGATTCTAATGGTTCAACTGTAGGACCTTAAGATGTAATGACTGTTCATTGCTAGGGCAGGATTCTAATGGTTCAGCTGTAGGATCTCAAGATGTACTGACTGTACATAGTTAGGGCAGGATTATAATAGTTCAGCTGTAGGACCTCAAGATGTACTGACTGTTCATTGATAGGGCAGGATTCTAATGGTTCAGCTGTAGGGCCTCAACATAAACTGACTGTACATAGTTAGGGCAGGATTATAATGGTTCAGCTGTAGGACCTTAAGATGTACTGACTGTTCATTGCTAAGGCAGGATTGTAATGGTTCAGCTGTAGGACCTCAAGGTGTACTGACTGTACATAGTTAGGGCAGGATTATAATGGTTCAGCTGTAGGACCTCAAGATGTATTGAATGTTAATGGTTAGGGCAGGATTCTAATGGTTCAGCTGTAGGACCTCATGTTGTACTGACTGTTCATTGCTAGGACAGCATTCTAATGGTTCATTTTTAGGACCTCAAAATGTACTGACTACATGGTTAGGGCAGGATTATAATGGTTCAGCTGTAGGACCTTAAGAAGTACTGACTACATGGTTAGGGCAGGATTCTAATGGTTCAGCTGTAGGACCTCAAGATGTACTGACTGTTCATGGTTAGGGCAGGATTCTAATGGTTCAGCTATAGGACCTCAAGATGTACTGACTGTTCATTGCTAGGGCAGGATTCTAATGGTTCAGCTGTAGGACCTCAATATGTACTGACTATTCATTGCTAGGGCAGGATTCTAATGGTTCAGCTGTAAGACCAAAAGATGTACTGACTGTTCATTGCTAGGGCAGGATTCTAATGGTTCAGCTGTAGGACCTTAAGATGTACTGATGTTCATTGCTAAGACAGGATTCTAATGGCTCAGCTGCAGGATCTCAAGATGTACTGACTACATGGTTAGGGCAGGGTTATAATGGTTCAGCTGTAGGATCTCAAGATGTATTGACTACATGGTTAGAGCAGGATTCTAATGGTTCAGCTGTAGGATCTCAAGACATAATGACTACATGGTTAGGGCAGGATTCTAATGGTTCAGCTGTAGGACCTCAAGATGTACTGACTACATGCTTAGGGCAGGATTCTAATGGTTCAGCTGTAGGACCTTAAGATGTACTGACTGTTCATGGTTAGGGCAGGATTCTAATGGTTAAGCTGTAGGACCTCAACATGTACTGACTGTTCATTGCGAGGGCAGGATTATAATGGTTCAGCAGTAGGACCTCAAGATGTACTGACTGTTCATTGCAAGGACAGGATTCTAATGGTTCAGCTGTAGGACCTTAAGATGTACTGACTGTTCATTGCTAGGGCAGGATTCTAATGGTTCAGCTGTAGGACCTCAACATGTACTGACTGTACATATTTAGGGCAGGACTATAATGGTTCAGCTGTAGGACCTAAAGATGTAGTGACTGTTCATTGCTAGGGCAGGATTGTAATGGTTCAGTTGTAGGACCTCAACATGTACTGACTGTTCATTTGAAGGACAGGATTCTAATGGTTCAGCTGTAGGACCTTAAGATGTAATGACTGTTCATTGCTAGGGCAGGATTCTAATGGTTCAGCTGTGGGACCTCAACATGTACTGACTGTACATAGTTAGGGCAGCATTATAATAGTTCAGCTGTAGGACCTCAAGATGTACTGACTGTTCATTGATAGGGCAGGATTCTAATGGTTCAGCTGTAGGGCCTCAACATAAACTGACTGTACATAGTTAGGGCAGGATTATAATGGTTCAGCTGTAGGACCTTAAGATGTACTGACTGTTCATTGCTAAGGCAGGATTGTAATGGTTCAGCTGTAGGACCTCAAGGTGTACTGACTGTACATAGTTAGGGCAGGATTATAATGGTTCAGCTGTAGGACCTCAAGATGTATTGAATGTTAATGGTTAGGGCAGGATTCTAATGGTTCAGCTGTAGGACCTCATGTTGTACTGACTGTTCATTGCTAGGACAGCATTCTAATGGTTCATTTTTAGGACCTCAAAATGTACTGACTACATGGTTAGGGCAGGATTATAATGGTTCAGCTGTAGGACCTTAAGAAGTACTGACTACATGGTTAGGGCAGGATTATAATGGTTCAGCTGTAGGATCTCAAGATGTACTGACTACATGGTTAGGGCAGGATTATAATGGTTCAGCTGTAGGATCTCAAGATGTACTGACTACATGGTCAGGGCAGGATTATAATGGTTCAGCTGTAGGACCTTAAGAAGTACTGACTGTTCATTGCTAGGACTGGATTATAATGCTTCAGCTGTAGGATCTCAAGATGTACTGACTGTTCATTGCTAGGGCAGGTCTCTAATGGTTCAGCTGTAGGACCTCAAGATGTACTGACTGTTCAATGCTAGGGCAGGATTCTAATGGTTCAGCTGTAGGACCTCAAGATGCACTGAATGTTCATGCTTAGGGCAGGATTGCAATGGTTCAGTTGTAGGACCTCAAGATGTAGTGACTGTTCATGGTTAGGGCAGGATTCTAATGGTTCAGCTGTAGGACTCCAAGATGTACTGAATGTTCATGGTTAGGGCGGGATTCTAATGGTTAACCTGTAGGACCTCAAGATGTAATGACCGTCCATGGTTAGGGCAGGATTCTAATGGTTCAGCTGTAGGACCTCAAGATGTACTGACTGTTCATTGCTAGGGCAGGAATTTATTGGTTCAGTTGTAGGACCTCAAGATGTACTGAATGTTCATGGTTAGGGCAGGATTCTAATGGTTCAGCTGTAGGACCTTAAGATGTACTGACTGTTCATTGCTAGGGCAGGAATTTAATGGTTCAGTTGTGGGACCTCAAGATGTACTGAATGTTCATGGTTAGGGCAGGATTCTAATGGTTCAGCTGTAGGACCTCAAGATGTACTGACTGTTCATTGTTAGGGCAGGATTCTAATGGTTCAGCTGTAGGACCTCAAAATGTACTTACTGTACATTGTTAGGGCAGGATTCTAATGGTTCAGCTGTAGGATCTCAAGACATAATGACTACATGGTTAGGGCAGGATTCTAATGGTTCAGCTGTAGGACCTCAAGATGTACTGACTGTTCATTGCTAGGGCAGGATTCTAATGGTTCAGCTGTAGGACCTCAAGATGTACTGAATGTTCATGGTTAGGGCAGGATTCTAATGGTTCAGCTGTAGGACCTCAAGATGTACTGACTGTTCATTGTTAGGGCAGGATTCTAATGGTTCAGCTGTAGGACCTCAAAATGTACTTACTGTACATTGTTAGGGCAGGATTCTAATGGTTCAGCTGTAGGATCTCAAGATGTACTTACTGTTCATTGCTAGGGCACGATTCTAATGGTTCAGCTGTAGGAGCTCAACATGTACTGACTGTTCATTGCTAGGGAAGGATTCTAATGGTTCAGCTGTAGGACCTCAAGACGTAATGACTGCACATTGCAAGGGCAGGATTCTAATGGTTCAGATGTAAGACCTCAAGATGTACTAACTGTTCATTGTTAGGGCAGGATTCTAATGGTTCAGATTTAGGACCTCAAGATGTACTGAATGTTCATTGTTAGGGCAGGATTCTAATGGTTCAGCTATAGGACCACAAGATGTACTGACTTTATGGTTAGGGCAGGAATCTAATGGTTCAGCTATAGGACCTCAAAATGCACTGACTGTTCATTGTTAGGGCAGGATTCTAATGGTTCAGCTGTAGGACCTCAAGATGTACTAACTGTTCATTGTTAGGGCAGGATTCTAATGGTTCAGATGTAGGACCTCAAAATGTACTGACTGTTCATGGTTTAGGCAGCATTCTAATGTTACAGCTATAGGACCTCAAGATGTACTAACTGTTTATGGTTAGGGCAGGATTCTAATGGTTCAGCTGTAGGACCTTAAGATGTACTGACTGTTTATGGTTACGGCAGGATTCTAATTGTTCAGCTGTAGGACCTCAAGATGTACTGACGGTTCGTTGCTAGGGCAGGATTCTAATGGTTCAGCTGTAGGACCTCAACATGTACTGACTGTACATAGTTAGGGCAGGATTCTAATGGTTCAGCTGTAGGACCTTAAGATGTACTGACTGTTCATTGCTAAGGCGGGATTCTAATGGTTCAGCTGTAGGACCTCAAGATGTACTGACTGTTCATGTTTACGGCATGATTCTAATGGTTCAGCTGTAGGACCATAAGATGTACTGACTGTTCATGGTTAGGGCAGGATTCTAATGGTTCAGCTATACGACCTCAAGATGTACTGACTGTTCATTGCTAGGGCAGGATTCTAATGGTTCAGCTGTAGGACCTCAATATGTACTGACTATTCATTGCTAGGGCAGGATTCTAATGGTTCAGCTGTAAGACCAAAAGATGTACTGACTGTTCATTGCTAGGGCAGGATTCTAATGGTTCAGCTGTAGGACCTCAAGATGTACTGAATGTTCATTGTTAGGGCAGGATTCTAATGGTTCAGCTGTAGGACCTCAAGATGTACTGACTGTTCATTGTTAGGGCAGGATTCTAATGGTTCAGCTGTAGGACCTCAAAATGTACTGACTGTTCATTGTTAGGGCAGGATTCTAATGGTTCAGCTGTAGGACCTCAAGATGTACTGACTGTTCATTGTTAGGGCAGGATTCTAATGGTTCAGCTGTAGGACCTCAAAATGTACTGACTGTTCATTGTTAGGGCAGGATTCTAATGGTTCAGCTGTAGGACCTCAAGATGTACTGACTGTTCATTGTTAGGGCAGGATTCTAATGGTTCAGCTGTAGGACCTCAAGATGTACTGACTGTTCATTGTTTGGGCAGGATTCTAATGGTTCAGCTGTAGGACCTCAAAATGTACTTACTGTACATTGTTAGGGTAGGATTCTAATGGTTCAGCTGTAGGATCTCAAGATGTACTGACTGTTCATTGCTAGGGCAGGATTCTAATGGTTCAGGTGTAGGACCTCAAGATGTACTGACTGTTTATTGCTAGGGAAGGATTCTAATGGTACAACTGTTGGACCTCAAGATGTAATGACTGCACATTGCTAGGGCAGGATTCTAATGGTTCAGATGTAGGACCTCAAGATGTACTAACTGTTCATTGTTAGGGCAGGATTCTAATGGTTCAAATATAGGACCTCAAGATGTACTGACTGTTTATGGTAAGGGCAGGAATCTAATGGTTCAGCTATAGGACCTCAAAATGCACTGACTGTTCATTGTTAGGGCAGGATTCTAATGGTTCAGCTGTAGGACCTCAAAATGTACTGACTGTTCATGGTTAGGGCAGCATTCTAATGGTACAGCTATAGGACCTCAAGATGTACTTACTGTTTATGGTTAGGGCAGGATTCTAATGGTACAGCTGTAGGACCTCAAGATGTACTGACTGTTTATGGTTAGGGCAGGATTCTAATTGTTCAGCTGTAGGACCTCAAGATGTACTGACGGTCATTGCTAGGGCAGGATTCTAATGGTTCAGCTGTAGGACCTCAACATGTACTGAGTGTACATAGTTAGGGCAGGATTCTAATGGTTCAGCTGTAGGACCTTAAGATGTACTGACTGTTCATTGCTAAGGCGGGATTCTAATGGTTCAGCTGTAGGACCTCAAGATGTACTGACTGTTCATGTTTAGGGCATGATTCTAATAGTTAAGCTGTAGGACCATAAGATGTACTGACTGTTCATTGCTAAGGCAGGATTCTAATGGTTCAGCTGTAGGACCTCAAGATGTACTGACTGTTCATGGTTAGGGCAGGATTCTAATGGTTCAGCTATAGGACCTCAAGATGTACTGACTGTTCATTGCTAGGGCAGGATTCTAATGGTTCAGCTGTAGGACCTCAATATGTACTGACTATTCATTGCTAGGGCAGGATTCTAATGGTTCAGCTGTAAGACCAAAAGATGTACTGACTGTTCATTGCTAGGGCAGGATTCTAATGGTTCAGCTGTAGGACCTTAAGATGTACTGATGTTCATTGCTAAGACAGGATTCTAATGGTTCAGCTGCAGGATCTCAAGATGTACTGACTACATGGTTAGGGCAGGATTCTAATGGTTCAGCTGTAGGATCTCAAGACATAATGACTACATGGTTAGGGCAGGATTCTAATGGTTCAGCTGTAGGACCTCAAGATGTACTGACTACATGCTTAGGGCAGGATTCTAATGGTTCAGCTGTAGGACCTTAAGATGTACTGACTGTTCATGGTTAGGGCAGGATTCTAATGGTTAAGCTGTAGGACCTCAACATGTACTGACTGTTCATTGCGAGGGCAGGATTATAATGATTCAGCTGTAGGACCTCAAGATGTACTGACTGTTCATTGCAAGGACAGGATTCTAATGGTTCAGCTGTAGGACCTTAAGATGTACTGACTGTTCATTGCTAGGGCAGGATTCTAATGGTTCAGCTGTAGGACCTCAACATGTACTGACTGTACATAGTTAGGGCAGGACTATAATGGTTCAGCTGTAGGACCTAAAGATGTACTGACTGTTCATTGCTAGGGCAGGATTGTAATGGTTCAGCTGTAGGACCTCAACATGTACTGACTGTTCATTGCAAGGACAGGATTCTAATGGTTCAGCTGTAGGACCTTAAGATGTAATGACTGTTCATTGCTAGGGCAGGATTCTAATGGTTCAGCTGTAGGACCTCAACATGTACTGACTGTACATAGTTAGGGCAGGATTATAACAGTTCAGCTGTAGGACCTCAAGATGTACTGACTGTTCATTGATAGGGCAGGATTCTAATGGTTCAGCTGTAGGGCTTCAGCATAAACTGACTGTACATAGTTAGGGCAGGATTATAATGGTTCAGCTGTAGGACCTCAAGGTGTACTGACTGTACATAGTTAGGGCAGGATTATAATGGTTCAGCTGTAGGACCTCAAGATGTATTGAATGTTAATGGTTAGGGCAGGATTCTAATGGTTCAGCTGTAGGACCTCATGTTGTACTGACTGTTCATTGCTAGGACAGCATTCTAATGGTTCATTTTTAGGACCTCAAAATGTACTGACTACATGGTTAGGGCAGGATTATAATGGTTCAGCTGTAGGACCTTAAGAAGTACTGACTACATGGTTAGGGCAGGATTATAATGGTTCAGCTGTAGGATCTCAAGATGTACTGACTACATGGTCAGGGCAGGATTATAATGGTTGAGCTGTAGGACCTTAAGAAGTACTGACTGATCATTGCTAGGACTGGATTATAATGGTTCAGCTGTAGGATCTCAAGATGTACTGACTACATGGTTAGGGCAGGATTATAATAGTTCAGCCGTAGGATCTCAAGATGTACTGACTACATGGTTAGGGCAGGATTATAATGGTTCAGCTGTAGGACCTTAAGAAGTACTGACTGTTCATTGCTAGGACAGGCTTCTAATGGTTCAGCTTTAGGATCTCAAGATGTATTGACTACATGGTTAGGGCAGGATTTTAATGGTTCAGCTGTAGGAACTCAAGACGTAATGACTACATGGTTAGGGCAGGATTCTAATGGTTCAGCTGTAGGATCTTAAGATGTACTGACTGTTCATGGTTACGGCAGGATTCTAATGGTTCAGCTGTAGGACCTTGAGATGTATTGACTACATGGTTAGGGCAGGATTCTAATGGTTCAGCTGTAGGACCTCAATATGTACTGACTACATGGTTAGGGCAGGATTCTAATGGTTCAGCTGTAGGACCTTTAGATGTACTGACTGTTCATGGTTAGGGCAGGATTATAATGGTTCAGCTGTAGGACCTCAAGATGTACTGACTGTTCATTGCAAGGACAGGATTCTAATGGTTCAGCTGTAGGACCTCAACATGTACTGTCTGTACATAGTTAGGGCAGGATTATAATGGTTCAGCTGTAGGACCTGAAGATGTACTGACTGTTCATTGCTAGGGCAGGATTCTAATGGTTCAGCTGTAGGACCTCAACATGTACTGACTGTTCATTGCAAGGACAGGATTCTAATGGTTCAGCTGTAGGACCTTAAGATGTACTGACTGTTCATTGCTAGGGCAGGATTCTAATGGTTCAGCTGTAGGACCTCAACATGTACTGACTGTACATAGTTAGGGCAGGATTATAATGGTTCAGCTGTAGGACCTCAACATGTGACTGTACATAGTTAGGGCAGGATTCTAATGGTTAAGCTGTAGGACCTCAACATGTACTGACTGTACATAGTTAGGGCAGGATTATAATGGTTCAGCTGTAGGACCTTAAGATGTACTGACTGTTCATTGCTAGGGCAGGATTGTAATGGTTCAGCTGTAGGACCTCAAGATGTACTGACTCTACATAGTTAGGGCAGGATTATAATGGTTCAGCTGTAGGACCTCAAGATGTACTGAATGTTAATGGTTAGGGCAGGATTATAATGGTTCAGCTGTAGGACTTCAAGTTGTACTGACTGTTCATTGCTAGGACAGGATTCTAATGGTTCAGCTTTAGGACCTCAAGATGTACTGAATGTTCATGGTTAGGGTAGGATTCTAATGGATCAGCTGTAGGACCTCAAGATGTACTGACTGTTCATTGCTAGGGCAGGAATTTAATGGTTCAGTTGTAGGACCTCAAGATGTACTGAATTTTCATGGTTAGGGCAGGATTCTAATGGTTCAACTGTAGGACCTCAAGATGTATGGACTGCTCATTGCTAGGGCAGGATTCTAATGGTTAAGCTGTAGGACCTCAAGATGTACTGACTGTTCATTGCTAGGGCAGTATTCTAATGGTTAAGCTGTAGGACCTCAAGATGTACTGACTGTTCAATGCTAGGGCAGGATTCTAATGGTTCAGCTGTAGGACCTCAAGATGCACTGAATGTTCATGCTTAAGGCAGGATTGCAATGGTTCAGTTGTAGGACCTAAAGATGTAGTGACTGTTCATGGTTAGGGCAGGATTCTAATGGTTCAGCTGTAGGACTTCAAGATGTACTGAATGTTCATGGTTAGGGCGGGATATTAATGGTTCAGCTGTAGGACCTCAAGATGTACTGAATGTTCATTGCTAGGGCAAGATTCTAATGGTTAAGCTATAGGACCTCAAGATGTAATGACTGTTCAGGGTTAGGGCACGATTCTAATGGTTCAGCTGTAGGACCTCAAGATGTACTGAATTTTCATGGCTAGGGCAGGGATCTAATGGTTCAGCTGTAGGACCTCAAGATGTACTGACTGTTAATTGCTAGGGCAGGATTCTAATGGTTCAGTTGTAGGACCTATAGGTGTACTGAATATTCATTGCTAGTACAGCATTCTAATGGCTCAGCTACAGGACCTCAAGATGTACTGACTGTTCATTGCAAGCGCAGGATTCTATTGGTTCAGTTGTAGGACCTTATAATGTACTGACTGATCATTCCTAGGGCAGGATTCTAATGGTTCAGTTGTAGGACCTCAAGATGAACTGAATGTTCATTGTTAGGACAGCATTCTAATTGTTCAGCTCTAGATCCTCAAGATATACTGAATGTTCATTGTTAGCGTAGGATTCTAATTGCTCAGCTTTAGGATCTCAAGATATACTGATGTTCATTGTTAGGGCAGGTTCTAATGGCTCAGCTTTGGGATCTCAAGATATACTGAATGTTCATTGTTAGCGCAGGATTCTAATGGCTCAGCTTTAGGATCTCAAGATGTACTGAATGTTCATTGTTGGGGCAGGATTCTAGTGGCTCAGCTTTAGGATCTCAAGATGTACTGAATGTCATTGTTAGCGCAGAATTCTAATTGCTCAACCTTAGGATCTCAAGATATGCTGAATGTTCATTGTTAGCGCAGGATTCTAATTGCTCAGCTTTAGGATCTCAAGATATACTGAATGTTCATTGTTAGGGCAGGATTTTAATGGCTCAGCTTTAGGATCTCAAGATATACTGAATGTTCATTGTTAGGGCAGGATTTTAATGCCTCATATTTAGAATCTCAAGAGATACTGAATGTTCATTGTTACCGCAGGATTCTAAAGGCTCAGCTTTACGATCTCAAGATGTACTGAATGTTCATTGTTAGCGCAGGATTCTAATGGCTCAGCTCTAGAACCTTTAGATGTACTGAATGTTCATTGTTAGGACAGGATTTTAATTGTTCAGCTCTAGAACCTCAAGATGCACTGAATGTTCATTGCTAGAACAGGATTCTAATTGTTCAGCTCTAGAACCTCAAGATGTACTGAATGTTCATTGTTAGGACAGCATTCTAATAGTTCAGCTCTAGAACTTCAAGATGTACTGAATGTTCATTGTTAGGGCAGGATTTTAATTGTTCAGCTCTAGAACCTCAAGATATACTGAATGTTCATTGTTAGGACAGGATTCTAATTGTACAGCTCTAGAACCTTTAGATGTACTGAATGTTCATTGTTGGACAGGATTCTAATTGTTCAGCTATAGAACCTCAAGATGTACTGAATGTCCATTGTTAGGACAGGATCATACTTGTTCAGCTCTAGAACCTCAAGATGTACTGAATGTTCATTGTTAGGACAGGATTCTAATTGTACAGCTCTAGAACCTTTAGATGTACTGAATGTTCATTGTTGGACAGGATTCTAATTGTTCAGGTCTAGCACCTCAAGATGTACTGAATGTTCATTGTTAGGACAGGATCCTACTTGTTCAGCTCTAGAATCTCAAGATGTACTGAATGTTCATTGTTAGGGCAGGATTCTAATTGTTCAGCTCTAGAACCTCTAGATGTACTGAATCTTCATTGTTAGGGCAGGATTCTAATTGTTCAGCTCTAGAACCTCAAGATGTACTGAATGTTCATTGTTAGGAAAGGATTCTAATTGTTCAGCTCTAGAACCTCAAGATATACTGAATGTTCATTGTTAGGACAGGATTCTAAATGTTCAGCTCTAGAACCTCAAGATATACTGAATGTTCATTGTTAGGACAGGATTCTATGGCTCAGCTCTAGAACCTCAAGATGTACTGAATGTTCATTGTTAGGACCGGATCCTAATTGTTCGGCTCTAGAAACTCAAGATGTACTGAATGTTCATTATCAGGACAGGATTCTAATTGTTCAGCTCTAGAACCTCAAGATGTACTGAACGTTCATTGTTAGGACAGGATTCTAATTGTTCAGCTCTAGAACCTCAAGATGTACTGAATGTTCATTGCTTGGACAGGATTCTAATTGTTCAGCTCTAGAACCTCAAGATGTACTGAATGTTCATTGTTAGGACAGCATTCTAATTGTTCAGCTCTAGAACCTCAAGATGTACTGAATGTTCATTGTTAGGGCAGGATTTTAATTGTTCAGCTCTAGATTCTCAAGATTTACTGAATGTTCATTGTTAGGACAGGATTCTAATTTTGCAGCTCTAGACCCTTTGGATGTACTGAATGTTCATTGTTGGACAGGTTTCTAATTGTACAGCTCTAGAACCTCAAAATGTACTGAATGTTCATTGTTAGGACAGGATTCTAATTGTTCAGCTCTAGAACCTCAAGATGTACTGAATGTTCATTGTTAGGGCAGGATTCTAATGGCTCAGATTTAGGATCTCAAGATATACTGAATGTTCATTGTTAGGGCAGGCTTCTAATGGTTAAGCTGTAGGACCTCAAGATGTAATGACTGTTCATGGTTAGGGCACGATTCTAATGGTTCAGCTGTAGGACCTCAAGATGTACTGAATGTTTATGGTTAGGGCAGGATTCTAATGATTCAGCTGTAGGACCTCAAGATGTACTGACTGTTCATTGCTAGGGCAGGACTCTAATGGTTCAGTTGTAGTACCTATAGATGTACTGAATATTCATTGCTAGCACAGCATTCTAATGGTTCAGCTACAGGACCTCAAGATGTGCTGACTGTTCATTGCAAGGGCAGGATTCTAATGGTTCAGTTGTAGGACCTTATAATGTACTGACTGTTCATTCCTAGGGCAGGATTCTAATAGTTCAGTTGTAGGACCTATATATGTACTGACTGTACATAGTTAGGGCAGGATTATAATGGTTCAGCTACAGGACCTCAAGATGTACTGCCTGTTCATTGCTAGGGCAGGATTCTAATGGTTCAGTTATAGGACCTATAGATGTACTGAATATTCATTGCTAGAGCAGCATTCTAATGGTTCAGCTACAGTACCTCAAGATGTACTGACTGTTCATTGCTAGGGCAGGATACTAATGGCTCAGTTGTAGGA
The DNA here is from genome assembly GCA_030765065.1 of Deroplatys truncata. Lineage (NCBI taxonomy): Eukaryota > Metazoa > Arthropoda > Insecta > Mantodea > Mantidae > Deroplatys > Deroplatys truncata. The sequence continues at coordinate 4,351,102 of CM060981.1, read as the reverse complement.
TCTTATAATGAACTGACTGTTCATTGCTAGGGCAGGATTCTAATGGTTCAGTTGTAGGACCTTAAATTGTACTGAATGTTCATTGCTAGGGCAGAATTCGAATTGTTCAGTTGTAGGACATCAAGATGTACTGACTGTTCATTGCTAGGGCAGGATTCTAATGGTTCAACTGTAGGACTTCAAGATGTACTGACTGTTCATTGCTAGGGCAGGATTTTAATGGTTAAGCTGTAGGACCTCAAGATGTCCTGACTGTTCATTGCTAGGGCAGGATTCTAATGGTTAAGCTGTAGGACCTCAAAATGTACTGACTGTTCATTGCTAGGGCAGGATTCTAATGGTTCAGCTGTAGGACCTCAAGATGTACTGAACGTTCATGGTTAGGGCAGGATTCTAATGGTTCAGCTGTAGGACATCAAGATGTACTGAATGTTCATGGTTAGGGCAGGATTCTAATGGTTCAGTTGTAGGACCTCAAGTTGTAATGACTGTTCATGGTTAGGGCAGGATTCTAATGGTTCAGCTGTAGGACCTCAAGATGTACTGAATGTTCATGGGTAGGGCGGGATTCTAATGGTTAAGCTGTAGGACCTCAAGATGTAATGACTGTTCATTGCTAGGGCAGGATTCTAATGGTTCAGCTGTAGGACCTCAACATGTACTGACTGTTCATGGTTAGGGCAGGATTCTAATGGTTCAGCTGTAGGATCTCAAGATGTACCGACTGTTCATGGTTAGGACAAATTATAATGGTTCAGCTGTAGGATCCCAAGATGTACTGACTACATGGTTAGGGCAGGATTATAATGGTTCAGCTGTAGGATCTCAAGATGTACTGACTACATGGTTAGGGCAGGATTATAATGGGTCAGCATTAGGACCTCAAGATGCACTGACTGTTCATTCCTAGTGCAGGATTGTAACGGTTCAACTTCAGGACTTTAAGATGTAATCACTGTTCATTGCTAGGGCAGGATTCTAATGGTTCAGCTGTAGGATCTCAAGATGTACTGAATGTTCATGTTTGGGGCGGGATTTTATTGGTTAAGCTGTAGGACCTCAAGATGTAATGACTGTTAATGGTTAGGGCAGGATTCTATTGGTTCAGCTGTAGGACCTCAAGATGTACTGAATGTTCATTGCTAGGGCAGGATTCTAATGGTTCAGCTGTAGGACCTTAAGATGTACTGATGTTCATTGCTACGACAGGATTCTAATGGTTCAGCTGTAGGATCTCAAGATGTACTGACTACATGGTTAGGGCAGGATTATAATGGTTAAGCTGTAGGATCTCAAGATGTATTGACTACATGGTTAGGGCAGGATTCTAATGGTTCAGCTGTAGGATCTCAAGACATAATGACTACATGGTTAGGGCAGGATTCTAATGGTTCAGCTGTAGGACCTCAAGATGTACTGACTACATGCTTAGGGCAGGATTCTAATGGTTCAGCTGTAGGACCTTAAGATGTACTGACTGTTCATGGTTAGGGCAGGATTCTAATGGTTAAGCTGTAGGACCTCAACATGTACTGACTGTTCATTGCGAGGGCAGGATTATAATGGTTCAGCTGTAGGACCTCAAGATCTACTGACTGTTCATTGCAAGGACAGGATTCTAATGGTTCAGCTGTAGGACCTTAAGATGTACTGACTGTTCATTGCTAGGGCAGGATTCTAATGGTTCAGCTGTAGGACCTCAACATGTACTGACTGTACATAGTTAGGGCAGGACTATAATGGTTCAGCTGTAGGACCTAAAGATGTACTGACTGTTCATTGCTAGGGCAGGATTGTAATGGTTCAGGTGTAGGACCTCAACATGTACTGACTGTTCATTGCAAGGACAGGATTCTAATGGTTCAGCTGTAGGACCTTAAGATGTAATGACTGTTCATTGCTAGGGCAGGATTCTAATGGTTCAGCTGTAGGACCTCAACATGTACTGACTGTACATAGTTAGGGCAGGATTATAATGGTTCAGCTGTAGGACCTCAAGATGTACTGACTGTTCATTGATAGGGCAGGATTCTAATGGTTCAGCTGTAGGGCCTCAACATGTACTGACTGTACATAGTTAGGGCAGGATTATAATGGTTCAGCTGTAGGACCTTAAGATGTACTGACTGTTCATTGCTAAGGCAAGATTGTAATGGTTCAGCTGTAGGACCTCAAGGTGTACTGACTGTACATAGTTAGGGCAGGATTATAATGGTTCAGCTGTAGGACCTCAAGATGTATTGAATGTTAATGGTTAGGGCAGGATTCTAATGGTTCAGCTGTAGGACCTCACGTTGTACTGACTGTTCATTGCTAGGACAGCATTCTAATGGTTCAGCTTTAGGACCTCAAAATGTACTGACTACATGGTTAGGGCAGGATTATAATGGTTCAGCTGTAGGACCTTAAGAAGTACTGACTACATGGTTAGGGCAGGATTATAATGGTTCAGCTGTAGGATCTCAAGATGTAATGACTATATGGTTAGGGCAGGATTATAATGGTTCAGCTGTAGGATCTCAAGATGTACTGACTACATGGTCAGGGCAGGATTATAATGGCTCAGCTGTAGGACCTTAAGAAGTACTGACTGTTCATTGCTAGGACTGGATTATAATGGTTCAGCTGTAGGATCTCAAGATGTACTGACTACATGGTTAGGGCAGGATTATAATGGTTCAGCTGTAGGATCTCAAGATGTACTGACTACATGGTTAGGGCAGGATTATAATGGTTCAGCTGTAGGACCTTAAGAAGTACTGACTGTTCATTGCTAGGATCGGCTTCTAATGGTTCAGCTGTAGGATCTCAAGATGTATTGACTACATGGTTATGGCAGGATTCTAATGGTTAAGCTGTAGGAACTCAAGACGTAATGACTACATGGTTAGTGCAGGATTCTAATGGTTCAGCTGTAGGATGTTAAGATGTACTGACTGTTCATGGTTAGGGCAGGATTCTAATGGTTCAGCTGTAGGACCTTGAGATGTACTGACTACATGGTTAGGGCTGGATTCTAATGGTTCAGCTGTAGGACCTCAAGATGTACTGACTACATGGTTAGGGCAGGATTCTAATGGTTCAGCTGTAGGACCTTAAGATGTACTGACTGTTCATGGTTAGGGCAGGATTCTAATGGTTAAGCTGTAGAACCTCAACATGTACCGGCTGTTCATTGCGAGGGCAGGATTATAATGGTTCCGCTGTAGGACCTCAAGATGTACTGACTGTTCATTGCAAGGACAGGATTCTAATGGTTCAGCTGTAGGACCTCAACATGTACTGTCTGTACATAGTTAGGGCAGGATTATAATGGTTCAGCTGTAGGACCTCAAGATGTACTGACTGTTCATTGCTAGGGCAGGATTCTAATGGTTCAGCTGTAGGACCTCAAGATGTACTGAATGTTCATGGTTAGGGCAGGATTCTAATGGTTCAGTTGTAGGACCTCAAGATTTAATAACTGTTCATGGTTAGTGCAGGATTCTAATGGTTCAGCTGTAGGACCTCAAGATCTACTGACTGTTCATTGCTAGGGCAGGATTCTAATGGTTCTGCTGTAGGACCTCAAGATGTACTGAATGTTCATGGTTAGGGAAGGAGTCTAATGGTTCAGCTGTAGGACCTCAAGATGTACTGACTGTTCATTGTTAGGGCAGGATTCTAATGGTTCAGCTGTAGGACCTCAAAATGTACTTACTGTACATTGTTAGGGCAGGATTCTAATGGTTCAGCTGTAGGATCTCAAGAAGTACTGACTGTTCATTGCTAGGGCAGGATTCTAATGGTTCAGCTGTAGGACCTCAACATGTACTGACTGTTCATTGCTAGGGAAGGATTCTAATGGTTCAGCTGTAGGACCTCAAGATGTAATGACTGCACATTGCTAGGGCAGGATTCTAATGGTTCAGATGTAGGACCTCAAGATGTACTAACTGTTCATTGTTAGGGCAGGATTCTAATGGTTCAGATGTAGGACCTCAAGATGTACTGAATGTTCATTGTTAGGGCAGGATGCTAATGGTTCAGCTATAGGACCACAAGATGAACTGACTGTTTATGGTTAGGGCAGGAATCTAATGGTTCAGCTATAGGACCTCAAAATGCACTGACTGTTCATTGTTAGGGCAGGATTCTAATGGTTCAGCTGTAGGATCTCAAGATGTACTAACTGTTCATTGTTAGGGCAGGATTCTAATGGTTCAGATGTAGGACCTCAAAATGTACCGACTGTTCATGGTTAGGGCAGCATTCTAATGCTACAGCTATAGGACCTCAAGATGTACTGACTGTTTATGGTTAGGGCAGGATTCTAATGGTTCAGCTGTAGGACCTCAAGATGTACTGACGGTTCGTTGCTAGGGCAGGATTCTAATGGTTCAGCTGTAGGACCTCAACATGTACTGACTGTACATAGTTAGGGCAGGATTCTAATGGTTCAGCTGTAGGACCTTAAGATGTACTGACTGTTCATTGCTAAGGCGGGATTCTAATGGTTCAGCTGTAGGACCTCAAGATGTACTGACTGTTCATCTTTAGGGCATGATTCTAATGGTTCAGCTGTAGGACCATAAGATGTACTGACTGTTCATTGCTAAGGCAGGATTCTAATGGTTCAGCTATAGGACCTCAAGATGTACTGACTGTTCATTGCTAGGGCAGGATTCTAATGGTTCAGCATTAGGACCTCAATATGTACTGAATATTCATTGCTAGGGCAGGATTCTAATGGTTCAGCTGTAAGACCAAAAGATGTACTGACTGTTCATTGCTAGGGCAGGATTCTAATGGTTCAGCTGTAGGACCTCAAGATGTACTGAATGTTCATTGTTAGGGCAGGATTCTAATGGTTCAGCTGTAGGACCTCAAGATGTACTGACTGTTCATTGTTAGGGCAGGATTCTAATGGTTCAGCTGTAGGACCTCAAAATGTACTGACTGTTCATTGCTAGGGCAGGATTCTAATGGTTCAGCTGTAGGACCTTAAGATGTACTGATGTTCATTGCTAAGACAGGATTCTAATGGTTCAGCTGCAGGATCTCAAGATGTACTGACTACATGGTTAGGGCAGGGTTATAATGGTTCAGCTGTAGGATCTTAAGATGTATTGACTACATGGTTAGGGCAGGATTCTAATGGTTCAGCTGTAGGATCTCAAGACATAATGACTACATGGTTAGGGCAGGATTCTAATGGTTCAGCTGTAGGACCTCAAGATGTACTGACTACATGCTTAGGGCAGGATTCTAATGGTTCAGCTGTAGGACCTTAAGATGTACTGACTGTTCATGGTTAGGGCAGGATTCTAATGGTTAAGCTGTAGGACCTCAACATGTACTGACTCTTCATTGCGAGGGCAGGATTATAATGGTTCAGCAGTAGGACCTCAAGATGTACTGACTGTTCATTGCAAGGACAGGATTCTAATGGTTCAGCTGTAGGACCTTAAGATGTACTGACTGTTCATTGCTAGGGCAGGATTCTAATGGTTCAGCTGTAGGACCTCAACATGTACTGACTGTACATATTTAGGGCAGGACTATAATGGTTCAGCTGTAGGACCTAAAGATGTACTGACTGTTCATTGCTAGGGCAGGATTGTAATGGTTCAGTTGTAGGACCTCAACATGTACTGACTGTTCATTTGAAGGACAGGATTCTAATGGTTCAGCTGTAGGACCTTAAGATGTAATGACTGTTCATTGCTAGGGCAGGATTCTAATGGTTCAGCTGTAGGACCTCAACATGTACTGACTGTACATAGTTAGGGCAGGATTATAATAGTTCAGCTGTAGGACCTCAAGATGTACTGACTGTTCATTGATAGGGCAGGATTCTAATGGTTCAGCTGTAGGGCCTCAACATAAACTGACTGTACATAGTTAGGGCAGGATTATAATGGTTCAGCTGTAGGACCTTAAGATGTACTGACTGTTCATTGCTAAGGCAGGATTGTAATGGTTCAGCTGTAGGACCTCAAGGTGTACTGACTGTACATAGTTAGGGCAGGATTATAATGGTTCAGCTGTAGGACCTCAAGATGTATTGAATGTTAATGGTTAGGGCAGGATTCTAATGGTTCAGCTGTAGGACCTCATGTTGTACTGACTGTTCATTGCTAGGACAGCATTCTAATGGTTCATTTTTAGGACCTCAAAATGTACTGACTACATGGTTAGGGCAGGATTATAATGGTTCAGCTGTAGGACCTTAAGAAGTACTGACTACATGGTTAGGGCAGGATTATAATGGTTCAGCTGTAGGATCTCAAGATGTACTGACTACATGGATAGGGCAGGATTATAATGGTTCAGCTGTAGGATCTCAAGATGAACTGACTACATGGTCAGGGCAGGATTATAATGGTTCAGCTGTAGGACCTTAAGAAGTACTGACTGTTCATTGCTAGGACTGAATTATAATGCTTCAGCTGTAGGATCTCAAGATGTACTGACTGTTCATTGCTAGGGCAGGTCTCTAATGGTTCAGCTGTAGGACCTCAAGATGTACTGACTGTTCAATGCTAGGGCAGGATTCTAATGGTTCAGCTGTAGGACCTCAAGATGCACTGAATGTTCATGCTTAGGGCAGGATTGCAATGGTTCAGTTGTAGGACCTCAAGATGTAGTGACTGTTCATGGTTAGGGCAGGATTCTAATGGTTCAGCTGTAGGACTCCAAGATGTACTGAATGTTCATGGTTAGGGCGGGATTCTAATGGTTAAGCTGTAGGACCTCAAGATGTAATGACCGTCCATGGTTAGGGCAGGATTCTAATGGTTCAGCTGTAGGACCTCAAGATGTACTGACTGTTCATTGCTAGGGCAGGAATTTATTGGTTCAGTTGTAGGACCTCAAGATGTACTGAATGTTCATGGTTAGGGCAGGATTCTAATGGTTCAGCTGTAGGACCTTAAGATGTACTGACTGTTCATTGCTAGGGCAGGAATTTAATGGTTCAGTTGTGGGACCTCAAGATGTACTGAATGTTCATGGTTAGGGCAGGATTCTAATGGTTCAACTGTAGGACCTCAACATGTATTGACTACATGGTTAGGGCAGGATTCTAATGGTTCAGTTGTAGGATCTCAAGACATAATGACTACATGGTTAGGGCAGGATTCTAATGGTTCAGTTGTAGGACCTCAAGATGTAATAACTGTTCATGGTTAGTGCAGGATTCTAATGGTTCAGCTGTAGGACCTCAAGATGTACTGACTGTTCATTGCTAGGGCAGGATTCAAATGGTTCAGCTGTAGGACCTCAAGATGTACTGAATGTTCATGGTTAGGGCAGGATTCTAATGGTTCAGCTGTAGGACCTCAAGATGTACTGACTGTTCATTTTTAGGGCAGGATTCTAATGGTTCAGCTGTAGGACCTCAAAATGTACTTACTGTACATTGTTAGGGCAGGATTCTAATGGTTCAGCTGTAGGATCTCAAGATGTACTGACTGTTCATTGCTAGGGCAGGATTCTAATGGTTCAGCTGTAGGAGCTCAACATGTACTGACTGTTCATTGCTAGGGAAGGATTCTAATGGTTCAGCTGTAGGACCTCAAGACGTAATGACTGCACATTGCAAGGGCAGGATTCTAATGGTTCAGATGTAAGACCTCAAGATGTACTAACTGTTCATTGTTAGGGCAGGATTCTAATGGTTCAGATTTAGGACCTCAAGATGTACTGAATGTTCATTGTTAGGGCAGGATTCTAATGGTTCAGCTATAGGACCACAAGATGTACTGACTGTTTATGGTTAGGGCAGGAATCTAATGGTTCAGCTATAGGACCTCAAAATGCACTGACTGTTCATTGTTAGGGCAGGATTCTAATGGTTCAGCTGTAGGACCTCAAGATGTACTAACTGTTCATTGTTAGGGCAGGATTCTAATGGTTCAGATGTAGGACCTCAAAATGTACTGACTGTTCATGGTTTAGGCAGCATTCTAATGCTACAGCTATAGGACCTCAAGATGTACTAACTGTTTATGGTTAGGGCAGGATTCGAATGGTTCAGCTGTAGGACGTTAAGATGTACTGACTGTTTATGGTTACGGCAGGATTCTAATTGTTCAGCTGTAGGACCTCAAGATGTACTGACGGTTCGTTGCTAGGGCAGGATTCTAATGGTTCAGCTGTAGGACCTCAACATGTACTGACTGTACATAGTTAGGGCAGGATTCTAATGGTTCAGCTGTAGGACCTTAAGATGTACTGACTGTTCATTGCTAAGGCGGGATTCTAATGGTTCAGCTGTAGGACCTCAAGATGTACTGACTGTTCATGTTTACGGCATGATTCTAATGGTTCAGCTGTAGGACCATAAGATGTACTGACTGTTCATTGCTAAGGCAGGATTCTAATGGTTCAGCTGTAGGACCTCAAGATGTACTGACTGTTCATGTTTAGGGCAGGATTCTAATGGTTCAGCTATACGACCTCAAGATGTACTGACTGTTCATTGCTAGGGCAGGATTCTAATGGTTCAGCTGTAGGACCTCAATATGTACTGACTATTCATTGCTAGGGCAGGATTCTAATGGTTCAGCTGTAATACCAAAAGATGTACTGACTGTTCATTGCTAGGGCAGGATTCTAATGGTTCAGCTGTAGGACCTCAAGATGTACTGAATGTTCATTGTTAGGGCAGGATTCTAATGGTTCAGCTGTAGGACCTCAAGATGTACTGACTGTTCATTGTTAGGGCAGGATTCTAATGGTTCAGCTGTAGGACCTCAAAATGTACTGACTGTTCATTGTTAGGGCAGGATTCTAATGGTTCAGCTGTAGGACCTCAAGATGTACTGACTGTTCATTGTTAGGGCAGGATTCTAATGGTTCAGCTGTAGGACCTCAAAATGTACTGACTGTTCATTGTTAGGGCAGGATTCTAATGGTTCAGCTGTAGGACTTCAAGATGTACTGACTGTTCATTGTTAGGGCAGGATTCTAATGGTTCAGCTGTAGGACCTCAAGATGTACTGACTGTTCATTGTTAGGGCAGGATTCTAATGGTTCAGCTGTAGGACCTCAAAATGTACTTACTGTACATTGTTAGGGTAGGATTCTAATGGTTCAGCTGTAGGATCTCAAGATGTACTGACTGTTCATTGCTAGGGCAGGATTCTAATGGTTCAGCTGTAGGACCTCAACATGTACTGACTGTTTATTGCTAGGGAAGGATTCTAATGGTTCAACTGTTGGACCTTAAGATGTACTGACTGTTCATTGCTAAGGCGGGATTCTAATGGTTCAGCTGTAGGACCTCAAGATGTACTGACTGTTCATGTTTAGGGCATGATTCTAATAGTTAAGCTGTAGGACCATAAGATGTACTGACTGTTCATTGCTAAGGCAGGATTCTAATGGTTCAGCTGTAGGACCTCAAGATGTACTGACTGTTCATGGTTAGGGCAGGATTCTAATGGTTCAGCTATAGGACCTCAAGATGTACTGACTGTTCATTGCTAGGGCAGGATTCTAATGGTTCAGCTGTAGGACCTCAATATGTACTGACTATTCATTGCTAGGGCAGGATACTAATGGTTCAGCTGTAAGACCAAAAGATGTACTGACTGTTCATTGCTAGGGCAGGATTCTAATGGTTCAGCTGTAGGACCTTAAGATGTACTGATGTTCATTGCTAAGACAGGATTCTAATGGTTCAGCTGCAGGATCTCAAGATGTACTGACTACATGGTTAGGGCAGGGTTATAATGGTTCAGCTGTAGGATCTCAAGATGTATTGACTACATGGTTAGGGCAGGATTCTAATGGTTCAGCTGTAGGATCTCAAGACATAATGACTACATGGTTAGGGCAGGATTCTAATGGTTCAGCTGTAGGACCTCAAGATGTACTGACTACATGCTTAGGGCAGGATTCTAATTGTTCAGCTGTAGGACCTTAAGATGTACTGACTGTTCATGGTTAGGGCAGGATTCTAATGGTTAAGCTGTAGGACCTCAAAATGTACTGACTGTTCATTGCGAGGGCAGGATTATAATGGTTCAGCTGTAGGACCTCAAGATGTACTGACTGTTCATTGCAAGGACAGGATTCTAATGGTTCAGCTGTAGGACCTTAAGATGTACTGACTGTTCATTGCTAGGGCAGGATTCTAATGGTTCAGCTGTAGGACCTCAACATGTACTGACTGTACATAGTTAGGGCAGGACTATAATGGTTCAGCTGTAGGACCTAAAGATGTACTGACTGTTCATTGCTAGGGCAGGATTGTAATGGTTCAGCTGTAGGACCTCAACATGTACTGACTGTTCATTGCAAGGACAGGATTCTAATGGTTCAGCTGTAGGACCTTAAGATGTAATGACTGTTCATTGCTAGGGCAGGATTCTAATGGTTCAGCTGTAGGACCTCAACATGTACTGACTGTACATAGTTAGGGCAGGATTATAATAGTTCAGCTGTAGGACCTCAAGATGTACTGACTGTTCATTGATAGGGCAGGATTCTAATGGTTCAGCTGTAGGGCCTCAACATAAACTGACTGTACATAGTTAGGGCAGGATTATAATGGTTCAGCTGTAGAACCTCAAGGTGTACTGACTGTACATAGTTAGGGCAGGATTATAATGGTTCAGCTGTAGGACCTCAAGATGTATTGAATGTTAATGGTTAGGGCAGGATTCTAATGGTTCAGGTGTAGGACCTCATGTTGTACTGACTGTTCATTGCTAGGACAGCATTCTAATGGTTCATTTTTAGGACCTCAAAATGTACTGACTTCATGGTTAGGGCAGGATTATAATGGTTCAGCTGTAGGACCTTAAGAAGTACTGACTACATGGTTAGGGCAGGATTATAATGGTTCAGCTGTAGGATCTCAAGATGTACTGACTACATGGTCAGGGCAGGATTATAATGGTTCAGCTGTAGGACCTTAAGAAGTACTGACTGTTCATTGCTAGGACTGGATTATAATGGTTCAGCTGTAGGATCTCAAGATGTACTGACTACATGGTTAGGGCAGGATTATAATAGTTCAGCCGTAGGATCTCAAGATGTACTGACTACATGGTTAGGGCAGGATTATAATGGTTCACCTGTAGGACCTTAAGAAGTACTGACTGTTCATTGCTAGGACAGGCATCTAATGGTTCAGCTGTAGGATCTCAAGATGTATTGACTACATGGTTAGGGCAGGATTCTAATGGTTCAGCTGTAGGAACTCAAGACGTAATGACTACATGGTTAGGGCAGGATTCTAATGGTTCAGCTGTAGGATCTTAAGATGTACTGACTGTTCATGGTTACGGCAGGATTCTAATGGTTCAGCTGTAGGACCTTGAGATGTATTGACTACATGGTTAGGGCAGGATTCTAATGGTTCAGCTGTAGAACCTCAATATGTACTGACTACATGGTTAGGGCAGGATTCTAATGGTTCAGCTGTAGGACCTTAAGATGTACTGACTGTTCATGGTTAGGGCAGGATTCTAATGGTTAAGCTGTAGAACCTCAACATGTACCGACTGTTCATTGCGAGGGCAGGATTATAATGGTTCAGCTGTAGGACCTCAAGATGTACTGACTGTTCATTGCAAGGACAGGATTCTAATGGTTCAGCTGTAGGACCTCAACATGTACTGTCTGTACATAGTTAGGGCAGGATTATAATGGTTCAGCTGTAGGACCTAAAGATGTACTGACTGTTCATTGCTAGGGCAGGATTCTAATGGTTCAGCTGTAGGACCTCAACATGTACTGACTGTTCATTGCAAGGACAGGATTCTAATGGTTCAGCTGTAGGACCTTAAGATGTACTGACTGTTCATTGCTAGGGCAGGATTCTAATGGTTCAGCTGTAGGACCTCAACATGTACTGACTGTACATAGTTAGGGCAGGATTATAATGGTTCAGCTGTAGGACCTCAACATGTGACTGTACATAGTTAGGGCAGGATTCTAATGGTTAAGCTGTAGGACCTCAACATGTACTGACTGTACATAGTTAGGGCAGGATTATAATGGTTCAGCTGTAGGACCTTAAGATGTACTGACTGTTCATTGCTAGGGCAGGATTGTAATGGTTCAGCTGTAGGACTTCAAGATGTACTGACTCTACATAGTTAGGGCAGGATTATAATGGTTCAGCTGTAGGACCTCAAGATGTACTGAATGTTAATGGTTAGGGCAGGATTATAATGGTTCAGCTGTAGGACTTCAAGTTGTACTGACTGTTCATTGCTAGGACAGGATTCTAATGGTTCAGCTTTAGGACCTCAAGATGTACTGAATGTTCATGGTTAGGGTAGGATTCTAATGGATCAGCTGTAGGACCTCAAGATGTACTGACTGTTCATTGCTAGGGCAGGAATTTAATGGTTCAGTTGTAGGACCTCAAGATGTACTGAATTTTCATGGTTAGGGCAGGATTCTAATGGTTCAACTGTAGGACCTCAAGATGTATGGACTGCTCATTGCTAGGGCAGGATTCTAATGGTTAAGCTGTAGGACCTCAAGATGTACTGACTGTTCATTGCTAGGGCAGGATTCTAATGGTTAAGCTGTAGGACCTCAAGATGTACTGACTGTTCAATGCTAGGGCAGGATTCTAATGGTTCAGCTGTAGGACCTCAAGATGCACTGAATGTTCATGCTTAGGGCAGGATTGCAATGGTTCAGTTGTAGGACCTCAAGATGTAGTGACTGTTCATGGTTAGGGCAGGATTCTAATGGTTCAGCTGTAGGACTTCAAGATGTACTGAATGTTCATGGTTAGGGCGGGATATTAATGGTTCAGCTGTAGGACCTCAAGATGTACTGAATGTTCATTGCTAGGGCAAGATTCTAATGGTTAAGCTATAGGACCTCAAGATGTAATGACTGTTCAGGGTTAGGGCACGATTCTAATGGTTCAGCTGTAGGACCTCAAGATGTACTGAATTTTCATGGCTAGGGCAGGGATCTAATGGTTCAGCTGTAGGACCTCAAGATGTACTGACTGTTAATTGCTAGGGCAGGATTCTAATGGTTCAGTTGTAGGACCTATAGGTGTACTGAATATTCATTGCTAGTACAGCATTCTAATGGCTCAGCTACAGGACCTCAAGATGTACTGACTGTTCATTGCAAGCGCAGGATTCTATTGGTTCAGTTGTAGGACCTTATAATGTACTGACTTATCATTCCTAGGGCAGGATTCTAATGGTTCAGTTGTAGGACCTCAAGATGAACTGAATGTTCATTGTTAGGACAGCATTCTAATTGTTCAGCTCTAGATCCTCAAGATATACTGAATGTTCATTGTTAGCGTAGGATTCTAATTGCTCAGCTTTAGGATCTCAAGATATACTGATGTTCATTGTTAGGGCAGGATTCTAATGGCTCAGCTTTGGGATCTCAAGATATACTGAATGTTCATTGTTAGCGCAGGATTCTAATGGCTCAGCTTTAGGATCTCAAGATGTACTGAATGTTCATTGTTGGGGCAGGATTCTAGTGGCTCAGCTTTAGGATCTCAAGATGTACTGAATGTCATTGTTAGCGCAGAATTCTAATTGCTCAACCTTAGGATCTCAAGATATACTGAATGTTCATTGTTAGCGCAGGATTCTAATTGCTCAGCTTTAGGATCTCAAGATATACTGAATGTTCATTGTTAGGGCAGGATTTTAATGGCTCAGCTTTAGGATCTCAAGATATACTGCATGTTCATTGTTAGGGCAGGATTTTAATGCCTCATATTTAGAATCTCAAGAGATACTGAATGTTCATTGTTACCGCAGGATTCTAAAGGCTCAGCTTTACGATCTCAAGATGTACTGAATGTTCATTGTTAGCGCAGGATTCTAATGGCTCAGCTCTAGAACCTTTAGATGTACTGAATGTTCATTGTTAGGACAGGATTCTAATTGTTATGCTCTAGAACCTCAAGATGCACTGAATGTTCATTGCTAGAACAGGATTCTAATTGTTCAGCTCTAGAACCTCAAGATGTACTGAATGTTCATTGTTAGGACAGCATTCTAATAGTTCAGCTCTAGAACTTCAAGATGTACTGAATGTTCATTGTTAGGGCAGGATTTTAATTGTTCAGCTCTAGAACCTCAGGATATACTTAATGTTCATTGTTAGGACAGGATTCTAATTGTACAGCTCTAGAACCTTTAGATGTACTGAATGTTCATTGTTGGACAGGATTCTAATTGTTCAGCTATAGAACCTCAAGATGTACTGAATGTCCATTGTTAGGACAGGATCCTACTTGTTCAGCTCTAGAACCTCAAGATGTACTGAATGTTCATTGTTAGGACAGGATTCTAATTGTACAGCTCTAGAACCTTTAGATGTACTGAATGTTCATTGTTTGACAGGATTCTAATTGTTCAGGTCTAGCACCTCAAGATGTACTGAATGTTCATTGTTAGGACAGGATCCTACTTGTTCAGCTCTAGAATCTCAAGATGTACTGAATGTTCATTGTTAGGGCAGGATTCTAATTGTTCAGCTCTAGAACCTCTAGATGTACTGAATGTTCATTGTTAGGGCAGGATTCTAATTGTTCAGCTCTAGAACCTCAAGATGTACTGAATGTTCATTGTTAGGACAGGATTCTAAATGTTCAGCTCTAGAACCTCAAGATGTACTGAATGTTCATTGTTAGGAAAGGATTCTAATTGTTCAGCTCTAGAACCTCAAGATATACTGAATGTTCATTGTTAGGACAGGATTCTAAATGTTCAGCTCTAGAACCTCAAGATATACTGAATGTTCATTGTTAGGACAGGATTCTATGGCTCAGCTCTAGAACCTCAAGATGTACTGAATGTTCATTGTTAGGACCGGATCCTAATTGTTCGGCTCTAGAAACTCAAGATGTACTGAATGTTCATTATCAGGACAGGATTCTAATTGTTCAGCTCTAGAACCTCAAGATGTACTGAACGTTCATTGTTAGGACAGGATTCTAATTGTTCAGCTCTAGAACCTCAAGATGTACTGAATGTTCATTGCTTGGACAGGATTCTAATTGTTCAGCTCTAGAACCTCAAGATGTACTGAATGTTCATTGTTAGGACAGCATTCTAATTGTTCAGCTCTAGAACCTCAAGATGTACTGAATGTTCATTGTTAGGGCAGGATTTTAATTGTTCAGCTCTAGATTCTCAAGATTTACTGAATGTTCATTGTTAGGACAGGATTCTAATTTTGCAGCTCTAGACCCTTTGGATGTACTGAATGTTCATTGTTGGACAGGTTTCTAATTGTACAGCTCTAGAACCTCAAAATGTACTGAATGTTCATTGTTAGGACAGGATTCTAATTGTTCAGCTCTAGAACCTCAAGATGTACTGAATGTTCATTGTTAGGGCAGGATTCTAATGGCTCAGATTTAGGATCTCAAGATATACTGAATGTTCATTGTTAGGGCAGGCTTCTAATGGTTAAGCTGTAGGACCTCAAGATGTAATGACTGTTCATGGTTAGGGCACGATTCTAATGGTTCAGCTGTAGGACCTCAAGATGTACTGAATGTTTATGGTTAGGGCAGGATTCTAATGGTTCAGCTGTAGGACCTCAAGATGTACTGACTGTTCATTGCTAGGGCAGGACTCTAATGGTTCAGTTGTAGTACCTATAGATGTACTGAATATTCATTGCTAGCACAGCATTCTAATGGTTCAGCTACAGGACCTTAAGATGTGCTGACTGTTCATTGCAAGGGCAGGATTCTAATGGTTCAGTTGTAGGACCTTATAATGTACTGACTGTTCATTCCTAGGGCAGGATTCTAATAGTTCAGTTGTAGGACCTATATATGTACTGACTGTACATAGTTAGGGCAGGATTATAATGGTTCAGCTACAGGACCTCAAGATGTACTGACTGTTCATTGCTAGGGCAGGATTCTATTGGTTCAGTTATAGGACCTAAAGATGTACTGAATATTCATTGCTAGAGCAGCATTCTAATGGTTCAGCTACAGTACCTCAAGATGTACTGACTGTTCATTGCAAGGGCAGGATACTAATGGCTCAGTTGTAGGATCTTATAATGAACTGACTGTTCATTGCTAGGGCAGGATTCTAATGGTTCAGTTGTAGGACCTTAAATTGTACTGAATGTTCATTGCTAGGGCAGAATTCGAATTGTTCAGTTGTAGGACATCAAGATGTACTGACTGTTCATTGCTAGGGCAGGATTCTAATGGTTCAACTGTAGGACTTCAAGATGTACTGACTGTTCATTGCTAGGGCAGGATTCTAATGGTTAAGCTGTAGGACCTCAAGATGTTCTGACTGTTCATTGCTAGGGCAGGATTCTAATGGTTAAGCTGTAGGACCTCAAGATGTACTGACTGTTCATTGCTAGGGCAGGATTCTAATGGTTCAGCTGTAGGACCTCAAGATGTACTGAACGTTCATGGTTAGGGCAGGATTCTAATGGTTCAGCTGTAGGACATCAAGATGTACTGAATGTTCATGGTTAGGGCAGGATTCTAATGGTTCAGTTGTAGGACCTCAAGTTGTAATGACTGCTCATGGTTAGGGCAGGATTCTAATGGTTCAGTTGTAGGACCTCAAGTTGTAATGACTGCTCATGGTTAGGGCAGGATTCTAATGGTTCAGCTGTAGGACCTCAAGATGTACTGAATGTTCATGGGTAGGGCGGGATTCTAATGGTTAAGCTGTAGGACCTCAAGATGTAATGACTGTTCATTGCTAGGGCAGGATTCTAATGGTTCAGCTGTAGGACCTCAACATGTACTGACTGTTCATGGTTAGGGCAGGATTCTAATGGTTCAGCTGTAGGATCTCAAGATGTACCGACTGTTCATGGTTAGGACAAAATTATAATGGTTCAGCTGTAGGATCCCAAGATGTACTGACTACATGGTTAGGGCAGGATTATAATGGTTCAGCTGTAGGATCTCAAGATGTACTGACTACATGGTTAGGGCAGGATTATAATGGGTCAGCATTAGGACCTCAAGATGCACTGACTGTTCATTCCTAGTGCAGGATTGTAACGGTTCAACTTCAGGACTTTAAGATGTAATCACTGTTCATGGTTAGGGCAAGATTCTAATGGTTCAACTGTAGGACCTCAAGATGTACTGACTGTTCATTGCTAGGGCAGGATTCTAATGGTTCAGCTGTAGGATCTCAAGATGTACTGAATGTTCATGTTTGGGGCGGGATTATATTGGTTAAGCTGTAGGACCTCAAGATGTAATGACTGTTAATGGTTAGGGCAGGATTCTATTGGTTCAGCTGTAGGACCTCAAGATGTACTGAATGTTCATTGCTAGGGCAGGATTCTAATGGTTCAGCTGTAGGACCTTAAGATGTACTGATGTTCATTGCTACGACAGGATTCTAATGGTTCAGCTGTAGGATCTCAAGATGTACTGACTACATGGTTAGGGCAGGATTATAATGGTTAAGCTGTAGGATCTCAAGATGTATTGACTACATGGTTAGGGCAGGATTCTAATGGTTCAGCTGTAGGATCTCAAGACATAATGACTACATGGTTAGTGCAGGATTCTAATGGTTCAGCTGTAGGACCTCAAGATGTACTGACTACATGCTTAGGGCAGGATTCTAATGGTTCAGCTGTAGGACCTTAAGATGTACTGACTGTTCATGGTTAGGGCAGGATTCTAATGGTTAAGCTGTAGGACCTCAACATGTACTGACTGTTCATTGCGAGGGCAGGATTATGGTTCAGCTGTAGGACCTCAAGATCTACTGACTGTTCATTGCAAGGACAGGATTCTAATGGTTCAGCTGTAGGACCTTAAGATGTACTGACTGTTCATTGCTAGGGCAGGATTCTAATGGTTCAGCTGTAGGACCTCAACATGTACTGACTGTACATAGTTAGGGCAGGACTATAATGGTTCAGCTGTAGGACCTAAAGATGTACTGACTGTTCATTGCTAGGGCAGGATTGTAATGGTTCAGCTGTAGGACCTCAACATGTACTGACTGTTCATTGCAAGGACAGGATTCTAATGGTTCAGCTGTAGGACCTTAAGATGTAATGACTGTTCATTGCTAGGGCAGGATTCTAATGGTTCAGCTGTAGGACCTCAACATGTACTGACTGTACATAGTTAGGGCAGGATTATAATGGTTCAGCTGTAGGACCTCAAGATGTACTGACTGTTCATTGATAGGGCAGGATTCTAATGGTTCAGCTGTAGGGCCTCAACATGTACTGACTGTACATAGTTAGGGCAGGATTATAATGGTTCAGCTGTAGGACCTTAAGATGTACTGACTGTTCATTGCTAAGGCAGGATTGTAATGGTTCAGCTGTAGGACCTCAAGGTGTACTGACTGTACATAGTTAGGGCAGGATTATAATGGTTCAGCTGTAGGACCTCAAGATGTATTGAATGTTACTGGTTAGGGCAGGATTCTAATGGTTCAGCTGTAGGACCTCACGTTGTACTGACTGTTCATTGCTAGGACAGCATTCTAATGGTTCAGCTTTAGGACCTCAAAATGTACTGACTACATGGTTAGGGCAGGATTATAATGGTTCAGCTGTAGGACCTTAAGAAGTACTGACTACATGGTTAGGGCAGGATTATAATGGTTCAGCTGTAGGATCTCAAGATGTACTGACTACATGGTTAGGGCAGGATTATAATGGTTCAGCTGTAGGATCTCAAGATGTACTGACTACATGGTCAGGGCAGGATTATAATGGTTCAGCTGTAGGACCTTAAGAAGTACTGACTGTTCATTGCTAGGACTGGATTATAATGGTTCAGCTGTAGGATCTCAAGATGTACTGACTACATGGTTAGGGCAGGATTATAATGGTTCAGCTGTAGGATCTCAAGATGTACTGACTACATGGTTAGGGCAGGATTATAATGGTTCAGCTGTAGGACCTTAAGAAGTACTGACTGTTCATTGCTAGGACAGGCTTCTAATGGTTCAGCTGTAGGAACTCAAGACGTAATGACTACATGGTTAGGGCAGGATTCTAATGGTTCAGCTGTAGGATCTTAAGATGTACTGACTGTTCATGGTTAGGGCAGGATTCTAATGGTTCAGCTGTAGGACCTTGAGATGTACTGACTACATGGTTAGGGCTGGATTCTAATGGTTCAGCTGTAGGACCTCAAGATGTACTGACTACATGGTTAGGGCAGGATTCTAATGGTTCAGCTGTAGGACCTTAAGATGTACTGACTGTTCATGGTTAGGGCAGGATTCTAATGGTTAAGCTGTAGAACCTCAACATGTACCGGCTGTTCATTGCGAGGGCAGGATTATAATGGTTCAGCTGTAGGACCTCAAGATGTACTGACTGTTCATTGCAAGGACAGGATTCTAATGGTTCAGCTGTAGGACCTCAACATGTACTGTCTGTACATAGTTAGGGCAGGATTATAATGGTTCAGCTGTAGGACCTCAAGATGTACTGACTGTTCATTGCTAGGGCAGGATTCTAATGGTTCAGCTGTAGGACCTCAAGATGTACTGAATGTTCATGGTTAGGGCAGGATTCTAATGGTTCAGTTGTAGGACCTCAAGATTTAATAACTGTTCATGGTTAGTGCAGGATTCTAATGGTTCAGCTGTAGGACCTCAAGATCTACTGACTGTTCATTGCTAGGGCAGGATTCTAATGGTTCAGCTGTAGGACCTCAAGATGTACTGAATGTTCATGGTTAGGGAAGGATTCTAATGGTTCAGCTGTAGGACCTCAAGATGTACTGACTGTTCATTGTTAGGGCAGGATTCTAATGGTTCAGCTGTAGGACCTCAAAATGTACTTACTGTACATTGTTAGGGCAGGATTCTAATGGTTCAGCTGTAGGATCTCAAGAAGTACTGACTGTTCATTGCTAGGGCAGGATTCTAATGGTTCAGCTGTAGGACCTCAACATGTACTGACTGTTCATTGTTAGGGCAGGATTCTAATGGTTCAGATGTAGGACCTCAAAATGTACCGACTGTTCATGGTTAGGGCAGCATTCTAATGCTACAGCTATAGGACCTCAAGATGTACTGACTGTTTATGGTTAGGGCAGGATTCTAATGGTTCAGCTGTAGGACCTCAAGATGTACTGACGGTTCGTTGCTAGGGCAGGATTCTAATGGTTCAGCTGTAGGACCTCAACATGTACTGACTGTACATAGTTAGGGCAGGATTCTAATGGTTCAGCTGTAGGACCTTAAGATGTACTGACTGTTCATTGCTAAGGCGGGATTCTAATGGTTCAGCTGTAGGACCTTAAGATGTACTGATGTTCATTGCTAAGACAGGATTCTAATGATTCAGCTGCAGGATCTCAAGATGTACTGACTACATGGTTAGGGCAGGGTTATAATGGTTCAGCTGTAGGATCTCAAGATGTATTGACTACATGGTTAGGGCAGGATTCTAATGGTTCAGCTATAGGACCTCAAGATGTACTGACTGTTCATTGCTAGGGCAGGATTCTAATGGTTCAGCTGTAGGACCTCAATATGTACTGACTATTCATTGCTAGGGCAGGATTCTAATGGTTCAGCTGTAGGACCTCAAGATGTACTGAATGTTCATTGTTAGGGCAGGATTCTAATGGTTCAGCTGTAGGACCTCAAGATGTACTGACTGTTCATTGTTAGGGCAGGATTCTAATGGTTCAGCTGTAGGACCTCAAAATGTACTGACTGTTCATTGTTAGGGCAGGATTCTAATGGTTCAGCTGTAGGACCTCAAGATGTACTGACTGTTCATTGTTAGGGCAGGATTCTAATGGTTCAGCTGTAGGACCTCAAGATGTACAGACTGTTCATTGTTAGGGCAGGATTCTAATGGTTCAGCTGTAGGACCTCAACATGTACTGACTGTTCATTGCTAGGGAGGGATTCTAATGGTTCAGCTGTAGGACCTCAAGATGTAATGACTGCACATTGCTAGGGCAGGATTCTAATGGTTCAGATGTAGGACCTCAAGATGTACTAACTGTTCAGTATTAGGGCAGGATTCTAATGGTTCAGATGTAGGACCTCAAAATGTACTGAATGTTCATTGTTAGGGTAGGATTCTAATGGTTCAGCTATAGGACCACAAGATGTACTGACTGTTTATGGTTAGGGCAGGAATCTAATGGTTCAGCTATAGGACCTCAAAATACACTGACTGTTCATTTTAGGGCAGGATTCTAATGGTTCAGCTGTAGGACCTCAAGATGTACTGACTGTTCATTGTTAGGGTAGGATTCTAATGGTTCAGCTGTAGGACCTCAAAATGTACTGACTGTTCATGGTTAGGGCAGCATTCTAATGGTACAGCTATAGGACCTCAAGATGTACTGACTGTATATGGTTAGGGCAGGATTCTAATGGTACAGCTGTAGGACCTCAAGATGTACTGACTGTTTATGGTTAGGGCAGGATTCTAATTGTTCAGCTGTAGGACCTCAAGATGTACTGACGGTTCATTGCTAGGGCAGGATTATAATGGTTCAGCTGTAGGACCTCAACATATACTGAGTGTACATAGTTAAGGCATGATTCTAATGGTTCAGCTGTAGGACCTTAAGATGTACTGACTGTTTATGGTTAGGGCAGGATTCTAATGGTTCAGTGTAGGACCTCAAGATGTACTGACTGTTCATGTTTAGGGCATGATTCTAATGGTTCAGCTGTAGGACCTCAACATGTACTGACTGTTCATGGTTAGGGCAGGATTCTAATGGTTCAGCTGTAGGATCTCAAGATGTACCGACTGTTCATGGTTAGGACAAAATTATAATGGTTCAGCTGTAGGATCCCAAGATGTACTGACTACATGGTTAGGGCAGGATTCTAATGGTTCAGCTGTAGGACCTTGAGATGTACTGACTACATGGTTAGGGTAGGATTCTAATGGTTCAGCTGTAGGACCTCAAGATGTACTGACTACATGGTTAGGGCTGGATTCTAATGGTTCAGCTCTTGGACCTTAAGATGTACTGACTGTTCATGGTTAGGGCAGGATTCTAATGGTTAAGCTGTAGAACCTCAACATGTACCGACTGTTCATTGCGAGGGCAGGATTATAATGGTTCAGCTGTAGGACCTCAAGATGTACTGACTGTTCATTGCAAGGACAGGATTCTAATGGTTCAGCTGTAGGACCTCAACATGTACTGTCTGTACATAGTTAGGGCAGGATTATAATGGTTCAGCTGTAGGACCTAAAGATGTACTGACCATTCATTGCTAGGGCAGGATTCTAATGGTTCAGCTGTAGGACCTCAACATGTACTGGCTTTTCATTGCAAGGACAGGATTCTAATGGTTCAGCTGTAGGACGTTAAGATGTACTGACTGTTCATTGCTAGGGCAGGATTCTAATGGTTCAGTTGTAGGACCTCAACATGTACTGACTGTACATAGTTAGGGCAGGATTATAATGGTTCAGCTGTAGGACCTCAAGATGTACTGACTGTTCATTGCTAGGGCAGGATTCTAATGGTTCAGCTGTAGGACCTCAACATGTACTGACTGTACATAGTTAGGGCAGGATTATAATGGTTCAGCTGTAGGACCTTAACATGTGACTGTACATAGTTAGGGCAGGATTCTAATGGTTAAGCTGTAGGACCTCAACATGTACTGACTGTACATAGTTAGGGCAGGATTCAATTGGTTCAGCTGTAGGACCTCAAGATGTACTGAATGTTCATGGTTAGGGCGTGATTCTAATGGTTAAGTTTAGGACCTCAAGATGTAATGACTGTTCATGGTTAGGGCAGGATTCAAATGGATTCAGCTGTAGGACCTTAAGATATACTGAATGTTTATTGCTAGGGCAGGACTCTAATGGTTAAGCTGTAGGACCTCAAGATGTACTGACTATTCATGGTTAAGGCAGGATTCTAATGGTTCAGCTGTAGGACTTGAAGATGTACTGACTGTTCATGGTTAGGGCAGGATTCTAATGTTTCAGCTGTAGGACCTCAAGATGTACTGAGTGTTCATGGTTAGGACAGGATTATAATGGTACAGTTGTAGGATTTCAAGATGTACTGACTACATGGTTAGGGCAGGATTATAATGGTTGAGCTGTAGGATCTCAAGATGTACTGACTACATGGTTAGGGCAGGATTATAATGGTTCAGCTATAGGACCTCAAGATGTACTGACTGTTTATGGTTAGGGCAGGATTCCAATGGTTCAGCTGTAGGCCTCAAGATGTACTGACTGTTCATTGCTAGGGCAGGATTCTAATGGTTCAGCTGTAGGACCTAAGATGTACTGACTGTTCATTACTAGGGCAGGACTTTAATGGTTCAGTTGTAGGACCTCAAGATGTACTGAAAGTTCATGGTTAGGGCAGGATTCTAATGGTTCAGCTGTAGGACCTCAAGATGTACTGACTGTTCATTGCTAGGGCAGGATTCTAATGGTTAGGCTGTAGGACCTCAAGATGCACTGACTGTTCATTGCTAGAGTAGGATTCTAATGGTTAAGCTGTAGAACCTCAAGAGGTACTCACTGTTCATTGCTAGGGCAGGATTCTAATGGTTCAGCTGTAGGACCTCAAGATGTACTGACTGTTCATGGTTAGGGAAGGATTATAATGGTTCAGCTGCAGGACCTCACGATGTACTGACTACATGGTTAGGGCAGGATTCTAATGGTTCAGCTGTAGGACCTCAAGATGTACTGACTGTTCATTGCGAGGGCAGGATTATAATGGTTCAGCTGTAGGACCTCAAGATGTACTGACTCTTCATTGCAAGGACAGGATTCTAATGGTTCAGCTGTAGGACCTTAAGTTGTACTGACTGTTCATTGCTAGGCTAGGATTCTAATGGTTCAGCTGTAGGACCTCAAGATGTACTGATTGTTCATGGTTAGAGCAGGATTCTAATGGTTCAGCTATAGGACTTCAAGATGTACTGACTGTTGATGGTTAGGGCAGGATTCTAATGGTTCAGCTGTATGCCCTCAAGATGTACTGACTGTTCATGGTTAGCGCAGGATTCTAATGGTTCGGCTGTAGGACCTCCAGATGTACTGACTGTTTATGGTTAGGGAGGGATTCTAATTGTTCAGTGTAGGACCTCAAGATGTACTGACTGTTCATTGCTAGGGAAGGATTCTAATGGTTCAGCTGTAGGACCTCAAGATGTACTGACTGTTCATTGCTAGGGCAGGAATTTATTGGTTCAGTTGTAGGACCTCAAGATGTACTGAATGTTCATGGTTAGGGCAGGATTCTAATGGTTCAGCTGTAGGACCTGAAGATGTACTGACTGTTCATTGCTAGGGCAGGAATTTAATGGTTCAGTTGTGGGACCTCAAGATGTACTGAATGTTCATGGTTAGGGCAGGATTCTAATGGTTCAACTGTAGGACCTCAAGATGTCCTGAATTTCATTGCTAGGGCAGGATTCTAATGGTTCAGCTGTAGGACCTCAAGATGTACTGAATGTTCATGGTTAGGGCAGGATTGTAATTGTTCAGCTCTAGAACCTCTAGATGTACTGAATGTTCATTGTTAGGGCAGGATTCTAATTGTTCAGCTCTAGAACCTCAAGATGTACTGAATGTTCATTGTTAGGACAGGATTCTAAATGTTCAGCTCTAGAACCTCAAGATGTACTGAATGTTCATTGTTAGGAAAGGATTCTAATTGTTCAGCTCTAGAACCTCAAGATATACTGAATGTTCATTGTTAGGACAGGATTCTAAATGTTCAGCTCTAGAACCTCAAGATATACTGAATGTTCATTGTTAGGACAGGATTCTATGGCTCAGCTCTAGAACCTCAAGATGTACTGAATGTTCATTGTTAGGACCGGATCCTAATTGTTCGGCTCTAGAAACTCAAGATGTACTGAATGTTCATTATCAGGACAGGATTCTAATTGTTCAGCTCTAGAACCTCAAGATGTACTGAACGTTCATTGTTAGGACAGGATTCTAATTGTTCAGCTCTAGAACCTCAAGATGTACTGAATGTTCATTGCTTGGACAGGATTCTAATTGTTCAGCTCTAGAACCTCAAGATGTACTGAATGTTCATTGTTAGGACAGCATTCTAATTGTTCAGCTCTAGAACCTCAAGATGTACTGAATGTTCATTGTTAGGGCAGGATTTTAATTGTTCAGCTCTAGATTCTCAAGATTTACTGAATGTTCATTGTTAGGACAGGATTCTAATTTTGCAGCTCTAGACCCTTTGGATGTACTGAATGTTCATTGTTGGACAGGTTTCTAATTGTACAGCTCTAGAACCTCAAAATGTACTGAATGTTCATTGTTAGGACAGGATTCTAATTGCTCAGCTCTAGAACCTCAAGATGTACTGAATGTTCATTGTTAGGGCAGGATTCTAATGGCTCAAATTTAGGATCTCAAGATATACTGAATGTTCATTGTTAGGGCAGGCTTCTAATGGTTAAGCTGTAGGACCTCAAGATGTAATGACTGTTCATGGTTAGGGCACGATTCTAATGGTTCAGCTGTAGGACCTCAAGATGTACTGAATGTTTATGGTTAGGGCAGGATTCTAATGGTTCAGCTGTAGGACCTCAAGATGTACTGACTGTTCATTGCTAGGGCAGGACTCTAATGGTTCAGTTGTAGTACCTATAGATGTACTGAATATTCATTGCTAGCACAGCATTCTAATGGTTCAGCTACAGGACCTTAAGATGTGCTGACTGTTCATTGCAAGGGCAGGATTCTAATGGTTCAGTTGTAGGACCTTATAATGTACTGACTGTTCATTCCTAGGGCAGGATTCTAATAGTTCAGTTGTAGGACCTATATATGTACTGACTGTACATAGTTAGGGCAGGATTATAATGGTTCAGCTACAGGACCTCAAGATGTACTGACTGTTCATTGCTAGGGCAGGATTCTATTGGTTCAGTTATAGGACCTAAAGATGTACTGAATATTCATTGCTAGAGCAGCATTCTAATGGTTCAGCTACAGTACCTCAAGATGTACTGACTGTTCATTGCAAGGGCAGGATACTAATGGCTCAGTTGTAGGATCTTATAATGAACTGACTGTTCATTGCTAGGGCAGGATTCTAATGGTTCAGTTGTAGGACCTTAAATTGTACTGAATGTTCATTGCTAGGGCAGAATTCGAATTGTTCAGTTGTAGGACATCAAGATGTACTGACTGTTCATTGCTAGGGCAGGATTCTAATGGTTCAACTGTAGGACTTCAAGATGTACTGACTGTTCATTGCTAGGGCAGGATTCTAATGGTTAAGCTGTAGGACCTCAAGATGTTCTGAATGTTCATTGCTAGGGCAGGATTCTAATGGTTAAGCTGTAGGACCTCAAGATGTACTGACTGTTCATTGCTAGGGCAGGATTCTAATGGTTCAGCTGTAGGACCTCAAGATGTACTGAACGTTCATGGTTAGGGCAGGATTCTAATGGTTCAGCTGTAGGACATCAAGATGTACTGAATGTTCATGGTTAGGGCAGGATTCTAATGGTTCAGTTGTAGGACCTCAAGTTGTAATGACTGCTCATGGTTAGGGCAGGATTCTAATGGTTCAGTTGTAGGACCTCAAGTTGTAATGACTGCTCATGGTTAGGGCAGGATTCTAATGGTTCAGCTGTAGGACCTCAAGATGTACTGAATGTTCATGGGTAGGGCGGGATTCTAATGGTTAAGCTGTAGGACCTCAAGATGTAATGACTGTTCATTGCTAGGGCAGGATTCTAATGGTTCAGCTGTAGGACCTCAACATGTACTGACTGTTCATGGTTAGGGCAGGATTCTAATGGTTCAGCTGTAGGATCTCAAGATGTACCGACTGTTCATGGTTAGGACAAAATTATAATGGTTCAGCTGTAGGATCCCAAGATGTACTGACTACATGGTTAGGGCAGGATTATAATGGTTCAGCTGTAGGATCTCAAGATGTACTGACTACATGGTTAGGGCAGGATTATAATGGGTCAGCATTAGGACCTCAAGATGCACTGACTGTTCATTCCTAGTGCAGGATTGTAACGGTTCAACTTCAGGACTTTAAGATGTAATCACTGTTCATGGTTAGGGCAAGATTCTAATGGTTCAACTGTAGGACCTCAAGATGTACTGACTGTTCATTGCTAGGGCAGGATTCTAATGGTTCAGCTGTAGGATCTCAAGATGTACTGAATGTTTATGTTTGGGGCGGGATTATATTGGTTAAGCTGTAGGACCTCAAGATGTAATGACTGTTAATGGTTAGGGCAGGATTCTATTGGTTCAGCTGTAGGACCTCAAGATGTACTGAATGTTCATTGCTAGGGCAGGATTCTAATGGTTCAGCTGTAGGACCTTAAGATGTACTGATGTTCATTGCTACGACAGGATTCTAATGGTTCAGCTGTAGGATCTCAAGATGTACTGACTACATGGTTAGGGCAGGATTATAATGGTTAAGCTGTAGGATCTCAAGATGTATTGACTACATGGTTAGGGCAGGATTCTAATGGTTCAGCTGTAGGATCTCAAGACATAATGACTACATGGTTAGTGCAGGATTCTAATGGTTCAGCTGTAGGACCTCAAGATGTACTGACTACATGCTTAGGGCAGGATTCTAATGGTTCAGCTGTAGGACCTTAAGATGTACTGACTGTTCATGGTTAGGGCAGGATTCTAATGGTTAAGCTGTAGGACCTCAACATGTACTGACTGTTCATTGCGAGGGCAGGATTATGGTTCAGCTGTAGGACCTCAAGATCTACTGACTGTTCATTGCAAGGACAGGATTCTAATGGTTCAGCTGTAGGACCTTAAGATGTACTGACTGTTCATTGCTAGGGCAGGATTCTAATGGTTCAGCTGTAGGACCTCAACATGTACTGACTGTACATAGTTAGGGCAGGACTATAATGGTTCAGCTGTAGGACCTAAAGATGTACTGACTGTTCATTGCTAGGGCAGGATTGTAATGGTTCAGCTGTAGGACCTCAACATGTACTGACTGTTCATTGCAAGGACAGGATTCTAATGGTTCAGCTGTAGGACCTTAAGATGTAATGACTGTTCATTGCTAGGGCAGGATTCTAATGGTTCAGCTGTAGGACCTCAACATGTACTGACTGTACATAGTTAGGGCAGGATTATAATGGTTCAGCTGTAGGACCTCAAGATGTACTGACTGTTCATTGATAGGGCAGGATTCTAATGGTTCAGCTGTAGGGCCTCAACATGTACTGACTGTACATAGTTAGGGCAGGATTATAATGGTTCAGCTGTAGGACCTTAAGATGTACTGACTGTTCATTGCTAAGGCAGGATTGTAATGGTTCAGCTGTAGGACTTCAAGGTGTACTGACTGTACATAGTTAGGGCAGGATTATAATGGTTCAGCTGTAGGACCTCAAGATGTATTGAATGTTACTGGTTAGGGCAGGATTCTAATGGTTCAGCTGTAGGACCTCACGTTGTACTGACTGTTCATTGCTAGGACAGCATTCTAATGGTTCAGCTTTAGGACCTCAAAATGTACTGACTACATGGTTAGGGCAGGATTATAATGGTTCAGCTGTAGGACCTTAAGAAGTACTGACTACATGGTTAGGGCAGGATTATAATGGTTCAGCTGTAGGATCTCAAGATGTACTGACTACATGGTTAGGGCAGGATTATAATGGTTCAGCTGTAGGATCTCAAGATGTACTGACTACATGGTCAGGGCAGGATTATAATGGTTCAGCTGTAGGACCTTAAGAAGTACTGACTGTTCATTGCTAGGACTGGATTATAATGGTTCAGCTGTAGGATCTCAAGATGTACTGACTACATGGTTAGGGCAGGATTATAATGGTTCAGCTGTAGGATCTCAAGATGTACTGACTACATGGTTAGGGCAGGATTATAATGGTTCAGCTGTAGGACCTTAAGAAGTACTGACTGTTCATTGCTAGGACAGGCTTCTAATGGTTCAGCTGTAGGAACTCAAGACGTAATGACTACATGGTTAGGGCAGGATTCTAATGGTTCAGCTGTAGGATCTTAAGATGTACTGACTGTTCATGGTTAGGGCAGGATTCTAATGGTTCAGCTGTAGGACCTTGAGATGTACTGACTACATGGTTAGGGCTGGATTCTAATGGTTCAGCTGTAGGACCTCAAGATGTACTGACTACATGGTTAGGGCAGGATTCTAATGGTTCAGCTGTAGGACCTTAAGATGTACTGACTGTTCATGGTTAGGGCAGGATTCTAATGGTTAAGCTGTAGAACCTCAACATGTACCGGCTGTTCATTGCGAGGGCAGGATTATAATGGTTCAGCTGTAGGACCTCAAGATGTACTGACTGTTCATTGCAAGGACAGGATTCTAATGGTTCAGCTGTAGGACCTCAACATGTACTGTCTGTACATAGTTAGGGCAGGATTATAATGGTTCAGCTGTAGGACCTCAAGATGTACTGACTGTTCATTGCTAGGGCAGGATTCTAATGGTTCAGCTGTAGGACCTCAAGATGTACTGAATGTTCATGGTTAGGGCAGGATTCTAATGGTTCAGTTGTAGGACCTCAAGATTTAATAACTGTTCATGGTTAGTGCAGGATTCTAATGGTTCAGCTGTAGGACCTCAAGATCTACTGACTGTTCATTGCTAGGGCAGGATTCTAATGGTTCAGCTGTAGGACCTCAAGATGTACTGAATGTTCATGGTTAGGGAAGGATTCTAATGGTTCAGCTGTAGGACCTCAAGATGTACTGACTGTTCATTGTTAGGGCAGGATTCTAATGGTTCAGCTGTAGGACCTCAAAATGTACTTACTGTACATTGTTAGGGCAGGATTCTAATGGTTCAGCTGTAGGATCTCAAGAAGTACTGACTGTTCATTGCTAGGGCAGGATTCTAATGGTTCAGCTGTAGGACCTCAACATGTACTGACTGTTCATTGTTAGGGCAGGATTCTAATGGTTCAGATGTAGGACCTCAAAATGTACCGACTGTTCATGGTTAGGGCAGCATTCTAATGCTACAGCTATAGGACCTCAAGATGTACTGACTGTTTATGGTTAGGGCAGGATTCTAATGGTTCAGCTGTAGGACCTCAAGATGTACTGACGGTTCGTTGCTAGGGCAGGATTCTAATGGTTCAGCTGTAGGACCTCAACATGTACTGACTGTACATAGTTAGGGCAGGATTCTAATGGTTCAGCTGTAGGACCTTAAGATGTACTGACTGTTCATTGCTAAGGCGGGATTCTAATGGTTCAGCTGTAGGACCTTAAGATGTACTGATGATCATTGCTAAGACAGGATTCTAATGATTCAGCTGCAGGATCTCAAGATGTACTGACTACATGGTTAGGGCAGGGTTATAATGGTTCAGCTGTAGGATCTCAAGATGTATTGACTACATGGTTAGGGCAGGATTCTAATGGTTCAGCTATAGGACCTCAAGATGTACTGACTGTTCATTGCTAGGGCAGGATTCTAATGGTTCAGCTGTAGGACCTCAATATGTACTGACTATTCATTGCTAGGGCAGGATTCTAATGGTTCAGCTGTAGGACCTCAAGATGTACTGAATGTTCATTGTTAGGGCAGGATTCTAATGGTTCAGCTGTAGGACCTCAAGATGTACTGACTGTTCATTGTTAGGGCAGGATTCTAATGGTTCAGCTGTAGGACCTCAAAATGTACTGACTGTTCATTGTTAGGGCAGGATTCTAATGGTTCAGCTGTAGGACCTCAAGATGTACTGACTGTTCATTGTTAGGGCAGGATTCTAATGGTTCAGCTGTAGGACCTCAAGATGTACAGACTGTTCATTGTTAGGGCAGGATTCTAATGGTTCAGCTGTAGGACCTCAACATGTACTGACTGTTCATTGCTAGGGAGGGATTCTAATGGTTCAGCTGTAGGACCTCAAGATGTAATGACTGCACATTGCTAGGGCAGGATTCTAATGGTTCAGATGTAGGACCTCAAGATGTACTAACTGTTCAGTATTAGGGCAGGATTCTAATGGTTCAGATGTAGGACCTCAAAATGTACTGAATGTTCATTGTTAGGGTAGGATTCTAATGGTTCAGCTATAGGACCACAAGATGTACTGACTGTTTATGGTTAGGGCAGGAATCTAATGGTTCAGCTATAGGACCTCAAAATACACTGACTGTTCATTTTAGGGCAGGATTCTAATGGTTCAGCTGTAGGACCTCAAGATGTACTGACTGTTCATTGTTAGGGTAGGATTCTAATGGTTCAGCTGTAGGACCTCAAAATGTACTGACTGTTCATGGTTAGGGCAGCATTCTAATGGTACAGCTATAGGACCTCAAGATGTACTGACTGTATATGGTTAGGGCAGGATTCTAATGGTACAGCTGTAGGACCTCAAGATGTACTGACTGTTTATGGTTAGGGCAGGATTCTAATTGTTCAGCTGTAGGACCTCAAGATGTACTGACGGTTCATTGCTAGGGCAGGATTATAATGGTTCAGCTGTAGGACCTCAACATATACTGAGTGTACATAGTTAAGGCATGATTCTAATGGTTCAGCTGTAGGACCTTAAGATGTACTGACTGTTTATGGTTAGGGCAGGATTCTAATGGTTCAGTGTAGGACCTCAAGATGTACTGACTGTTCATGTTTAGGGCATGATTCTAATGGTTCAGCTGTAGGACCTCAACATGTACTGACTGTTCATGGTTAGGGCAGGATTCTAATGGTTCAGCTGTAGGATCTCAAGATGTACCGACTGTTCATGGTTAGGACAAAATTATAATGGTTCAGCTGTAGGATCCCAAGATGTACTGACTACATGGTTAGGGCAGGATTCTAATGGTTCAGCTGTAGGACCTTGAGATGTACTGACTACATGGTTAGGGTAGGATTCTAATGGTTCAGCTGTAGGACCTCAAGATGTACTGACTACATGGTTAGGGCTGGATTCTAATGGTTCAGCTCTTGGACCTTAAGATGTACTGACTGTTCATGGTTAGGGCAGGATTCTAATGGTTAAGCTGTAGAACCTCAACATGTACCGACTGTTCATTGCGAGGGCAGGATTATAATGGTTCAGCTGTAGGACCTCAAGATGTACTGACTGT
Source organism: Deroplatys truncata (assembly GCA_030765065.1). NCBI lineage: Eukaryota > Metazoa > Arthropoda > Insecta > Mantodea > Mantidae > Deroplatys > Deroplatys truncata. The sequence goes on along the minus strand of CM060981.1, from coordinate 4,319,068 downwards.
TCATTGCAAGGACAGGATTCTAATGGTTCAGCTGTAGGACCTCAACATGTACTGTCTGTACATAGTTAGGGCAGGATTATAATGGTTCAGCTGTAGGACCTAAAGATGTACTGACCATTCATTGCTAGGGCAGGATTCTAATGGTTCAGCTGTAGGACCTCAACATGTACTGGCTTTTCATTGCAAGGACAGGATTCTAATGGTTCAGCTGTAGGACGTTAAGATGTACTGACTGTTCATTGCTAGGGCAGGATTCTAATGGTTCAGTTGTAGGACCTCAACATGTACTGACTGTACATAGTTAGGGCAGGATTATAATGGTTCAGCTGTAGGACCTCAAGATGTACTGACTGTTCATTGCTAGGGCAGGATTCTAATGGTTCAGCTGTAGGACCTCAACATGTACTGACTGTACATAGTTAGGGCAGGATTATAATGGTTCAGCTGTAGGACCTTAACATGTGACTGTACATAGTTAGGGCAGGATTCTAATGGTTAAGCTGTAGGACCTCAACATGTACTGACTGTACATAGTTAGGGCAGGATTCAATTGGTTCAGCTGTAGGACCTCAAGATGTACTGAATGTTCATGGTTAGGGCGTGATTCTAATGGTTAAGTTTAGGACCTCAAGATGTAATGACTGTTCATGGTTAGGGCAGGATTCAAATGGATTCAGCTGTAGGACCTTAAGATATACTGAATGTTTATTGCTAGGGCAGGACTCTAATGGTTAAGCTGTAGGACCTCAAGATGTACTGACTATTCATGGTTAAGGCAGGATTCTAATGGTTCAGCTGTAGGACTTGAAGATGTACTGACTGTTCATGGTTAGGGCAGGATTCTAATGTTTCAGCTGTAGGACCTCAAGATGTACTGAGTGTTCATGGTTAGGACAGGATTATAATGGTACAGTTGTAGGATTTCAAGATGTACTGACTACATGGTTAGGGCAGGATTATAATGGTTGAGCTGTAGGATCTCAAGATGTACTGACTACATGGTTAGGGCAGGATTATAATGGTTCAGCTATAGGACCTCAAGATGTACTGACTGTTTATGGTTAGGGCAGGATTCCAATGGTTCAGCTGTAGGCCTCAAGATGTACTGACTGTTCATTGCTAGGGCAGGATTCTAATGGTTCAGCTGTAGGACCTAAGATGTACTGACTGTTCATTACTAGGGCAGGACTTTAATGGTTCAGTTGTAGGACCTCAAGATGTACTGAAAGTTCATGGTTAGGGCAGGATTCTAATGGTTCAGCTGTAGGACCTCAAGATGTACTGACTGTTCATTGCTAGGGCAGGATTCTAATGGTTAGGCTGTAGGACCTCAAGATGCACTGACTGTTCATTGCTAGAGTAGGATTCTAATGGTTAAGCTGTAGAACCTCAAGAGGTACTCACTGTTCATTGCTAGGGCAGGATTCTAATGGTTCAGCTGTAGGACCTCAAGATGTACTGACTGTTCATGGTTAGGGAAGGATTATAATGGTTCAGCTGCAGGACCTCACGATGTACTGACTACATGGTTAGGGCAGGATTCTAATGGTTCAGCTGTAGGACCTCAAGATGTACTGACTGTTCATTGCGAGGGCAGGATTATAATGGTTCAGCTGTAGGACCTCAAGATGTACTGACTCTTCATTGCAAGGACAGGATTCTAATGGTTCAGCTGTAGGACCTTAAGTTGTACTGACTGTTCATTGCTAGGCTAGGATTCTAATGGTTCAGCTGTAGGACCTCAAGATGTACTGATTGTTCATGGTTAGAGCAGGATTCTAATGGTTCAGCTATAGGACTTCAAGATGTACTGACTGTTGATGGTTAGGGCAGGATTCTAATGGTTCAGCTGTATGCCCTCAAGATGTACTGACTGTTCATGGTTAGCGCAGGATTCTAATGGTTCGGCTGTAGGACCTCCAGATGTACTGACTGTTTATGGTTAGGGCAGGATTCTAATTGTTCAGTGTAGGACCTCAAGATGTACTGACTGTTCATTGCTAGGGAAGGATTCTAATGGTTCAGCTGTAGGACCTCAAGATGTACTGACTGTTCATTGCTAGGGCAGGAATTTATTGGTTCAGTTGTAGGACCTCAAGATGTACTGAATGTTCATGGTTAGGGCAGGATTCTAATGGTTCAGCTGTAGGACCTGAAGATGTACTGACTGTTCATTGCTAGGGCAGGAATTTAATGGTTCAGTTGTGGGACCTCAAGATGTACTGAATGTTCATGGTTAGGGCAGGATTCTAATGGTTCAACTGTAGGACCTCAAGATGTCCTGAATTTCATTGCTAGGGCAGGATTCTAATGGTTCAGCTGTAGGACCTCAAGATGTACTGAATGTTCATGGTTAGGGCAGGATTGTAATGGTTCAGTTGTAGGACCTCAAGATGTAATAACTGTTCATGGTTAGTGCAGGATTCTAATGGTTCAGCTGTAGGACCTCAAGATGTACTGACTGTTCATTGCTAGGGCAGGATTCTAATGGTTCAGCTGTAGGACCTCAAGATGTACTGAATGTTCGTGGTTAGGGCAGGATTCTAATGGTTCAGCTGTAGGACCTCAAGATGTACTGACTGTTCATTGTTAGGGCAGGATTCTAATGGTTCAGCTGTAGGACCTCAAAATGTACTTACTGTACATTGTTAGGGCAGGATTCTAATGGTTCAGCTGTAGGACCTCAACATGTACTGACTGTTCATTGCTAGGGAAGGATTCTAATGGTTCAGCTGTAGGACCTCAAGATGTAATGACTGCACATTGCTAGGGCAGGATTCTAATGGTTCAGATGTAGGACCTCAAGATGTACTAACTGTTCATTGTTAAGGCAGGATTCTAATGGTTCAGATGTAGGACCTCAAGATGTACTGAATGTTCATTGTTAGGGCAGGATTCTAATGGTTCAGCTATAGGACCACAAGATGTACTGACTGTTTATGGTTAGGGCAGGAATCTAATGGTTCAGCTATAGGACCTCAAAATGCACTGACAGTTCATTGTTAGGGCAGGATTCTAATGGTTCAGCTGTAGGACCTCAAGATGTACTAACTGTTCATTGTTAGGGCAGGATTCTAATGGTTCAGATGTAGCACCTCAAAATGTACTGACTGTTCATGGTTTAGGCAGCATTCTAATGCTACAGCTATAGGACCTCAAGATGTACTAACTGTTTATGGTTAGGGCAGGATTCTAATGGTTCAGCTGTAGGACCTCAAGATCTACTGACTGTTTATGGTTAGGGCAGGATTCTAATTGTTCAGCTGTAGGACCTGAAGATGTACTGACGGTTCGTTGCTAGGGCAGGATTCTAATGGTTCAGCTGTAGGACCTCAACATGTACTGACTGTACATAGTTAGGGCAGGATTCTAATGGTTCAGCTGTAGGACCTTAAGATGTACTGACTGATCATTGCTAAGGCGGGATTCTAATGGTTCAGCTGTAGGACCTCAAGATGTACTGACTGTTCATGGTTAGGGCAGGATTCTAATGGTTCAGCTATAGGACCTCAAGATGTACTGACTGTTCATTGCTAGGGCAGGATTCTAATGGTTCAGCTGTAGGACCTCAATATGTACTGACTCTTCATTGCTAGGGCAGGATTCTAATGGTTCAGCTGTAAGACCAAAAGATGTACTGACTGTTCATTGCTAGGGCAGGATTTTAATGGTTCAGCTGTAGGACCTCAAGATGTACTGAATGTTCATTGTTAGGGCAGGATTCTAATGGTTCAGCTGTAGGACCTCAAGATGTACTGACTGTTCATTGTTAGGGCAGGATTCTAATGGTTCAGCTGTAGGACCTCAAAATGTACTGACTGTTCATTGTTAGGGCAGGATTCTAATGGTTCAGCTGTAGGACCTCAAGATGTACTGACTGTTCATTGTTAGGGCAGGATTCTAATGGTTCAGCTGTAGGACCTCAAAATGTACTGACTGTTCATTGTTAGGGCAGGATTCTAATGGTTCAGCTGTAGGACCTCAAGATGTACTGACTGTTCATTGTTAGGGCAGGATTCTAATGGTTCAGCTGTAGGACCTCAACATGTACTTACTGTACATTGTTAGGGCAGGATTCTAATGGTTCAGCTGTAGGATCTCAAGATGTACTGACTGTTCATTGCTAGGGCAGGATTCCAATGGTTCAGCTGTAGGACCTCAACATGTACTGACTGTTTATTGCTAGGGAAGGATTCTAATGGTTCAGCTGTAGGACCTCAAGATGTAATGACTGCACATTGCTAGGGCAGGATTCTAATGGTTCAGATGTAGGACCTCAAGATGTACTAACTGTTCATTGTTAGGGCAGGATTCTAATGGTTCAGATGTAGGACCTCAAGATGTACTGAATGTTCATTGTTAGGGCAGGATTCTAATGGTTCAGCTATAGGACCACAAGATGTACTGACTGTTTATGGTTAGGGCAGGAATCTAATGGTTCAGCTATAGGAACTCAAAATGCACTGACTGTTCATTGTTAGGGAAGGATTCTAATGGTTCAGCTGTAGGACCTCAAGATGTACTGACTGTTCATTGTTAGGGTAGGATTCTAATGGTTCAGCTGTAGGACCTCAAAATGTACTGACTGTTCATGGTTAGGGCAGCATTCTAATGGTACAGCTATAGGACCTCAAGATGTACTGATTTTTATGGTTAGGGCAGGATTCTAATGGTACAGCTGTAGGACCTCAAGATGTACTGACTGTTTATGGTTAGGGCAGGATTCTAATTGTTCAGCTGTAGGACCTCAAGATGTACTGACGGTTCATTGCTAGGGCAGGATTCTAATGGTTCAGCTGTAGGACCTCAACATGTACTGAGTGTACATAGTTAGGGCAGGATTCTAATGGTTCAGCTGTAGGACCTTAAGATGTACTGACTGTTCATTGCTAAGGCGGGATTCTAATGGTTCAGCTGTAGGACCTCAAGATGTACTGACTGTTCATGTTTAGGGCATGATTCTAATAGTTAAGCTGTAGGACCATAAGATGTACTGACTGTTCATTGCTAAGGCAGGATTCTAATGGTTCAGCTGTAGGACCTCAAGATGTACTGACTGTTCATGGTTAGGGCAGGATTATAATGGTTCAGCTATAGGACCTCAAGATGTACTGACTGTTCATTGCTAGGGCAGGATTCTAATGGTTCAGCTGTAGGACCTTAAGATGTACTGATGTTCATTGCTAGGACAGGATTCTAATGGTTCAGCTGTAGGATCTCAAGATGTACTGACTACATGGTTAGGGCAGGATTATAATGGTTCAGTTGTAGGACCTCAAGATTTAAAAACTGTTCATGGTTAGTGCAGGATTCTAATGGTTCAGCTGTAGGACCTCAAGATCTACTGACTGTTCATTGCTAGGGCAGGATTCTAATGGTTCTGCTGTAGGACATCAAGATGTACTGAATGTTCATGGTTAGGGAAGGATTCTAATGGTTCAGCTGTAGGACCTCAAGATGTACTGACTGTTCATTGTTAGGGCAGGATTCTAATGGTTCAGCTGTAGGACCTCAAAATGTACTTACTGTACATTGTTAGGGCAGGATTCTAATGGTTCAGCTGTAGGATCTCAAGAAGTACTGACTGTTCATTGCTAGGGCAGGATTCTAATGGTTCAGCTGTAGGACCTCAACATGTACTGACTGTTCATTGCTAGGGAAGGATTCTAATGGTTCAGCTGTAGGACCTCAAGATGTAATGACTGCACATTGCTAGGGCAGGATTCTAATGGGTCAGATGTAGGACCTCAAGATGTACTAACTGTTCATTGTTAGGGCAGGATTCTAATGGTTCAGATGTAGGACCTCAAGATGTACTGAATGTTCATTGTTAGGGCAGAATTCTAATGGTTCAGCTATAGGACCACAAGATGAACTGACTGTTTATGGTTAGGGCAGGAATCTAATGGTTCAGCTATAGGACCTCAAAATGCACTGACTGTTCATTGTTAGGGCAGGATTCTAATGGTTCAGCTGTAGGATCTCAAGATGTACTAACTGTTCATTGTTAGGGCAGGATTCTAATGGTTCAGATGTAGGACCTCAAAATGTACCGACTGTTCATGGTTAGGGCAGCATTCTAATGCTACAGCTATAGGACCTCAAGATGTACTGACTGTTTATGGTTAGGGCAGGATTCTAATGGTTCAGCTGTAGGACCTCAAGATGTACTGACGGTTCGTTGCTAGGGCAGGATTCTAATGGTTCAGCTGTAGGACCTCAACATGTACTGACTGTACATAGTTAGGGCAGGATTCTAATGGTTCAGCTGTAGGACCTTAAGATGTACTGACTGTTCATTGCTAAGGCGGGATTCTAATGGTTCAGCTGTAGGACCTCAAGATGTACTGACTGTTCATGTTTAGGGCATGATTCTAATGGTTCAGCTGTAGGACCATAAGATGTACTGACTGTTCATTGCTAAGGCAGGATTCTAATGGTTCAGCTATAGGACCTCAAGATGTACTGACTGTTCATTGCTAGGGCAGGATTCTAATGGTTCAGCATTAGGACCTCAATATGTACTGAATATTCATTGCTAGGGCAGGATTCTAATGGTTCAGCTGTAAGACCAAAAGATGTACTGACTGTTCATTGCTAGGGCAGGATTCTAATGGTTCAGCTGTAGGACCTCAAGATGTACTGAATGTTCATTGTTAGGGCAGGATTCTAATGGTTCAGCTGTAGGACCTCAAGATGTACTGACTGTTCATTGTTAGGGCAGGATTCTAATGGTTCAGCTGTAGGACCTCAAAATGTACTGACTGTTCATTGCTAGGGCAGGATTCTAATGGTTCAGCTGTAGGACCTTAAGATGTACTGATGTTCATTGCTAAGACAGGATTCTAATGGTTCAGCTGCAGGATCTCAAGATGTACTGACTACATGGTTAGGGCAGGGTTATAATGGTTCAGCTGTAGGATCTCAAGATGTATTGACTACATGGTTAGGGCAGGATTCTAATGGTTCAGCTGTAGGATCTCAAGACATAATGACTACATGGTTAGGGCAGGATTCTAATGGTTCAGCTGTAGGACCTCAAGATGTACTGACTACATGCTTAGGGCAGGATTCTAATGGTTCAGCTGTAGGACCTTAAGATGTACTGACTGTTCATGGTTAGGGCAGGATTCTAATGGTTAAGCTGTAGGACCTCAACATGTACTGACTGTTCATTGCGAGGGCAGGATTATAATGGTTCAGCAGTAGGACCTCAAGATGTACTGACTGTTCATTGCAAGGACAGGATTCTAATGGTTCAGCTGTAGGACCTTAAGATGTACTGACTGTTCATTGCTAGGGCAGGATTCTAATGGTTCAGCTGTAGGACCTCAACATGTACTGACTGTACATATTTAGGGCAGGACTATAATGGTTCAGCTGTAGGACCTAAAGATGTACTGACTGTTCATTGCTAGGGCAGGATTGTAATGGTTCAGTTGTAGGACCTCAACATGTACTGACTGTTCATTTGAAGGACAGGATTCTAATGGTTCAGCTGTAGGACCTTAAGATGTAATGACTGTTCATTGCTAGGGCAGGATTCTAATGGTTCAGCTGTAGGACCTCAACATGTACTGACTGTACATAGTTAGGGCAGGATTATAATAGTTCAGCTGTAGGACCTCAAGATGTACTGACTGTTCATTGATAGGGCAGGATTCTAATGGTTCAGCTGTAGGGCCTCAACATAAACTGACTGTACATAGTTAGGGCAGGATTATAATGGTTCAGCTGTAGGACCTTAAGATGTACTGACTGTTCATTGCTAAGGCAGGATTGTAATGGTTCAGCTGTAGGACCTCAAGGTGTACTGACTGTACATAGTTAGGGCAGGATTATAATGGTTCAGCTGTAGGACCTCAAGATGTATTGAATGTTAATGGTTAGGGCAGGATTCTAATGGTTCAGCTGTAGGACCTCATGTTGTACTGACTGTTCATTGCTAGGACAGCATTCTAATGGTTCATTTTTAGGACCTCAAAATGTACTGACTACATGGTTAGGGCAGGATTATAATGGTTCAGCTGTAGGACCTTAAGAAGTACTGACTACATGGTTAGGGCAGGATTATAATGGTTCAGCTGTAGGATCTCAAGATGTACTGACTACATGGATAGGGCAGGATTATAATGGTTCAGCTGTAGGATCTCAAGATGTACTGACTACATGGTCAGGGCAGGATTATAATGGTTCAGCTGTAGGACCTTAAGAAGTACTGACTGTTCATTGCTAGGACTGGATTATAATGCTTCAGCTGTAGGATCTCAAGATGTACCTACTGTTCATTGCTAGGGCAGGTCTCTAATGGTTCAGCTGTAGGACCTCAAGATGTACTGACTGTTCAATGCTAGGGCAGGATTCTAATGGTTCAGCTGTAGGACCTCAAGATGCACTGAATGTTCATGCTTAGGGCAGGATTGCAATGGTTCAGTTGTAGGACCTCAAGATGTAGTGACTGTTCATGGTCAGGGCAGGATTCTAATGGTTCAGCTGTTGGACTCCAAGATGTACTGAATGTTCATGGTTAGGGCGGGATTCTAATGGTTAAGCTGTAGGACCTCAAGATGTAATGACCGTCCATGGTTAGGGCAGGATTCTAATGGTTCAGCTGTAGGACCTCAAGATGTACTGACTGTTCATTGCTAGGGCAGGAATTTATTGGTTCAGTTGTAGGACCTCAAGATGTACTGAATGTTCATGGTTAGGGCAGGATTCTAATGGTTCAGCTGTAGGACCTTAAGATGTACTGACTGTTCATTGCTAGGGCAGGAATTTAATGGTTCAGTTGTGGGACCTCAAGATGTACTGAATGTTCATGGTTAGGGCAGGATTCTAATGGTTCAACTGTAGGACCTCAACATGTATTGACTACATGGTTAGGGCAGGATTCTAATGGTTCAGCTGTAGGATCTCAAGACATAATGACTACATGGTTAGGGCAGGATTCTAATGGTTCAGTTGTAGGACCTCAAGATGTAATAACTGTTCATGGTTAGTGCAGGATTCTAATGGTTCAGCTGTAGGACCTGAAGATGTACTGACTGTTCATTGCTAGGGCAGGATTCTAATGGTTCAGCTGTAGGACCTCAAGATGTACTGAATGTTCATGGTTAGGGCAGGATTCTAATGGTTTAGCTGTAGGACCTCAAGATGTACTGACTGTTCATTGTTAGGGCAGGATTCTAATGGTTCAGCTGTAGGACCTCAAAATGTACTTACTGTACATTGTTAGGGCAGGATTCTAATGGTTCAGCTGTAGGATCTCAAGATGTACTGACTGTTCATTGCTAGGGCAGGATTCTAATGGTTCAGCTGTAGGAGCTCAACATGTACTGACTGTTCATTGCTAGGGAAGGATTCTAATGGTTCAGCTGTAGGACCTCAAGACGTAATGACTGCACATTGCAAGGGCAGGATTCTAATGGTTCAGATGTAAGACCTCAAGATGTACTAACTGTTCATTGTTAGGGCAGGATTCTAATGGTTCAGATTTAGGACCTCAAGATGTACTGAATGTTCATTGTTAGGGCAGGATTCTAATGGTTCAGCTTTAGGACCACAAGATGTACTGACTGTTTGTGGTTAGGGCAGGAATCTAATGGTTCAGCTATAGGACCTCAAAATGCACTGACTGTTCATTGTTAGGGCAGGATTCTAATGGTTCAGCTGTAGGACCTCAAGATGTACTAACTGTTCATTGTTAGGGCAGGATTCTAATGGTTCAGATGTAGGACCTCAAAATGTACTGACTGTTCATGGTTTAGGCAGCATTCTAATGCTACAGCTATAGGACCTCAAGATGTACTAACTGTTTATGGTTAGGGCAGGATTCTAATGGTTCAGCTGTAGGACCTTAAGATGTACTGACTGTTTATGGTTACGGCAGGATTCTAATTGTTCAGCTGTAGGACCTCAAGATGTACTGACGGTTCGTTGCTAGGGCAGGATTCTAATGGTTCAGCTGTAGGACCTCAACATGTACTGAGTGTACATAGTTAGGGCAGGATTCTAATGGTTCAGCTGTAGGACCTTAAGATGTACTGACTGTTCATTGCTAAGGCGGGATTCTAATGGTTCAGCTGTAGGACCTCAAGATGTACTGACTGTTCATGTTTACGGCATGATTCTAATGGTTCAGCTGTAGGACCATAAGATGTACTGACTGTTCATTGCTAAGGCAGGATTCTAATGGTTCAGCTGTAGGACCTCAAGATGTACTGACTGTTCATGGTTAGGGCAGGATTCTAATGGTTTAGCTATACGACCTCAAGATGTACTGACTGTTCATTGCTAGGGCAGGATTCTAATGGTTCAGCTGTAGGACCTCAATATGTACTGACTATTCATTGCTAGGGCAGGATTCTAATGGTTCAGCTGTAATACCAAAAGATGTACTGACTGTTCATTGCTAGGGCAGGATTCTAATGGTTCAGCTGTAGGACCTCAAGATGTACTGAATGTTCATTGTTAGGGCAGGATTCTAATGGTTCAGCTGTAGGACCTCAAGATGTACTGACTGTTCATTGTTAGGGCAGGATTCTAATGGTTCAGCTGTAGGACCTCAAAATGTACTGACTGTTCATTGTTAGGGCAGGATTCTAATGGTTCAGCTGTAGGACCTCAAGATGTACTGACTGTTCATTGTTAGGGCAGGATTCTAATGGTTCAGCTGTAGGACCTCAAAATGTACTGACTGTTCATTGTTAGGGCAGGATTCTAATGGTTCAGCTGTAGGACCTCAAGATGTACTGACTGTTCATTGTTAGGGCAGGATTCTAATGGTTCAGCTGTAGGACCTCAAGATGTACTGACTGTTCATTGTTAGGGCAGGATTCTAATGGTTCAGCTGTAGGACCTCAAAATGTACTTACTGTACATTGTGAGGGTAGGATTCTAATGGTTCAGCTGTAGGATCTCAAGATGTACTGACTGTTCATTGCTAGGGCAGGATTCTAATGGTTCAGCTGTAGGACCTCAACATGTACTGACTGTTTATTGCTAGGGAAGGATTCTAATGGTTCAACTGCTGGACCTCAAGATGTAATGACTGCACATTGCTAGGGCAGGATTCTAATGGTTCAGATGTAGGACCTCAAGATGTACTAACTGTTCATTGTTAGGGCAGGATTCTAATGTTTCAAATATAGGACCTCAAGATGTACTGACTGTTTATGGTAAGGGCAGGAATCTAATGGTTCAGCTATAAGAACTCAAAATGCACTGACTGTTCATTGTTAGGGCAGGATTCTAATGGTTCAGCTGTAGGACCTCAAAATGTACTGACTGTTCATGGTTAGGGCAGCATTCTAATGGTACAGCTATAGGACCTCAAGATGTACTGACTGTTTATGGTTAGGGCAGGATTCTAATGGTACAGCTGTAGGACCTCAAGATGTACTGACTGTTTATGGTTAGGGTAGGATTCTAATTGTTCAGCTGTAGGACCTCAAGATGTACTGACGGTCATTGCTAGGGCAGGATTCTAATGGTTCAGCTGTAGGACCTCATCATGTACTGAGTGTACATAGTTAGGGCAGGATTCTAATGGTTCAGCTGTAGGACCTTAAGATGTACTGACTGTTCATTGCTAAGGCGGGATTCCTATGGTTCAGCTGTAGGACCTCAAGATGTACTGACTGTTCATGTTTAGGGCATGATTCTAATAGTTAAGCTGTAGGACCATAAGATGTACTGACTGTTCATTGCTAAGGCAGGATTCTAATGGTTCAGCTGTAGGACCTCAAGATGTACTGACTGTTCATGGTTAGGGCAGGATTCTAATGGTTCAGCTATAGGACCTCAAGATGTACTGACTGTTCATTGCTAGGGCAGGATTCTAATGGTTCAGCTGTAGGACCTCAATATGTACTGACTATTCATTGCTAGGGCAGGAATCTAATGGTTCAGCTGTAAGACCAAAAGATGTACTGACTGTTCATTGCTAGGGCAGGATTCTAATGGTTCAGCTGTAGGACCTTAAGATGTACTGATGTTCATTGCTAAGACAGGATTCTAATGATTCAGCTGCAGGATCTCAAGATGTACTGACTACATGGTTAGGGCAGGGTTATAATGGTTCAGCTGTAGGATCTCAAGATGTATTGACTACATGGTTAGGGCAGGATTCTAATGGTTCAGCTATAGGACCTCAAGATGTACTGACTGTTCATTGCTAGGGCAGGATTCTAATGGTTCAGCTGTAGGACCTCAATATGTACTGACTATTCATTGCTAGGGCAGGATTCTAATGGTTCAGCTGTAGGACCTCAAGATGTACTGAATGTTCATTGTTAGGGCAGGATTCTAATGGTTCAGCTGTAGGACCTCAAGATGTACTGACTGTTCATTGTTAGGGCAGGATTCTAATGGTTCAGCTGTAGGACCTCAATATGTACTGACTGTTCATTGTTAGGGCAGGATTCTAATGGTTCAGCTGTAGGACCTCAAGATGTACTGACTGTTCATTGTTAGGGCGGGATTCTAATGGTTCAGCTGTAGGACCTCAAAATGTACTGACTGTTCATTGTTAGGGCAGGATTCTAATGGTTCAGCTGTAGGACCTCAAGATGTACTGACTGTTCATTGTTAGGGAAGGATTCTAATGGTTCAGCTGTAGGACCTCAAGATGTACAGACTGTTCATTGTTAGGGCAGGATTCTAATGGTTCAGCTGTAGGACCTCAACATGTACTGACTGTTCATTGCTAGGGAGGGATTCTAATGGTTCAGCTGTAGGACCTCAAGATGTAATGACTGCACATTGCTAGGGCAGGATTCTAATGGTTCAGATGTAGGACCTCAAGATGTACTAACTGTTCAGTATTAGGGCAGGATTCTAATGGTTCAGATGTAGGACCTCAAAATGTACTGAATGTTCATTGTTAGGGTAGGATTCTAATGGTTCAGCTATAGGACCACAAGATGTACTGACTGTTTATGGTTAGGGCAGGAATCTAATGGTTCAGCTATAGGACCTCAAAATACACTGACTGTTCATTGTTAGGGCAGGATTCTAATGGTTCAGCTGTAGGACCTCAAGATGTACTGACTGTTCATTGTTAGGGTAGGATTCTAATGGTTCAGCTGTAGGACCTCAAAATGTACTGACTGTTCATGGTTAGGGCAGCATTCTAATGGTACAGCTATAGGACCTCAAGATGTACTGACTGTATATGGTTAGGACAGGATTCTAATGGTACAGCTGTAGGACCTCAAGATGTACTGACTGTTTATGGTTAGGGCAGGATTCTAATTGTTCAGCTGTAGGACCTCAAGATGTACTGACGGTTCATTGCTAGGGCAGGATTCTAATGGTTCAGCTGTAGGACCTCAACATATACTGAGTGTACATAGTTAAGGCATGATTCTAATGGTTCAGCTGTAGGACCTTAAGATGTACTGACTGTCTATGGTTAGGGCAGGATTCTAATGGTTCAGTGTAGGACCTCAAGATGTACTGACTGTTCATGTTTAGGGCATGATTCTAATGGTTCAGCTGTAGGACCTCAACATGTACTGACTGTTCATGGTTAGGGCAGGATTCTAATGGTTCAGCTGTAGGATCTCAAGATGTACCGACTGTTCATGGTTAGGATAAAATTATAATGGTTCAGCTGTAGGATCCCAAGATGTACTGACTACATGGTTAGGGCAGGATTCTAATGGTTCAGCTGTAGGACCTTGAGATGTACTGACTACATGGTTAGGGTAGGATTCTAATGGTTCAGCTGTAGGACCTCAAGATGTACTGACTACATGGTTAGGGCTGGATTCTAATGGTTCGGCTCTAGGACCTTAAGATGTACTGACTGTTCATGGTTAGGGCAGGATTCTAATGGTTAAGCTGTAGAACCTCAACATGTACCGACTGTTCATTGCGAGGGCAGGATTATAATGGTTCAGCTGTAGGACCTCAAGATGTACTGACTGTTCATTGCAAGGACAGGATTCTAATGGTTCAGCTGTAGGACCTCAACATGTACTGTCTGTACATAGTTAGGGCAGGATTATAATGGTTCAGCTGTAGGACCTAAAGATGTACTGACTGTTCATTGCTAGGGCAGGATTCTAATGGTTCAGCTGTAGGACCTCAACATGTACTGACTTTTCATTGCAAGGACAGGATTCTAATGGTTCAGCTGTAGGACGTTAAGATGTACTGACTGTTTATTGCTAGGGCAGGATTCTAATGGTTCAGTTGTAGGACCTCAACATGTACTGACTGTACATAGTTAGGGCAGGATTATAATGGTTCAGCTGTAGGACCTCAAGATGTACTGACTGTTCATTGCTAGGGCAGGATTCTAATGGTTCAGCTGTAGGACCTCAACATGTACTGACTGTACATAGTTAGGGCAGGATTATAATGGTTCAGCTGTAGGACCTTAACATGTGACTGTACATAGTTAGGGCAAGATTCTAATGGTTAAGCTGTAGGACCTCAACATGTACTGACTGTACATAGTTAGGGCAGGATTCAATTGGTTCAGCTGTAGGACCTCAAGATGTACTGAATGTTCATGGTTAGGGCGTGATTCTAATGGTTAAGTTTAGGACCTCAAGATGTAATGACTGTTCATGGTTAGGGCAGGATTCAAATGGATTCAGCTGTAGGACCTTAAGATATACTGAATGTTTATTGCTAGGGCAGGACTCTAATGGTTAAGCTGTAGGACCTCAAGATGTACTGACTGTTCATGGCTAAGGCAGGATTCTAATGGTTCAGCTGTAGGACTTGAAGATGTACTGACTGTTCATGGTTAGGGCAGGATTCTAATGTTTCAGCTGTAGGACCTCAAGATGTACTGACTGTTCATGGTTAGGACAGGATTATAATGGTACAGTTGTAGGATTTCAAGATGTACTGACTACATGGTTAGGGCAGGATTATAATGGTTGAGCTGTAGGATCTCAAGATGTACTGACTACATGGTTAGGGCAGGATTATAATGGTTCAGCTATAGGACCTCAAGATGTACTGACTGTTTATGGTTAGGGCAGGATTCCAATGGTTCAGCTGTAGGCCTCAAGATGTACTGACTGTTCATTGCTAGGGCAGGATTCTAATGGTTCAGCTGTAGGACCTAAGATGTACTGACTGTTCATTACTAGGGCAGGACTTTAATGGTTCAGTTGTAGGACCTCAAGATGTACTGAAAGTTCATGGTTAGGGCAGGATTCTAATGGTTCAACTGTAGGACCTCAAGATGTACTGACTGTTCATTGCTAGGGCAGGATTCTAATGGTTAGGCTGTAGGACCTCAAGATGCACTGACTGTTCATTGCTAGAGTAGGATTCTAATGGTTAAGCTGTAGAACCTCAAGAGGTACTCACTGTTCATTGCTAGGGCAGGATTCTAATGGTTCAGCTATAGGACCTCAAGATGTACTGACTGTTCATGGTTAGGGAAGGATTCTAATGGTTCAGCTGCAGGACCTCACGATGTACTGACTACATGGTTAGGGCAGGATTCTAATGGTTCAGCTGTATGCCCTCAAGATGTACTGACTGTTCATGGTTAGCGCAGGATTCTAATGGTTCGGCTGTAGGACCTCCAGATGTACTGACTGTTTATGGTTAGGGCAGGATTCTAATGGTTCAGTGTAGGACCTCAAGATGTACTGACTGTTCATTGCTAGGGAAGGATTCTAATGGTTCAGCTGTAGGACCTCAAGATGTACTGACTGTTCATTGCTAGGGCAGGAATTTATTGGTTCAGTTGTAGGACCTGAAGATGTACTGACTGTTCATTGCTAGGGCAGGAATTTAATGGTTCAGTTGTGGGACCTCAAGATGTACTGAATGTTCATGGTTAAGGCAGGATTCTAATGGTTCAACTGTAGGACCTCAAGATGTCCTGAATTTCATTGCTAGGGCAGGATTCTAATGGTTCAGCTGTAGGACCTCAAGATGTACTGAATGTTCATGGTTAGGGCAGGATTGTAATGGTTCAGTTGTAGGACCTCAAGATGTAATAACTGTTCATGGTTAGTGCAGGATTCTAATGGTTCAGCTGTAGGACCTCAAGATGTACTGACTGTTCATTGCTAGGGCAGGATTCAATGGTTCAGCTGTAGGACCTCAAGATGTACTGAATGTTCGTGGTTAGGGCAGGATTCTAATGGTTCAGCTGTAGGACCTCAAGATGTACTGACTGTTCATTGTTAGGGCAGGATTCTAATGGTTCAGCTGTAGGACCTCAAAATGTACTTACTGTACATTGTTAGGGCAGGATTCTAATGGTTCAGCTGTAGGACCTCAACATGTACTGACTGTTCATTGCTAGGGAAGGATTCTAATGGTTCAGCTGTAGGACCTCAAGATGTAATGACTGCACATTGCTAGGGCAGGATTCTAATGGTTCAGATGTAGGACCTCAAGATGTACTAACTGTTCATTGTTAAGGCAGGATTCTAATGGTTCAGATGTAGGACCTCAAGATGTACTGAATGTTCATTGTTAGGGCAGGATTCTAATGGTTCAGCTATAGGACCACAAGATGTACTGACTGTTTATGGTTAGGGCAGGAATCTAATGGTTCAGCTATAGGACCTCAAAATGCACTGACAGTTCATTGTGAGGGCAGGATTCTAATGGTTCAGCTGTAGGACCTCAAGATGTACTAACTGTTCATTGTTAGGGCAGGATTCTAATGGTTCAGGTGTAGCACCTCAAAATGTACTGACTGTTCATGGTTTAGGCAGCATTCTAATGCTACAGCTATAGGACCTCAAGATGTACTAACTGTTTATGGTTAGGGCAGGATTCTAATGGTTCAGCTGTAGGACCTCAAGATCTACTGACTGTTTATGGTTAGGGCAGGATTCTAATTGTTCAGCTGTAGGACCTGAAGATGTACTGACGGTTCGTTGCTAGGGCAGGATTCTAATGGTTCAGCTGTAGGACCTCAACATGTACTGACTGTACATAGTTAGGGCAGGATTCTAATGGTTCAGCTGTAGGACCTTAAGATGTACTGACTGATCATTGCTAAGGCGGAATTCTAATGGTTCAGCTGTAGGACCTCAAGATGTACTGACTGTTCATGGTTAGGGCAGGATTCTAATGGTTCAGCTATAGGACCTCAAGATGTACTGACTGTTCATGGTTAGGGCAGGATTCTAATGGTTCAGCTGTAGGACCTCAATATGTACTGACTATTCATTGCTAGGGCAGGATTCTAATGGTTCAGCTGTAAGACCAAAAGATGTACTGACTGTTCATTGCTAGGGCAGGATTCTAATGGTTCAGCTGTAGGACCTCAAGATGTACTGAATGTTCATTGTTAGGGCAGGATTCTAATGGTTCAGCTGTAGGACCTCAAGATGTACTGACTGTTCATTGTTAGGGCAGGATTCTAATGGTTCAGCTGTAGGACCTCAAAATGTACTGACTGTTCATTGTTAGGGCAGGATTCTAATGGTTCAGCTGTAGGACCTCAAGATGTACTGACTGTACATAGTTAGGGCAGGATTCTAATGGTTCAGCTGTAGGACCTTAAGATGTACTGACTGTTCATTGCTAAGGCGGGATTCTAATGGTTCAGCTGTAGGACCTTAAGATGTACTGATGTTCATTGCTAAGACAGGATTCTAATGATTCAGCTGCAGGATCTCAAGATGTACTGACTACATGGTTAGGGCAGGGTTATAATGGTTCAGCTGTAGGATCTCAAGATGTATTGACTACATGGTTAGGGCAGGATTCTAATGGTTCAGCTATAGGACCTCAAGATGTACTGACTGTTCATTGCTAGGGCAGGATTCTAATGGTTCAGCTGTAGGACCTCAATATGTACTGACTATTCATTGCTAGGGCAGGATTCTAATGGTTCAGCTGTAGGACCTCAAGATGTACTGAATGTTCATTGTTAGGGCAGGATTCTAATGGTTCAGCTGTAGGACCTCAAGATGTACTGACTGTTCATTGTTAGGGCAGGATTCTAATGGTTCTGCTGTAGGACCTCAAAATGTACTGACTGTTCATTGTTAGGGCAGGATTCTAATGGTTCAGCTGTAGGACCTCAAGATGTACTGACTGTTCATTGTTAGGGCAGGATTCTAATGGTTCAGCTGTAGGACCTCAAGATGTACAGACTGTTCATTGTTAGGGCAGGATTCTAATGGTTCAGCTGTAGGACCTCAACATGTACTGACTGTTCATTGCTAGGGAGGGATTCTAATGGTTCAGCTGTAGGACCTCAAGATGTAATGACTGCACATTGCTAGGGCAGGATTCTAATGGTTCAGATGTAGGACCTCAAGATGTACTAACTGTTCAGTATTAGGGCAGGATTCTAATGGTTCAGATGTAGGACCTCAAAATGTACTGAATGTTCATTGTTAGGGTAGGATTCTAATGGTTCAGCTATAGGACCACAAGATGTACTGACTGTTTATGGTTAGGGCAGGAATCTAATGGTTCAGCTATAGGACCTCAAAATACACTGACTGTTCATTTTAGGGCAGGATTCTAATGGTTCAGCTGTAGGACCTCAAGATGTACTGACTGTTCATTGTTAGGGTAGGATTCTAATGGTTCAGCTGTAGGACCTCAAAATGTACTGACTGTTCATGGTTAGGGCAGCATTCTAATGGTACAGCTATAGGACCTCAAGATGTACTGACTGTATATGGTTAGGGCAGGATTCTAATGGTACAGCTGTAGGACCTCAAGATGTACTGACTGTTTATGGTTAGGGCAGGATTCTAATTGTTCAGCTGTAGGACCTCAAGATGTACTGACGGTTCATTGCTAGGGCAGGATTATAATGGTTCAGCTGTAGGACCTCAACATATACTGAGTGTACATAGTTAAGGCATGATTCTAATGGTTCAGCTGTAGGACCTTAAGATGTACTGACTGTTTATGGTTAGGGCAGGATTCTAATGGTTCAGTGTAGGACCTCAAGATGTACTGACTGTTCATGTTTAGGGCATGATTCTAATGGTTCAGCTGTAGGACCTCAACATGTACTGACTGTTCATGGTTAGGGCAGGATTCTAATGGTTCAGCTGTAGGATCTCAAGATGTACCGACTGTTCATGGTTAGGACAAAATTATAATGGTTCAGCTGTAGGATCCCAAGATGTACTGACTACATGGTTAGGGCAGGATTCTAATGGTTCAGCTGTAGGACCTTGAGATGTACTGACTACATGGTTAGGGTAGGATTCTAATGGTTCAGCTGTAGGACCTCAAGATGTACTGACTACATGGTTAGGGCTGGATTCTAATGGTTCAGCTCTTGGACCTTAAGATGTACTGACTGTTCATGGTTAGGGCAGGATTCTAATGGTTAAGCTGTAGAACCTCAACATGTACCGACTGTTCATTGCGAGGGCAGGATTATAATGGTTCAGCTGTAGGACCTCAAGATGTACTGACTGTTCATTGCAAGGACAGGATTCTAATGGTTCAGCTGTAGGACCTCAACATGTACTGTCTGTACATAGTTAGGGCAGGATTATAATGGTTCAGCTGTAGGACCTAAAGATGTACTGACCATTCATTGCTAGGGCAGGATTCTAATGGTTCAGCTGTAGGACCTCAACATGTACTGGCTTTTCATTGCAAGGACAGGATTCTAATGGTTCAGCTGTAGGACGTTAAGATGTACTGACTGTTCATTGCTAGGGCAGGATTCTAATGGTTCAGTTGTAGGACCTCAACATGTACTGACTGTACATAGTTAGGGCAGGATTATAATGGTTCAGCTGTAGGACCTCAAGATGTACTGACTGTTCATTGCTAGGGCAGGATTCTAATGGTTCAGCTGTAGGACCTCAACATGTACTGACTGTACATAGTTAGGGCAGGATTATAATGGTTCAGCTGTAGGACCTTAACATGTGACTGTACATAGTTAGGGCAGGATTCTAATGGTTAAGCTGTAGGACCTCAACATGTACTGACTGTACATAGTTAGGGCAGGATTCAATTGGTTCAGCTGTAGGACCTCAAGATGTACTGAATGTTCATGGTTAGGGCGTGATTCTAATGGTTAAGTTTAGGACCTCAAGATGTAATGACTGTTCATGGTTAGGGCAGGATTCAAATGGATTCAGCTGTAGGACCTTAAGATATACTGAATGTTTATTGCTAGGGCAGGACTCTAATGGTTAAGCTGTAGGACCTCAAGATGTACTGACTATTCATGGTTAAGGCAGGATTCTAATGGTTCAGCTGTAGGACTTGAAGATGTACTGACTGTTCATGGTTAGGGCAGGATTCTAATGTTTCAGCTGTAGGACCTCAAGATGTACTGAGTGTTCATGGTTAGGACAGGATTATAATGGTACAGTTGTAGGATTTCAAGATGTACTGACTACATGGTTAGGGCAGGATTATAATGGTTGAGCTGTAGGATCTCAAGATGTACTGACTACATGGTTAGGGCAGGATTATAATGGTTCAGCTATAGGACCTCAAGATGTACTGACTGTTTATGGTTAGGGCAGGATTCCAATGGTTCAGCTGTAGGCCTCAAGATGTACTGACTGTTCATTGCTAGGGCAGGATTCTAATGGTTCAGCTGTAGGACCTAAGATGTACTGACTGTTCATTACTAGGGCAGGACTTTAATGGTTCAGTTGTAGGACCTCAAGATGTACTGAAAGTTCATGGTTAGGGCAGGATTCTAATGGTTCAGCTGTAGGACCTCAAGATGTACTGACTGTTCATTGCTAGGGCAGGATTCTAATGGTTAGGCTGTAGGACCTCAAGATGCACTGACTGTTCATTGCTAGAGTAGGATTCTAATGGTTAAGCTGTAGAACCTCAAGAGGTACTCACTGTTCATTGCTAGGGCAGGATTCTAATGGTTCAGCTGTAGGACCTCAAGATGTACTGACTGTTCATGGTTAGGGAAGGATTATAATGGTTCAGCTGCAGGACCTCACGATGTACTGACTACATGGTTAGGGCAGGATTCTAATGGTTCAGCTGTAGGACCTCAAGATGTACTGACTGTTCATTGCGAGGGCAGGATTATAATGGTTCAGCTGTAGGACCTCAAGATGTACTGACTCTTCATTGCAAGGACAGGATTCTAATGGTTCAGCTGTAGGACCTTAAGTTGTACTGACTGTTCATTGCTAGGCTAGGATTCTAATGGTTCAGCTGTAGGACCTCAAGATGTACTGATTGTTCATGGTTAGAGCAGGATTCTAATGGTTCAGCTATAGGACTTCAAGATGTACTGACTGTTGATGGTTAGGGCAGGATTCTAATGGTTCAGCTGTATGCCCTCAAGATGTACTGACTGTTCATGGTTAGCGCAGGATTCTAATGGTTCGGCTGTAGGACCTCCAGATGTACTGACTGTTTATGGTTAGGGCAGGATTCTAATTGTTCAGTGTAGGACCTCAAGATGTACTGACTGTTCATTGCTAGGGAAGGATTCTAATGGTTCAGCTGTAGGACCTCAAGATGTACTGACTGTTCATTGCTAGGGCAGGAATTTATTGGTTCAGTTGTAGGACCTCAAGATGTACTGAATGTTCATGGTTAGGGCAGGATTCTAATGGTTCAGCTGTAGGACCTGAAGATGTACTGACTGTTCATTGCTAGGGCAGGAATTTAATGGTTCAGTTGTGGGACCTCAAGATGTACTGAATGTTCATGGTTAGGGCAGGATTCTAATGGTTCAACTGTAGGACCTCAAGATGTCCTGAATTTCATTGCTAGGGCAGGATTCTAATGGTTCAGCTGTAGGACCTCAAGATGTACTGAATGTTCATGGTTAGGGCAGGATTGTAATGGTTCAGTTGTAGGACCTCAAGATGTAATAACTGTTCATGGTTAGTGCAGGATTCTAATGGTTCAGCTGTAGGACCTCAAGATGTACTGACTGTTCATTGCTAGGGCAGGATTCTAATGGTTCAGCTGTAGGACCTCAAGATGTACTGAATGTTCGTGGTTAGGGCAGGATTCTAATGGTTCAGCTGTAGGACCTCAAGATGTACTGACTGTTCATTGTTAGGGCAGGATTCTAATGGTTCAGCTGTAGGACCTCAAAATGTACTTACTGTACATTGTTAGGGCAGGATTCTAATGGTTCAGCTGTAGGACCTCAACATGTACTGACTGTTCATTGCTAGGGAAGGATTCTAATGGTTCAGCTGTAGGACCTCAAGATGTAATGACTGCACATTGCTAGGGCAGGATTCTAATGGTTCAGATGTAGGACCTCAAGATGTACTAACTGTTCATTGTTAAGGCAGGATTCTAATGGTTCAGATGTAGGACCTCAAGATGTACTGAATGTTCATTGTTAGGGCAGGATTCTAATGGTTCAGCTATAGGACCACAAGATGTACTGACTGTTTATGGTTAGGGCAGGAATCTAATGGTTCAGCTATAGGACCTCAAAATGCACTGACAGTTCATTGTTAGGGCAGGATTCTAATGGTTCAGCTGTAGGACCTCAAGATGTACTAACTGTTCATTGTTAGGGCAGGATTCTAATGGTTCAGATGTAGCACCTCAAAATGTACTGACTGTTCATGGTTTAGGCAGCATTCTAATGCTACAGCTATAGGACCTCAAGATGTACTAACTGTTTATGGTTAGGGCAGGATTCTAATGGTTCAGCTGTAGGACCTCAAGATCTACTGACTGTTTATGGTTAGGGCAGGATTCTAATTGTTCAGCTGTAGGACCTGAAGATGTACTGACGGTTCGTTGCTAGGGCAGGATTCTAATGGTTCAGCTGTAGGACCTCAACATGTACTGACTGTACATAGTTAGGGCAGGATTCTAATGGTTCAGCTGTAGGACCTTAAGATGTACTGACTGATCATTGCTAAGGCGGGATTCTAATGGTTCAGCTGTAGGACCTCAAGATGTACTGACTGTTCATGGTTAGGGCAGGATTCTAATGGTTCAGCTATAGGACCTCAAGATGTACTGACTGTTCATTGCTAGGGCAGGATTCTAATGGTTCAGCTGTAGGACCTCAATATGTACTGACTCTTCATTGCTAGGGCAGGATTCTAATGGTTCAGCTGTAAGACCAAAAGATGTACTGACTGTTCATTGCTAGGGCAGGATTTTAATGGTTCAGCTGTAGGACCTCAAGATGTACTGAATGTTCATTGTTAGGGCAGGATTCTAATGGTTCAGCTGTAGGACCTCAAGATGTACTGACTGTTCATTGTTAGGGCAGGATTCTAATGGTTCAGCTGTAGGACCTCAAAATGTACTGACTGTTCATTGTTAGGGCAGGATTCTAATGGTTCAGCTGTAGGACCTCAAGATGTACTGACTGTTCATTGTTAGGGCAGGATTCTAATGGTTCAGCTGTAGGACCTCAAAATGTACTGACTGTTCATTGTTAGGGCAGGATTCTAATGGTTCAGCTGTAGGACCTCAAGATGTACTGACTGTTCATTGTTAGGGCAGGATTCTAATGGTTCAGCTGTAGGACTTCAAAATGTACTTACTGTACATTGTTAGGGCAGGATTCTAATGGTTCAGCTGTAGGATCTCAAGATGTACTGACTGTTCATTGCTAGGGCAGGATTCCAATGGTTCAGCTGTAGGACCTCAACATGTACTGACTGTTTATTGCTAGGGAAGGATTCTACTGGTTCAGCTGTAGGACCTCAAGATGTAATGACTGCACATTGCTAGGGCAGGATTCTAATGGTTCAGATGTAGGACCTCAAGATGTACTAACTGTTCATTGTTAGGGCAGGATTCTAATGGTTCAGATGTAGGACCTCAAGATGTACTGAATGTTCATTGTTAGGGCAGGATTCTAATGGTTCAGCTATAGGACCACAAGATGTACTGACTGTTTATGGTTAGGGCAGGAATCTAATGGTTCAGCTATAGGAACTCAAAATGCACTGACTGTTCATTGTTAGGGAAGGATTCTAATGGTTCAGCTGTAGGACCTCAAGATGTACTGACTGTTCATTGTTAGGGTAGGATTCTAATGGTTCAGCTGTAGGACCTCAAAATGTACTGACTGTTCATGGTTAGGGCAGCATTCTAATGGTACAGCTATAGGACCTCAAGATGTACTGATTTTTATGGTTAGGGCAGGATTCTAATGGTACAGCTGTAGGACCTCAAGATGTACTGACTGTTTATGGTTAGGGCAGGATTCTAATTGTTCAGCTGTAGGACCTCAAGATGTACTGACGGTTCATTGCTAGGGCAGGATTCTAATGGTTCAGCTGTAGGACCTCAACATGTACTGAGTGTACATAGTTAGGGCAGGATTCTAATGGTTCAGCTGTAGGACCTTAAGATGTACTGACTGTTCATTGCTAAGGCGGGATTCTAATGGTTCAGCTGTAGGACCTCAAGATGTACTGACTGTTCATGTTTAGGGCATGATTCTAATAGTTAAGCTGTAGGACCATAAGATGTACTGACTGTTCATTGCTAAGGCAGGATTCTAATGGTTCAGCTGTAGGACCTCAAGATGTACTGACTGTTCATGGTTAGGGCAGGATTATAATGGTTCAGCTATAGGACCTCAAGATGTACTGACTGTTCATTGCTAGGGCAGGATTCTAATGGTTCAGCTGTAGGACCTTAAGATGTACTGATGTTCATTGCTAGGACAGGATTCTAATGGTTCAGCTGTAGGATCTCAAGATGTACTGACTACATGGTTAGGGCAGGATTATAATGGTTCAGTTGTAGGACCTCAAGATTTAAAAACTGTTCATGGTTAGTGCAGGATTCTAATGGTTCAGCTGTAGGACCTCAAGATCTACTGACTGTTCATTGCTAGGGCAGGATTCTAATGGTTCTGCTGTAGGACATCAAGATGTACTGAATGTTCATGGTTAGGGAAGGATTCTAATGGTTCAGCTGTAGGACCTCAAGATGTACTGACTGTTCATTGTTAGGGCAGGATTCTAATGGTTCAGCTGTAGGACCTCAAAATGTACTTACTGTACATTGTTAGGGCAGGATTCTAATGGTTCAGCTGTAGGATCTCAAGAAGTACTGACTGTTCATTGCTAGGGCAGGATTCTAATGGTTCAGCTGTAGGACCTCAACATGTACTGACTGTTCATTGCTAGGGAAGGATTCTAATGGTTCAGCTGTAGGACCTCAAGATGTAATGACTGCACATTGCTAGGGCAGGATTCTAATGGGTCAGATGTAGGACCTCAAGATGTACTAACTGTTCATTGTTAGGGCAGGATTCTAATGGTTCAGATGTAGGACCTCAAGATGTACTGAATGTTCATTGTTAGGGCAGGATTCTAATGGTTCAGCTATAGGACCACAAGATGAACTGACTGTTTATGGTTAGGGCAGGAATCTAATGGTTCAGCTATAGGACCTCAAAATGCACTGACTGTTCATTGTTAGGGCAGGATTCTAATGGTTCAGCTGTAGGATCTCAAGATGTACTAACTGTTCATTGTTAGGGCAGGATTCTAATGGTTCAGATGTAGGACCTCAAAATGTACCGACTGTTCATGGTTAGGGCAGCATTCTAATGCTACAGCTATAGGACCTCAAGATGTACTGACTGTTTATGGTTAGGGCAGGATTCTAATGGTTCAGCTGTAGGACCTCAAGATGTACTGACGGTTCGTTGCTAGGGCAGGATTCTAATGGTTCAGCTGTAGGACCTCAACATGTACTGACTGTACATAGTTAGGGCAGGATTCTAATGGTTCAGCTGTAGGACCTTAAGATGTACTGACTGTTCACTGCTAAGGCGGGATTCTAATGGTTCAGCTGTAGGACCTCAAGATGTACTGACTGTTCATGTTTAGGGCATGATTCTAATGGTTCAGCTGTAGGACCATAAGATGTACTGACTGTTCATTGCTAAGGCAGGATTCTAATGGTTCAGCTATAGGACCTCAAGATGTACTGACTGTTCATTGCTAGGGCAGGATTCTAATGGTTCAGCATTAGGACCTCAATATGTACTGAATATTCATTGCTAGGGCAGGATTCTAATGGTTCAGCTGTAAGACCAAAAGATGTACTGACTGTTCATTGCTAGGGCAGGATTCTAATGGTTCAGCTGTAGGACCTCAAGATGTACTGAATGTTCATTGTTAGGGCAGGATTCTAATGGTTCAGCTGTAGGACCTCAAGATGTACTGACTGTTCATTGTTAGGGCAGGATTCTAATGGTTCAGCTGTAGGACCTCAAAATGTACTGACTGTTCATTGCTAGGGCAGGATTCTAATGGTTCAGCTGTAGGACCTTAAGATGTACTGATGTTCATTGCTAAGACAGGATTCTAATGGTTCAGCTGCAGGATCTCAAGATGTACTGACTACATGGTTAGGGCAGGGTTATAATGGTTCAGCTGTAGGATCTCAAGATGTATTGACTACATGGTTAGGGCAGGATTCTAATGGTTCAGCTGTAGGATCTCAAGACATAATGACTACATGGTTAGGGCAGGATTCTAATGGTTCAGCTGTAGGACCTCAAGATGTACTGACTACATGCTTAGGGCAGGATTCTAATGGTTCAGCTGTAGGACCTTAAGATGTACTGACTGTTCATGGTTAGGGCAGGATTCTAATGGTTAAGCTGTAGGACCTCAACATGTACTGACTGTTCATTGCGAGGGCAGGATTATAATGGTTCAGCAGTAGGACCTCAAGATGTACTGACTGTTCATTGCAAGGACAGGATTCTAATGGTTCAGCTGTAGGACCTTAAGATGTACTGACTGTTCATTGCTAGGGCAGGATTCTAATGGTTCAGCTGTAGGACCTCAACATGTACTGACTGTACATATTTAGGGCAGGACTATAATGGTTCAGCTGTAGGACCTAAAGATGTACTGACTGTTCATTGCTAGGGCAGGATTGTAATGGTTCAGTTGTAGGACCTCAACATGTACTGACTGTTCATTTGAAGGACAGGATTCTAATGGTTCAGCTGTAGGACCTTAAGATGTAATGACTGTTCATTGCTAGGGCAGGATTCTAATGGTTCAGCTGTAGGACCTCAACATGTACTGACTGTACATAGTTAGGGCAGGATTATAATAGTTCAGCTGTAGGACCTCAAGATGTACTGACTGTTCATTGATAGGGCAGGATTCTAATGGTTCAGCTGTAGGGCCTCAACATAAACTGACTGTACATAGTTAGGGCAGGATTATAATGGTTCAGCTGTAGGACCTTAAGATGTACTGACTGTTCATTGCTAAGGCAGGATTGTAATGGTTCAGCTGTAGGACCTCAAGGTGTACTGACTGTACATAGTTAGGGCAGGATTATAATGGTTCAGCTGTAGGACCTCAAGATGTATTGAATGTTAATGGTTAGGGCAGGATTCTAATGGTTCAGCTGTAGGACCTCATGTTGTACTGACTGTTCATTGCTAGGACAGCATTCTAATGGTTCATTTTTAGGACCTCAAAATGTACTGACTACATGGTTAGGGCAGGATTATAATGGTTCAGCTGTAGGACCTTAAGAAGTACTGACTACATGGTTAGGGCAGGATTATAATGGTTCAGCTGTAGGATCTCAAGATGTACTGACTACATGGATAGGGCAGGATTATAATGGTTCAGCTGTAGGATCTCAAGATGTACTGACTACATGGTCAGGGCAGGATTATAATGGTTCAGCTGTAGGACCTTAAGAAGTACTGACTGTTCATTGCTAGGACTGGATTATAATGCTTCAGCTGTAGGATCTCAAGATGTACCTACTGTTCATTGCTAGGGCAGGTCTCTAATGGTTCAGCTGTAGGACCTCAAGATGTACTGACTGTTCAATGCTAGGGCAGGATTCTAATGGTTCAGCTGTAGGACCTCAAGATGCACTGAATGTTCATGCTTAGGGCAGGATTGCAATGGTTCAGTTGTAGGACCTCAAGATGTAGTGACTGTTCATGGTCAGGGCAGGATTCTAATGGTTCAGCTGTTGGACTCCAAGATGTACTGAATGTTCATGGTTAGGGCGGGATTCTAATGGTTAAGCTGTAGGACCTCAAGATGTAATGACCGTCCATGGTTAGGGCAGGATTCTAATGGTTCAGCTGTAGGACCTCAAGATGTACTGACTGTTCATTGCTAGGGCAGGAATTTATTGGTTCAGTTGTAGGACCTCAAGATGTACTGAATGTTCATGGTTAGGGCAGGATTCTAATGGTTCAGCTGTAGGACCTTAAGATGTACTGACTGTTCATTGCTAGGGCAGGAATTTAATGGTTCAGTTGTGGGACCTCAAGATGTACTGAATGTTCATGGTTAGGGCAGGATTCTAATGGTTCAACTGTAGGACCTCAACATGTATTGACTACATGGTTAGGGCAGGATTCTAATGGTTCAGCTGTAGGATCTCAAGACATAATGACTACATGGTTAGGGCAGGATTCTAATGGTTCAGTTGTAGGACCTCAAGATGTAATAACTGTTCATGGTTAGTGCAGGATTCTAATGGTTCAGCTGTAGGACCTGAAGATGTACTGACTGTTCATTGCTAGGGCAGGATTCTAATGGTTCAGCTGTAGGACCTCAAGATGTACTGAATGTTCATGGTTAGGGCAGGATTCTAATGGTTCAGCTGTAGGACCTCAAGATGTACTGACTGTTCATTGTTAGGGCAGGATTCTAATGGTTCAGCTGTAGGACCTCAAAATGTACTTACTGTACATTGTTAGGGCAGGATTCTAATGGTTCAGCTGTAGGATCTCAAGATGTACTGACTGTTCATTGCTAGGGCAGGATTCTAATGGTTCAGCTGTAGGAGCTCAACATGTACTGACTGTACATAGTTAGGGCAGGATTCTAAAGGTTAAGCTGTAGGACCTCAACATGTACTGACTGTACATAGTTAGGGCAGGATTCAATTGGTTCAGCTGTAGGACCTCAAGATGTACTGAATGTTCATGGTTAGGGCGTGATTCTAATGGTTAAGTTTAGGACCTCAAGATGTAATGACTGTTCATGGTTAGGGCAGGATTCAAATGGATTCAGCTGTAGGACCTTAAGATATACTGAATGTTTATTGCTAGGGCAGGACTCTAATGGTTAAGCTGTAGGACCTCAAGATGTACTGACTATTCATGGTTAAGGCAGGATTCTAATGGTTCAGCTGTAGGACTTGAAGATGTACTGACTGTTCATGGTTAGGGCAGGATTCTAATGTTTCAGCTGTAGGACCTCAAGATGTACTGAGTGTTCATGGTTAGGACAGGATTATAATGGTACAGTTGTAGGATTTCAAGATGTACTGACTACATGGTTAGGGCAGGATTATAATGGTTGAGCTGTAGGATCTCAAGATGTACTGACTACATGGTTAGGGCAGGATTATAATGGTTCAGCTATAGGACCTCAAGATGTACTGACTGTTTATGGTTAGGGCAGGATTCCAATGGTTCAGCTGTAGGCCTCAAGATGTACTGACTGTTCATTGCTAGGGCAGGATTCTAATGGTTCAGCTGTAGGACCTAAGATGTACTGACTGTTCATTACTAGGGCAGGACTTTAATGGTTCAGTTGTAGGACCTCAAGATGTACTGAAAGTTCATGGTTAGGGCAGGATTCTAATGGTTCAGCTGTAGGACCTCAAGATGTACTGACTGTTCATTGCTAGGACAGGATTCTAATGGTTAGGCTGTAGGACCTCAAGATGCACTGACTGTTCATTGCTAGAGTAGGATTCTAATGGTTAAGCTGTAGAACCTCAAGAGGTACTCACTGTTCATTGCTAGGGCAGGATTCTAATGGTTCAGCTGTAGGACCTCAAGATGTACTGACTGTTCATGGTTAGGGAAGGATTATAATGGTTCAGCTGCAGGACCTCACGATGTACTGACTACATGGTTAGGGCAGGATTCTAATGGTTCAGCTGTAGGACCTCAAGATGTACTGACTGTTCATTGCGAGGGCAGGATTATAATGGTTCAGCTGTAGGACCTCAAGATGTACTGACTCTTCATTGCAAGGACAGGATTCTAATGGTTCAGCTGTAGGACCTTAAGTTGTACTGACTGTTCATTGCTAGGCTAGGATTCTAATGGTTCAGCTGTAGGACCTCAAGATGTACTGATTGTTCATGGTTAGAGCAGGATTCTAATGGTTCAGCTATAGGACTTCAAGATGTACTGACTGTTGATGGTTAGGGCAGGATTCTAATGGTTCAGCTGTATGCCCTCAAGATGTACTGACTGTTCATGGTTAGCGCAGGATTCTAATGGTTCGGCTGTAGGACCTCCAGATGTACTGACTGTTTATGGTTAGGGCAGGATTCTAATTGTTCAGTGTAGGACCTCAAGATGTACTGACTGTTCATTGCTAGGGAAGGATTCTAATGGTTCAGCTGTAGGACCTCAAGATGTACTGACTGTTCATTGCTAGGGCAGGAATTTATTGGTTCAGTTGTAGGACCTCAAGATGTACTGAATGTTCATGGTTAGGGCAGGATTCTAATGGTTCAGCTGTAGGACCTGAAGATGTACTGACTGTTCATTGCTAGGGCAGGAATTTAATGGTTCAGTTGTGGGACCTCAAGATGTACTGAATGTTCATGGTTAGGGCAGGATTCTAATGGTTCAACTGTAGGACCTCAAGATGTCCTGAATTTCATTGCTAGGGCAGGATTCTAATGGTTCAGCTGTAGGACCTCAAGATGTACTGAATGTTCATGGTTAGGGCAGGATTGTAATGGTTCAGTTGTAGGACCTCAAGATGTAATAACTGTTCATGGTTAGTGCAGGATTCTAATGGTTCAGCTGTAGGACCTCAAGATGTACTGACTGTTCATTGCTAGGGCAGGATTCTAATGGTTCAGCTGTAGGACCTCAAGATGTACTGAATGTTCGTGGTTAGGGCAGGATTCTAATGGTTCAGCTGTAGGACCTCAAGATGTACTGACTGTTCATTGTTAGGGCAGGATTCTAATGGTTCAGCTGTAGGACCTCAAAATGTACTTACTGTACATTGTTAGGGCAGGATTCTAATGGTTCAGCTGTAGGACCTCAACATGTACTGACTGTTCATTGCTAGGGAAGGATTCTAATGGTTCAGCTGTAGGACCTCAAGATGTAATGACTGCACATTGCTAGGGCAGGATTCTAATGGTTCAGATGTAGGACCTCAAGATGTACTAACTGTTCATTGTTAAGGCAGGATTCTAATGGTTCAGATGTAGGACCTCAAGATGTACTGAATGTTCATTGTTAGGGCAGGATTCTAATGGTTCAGCTATAGGACCACAAGATGTACTGATTGTTTATGGTTAGGGCAGGAATCTAATGGTTCAGCTATAGGACCTCAAAATGCACTGACAGTTCATTGTTAGGGCAGGATTCTAATGGTTCAGCTGTAGGACCTCAAGATGTACTAACTGTTCATTGTTAGGGCAGGATTCTAATGGTTCAGATGTAGCACCTCAAAATGTACTGACTGTTCATGGTTTAGGCAGCATTCTAATGCTACAGCTATAGGACCTCAAGATGTACTAACTGTTTATGGTTAGGGCAGGATTCTAATGGTTCAGCTGTAGGACCTCAAGATCTACTGACTGTTTATGGTTAGGGCAGGATTCTAATTGTTCAGCTGTAGGACCTGAAGATGTACTGACGGTTCGTTGCTAGGGCAGGATTCTAATGGTTCAGCTGTAGGACCTCAACATGTACTGACTGTACATAGTTAGGGCAGGATTCTAATGGTTCAGCTGTAGGACCTTAAGATGTACTGACTGATCATTGCTAAGGCGGGATTCTAATGGTTCAGCTGTAGGACCTCAAGATGTACTGACTGTTCATGGTTAGGGCAGGATTCTAATGGTTCAGCTATAGGACCTCAAGATGTACTGACTGTTCATTGCTAGGGCAGGATTCTAATGGTTCAGCTGTAGGACCTCAATATGTACTGACTCTTCATTGCTAGGGCAGGATTCTAATGGTTCAGCTGTAAGACCAAAAGATGTACTGACTGTTCATTGCTAGGGCAGGATTTTAATGGTTCAGCTGTAGGACCTCAAGATGTACTGAATGTTCATTGTTAGGGCAGGATTCTAATGGTTCAGCTGTAGGACCTCAAGATGTACTGACTGTTCATTGTTAGGGCAGGATTCTAATGGTTCAGCTGTAGGACCTCAAGATGTACTGACTGTTCATTGTTAGGGCAGGATTCTAATGGTTCAGCTGTAGGACCTCAAAATGTACTGACTGTTCATTGTTAGGGCAGGATTCTAATGGTTCAGCTGTAGGACCTCAAGATGTACTGACTGTTCATTGTTAGGGCAGGATTCTAATGGTTCAGCTGTAGGACTTCAAAATGTACTTACTGTACATTGTTAGGGCAGGATTCTAATGGTTCAGCTGTAGGATCTCAAGATGTACTGACTGTTCATTGCTAGGGCAGGATTCCAATGGTTCAGCTGTAGGACCTCAACATGTACTGACTGTTTATTGCTAGGGAAGGATTCTACTGGTTCAGCTGTAGGACCTCAAGATGTAATGACTGCACATTGCTAGGGCAGGATTCTAATGGTTCAGATGTAGGACCTCAAGATGTACTAACTGTTCATTGTTAGGGCAGGATTCTAATGGTTCAGATGTAGGACCTCAAGATGTACTGAATGTTCATTGTTAGGGCAGGATTCTAATGGTTCAGCTATAGGACCACAAGATGTACTGACTGTTTATGGTTAGGGCAGGAATCTAATGGTTCAGCTATACGAACTCAAAATGCACTGACTGTTCATTGTTAGGGAAGGATTCTAATGGTTCAGCTGTAGGACCTCAAGATGTACTGACTGTTCATTGTTAGGGTAGGATTCTAATGGTTCAGCTGTAGGACCTCAAAATGTACTGACTGTTCATGGTTAGGGCAGCATTCTAATGGTACAGCTATAGGACCTCAAGATGTACTGATTTTTATGGTTAGGGCAGGATTCTAATGGTACAGCTGTAGGACCTCAAGATGTACTGACTGTTTATGGTTAGGGCAGGATTCTAATTGTTCAGCTGTAGGACCTCAAGATGTACTGACGGTTCATTGCTAGGGCAGGATTCTAATGGTTCAGCTGTAGGACCTCAACATGTACTGAGTGTACATAGTTAGGGCAGGATTCTAATGGTTCAGCTGTAGGACCTTAAGATGTACTGACTGTTCATTGCTAAGGCGGGATTCTAATGGTTCAGCTGTAGGACCTCAAGATGTACTGACTGTTCATGTTTAGGGCATGATTCTAATAGTTAAGCTGTAGGACCATAAGATGTACTGACTGTTCATTGCTAAGGCAGGATTCTAATGGTTCAGCTGTAGGACCTCAAGATGTACTGACTGTTCATGGTTAGGGCAGGATTATAATGGTTCAGCTATAGGACCTCAAGATGTACTGACTGTTCATTGCTAGGGCAGGATTCTAATGGTTCAGCTGTAGGACCTTAAGATGTACTGATGTTCATTGCTAGGACAGGATTCTAATGGTTCAGCTGTAGGATCTCAAGATGTACTGACTACATGGTTAGGGCAGGATTATAATGGTTCAGTTGTAGGACCTCAAGATTTAAAAACTGTTCATGGTTAGTGCAGGATTCTAATGGTTCAGCTGTAGGACCTCAAGATCTACTGACTGTTCATTGCTAGGGCAGGATTCTAATGGTTCTGCTGTAGGACATCAAGATGTACTGAATGTTCATGGTTAGGGAAGGATTCTAATGGTTCAGCTGTAGGACCTCAAGATGTACTGACTGTTCATTGTTAGGGCAGGATTCTAATGGTTCAGCTGTAGGACCTCAAAATGTACTTACTGTACATTGTTAGGGCAGGATTCTAATGGTTCAGCTGTAGGATCTCAAGAAGTACTGACTGTTCATTGCTAGGGCAGGATTCTAATGGTTCAGCTGTAGGACCTCAACATGTACTGACTGTTCATTGCTAGGGAAGGATTCTAATGGTTCAGCTGTAGGACCTCAAGATGTAATGACTGCACATTGCTAGGGCAGGATTCTAATGGGTCAGATGTAGGACCTCAAGATGTACTAACTGTTCATTGTTAGGGCAGGATTCTAATGGTTCAGATGTAGGACCTCAAGATGTACTGAATGTTCATTGTTAGGGCAGGATTCTAATGGTTCAGCTATAGGACCACAAGATGAACTGACTGTTTATGGTTAGGGCAGGAATCTAATGGTTCAGCTATAGGACCTCAAAATGCACTGACTGTTCATTGTTAGGGCAGGATTCTAATGGTTCAGCTGTAGGATCTCAAGATGTACTAACTGTTCATTGTTAGGGCAGGATTCTAATGGTTCAGATGTAGGACCTCAAAATGTACCGACTGTTCATGGTTAGGGCAGCATTCTAATGCTACAGCTATAGGACCTCAAGATGTACTGACTGTTTATGGTTAGGGCAGGATTCTAATGGTTCAGCTGTAGGACCTCAAGATGTACTGACGGTTCGTTGCTAGGGCAGGATTCTAATGGTTCAGCTGTAGGACCTCAACATGTACTGACTGTACATAGTTAGGGCAGGATTCTAATGGTTCAGCTGTAGGACCTTAAGATGTACTGACTGTTCACTGCTAAGGCGGGATTCTAATGGTTCAGCTGTAGGACCTCAAGATGTACTGACTGTTCATGTTTAGGGCATGATTCTAATGGTTCAGCTGTAGGACCATAAGATGTACTGACTGTTCATTGCTAAGGCAGGATTCTAATGGTTCAGCTATAGGACCTCAAGATGTACTGACTGTTCATTGCTAGGGCAGGATTCTAATGGTTCAGCATTAGGACCTCAATATGTACTGAATATTCATTGCTAGGGCAGGATTCTAATGGTTCAGCTGTAAGACCAAAAGATGTACTGACTGTTCATTGCTAGGGCAGGATTCTAATGGTTCAGCTGTAGGACCTCAAGATGTACTGAATGTTCATTGTTAGGGCAGGATTCTAATGGTTCAGCTGTAGGACCTCAAGATGTACTGACTGTTCATTGTTAGGGCAGGATTCTAATGGTTCAGCTGTAGGACCTCAAAATGTACTGACTGTTCATTGCTAGGGCAGGATTCTAATGGTTCAGCTGTAGGACCTTAAGATGTACTGATGTTCATTGCTAAGACAGGATTCTAATGGTTCAGCTGCAGGATCTCAAGATGTACTGACTACATGGTTAGGGCAGGGTTATAATGGTTCAGCTGTAGGATCTCAAGATGTATTGACTACATGGTTAGGGCAGGATTCTAATGGTTCAGCTGTAGGATCTCAAGACATAATGACTACATGGTTAGGGCAGGATTCTAATGGTTCAGCTGTAGGACCTCAAGATGTACTGACTACATGCTTAGGGCAGGATTCTAATGGTTCAGCTGTAGGACCTTAAGATGTACTGACTGTTCATGGTTAGGGCAGGATTCTAATGGTTAAGCTGTAGGACCTCAACATGTACTGACTGTTCATTGCGAGGGCAGGATTATAATGGTTCAGCAGTAGGACCTCAAGATGTACTGACTGTTCATTGCAAGGACAGGATTCTAATGGTTCAGCTGTAGGACCTTAAGATGTACTGACTGTTCATTGCTAGGGCAGGATTCTAATGGTTCAGCTGTAGGACCTCAACATGTACTGACTGTACATATTTAGGGCAGGACTATAATGGTTCAGCTGTAGGACCTAAAGATGTACTGACTGTTCATTGCTAGGGCAGGATTGTAATGGTTCAGTTGTAGGACCTCAACATGTACTGACTGTTCATTTGAAGGACAGGATTCTAATGGTTCAGCTGTAGGACCTTAAGATGTAATGACTGTTCATTGCTAGGGCAGGATTCTAATGGTTCAGCTGTAGGACCTCAACATGTACTGACTGTACATAGTTAGGGCAGGATTATAATAGTTCAGCTGTAGGACCTCAAGATGTACTGACTGTTCATTGATAGGGCAGGATTCTAATGGTTCAGCTGTAGGGCCTCAACATAAACTGACTGTACATAGTTAGGGCAGGATTATAATGGTTCAGCTGTAGGACCTTAAGATGTACTGACTGTTCATTGCTAAGGCAGGATTGTAATGGTTCAGCTGTAGGACCTCAAGGTGTACTGACTGTACATAGTTAGGGCAGGATTATAATGGTTCAGCTGTAGGACCTCAAGATGTATTGAATGTTAATGGTTAGGGCAGGATTCTAATGGTTAAGCTGTAGGACCTCATGTTGTACTGACTGTTCATTGCTAGGACAGCATTCTAATGGTTCATTTTTAGGACCTCAAAATGTACTGACTACATGGTTAGGGCAGGATTATAATGGTTCAGCTGTAGGACCTTAAGAAGTACTGACTACATGGTTAGGGCAGGATTATAATGGTTCAGCTGTAGGATCTCAAGATGTACTGACTACATGGATAGGGCAGGATTATAATGGTTCAGCTGTAGGATCTCAAGATGTACTGACTACATGGTCAGGGCAGGATTATAATGGTTCAGCTGTAGGACCTTAAGAAGTACTGACTGTTCATTGCTAGGACTGGATTATAATGCTTCAGCTGTAGGATCTCAAGATGTACCTACTGTTCATTGCTAGGGCAGGTCTCTAATGGTTCAGCTGTAGGACCTCAAGATGTACTGACTGTTCAATGCTAGGGCAGGATTCTAATGGTTCAGCTGTAGGACCTCAAGATGCACTGAATGTTCATGCTTAGGGCAGGATTGCAATGGTTCAGTTGTAGGACCTCAAGATGTAGTGACTGTTCATGGTCAGGGCAGGATTCTAATGGTTCAGCTGTTGGACTCCAAGATGTACTGAATGTTCATGGTTAGGGCGGGATTCTAATGGTTAAGCTGTAGGACCTCAAGATGTAATGACCGTCCATGGTTAGGGCAGGATTCTAATGGTTCAGCTGTAGGACCTCAAGATGTACTGACTGTTCATTGCTAGGGCAGGAATTTATTGGTTCAGTTGTAGGACCTCAAGATGTACTGAATGTTCATGGTTAGGGCAGGATTCTAATGGTTCAGCTGTAGGACCTTAAGATGTACTGACTGTTCATTGCTAGGGCAGGAATTTAATGGTTCAGTTGTGGGACCTCAAGATGTACTGAATGTTCATGGTTAGGGCAGGATTCTAATGGTTCAACTGTAGGACCTCAACATGTATTGACTACATGGTTAGGGCAGGATTCTAATGGTTCAGCTGTAGGATCTCAAGACATAATGACTACATGGTTAGGGCAGGATTCTAATGGTTCAGTTGTAGGACCTCAAGATGTAATAACTGTTCATGGTTAGTGCAGGATTCTAATGGTTCAGCTGTAGGACCTGAAGATGTACTGACTGTTCATTGCTAGGGCAGGATTCTAATGGTTCAGCTGTAGGACCTCAAGATGTACTGAATGTTCATGGTTAGGGCAGGATTCTAATGGTTCAGCTGTAGGACCTCAAGATGTACTGACTGTTCATTGTTAGGGCAGGATTCTAATGGTTCAGCTGTAGGACCTCAAAATGTACTTACTGTACATTGTTAGGGCAGGATTCTAATGGTTCAGCTGTAGGATCTCAAGATGTACTGACTGTTCATTGCTAGGGCAGGATTCTAATGGTTCAGCTGTAGGAGCTCAACATGTACTGACTGTTCATTGCTAGGGAAGGATTCTAATGGTTCAGCTGTAGGACCTCAAGACGTAATGACTGCACATTGCAAGGGCAGGATTCTAATGGTTCAGATGTAAGACCTCAAGATGTACTAACTGTTCATTGTTAGGGCAGGATTCTAATGGTTCAGATTTAGGACCTCAAGATGTACTGAATGTTCATTGTTAGGGCAGGATTCTAATGGTTCAGCTTTAGGACCACAAGATGTACTGACTGTTTGTGGTTAGGGCAGGAATCTAATGGTTCAGCTATAGGACCTCAAAATGCACTGACTGTTCATTGTTAGGGCAGGATTCTAATGGTTCAGCTGTAGGACCTCAAGATGTACTAACTGTTCATTGTTAGGGCAGGATTCTAATGGTTCAGATGTAGGACCTCAAAATGTACTGACTGTTCATGGTTTAGGCAGCATTCTAATGCTACAGCTATAGGACCTCAAGATGTACTAACTGTTTATGGTTAGGGCAGGATTCTAATGGTTCAGCTGTAGGACCTTAAGATGTACTGACTGTTTATGGTTACGGCAGGATTCTAATTGTTCAGCTGTAGGACCTCAAGATGTACTGACGGTTCGTTGCTAGGGCAGGATTCTAATGGTTCAGCTGTAGGACCTCAACATGTACTGAGTGTACATAGTTAGGGCAGGATTCTAATGGTTCAGCTGTAGGACCTTAAGATGTACTGACTGTTCATTGCTAAGGCGGGATTCTAATGGTTCAGCTGTAGGACCTCAAGATGTACTGACTGTTCATGTTTACGGCATGATTCTAATGGTTCAGCTGTAGGACCATAAGATGTACTGACTGTTCATTGCTAAGGCAGGATTCTAATGGTTCAGCTGTAGGACCTCAAGATGTACTGACTGTTCATGGTTAGGGCAGGATTCTAATGGTTTAGCTATACGACCTCAAGATGTACTGACTGTTCATTGCTAGGGCAGGATTCTAATGGTTCAGCTGTAGGACCTCAATATGTACTGACTATTCATTGCTAGGGCAGGATTCTAATGGTTCAGCTGTAATACCAAAAGATGTACTGACTGTTCATTGCTAGGGCAGGATTCTAATGGTTCAGCTGTAGGACCTCAAGATGTACTGAATGTTCATTGTTAGGGCAGGATTCTAATGGTTCAGCTGTAGGACCTCAAGATGTACTGACTGTTCATTGTTAGGGCAGGATTCTAATGGTTCAGCTGTAGGACCTCAAAATGTACTGACTGTTCATTGTTAGGGCAGGATTCTAATGGTTCAGCTGTAGGACCTCAAGATGTACTGACTGTTCATTGTTAGGGCAGGATTCTAATGGTTCAGCTGTAGGACCTCAAAATGTACTGACTGTTCATTGTTAGGGCAGGATTCTAATGGTTCAGCTGTAGGACCTCAAGATGTACTGACTGTTCATTGTTAGGGCAGGATTCTAATGGTTCCGCTGTAGGACCTCAAGATGTACTGACTGTTCATTGTTAGGGCAGGATTCTAATGGTTCAGCTGTAGGACCTCAAAATGTACTTACTGTACATTGTGAGGGTAGGATTCTAATGGTTCAGCTGTAGGATCTCAAGATGTACTGACTGTTCATTGCTAGGGCAGGATTCTAATGGTTCAGCTGTAGGACCTCAACATGTACTGACTGTTTATTGCTAGGGAAGGATTCTAATGGTTCAACTGCTGGACCTCAAGATGTAATGACTGCACATTGCTAGGGCAGGATTCTAATGGTTCAGATGTAGGACCTCAAGATGTACTAACTGTTCATTGTTAGGGCAGGATTCTAATGGTTCAAATATAGGACCTCAAGATGTACTGACTGTTTATGGTAAGGGCAGGAATCTAATGGTTCAGCTATAAGAACTCAAAATGCACTGACTGTTCATTGTTAGGGCAGGATTCTAATGGTTCAGCTGTAGGACCTCAAAATGTACTGACTGTTCATGGTTAGGGCAGCATTCTAATGGTACAGCTATAGGACCTCAAGATGTACTGACTGTTTATGGTTAGGGCAGGATTCTAATGGTACAGCTGTAGGACCTCAAGATGTACTGACTGTTTATGGTTAGGGCAGGATTCTAATTGTTCAGCTGTAGGACCTCAAGATGTACTGACGGTCATTGCTAGGGCAGGATTCTAATGGTTCAGCTGTAGGACCTCATCATGTACTGAGTGTACATAGTTAGGGCAGGATTCTAATGGTTCAGCTGTAGGACCTTAAGATGTACTGACTGTTCATTGCTAAGGCGGGATTCTAATGGTTCAGCTGTAGGACCTCAAGATGTACTGACTGTTCATGTTTAGGGCATGATTCTAATAGTTAAGCTGTAGGACCATAAGATGTACTGACTGTTCATTGCTAAGGCAGGATTCTAATGGTTCAGCTGTAGGACCTCAAGATGTACTGACTGTTCATGGTTAGGGCAGGATTCTAATGGTTCAGCTATAGGACCTCAAGATGTACTGACTGTTCATTGCTAGGGCAGGATTCTAATGGTTCAGCTGTAGGACCTCAATATGTACTGACTATTCATTGCTAGGGCAGGAATCTAATGGTTCAGCTGTAAGACCAAAAGATGTACTGACTGTTCATTGCTAGGGCAGGATTCTAATGGTTCAGCTGTAGGACCTTAAGATGTACTGATGTTCATTGCTAAGACAGGATTCTAATGATTCAGCTGCAGGATCTCAAGATGTACTGACTACATGGTTAGGGCAGGGTTATAATGGTTCAGCTGTAGGATCTCAAGATGTATTGACTACATGGTTAGGGCAGGATTCTAATGGTTCAGCTATAGGACCTCAAGATGTACTGACTGTTCATTGCTAGGGCAGGATTCTAATGGTTCAGCTGTAGGACCTCAATATGTACTGACTATTCATTGCTAGGGCAGGATTCTAATGGTTCAGCTGTAGGACCTCAAGATGTACTGAATGTTCATTGTTAGGGCAGGATTCTAATGGTTCAGCTGTAGGACCTCAAGATGTACTGACTGTTCATTGTTAGGGCAGGATTCTAATGGTTCAGCTGTAGGACCTCAATATGTACTGACTGTTCATTGTTAGGGCAGGATTCTAATGGTTCAGCTGTAGGACCTCAAGATGTACTGACTGTTCATTGTTAGGGCGGGATTCTAATGGTTCAGCTGTAGGACCTCAAAATGTACTGACTGTTCATTGTTAGGGCAGGATTCTAATGGTTCAGCTGTAGGACCTCAAGATGTACTGACTGTTAATTGCTAGGGCAGGATTCTAATGGTTCAGTTGTAGGACCTATAGGTGTACTGAATATTCATTGCTAGTACAGCATTCTAATGGCTCAGCTACAGGACCTCAAGATGTACTGACTGTTCATTGCAAGCGCAGGATTCTATTGGTTCAGTTGTAGGACCTTATAATGTACTGACTTATCATTCCTAGGGCAGGATTCTAATGGTTCAGTTGTAGGACCTCAAGATGAACTGAATGTTCATTGTTAGGACAGCATTCTAATTGTTCAGCTCTAGATCCTCAAGATATACTGAATGTTCATTGTTAGCGTAGGATTCTAATTGCTCAGCTTTAGGATCTCAAGATATACTGATGTTCATTGTTAGGGCAGGATTCTAATGGCTCAGCTTTGGGATCTCAAGATATACTGAATGTTCATTGTTAGCGCAGGATTCTAATGGCTCAGCTTTAGGATCTCAAGATGTACTGAATGTTCATTGTTGGGGCAGGATTCTAGTGGCTCAGCTTTAGGATCTCAAGATGTACTGAATGTCATTGTTAGCGCAGAATTCTAATTGCTCAACCTTAGGATCTCAAGATATACTGAATGTTCATTGTTAGCGCAGGATTCTAATTGCTCAGCTTTAGGATCTCAAGATATACTGAATGTTCATTGTTAGGGCAGGATTTTAATGGCTCAGCTTTAGGATCTCAAGATATACTGCATGTTCATTGTTAGGGCAGGATTTTAATGCCTCATATTTAGAATCTCAAGAGATACTGAATGTTCATTGTTACCGCAGGATTCTAAAGGCTCAGCTTTACGATCTCAAGATGTACTGAATGTTCATTGTTAGCGCAGGATTCTAATGGCTCAGCTCTAGAACCTTTAGATGTACTGAATGTTCATTGTTAGGACAGGATTCTAATTGTTATGCTCTAGAACCTCAAGATGCACTGAATGTTCATTGCTAGAACAGGATTCTAATTGTTCAGCTCTAGAACCTCAAGATGTACTGAATGTTCATTGTTAGGACAGCATTCTAATAGTTCAGCTCTAGAACTTCAAGATGTACTGAATGTTCATTGTTAGGGCAGGATTTTAATTGTTCAGCTCTAGAACCTCAGGATATACTTAATGTTCATTGTTAGGACAGGATTCTAATTGTACAGCTCTAGAACCTTTAGATGTACTGAATGTTCATTGTTGGACAGGATTCTAATTGTTCAGCTATAGAACCTCAAGATGTACTGAATGTCCATTGTTAGGACAGGATCCTACTTGTTCAGCTCTAGAACCTCAAGATGTACTGAATGTTCATTGTTAGGACAGGATTCTAATTGTACAGCTCTAGAACCTTTAGATGTACTGAATGTTCATTGTTTGACAGGATTCTAATTGTTCAGGTCTAGCACCTCAAGATGTACTGAATGTTCATTGTTAGGACAGGATCCTACTTGTTCAGCTCTAGAATCTCAAGATGTACTGAATGTTCATTGTTAGGGCAGGATTCTAATTGTTCAGCTCTAGAACCTCTAGATGTACTGAATGTTCATTGTTAGGGCAGGATTCTAATTGTTCAGCTCTAGAACCTCAAGATGTACTGAATGTTCATTGTTAGGACAGGATTCTAAATGTTCAGCTCTAGAACCTCAAGATGTACTGAATGTTCATTGTTAGGAAAGGATTCTAATTGTTCAGCTCTAGAACCTCAAGATATACTGAATGTTCATTGTTAGGACAGGATTCTAAATGTTCAGCTCTAGAACCTCAAGATATACTGAATGTTCATTGTTAGGACAGGATTCTATGGCTCAGCTCTAGAACCTCAAGATGTACTGAATGTTCATTGTTAGGACCGGATCCTAATTGTTCGGCTCTAGAAACTCAAGATGTACTGAATGTTCATTATCAGGACAGGATTCTAATTGTTCAGCTCTAGAACCTCAAGATGTACTGAACGTTCATTGTTAGGACAGGATTCTAATTGTTCAGCTCTAGAACCTCAAGATGTACTGAATGTTCATTGCTTGGACAGGATTCTAATTGTTCAGCTCTAGAACCTCAAGATGTACTGAATGTTCATTGTTAGGACAGCATTCTAATTGTTCAGCTCTAGAACCTCAAGATGTACTGAATGTTCATTGTTAGGGCAGGATTTTAATTGTTCAGCTCTAGATTCTCAAGATTTACTGAATGTTCATTGTTAGGACAGGATTCTAATTTTGCAGCTCTAGACCCTTTGGATGTACTGAATGTTCATTGTTGGACAGGTTTCTAATTGTACAGCTCTAGAACCTCAAAATGTACTGAATGTTCATTGTTAGGACAGGATTCTAATTGTTCAGCTCTAGAACCTCAAGATGTACTGAATGTTCATTGTTAGGGCAGGATTCTAATGGCTCAGATTTAGGATCTCAAGATATACTGAATGTTCATTGTTAGGGCAGGCTTCTAATGGTTAAGCTGTAGGACCTCAAGATGTAATGACTGTTCATGGTTAGGGCACGATTCTAATGGTTCAGCTGTAGGACCTCAAGATGTACTGAATGTTTATGGTTAGGGCAGGATTCCAATGGTTCAGCTGTAGGACCTCAAGATGTACTGACTGTTCATTGCTAGGGCAGGACTCTAATGGTTCAGTTGTAGTACCTATAGATGTACTGAATATTCATTGCTAGCACAGCATTCTAATGGTTCAGCTACAGGACCTTAAGATGTGCTGACTGTTCATTGCAAGGGCAGGATTCTAATGGTTCAGTTGTAGGACCTTATAATGTACTGACTGTTCATTCCTAGGGCAGGATTCTAATAGTTCAGTTGTAGGACCTATATATGTACTGACTGTACATAGTTAGGGCAGGATTATAATGGTTCAGCTACAGGACCTCAAGATGTACTGACTGTTCATTGCTAGGGCAGGATTCTATTGGTTCAGTTATAGGACCTAAAGATGTACTGAATATTCATTGCTAGAGCAGCATTCTAATGGTTCAGCTACAGTACCTCAAGATGTACTGACTGTTCATTGCAAGGGCAGGATACTAATGGCTCAGTTGTAGGATCTTATAATGAACTGACTGTTCATTGCTAGGGCAGGATTCTAATGGTTCAGTTGTAGGACCTTAAATTGTACTGAATGTTCATTGCTAGGGCAGAATTCGAATTGTTCAGTTGTAGGACATCAAGATGTACTGACTGTTCATTGCTAGGGCAGGATTCTAATGGTTCAACTGTAGGACTTCAAGATGTACTGACTGTTCATTGCTAGGGCAGGATTCTAATGGTTAAGCTGTAGGACCTCAAGATGTTCTGACTGTTCATTGCTAGGGCAGGATTCTAATGGTTAAGCTGTAGGACCTCAAGATGTACTGACTGTTCATTGCTAGGGCAGGATTCTAATGGTTCAGCTGTAGGACCTCAAGATGTACTGAACGTTCATGGTTAGGGCAGGATTCTAATGGTTCAGCTGTAGGACATCAAGATGTACTGAATGTTCATGGTTAGGGCAGGATTCTAATGGTTCAGTTGTAGGACCTCAAGTTGTAATGACTGCTCATGGTTAGGGCAGGATTCTAATGGTTCAGTTGTAGGACCTCAAGTTGTAATGACTGCTCATGGTTAGGGCAGGATTCTAATGGTTCAGCTGTAGGACCTCAAGATGTACTGAATGTTCATGGGTAGGGCGGGATTCTAATGGTTAAGCTGTAGGACCTCAAGATGTAATGACTGTTCATTGCTAGGGCAGGATTCTAATGGTTCAGCTGTAGGACCTCAACATGTACTGACTGTTCATGGTTAGGGCAGGATTCTAATGGTTCAGCTGTAGGATCTCAAGATGTACCGACTGT
The DNA here is from genome assembly GCA_030765065.1 of Deroplatys truncata. NCBI lineage: Eukaryota > Metazoa > Arthropoda > Insecta > Mantodea > Mantidae > Deroplatys > Deroplatys truncata. The sequence continues at coordinate 4,274,450 of CM060981.1, read as the reverse complement.
TCATGGTTAGGACAAAATTATAATGGTTCAGCTGTAGGATCCCAAGATGTACTGACTACATGGTTAGGGCAGGATTATAATGGTTCAGCTGTAGGATCTCAAGATGTACTGACTACATGGTTAGGGCAGGATTATAATGGGTCAGCATTAGGACCTCAAGATGCACTGACTGTTCATTCCTAGTGCAGGATTGTAACGGTTCAACTTCAGGACTTTAAGATGTAATCACTGTTCATGGTTAGGGCAAGATTCTAATGGTTCAACTGTAGGACCTCAAGATGTACTGACTGTTCATTGCTAGGGCAGGATTCTAATGGTTCAGCTGTAGGATCTCAAGATGTACTGAATGTTCATGTTTGGGGCGGGATTATATTGGTTAAGCTGTAGGACCTCAAGATGTAATGACTGTTAATGGTTAGGGCAGGATTCTATTGGTTCAGCTGTAGGACCTCAAGATGTACTGAATGTTCATTGCTAGGGCAGGATTCTAATGGTTCAGCTGTAGGACCTTAAGATGTACTGATGTTCATTGCTACGACAGGATTCTAATGGTTCAGCTGTAGGATCTCAAGATGTACTGACTACATGGTTAGGGCAGGATTATAATGGTTAAGCTGTAGGATCTCAAGATGTATTGACTACATGGTTAGGGCAGGATTCTAATGGTTCAGCTGTAGGATCTCAAGACATAATGACTACATGGTTAGTGCAGGATTCTAATGGTTCAGCTGTAGGACCTCAAGATGTACTGACTACATGCTTAGGGCAGGATTCTAATGGTTCAGCTGTAGGACCTTAAGATGTACTGACTGTTCATGGTTAGGGCAGGATTCTAATGGTTAAGCTGTAGGACCTCAACATGTACTGACTGTTCATTGCGAGGGCAGGATTATGGTTCAGCTGTAGGACCTCAAGATCTACTGACTGTTCATTGCAAGGACAGGATTCTAATGGTTCAGCTGTAGGACCTTAAGATGTACTGACTGTTCATTGCTAGGGCAGGATTCTAATGGTTCAGCTGTAGGACCTCAACATGTACTGACTGTACATAGTTAGGGCAGGACTATAATGGTTCAGCTGTAGGACCTAAAGATGTACTGACTGTTCATTGCTAGGGCAGGATTGTAATGGTTCAGCTGTAGGACCTCAACATGTACTGACTGTTCATTGCAAGGACAGGATTCTAATGGTTCAGCTGTAGGACCTTAAGATGTAATGACTGTTCATTGCTAGGGCAGGATTCTAATGGTTCAGCTGTAGGACCTCAACATGTACTGACTGTACATAGTTAGGGCAGGATTATAATGGTTCAGCTGTAGGACCTCAAGATGTACTGACTGTTCATTGATAGGGCAGGATTCTAATGGTTCAGCTGTAGGGCCTCAACATGTACTGACTGTACATAGTTAGGGCAGGATTATAATGGTTCAGCTGTAGGACCTTAAGATGTACTGACTGTTCATTGCTAAGGCAGGATTGTAATGGTTCAGCTGTAGGACCTCAAGGTGTACTGACTGTACATAGTTAGGGCAGGATTATAATGGTTCAGCTGTAGGACCTCAAGATGTATTGAATGTTACTGGTTAGGGCAGGATTCTAATGGTTCAGCTGTAGGACCTCACGTTGTACTGACTGTTCATTGCTAGGACAGCATTCTAATGGTTCAGCTTTAGGACCTCAAAATGTACTGACTACATGGTTAGGGCAGGATTATAATGGTTCAGCTGTAGGACCTTAAGAAGTACTGACTACATGGTTAGGGCAGGATTATAATGGTTCAGCTGTAGGATCTCAAGATGTACTGACTACATGGTTAGGGCAGGATTATAATGGTTCAGCTGTAGGATCTCAAGATGTACTGACTACATGGTCAGGGCAGGATTATAATGGTTCAGCTGTAGGACCTTAAGAAGTACTGACTGTTCATTGCTAGGACTGGATTATAATGGTTCAGCTGTAGGATCTCAAGATGTACTGACTACATGGTTAGGGCAGGATTATAATGGTTCAGCTGTAGGATCTCAAGATGTACTGACTACATGGTTAGGGCAGGATTATAATGGTTCAGCTGTAGGACCTTAAGAAGTACTGACTGTTCATTGCTAGGACAGGCTTCTAATGGTTCAGCTGTAGGAACTCAAGACGTAATGACTACATGGTTAGGGCAGGATTCTAATGGTTCAGCTGTAGGATCTTAAGATGTACTGACTGTTCATGGTTAGGGCAGGATTCTAATGGTTCAGCTGTAGGACCTTGAGATGTACTGACTACATGGTTAGGGCTGGATTCTAATGGTTCAGCTGTAGGACCTCAAGATGTACTGACTACATGGTTAGGGCAGGATTCTAATGGTTCAGCTGTAGGACCTTAAGATGTACTGACTGTTCATGGTTAGGGCAGGATTCTAATGGTTAAGCTGTAGAACCTCAACATGTACCGGCTGTTCATTGCGAGGGCAGGATTATAATGGTTCAGCTGTAGGACCTCAAGATGTACTGACTGTTCATTGCAAGGACAGGATTCTAATGGTTCAGCTGTAGGACCTCAACATGTACTGTCTGTACATAGTTAGGGCAGGATTATAATGGTTCAGCTGTAGGACCTCAAGATGTACTGACTGTTCATTGCTAGGGCAGGATTCTAATGGTTCAGCTGTAGGACCTCAAGATGTACTGAATGTTCATGGTTAGGGCAGGATTCTAATGGTTCAGTTGTAGGACCTCAAGATTTAATAACTGTTCATGGTTAGTGCAGGATTCTAATGGTTCAGCTGTAGGACCTCAAGATCTACTGACTGTTCATTGCTAGGGCAGGATTCTAATGGTTCAGCTGTAGGACCTCAAGATGTACTGAATGTTCATGGTTAGGGAAGGATTCTAATGGTTCAGCTGTAGGACCTCAAGATGTACTGACTGTTCATTGTTAGGGCAGGATTCTAATGGTTCAGCTGTAGGACCTCAAAATGTACTTACTGTACATTGTTAGGGCAGGATTCTAATGGTTCAGCTGTAGGATCTCAAGAAGTACTGACTGTTCATTGCTAGGGCAGGATTCTAATGGTTCAGCTGTAGGACCTCAACATGTACTGACTGTTCATTGTTAGGGCAGGATTCTAATGGTTCAGATGTAGGACCTCAAAATGTACCGACTGTTCATGGTTAGGGCAGCATTCTAATGCTACAGCTATAGGACCTCAAGATGTACTGACTGTTTATGGTTAGGGCAGGATTCTAATGGTTCAGCTGTAGGACCTCAAGATGTACTGACGGTTCGTTGCTAGGGCAGGATTCTAATGGTTCAGCTGTAGGACCTCAACATGTACTGACTGTACATAGTTAGGGCAGGATTCTAATGGTTCAGCTGTAGGACCTTAAGATGTACTGACTGTTCATTGCTAAGGCGGGATTCTAATGGTTCAGCTGTAGGACCTTAAGATGTACTGATGTTCATTGCTAAGACAGGATTCTAATGATTCAGCTGCAGGATCTCAAGATGTACTGACTACATGGTTAGGGCAGGGTTATAATGGTTCAGCTGTAGGATCTCAAGATGTATTGACTACATGGTTAGGGCAGGATTCTAATGGTTCAGCTATAGGACCTCAAGATGTACTGACTGTTCATTGCTAGGGCAGGATTCTAATGGTTCAGCTGTAGGACCTCAATATGTACTGACTATTCATTGCTAGGGCAGGATTCTAATGGTTCAGCTGTAGGACCTCAAGATGTACTGAATGTTCATTGTTAGGGCAGGATTCTAATGGTTCAGCTGTAGGACCTCAAGATGTACTGACTGTTCATTGTTAGGGCAGGATTCTAATGGTTCAGCTGTAGGACCTCAAAATGTACTGACTGTTCATTGTTAGGGCAGGATTCTAATGGTTCAGCTGTAGGACCTCAAGATGTACTGACTGTTCATTGTTAGGGCAGGATTCTAATGGTTCAGCTGTAGGACCTCAAGATGTACAGACTGTTCATTGTTAGGGCAGGATTCTAATGGTTCAGCTGTAGGACCTCAACATGTACTGACTGTTCATTGCTAGGGAGGGATTCTAATGGTTCAGCTGTAGGACCTCAAGATGTAATGACTGCACATTGCTAGGGCAGGATTCTAATGGTTCAGATGTAGGACCTCAAGATGTACTAACTGTTCAGTATTAGGGCAGGATTCTAATGGTTCAGATGTAGGACCTCAAAATGTACTGAATGTTCATTGTTAGGGTAGGATTCTAATGGTTCAGCTATAGGACCACAAGATGTACTGACTGTTTATGGTTAGGGCAGGAATCTAATGGTTCAGCTATAGGACCTCAAAATACACTGACTGTTCATTTTAGGGCAGGATTCTAATGGTTCAGCTGTAGGACCTCAAGATGTACTGACTGTTCATTGTTAGGGTAGGATTCTAATGGTTCAGCTGTAGGACCTCAAAATGTACTGACTGTTCATGGTTAGGGCAGCATTCTAATGGTACAGCTATAGGACCTCAAGATGTACTGACTGTATATGGTTAGGGCAGGATTCTAATGGTACAGCTGTAGGACCTCAAGATGTACTGACTGTTTATGGTTAGGGCAGGATTCTAATTGTTCAGCTGTAGGACCTCAAGATGTACTGACGGTTCATTGCTAGGGCAGGATTATAATGGTTCAGCTGTAGGACCTCAACATATACTGAGTGTACATAGTTAAGGCATGATTCTAATGGTTCAGCTGTAGGACCTTAAGATGTACTGACTGTTTATGGTTAGGGCAGGATTCTAATGGTTCAGTGTAGGACCTCAAGATGTACTGACTGTTCATGTTTAGGGCATGATTCTAATGGTTCAGCTGTAGGACCTCAACATGTACTGACTGTTCATGGTTAGGGCAGGATTCTAATGGTTCAGCTGTAGGATCTCAAGATGTACCGACTGTTCATGGTTAGGACAAAATTATAATGGTTCAGCTGTAGGATCCCAAGATGTACTGACTACATGGTTAGGGCAGGATTCTAATGGTTCAGCTGTAGGACCTTGAGATGTACTGACTACATGGTTAGGGTAGGATTCTAATGGTTCAGCTGTAGGACCTCAAGATGTACTGACTACATGGTTAGGGCTGGATTCTAATGGTTCAGCTCTTGGACCTTAAGATGTACTGACTGTTCATGGTTAGGGCAGGATTCTAATGGTTAAGCTGTAGAACCTCAACATGTACCGACTGTTCATTGCGAGGGCAGGATTATAATGGTTCAGCTGTAGGACCTCAAGATGTACTGACTGTTCATTGCAAGGACAGGATTCTAATGGTTCAGCTGTAGGACCTCAACATGTACTGTCTGTACATAGTTAGGGCAGGATTATAATGGTTCAGCTGTAGGACCTAAAGATGTACTGACCATTCATTGCTAGGGCAGGATTCTAATGGTTCAGCTGTAGGACCTCAACATGTACTGGCTTTTCATTGCAAGGACAGGATTCTAATGGTTCAGCTGTAGGACGTTAAGATGTACTGACTGTTCATTGCTAGGGCAGGATTCTAATGGTTCAGTTGTAGGACCTCAACATGTACTGACTGTACATAGTTAGGGCAGGATTATAATGGTTCAGCTGTAGGACCTCAAGATGTACTGACTGTTCATTGCTAGGGCAGGATTCTAATGGTTCAGCTGTAGGACCTCAACATGTACTGACTGTACATAGTTAGGGCAGGATTATAATGGTTCAGCTGTAGGACCTTAACATGTGACTGTACATAGTTAGGGCAGGATTCTAATGGTTAAGCTGTAGGACCTCAACATGTACTGACTGTACATAGTTAGGGCAGGATTCAATTGGTTCAGCTGTAGGACCTCAAGATGTACTGAATGTTCATGGTTAGGGCGTGATTCTAATGGTTAAGTTTAGGACCTCAAGATGTAATGACTGTTCATGGTTAGGGCAGGATTCAAATGGATTCAGCTGTAGGACCTTAAGATATACTGAATGTTTATTGCTAGGGCAGGACTCTAATGGTTAAGCTGTAGGACCTCAAGATGTACTGACTATTCATGGTTAAGGCAGGATTCTAATGGTTCAGCTGTAGGACTTGAAGATGTACTGACTGTTCATGGTTAGGGCAGGATTCTAATGTTTCAGCTGTAGGACCTCAAGATGTACTGAGTGTTCATGGTTAGGACAGGATTATAATGGTACAGTTGTAGGATTTCAAGATGTACTGACTACATGGTTAGGGCAGGATTATAATGGTTGAGCTGTAGGATCTCAAGATGTACTGACTACATGGTTAGGGCAGGATTATAATGGTTCAGCTATAGGACCTCAAGATGTACTGACTGTTTATGGTTAGGGCAGGATTCCAATGGTTCAGCTGTAGGCCTCAAGATGTACTGACTGTTCATTGCTAGGGCAGGATTCTAATGGTTCAGCTGTAGGACCTAAGATGTACTGACTGTTCATTACTAGGGCAGGACTTTAATGGTTCAGTTGTAGGACCTCAAGATGTACTGAAAGTTCATGGTTAGGGCAGGATTCTAATGGTTCAGCTGTAGGACCTCAAGATGTACTGACTGTTCATTGCTAGGGCAGGATTCTAATGGTTAGGCTGTAGGACCTCAAGATGCACTGACTGTTCATTGCTAGAGTAGGATTCTAATGGTTAAGCTGTAGAACCTCAAGAGGTACTCACTGTTCATTGCTAGGGCAGGATTCTAATGGTTCAGCTGTAGGACCTCAAGATGTACTGACTGTTCATGGTTAGGGAAGGATTATAATGGTTCAGCTGCAGGACCTCACGATGTACTGACTACATGGTTAGGGCAGGATTCTAATGGTTCAGCTGTAGGACCTCAAGATGTACTGACTGTTCATTGCGAGGGCAGGATTATAATGGTTCAGCTGTAGGACCTCAAGATGTACTGACTCTTCATTGCAAGGACAGGATTCTAATGGTTCAGCTGTAGGACCTTAAGTTGTACTGACTGTTCATTGCTAGGCTAGGATTCTAATGGTTCAGCTGTAGGACCTCAAGATGTACTGATTGTTCATGGTTAGAGCAGGATTCTAATGGTTCAGCTATAGGACTTCAAGATGTACTGACTGTTGATGGTTAGGGCAGGATTCTAATGGTTCAGCTGTATGCCCTCAAGATGTACTGACTGTTCATGGTTAGCGCAGGATTCTAATGGTTCGGCTGTAGGACCTCCAGATGTACTGACTGTTTATGGTTAGGGAGGGATTCTAATTGTTCAGTGTAGGACCTCAAGATGTACTGACTGTTCATTGCTAGGGAAGGATTCTAATGGTTCAGCTGTAGGACCTCAAGATGTACTGACTGTTCATTGCTAGGGCAGGAATTTATTGGTTCAGTTGTAGGACCTCAAGATGTACTGAATGTTCATGGTTAGGGCAGGATTCTAATGGTTCAGCTGTAGGACCTGAAGATGTACTGACTGTTCATTGCTAGGGCAGGAATTTAATGGTTCAGTTGTGGGACCTCAAGATGTACTGAATGTTCATGGTTAGGGCAGGATTCTAATGGTTCAACTGTAGGACCTCAAGATGTCCTGAATTTCATTGCTAGGGCAGGATTCTAATGGTTCAGCTGTAGGACCTCAAGATGTACTGAATGTTCATGGTTAGGGCAGGATTGTAATTGTTCAGCTCTAGAACCTCTAGATGTACTGAATGTTCATTGTTAGGGCAGGATTCTAATTGTTCAGCTCTAGAACCTCAAGATGTACTGAATGTTCATTGTTAGGACAGGATTCTAAATGTTCAGCTCTAGAACCTCAAGATGTACTGAATGTTCATTGTTAGGAAAGGATTCTAATTGTTCAGCTCTAGAACCTCAAGATATACTGAATGTTCATTGTTAGGACAGGATTCTAAATGTTCAGCTCTAGAACCTCAAGATATACTGAATGTTCATTGTTAGGACAGGATTCTATGGCTCAGCTCTAGAACCTCAAGATGTACTGAATGTTCATTGTTAGGACCGGATCCTAATTGTTCGGCTCTAGAAACTCAAGATGTACTGAATGTTCATTATCAGGACAGGATTCTAATTGTTCAGCTCTAGAACCTCAAGATGTACTGAACGTTCATTGTTAGGACAGGATTCTAATTGTTCAGCTCTAGAACCTCAAGATGTACTGAATGTTCATTGCTTGGACAGGATTCTAATTGTTCAGCTCTAGAACCTCAAGATGTACTGAATGTTCATTGTTAGGACAGCATTCTAATTGTTCAGCTCTAGAACCTCAAGATGTACTGAATGTTCATTGTTAGGGCAGGATTTTAATTGTTCAGCTCTAGATTCTCAAGATTTACTGAATGTTCATTGTTAGGACAGGATTCTAATTTTGCAGCTCTAGACCCTTTGGATGTACTGAATGTTCATTGTTGGACAGGTTTCTAATTGTACAGCTCTAGAACCTCAAAATGTACTGAATGTTCATTGTTAGGACAGGATTCTAATTGCTCAGCTCTAGAACCTCAAGATGTACTGAATGTTCATTGTTAGGGCAGGATTCTAATGGCTCAAATTTAGGATCTCAAGATATACTGAATGTTCATTGTTAGGGCAGGCTTCTAATGGTTAAGCTGTAGGACCTCAAGATGTAATGACTGTTCATGGTTAGGGCACGATTCTAATGGTTCAGCTGTAGGACCTCAAGATGTACTGAATGTTTATGGTTAGGGCAGGATTCTAATGGTTCAGCTGTAGGACCTCAAGATGTACTGACTGTTCATTGCTAGGGCAGGACTCTAATGGTTCAGTTGTAGTACCTATAGATGTACTGAATATTCATTGCTAGCACAGCATTCTAATGGTTCAGCTACAGGACCTTAAGATGTGCTGACTGTTCATTGCAAGGGCAGGATTCTAATGGTTCAGTTGTAGGACCTTATAATGTACTGACTGTTCATTCCTAGGGCAGGATTCTAATAGTTCAGTTGTAGGACCTATATATGTACTGACTGTACATAGTTAGGGCAGGATTATAATGGTTCAGCTACAGGACCTCAAGATGTACTGACTGTTCATTGCTAGGGCAGGATTCTATTGGTTCAGTTATAGGACCTAAAGATGTACTGAATATTCATTGCTAGAGCAGCATTCTAATGGTTCAGCTACAGTACCTCAAGATGTACTGACTGTTCATTGCAAGGGCAGGATACTAATGGCTCAGTTGTAGGATCTTATAATGAACTGACTGTTCATTGCTAGGGCAGGATTCTAATGGTTCAGTTGTAGGACCTTAAATTGTACTGAATGTTCATTGCTAGGGCAGAATTCGAATTGTTCAGTTGTAGGACATCAAGATGTACTGACTGTTCATTGCTAGGGCAGGATTCTAATGGTTCAACTGTAGGACTTCAAGATGTACTGACTGTTCATTGCTAGGGCAGGATTCTAATGGTTAAGCTGTAGGACCTCAAGATGTTCTGAATGTTCATTGCTAGGGCAGGATTCTAATGGTTAAGCTGTAGGACCTCAAGATGTACTGACTGTTCATTGCTAGGGCAGGATTCTAATGGTTCAGCTGTAGGACCTCAAGATGTACTGAACGTTCATGGTTAGGGCAGGATTCTAATGGTTCAGCTGTAGGACATCAAGATGTACTGAATGTTCATGGTTAGGGCAGGATTCTAATGGTTCAGTTGTAGGACCTCAAGTTGTAATGACTGCTCATGGTTAGGGCAGGATTCTAATGGTTCAGTTGTAGGACCTCAAGTTGTAATGACTGCTCATGGTTAGGGCAGGATTCTAATGGTTCAGCTGTAGGACCTCAAGATGTACTGAATGTTCATGGGTAGGGCGGGATTCTAATGGTTAAGCTGTAGGACCTCAAGATGTAATGACTGTTCATTGCTAGGGCAGGATTCTAATGGTTCAGCTGTAGGACCTCAACATGTACTGACTGTTCATGGTTAGGGCAGGATTCTAATGGTTCAGCTGTAGGATCTCAAGATGTACCGACTGTTCATGGTTAGGACAAAATTATAATGGTTCAGCTGTAGGATCCCAAGATGTACTGACTACATGGTTAGGGCAGGATTATAATGGTTCAGCTGTAGGATCTCAAGATGTACTGACTACATGGTTAGGGCAGGATTATAATGGGTCAGCATTAGGACCTCAAGATGCACTGACTGTTCATTCCTAGTGCAGGATTGTAACGGTTCAACTTCAGGACTTTAAGATGTAATCACTGTTCATGGTTAGGGCAAGATTCTAATGGTTCAACTGTAGGACCTCAAGATGTACTGACTGTTCATTGCTAGGGCAGGATTCTAATGGTTCAGCTGTAGGATCTCAAGATGTACTGAATGTTTATGTTTGGGGCGGGATTATATTGGTTAAGCTGTAGGACCTCAAGATGTAATGACTGTTAATGGTTAGGGCAGGATTCTATTGGTTCAGCTGTAGGACCTCAAGATGTACTGAATGTTCATTGCTAGGGCAGGATTCTAATGGTTCAGCTGTAGGACCTTAAGATGTACTGATGTTCATTGCTACGACAGGATTCTAATGGTTCAGCTGTAGGATCTCAAGATGTACTGACTACATGGTTAGGGCAGGATTATAATGGTTAAGCTGTAGGATCTCAAGATGTATTGACTACATGGTTAGGGCAGGATTCTAATGGTTCAGCTGTAGGATCTCAAGACATAATGACTACATGGTTAGTGCAGGATTCTAATGGTTCAGCTGTAGGACCTCAAGATGTACTGACTACATGCTTAGGGCAGGATTCTAATGGTTCAGCTGTAGGACCTTAAGATGTACTGACTGTTCATGGTTAGGGCAGGATTCTAATGGTTAAGCTGTAGGACCTCAACATGTACTGACTGTTCATTGCGAGGGCAGGATTATGGTTCAGCTGTAGGACCTCAAGATCTACTGACTGTTCATTGCAAGGACAGGATTCTAATGGTTCAGCTGTAGGACCTTAAGATGTACTGACTGTTCATTGCTAGGGCAGGATTCTAATGGTTCAGCTGTAGGACCTCAACATGTACTGACTGTACATAGTTAGGGCAGGACTATAATGGTTCAGCTGTAGGACCTAAAGATGTACTGACTGTTCATTGCTAGGGCAGGATTGTAATGGTTCAGCTGTAGGACCTCAACATGTACTGACTGTTCATTGCAAGGACAGGATTCTAATGGTTCAGCTGTAGGACCTTAAGATGTAATGACTGTTCATTGCTAGGGCAGGATTCTAATGGTTCAGCTGTAGGACCTCAACATGTACTGACTGTACATAGTTAGGGCAGGATTATAATGGTTCAGCTGTAGGACCTCAAGATGTACTGACTGTTCATTGATAGGGCAGGATTCTAATGGTTCAGCTGTAGGGCCTCAACATGTACTGACTGTACATAGTTAGGGCAGGATTATAATGGTTCAGCTGTAGGACCTTAAGATGTACTGACTGTTCATTGCTAAGGCAGGATTGTAATGGTTCAGCTGTAGGACTTCAAGGTGTACTGACTGTACATAGTTAGGGCAGGATTATAATGGTTCAGCTGTAGGACCTCAAGATGTATTGAATGTTACTGGTTAGGGCAGGATTCTAATGGTTCAGCTGTAGGACCTCACGTTGTACTGACTGTTCATTGCTAGGACAGCATTCTAATGGTTCAGCTTTAGGACCTCAAAATGTACTGACTACATGGTTAGGGCAGGATTATAATGGTTCAGCTGTAGGACCTTAAGAAGTACTGACTACATGGTTAGGGCAGGATTATAATGGTTCAGCTGTAGGATCTCAAGATGTACTGACTACATGGTTAGGGCAGGATTATAATGGTTCAGCTGTAGGATCTCAAGATGTACTGACTACATGGTCAGGGCAGGATTATAATGGTTCAGCTGTAGGACCTTAAGAAGTACTGACTGTTCATTGCTAGGACTGGATTATAATGGTTCAGCTGTAGGATCTCAAGATGTACTGACTACATGGTTAGGGCAGGATTATAATGGTTCAGCTGTAGGATCTCAAGATGTACTGACTACATGGTTAGGGCAGGATTATAATGGTTCAGCTGTAGGACCTTAAGAAGTACTGACTGTTCATTGCTAGGACAGGCTTCTAATGGTTCAGCTGTAGGAACTCAAGACGTAATGACTACATGGTTAGGGCAGGATTCTAATGGTTCAGCTGTAGGATCTTAAGATGTACTGACTGTTCATGGTTAGGGCAGGATTCTAATGGTTCAGCTGTAGGACCTTGAGATGTACTGACTACATGGTTAGGGCTGGATTCTAATGGTTCAGCTGTAGGACCTCAAGATGTACTGACTACATGGTTAGGGCAGGATTCTAATGGTTCAGCTGTAGGACCTTAAGATGTACTGACTGTTCATGGTTAGGGCAGGATTCTAATGGTTAAGCTGTAGAACCTCAACATGTACCGGCTGTTCATTGCGAGGGCAGGATTATAATGGTTCAGCTGTAGGACCTCAAGATGTACTGACTGTTCATTGCAAGGACAGGATTCTAATGGTTCAGCTGTAGGACCTCAACATGTACTGTCTGTACATAGTTAGGGCAGGATTATAATGGTTCAGCTGTAGGACCTCAAGATGTACTGACTGTTCATTGCTAGGGCAGGATTCTAATGGTTCAGCTGTAGGACCTCAAGATGTACTGAATGTTCATGGTTAGGGCAGGATTCTAATGGTTCAGTTGTAGGACCTCAAGATTTAATAACTGTTCATGGTTAGTGCAGGATTCTAATGGTTCAGCTGTAGGACCTCAAGATCTACTGACTGTTCATTGCTAGGGCAGGATTCTAATGGTTCAGCTGTAGGACCTCAAGATGTACTGAATGTTCATGGTTAGGGAAGGATTCTAATGGTTCAGCTGTAGGACCTCAAGATGTACTGACTGTTCATTGTTAGGGCAGGATTCTAATGGTTCAGCTGTAGGACCTCAAAATGTACTTACTGTACATTGTTAGGGCAGGATTCTAATGGTTCAGCTGTAGGATCTCAAGAAGTACTGACTGTTCATTGCTAGGGCAGGATTCTAATGGTTCAGCTGTAGGACCTCAACATGTACTGACTGTTCATTGTTAGGGCAGGATTCTAATGGTTCAGATGTAGGACCTCAAAATGTACCGACTGTTCATGGTTAGGGCAGCATTCTAATGCTACAGCTATAGGACCTCAAGATGTACTGACTGTTTATGGTTAGGGCAGGATTCTAATGGTTCAGCTGTAGGACCTCAAGATGTACTGACGGTTCGTTGCTAGGGCAGGATTCTAATGGTTCAGCTGTAGGACCTCAACATGTACTGACTGTACATAGTTAGGGCAGGATTCTAATGGTTCAGCTGTAGGACCTTAAGATGTACTGACTGTTCATTGCTAAGGCGGGATTCTAATGGTTCAGCTGTAGGACCTTAAGATGTACTGATGTTCATTGCTAAGACAGGATTCTAATGATTCAGCTGCAGGATCTCAAGATGTACTGACTACATGGTTAGGGCAGGGTTATAATGGTTCAGCTGTAGGATCTCAAGATGTATTGACTACATGGTTAGGGCAGGATTCTAATGGTTCAGCTATAGGACCTCAAGATGTACTGACTGTTCATTGCTAGGGCAGGATTCTAATGGTTCAGCTGTAGGACCTCAATATGTACTGACTATTCATTGCTAGGGCAGGATTCTAATGGTTCAGCTGTAGGACCTCAAGATGTACTGAATGTTCATTGTTAGGGCAGGATTCTAATGGTTCAGCTGTAGGACCTCAAGATGTACTGACTGTTCATTGTTAGGGCAGGATTCTAATGGTTCAGCTGTAGGACCTCAAAATGTACTGACTGTTCATTGTTAGGGCAGGATTCTAATGGTTCAGCTGTAGGACCTCAAGATGTACTGACTGTTCATTGTTAGGGCAGGATTCTAATGGTTCAGCTGTAGGACCTCAAGATGTACAGACTGTTCATTGTTAGGGCAGGATTCTAATGGTTCAGCTGTAGGACCTCAACATGTACTGACTGTTCATTGCTAGGGAGGGATTCTAATGGTTCAGCTGTAGGACCTCAAGATGTAATGACTGCACATTGCTAGGGCAGGATTCTAATGGTTCAGATGTAGGACCTCAAGATGTACTAACTGTTCAGTATTAGGGCAGGATTCTAATGGTTCAGATGTAGGACCTCAAAATGTACTGAATGTTCATTGTTAGGGTAGGATTCTAATGGTTCAGCTATAGGACCACAAGATGTACTGACTGTTTATGGTTAGGGCAGGAATCTAATGGTTCAGCTATAGGACCTCAAAATACACTGACTGTTCATTTTAGGGCAGGATTCTAATGGTTCAGCTGTAGGACCTCAAGATGTACTGACTGTTCATTGTTAGGGTAGGATTCTAATGGTTCAGCTGTAGGACCTCAAAATGTACTGACTGTTCATGGTTAGGGCAGCATTCTAATGGTACAGCTATAGGACCTCAAGATGTACTGACTGTATATGGTTAGGGCAGGATTCTAATGGTACAGCTGTAGGACCTCAAGATGTACTGACTGTTTATGGTTAGGGCAGGATTCTAATTGTTCAGCTGTAGGACCTCAAGATGTACTGACGGTTCATTGCTAGGGCAGGATTATAATGGTTCAGCTGTAGGACCTCAACATATACTGAGTGTACATAGTTAAGGCATGATTCTAATGGTTCAGCTGTAGGACCTTAAGATGTACTGACTGTTTATGGTTAGGGCAGGATTCTAATGGTTCAGTGTAGGACCTCAAGATGTACTGACTGTTCATGTTTAGGGCATGATTCTAATGGTTCAGCTGTAGGACCTCAACATGTACTGACTGTTCATGGTTAGGGCAGGATTCTAATGGTTCAGCTGTAGGATCTCAAGATGTACCGACTGTTCATGGTTAGGACAAAATTATAATGGTTCAGCTGTAGGATCCCAAGATGTACTGACTACATGGTTAGGGCAGGATTCTAATGGTTCAGCTGTAGGACCTTGAGATGTACTGACTACATGGTTAGGGTAGGATTCTAATGGTTCAGCTGTAGGACCTCAAGATGTACTGACTACATGGTTAGGGCTGGATTCTAATGGTTCAGCTCTTGGACCTTAAGATGTACTGACTGTTCATGGTTAGGGCAGGATTCTAATGGTTAAGCTGTAGAACCTCAACATGTACCGACTGTTCATTGCGAGGGCAGGATTATAATGGTTCAGCTGTAGGACCTCAAGATGTACTGACTGTTCATTGCAAGGACAGGATTCTAATGGTTCAGCTGTAGGACCTCAACATGTACTGTCTGTACATAGTTAGGGCAGGATTATAATGGTTCAGCTGTAGGACCTAAAGATGTACTGACCATTCATTGCTAGGGCAGGATTCTAATGGTTCAGCTGTAGGACCTCAACATGTACTGGCTTTTCATTGCAAGGACAGGATTCTAATGGTTCAGCTGTAGGACGTTAAGATGTACTGACTGTTCATTGCTAGGGCAGGATTCTAATGGTTCAGTTGTAGGACCTCAACATGTACTGACTGTACATAGTTAGGGCAGGATTATAATGGTTCAGCTGTAGGACCTCAAGATGTACTGACTGTTCATTGCTAGGGCAGGATTCTAATGGTTCAGCTGTAGGACCTCAACATGTACTGACTGTACATAGTTAGGGCAGGATTATAATGGTTCAGCTGTAGGACCTTAACATGTGACTGTACATAGTTAGGGCAGGATTCTAATGGTTAAGCTGTAGGACCTCAACATGTACTGACTGTACATAGTTAGGGCAGGATTCAATTGGTTCAGCTGTAGGACCTCAAGATGTACTGAATGTTCATGGTTAGGGCGTGATTCTAATGGTTAAGTTTAGGACCTCAAGATGTAATGACTGTTCATGGTTAGGGCAGGATTCAAATGGATTCAGCTGTAGGACCTTAAGATATACTGAATGTTTATTGCTAGGGCAGGACTCTAATGGTTAAGCTGTAGGACCTCAAGATGTACTGACTATTCATGGTTAAGGCAGGATTCTAATGGTTCAGCTGTAGGACTTGAAGATGTACTGACTGTTCATGGTTAGGGCAGGATTCTAATGTTTCAGCTGTAGGACCTCAAGATGTACTGAGTGTTCATGGTTAGGACAGGATTATAATGGTACAGTTGTAGGATTTCAAGATGTACTGACTACATGGTTAGGGCAGGATTATAATGGTTGAGCTGTAGGATCTCAAGATGTACTGACTACATGGTTAGGGCAGGATTATAATGGTTCAGCTATAGGACCTCAAGATGTACTGACTGTTTATGGTTAGGGCAGGATTCCAATGGTTCAGCTGTAGGCCTCAAGATGTACTGACTGTTCATTGCTAGGGCAGGATTCTAATGGTTCAGCTGTAGGACCTAAGATGTACTGACTGTTCATTACTAGGGCAGGACTTTAATGGTTCAGTTGTAGGACCTCAAGATGTACTGAAAGTTCATGGTTAGGGCAGGATTCTAATGGTTCAGCTGTAGGACCTCAAGATGTACTGACTGTTCATTGCTAGGGCAGGATTCTAATGGTTAGGCTGTAGGACCTCAAGATGCACTGACTGTTCATTGCTAGAGTAGGATTCTAATGGTTAAGCTGTAGAACCTCAAGAGGTACTCACTGTTCATTGCTAGGGCAGGATTCTAATGGTTCAGCTGTAGGACCTCAAGATGTACTGACTGTTCATGGTTAGGGAAGGATTATAATGGTTCAGCTGCAGGACCTCACGATGTACTGACTACATGGTTAGGGCAGGATTCTAATGGTTCAGCTGTAGGACCTCAAGATGTACTGACTGTTCATTGCGAGGGCAGGATTATAATGGTTCAGCTGTAGGACCTCAAGATGTACTGACTCTTCATTGCAAGGACAGGATTCTAATGGTTCAGCTGTAGGACCTTAAGTTGTACTGACTGTTCATTGCTAGGCTAGGATTCTAATGGTTCAGCTGTAGGACCTCAAGATGTACTGATTGTTCATGGTTAGAGCAGGATTCTAATGGTTCAGCTATAGGACTTCAAGATGTACTGACTGTTGATGGTTAGGGCAGGATTCTAATGGTTCAGCTGTATGCCCTCAAGATGTACTGACTGTTCATGGTTAGCGCAGGATTCTAATGGTTCGGCTGTAGGACCTCCAGATGTACTGACTGTTTATGGTTAGGGCAGGATTCTAATTGTTCAGTGTAGGACCTCAAGATGTACTGACTGTTCATTGCTAGGGAAGGATTCTAATGGTTCAGCTGTAGGACCTCAAGATGTACTGACTGTTCATTGCTAGGGCAGGAATTTATTGGTTCAGTTGTAGGACCTCAAGATGTACTGAATGTTCATGGTTAGGGCAGGATTCTAATGGTTCAGCTGTAGGACCTGAAGATGTACTGACTGTTCATTGCTAGGGCAGGAATTTAATGGTTCAGTTGTGGGACCTCAAGATGTACTGAATGTTCATGGTTAGGGCAGGATTCTAATGGTTCAACTGTAGGACCTCAAGATGTCCTGAATTTCATTGCTAGGGCAGGATTCTAATGGTTCAGCTGTAGGACCTCAAGATGTACTGAATGTTCATGGTTAGGGCAGGATTGTAATGGTTCAGTTGTAGGACCTCAAGATGTAATAACTGTTCATGGTTAGTGCAGGATTCTAATGGTTCAGCTGTAGGACCTCAAGATGTACTGACTGTTCATTGCTAGGGCAGGATTCTAATGGTTCAGCTGTAGGACCTCAAGATGTACTGAATGTTCGTGGTTAGGGCAGGATTCTAATGGTTCAGCTGTAGGACCTCAAGATGTACTGACTGTTCATTGTTAGGGCAGGATTCTAATGGTTCAGCTGTAGGACCTCAAAATGTACTTACTGTACATTGTTAGGGCAGGATTCTAATGGTTCAGCTGTAGGACCTCAACATGTACTGACTGTTCATTGCTAGGGAAGGATTCTAATGGTTCAGCTGTAGGACCTCAAGATGTAATGACTGCACATTGCTAGGGCAGGATTCTAATGGTTCAGATGTAGGACCTCAAGATGTACTAACTGTTCATTGTTAAGGCAGGATTCTAATGGTTCAGATGTAGGACCTCAAGATGTACTGAATGTTCATTGTTAGGGCAGGATTCTAATGGTTCAGCTATAGGACCACAAGATGTACTGACTGTTTATGGTTAGGGCAGGAATCTAATGGTTCAGCTATAGGACCTCAAAATGCACTGACAGTTCATTGTTAGGGCAGGATTCTAATGGTTCAGCTGTAGGACCTCAAGATGTACTAACTGTTCATTGTTAGGGCAGGATTCTAATGGTTCAGATGTAGCACCTCAAAATGTACTGACTGTTCATGGTTTAGGCAGCATTCTAATGCTACAGCTATAGGACCTCAAGATGTACTAACTGTTTATGGTTAGGGCAGGATTCTAATGGTTCAGCTGTAGGACCTCAAGATCTACTGACTGTTTATGGTTAGGGCAGGATTCTAATTGTTCAGCTGTAGGACCTGAAGATGTACTGACGGTTCGTTGCTAGGGCAGGATTCTAATGGTTCAGCTGTAGGACCTCAACATGTACTGACTGTACATAGTTAGGGCAGGATTCTAATGGTTCAGCTGTAGGACCTTAAGATGTACTGACTGATCATTGCTAAGGCGGGATTCTAATGGTTCAGCTGTAGGACCTCAAGATGTACTGACTGTTCATGGTTAGGGCAGGATTCTAATGGTTCAGCTATAGGACCTCAAGATGTACTGACTGTTCATTGCTAGGGCAGGATTCTAATGGTTCAGCTGTAGGACCTCAATATGTACTGACTCTTCATTGCTAGGGCAGGATTCTAATGGTTCAGCTGTAAGACCAAAAGATGTACTGACTGTTCATTGCTAGGGCAGGATTTTAATGGTTCAGCTGTAGGACCTCAAGATGTACTGAATGTTCATTGTTAGGGCAGGATTCTAATGGTTCAGCTGTAGGACCTCAAGATGTACTGACTGTTCATTGTTAGGGCAGGATTCTAATGGTTCAGCTGTAGGACCTCAAAATGTACTGACTGTTCATTGTTAGGGCAGGATTCTAATGGTTCAGCTGTAGGACCTCAAGATGTACTGACTGTTCATTGTTAGGGCAGGATTCTAATGGTTCAGCTGTAGGACCTCAAAATGTACTGACTGTTCATTGTTAGGGCAGGATTCTAATGGTTCAGCTGTAGGACCTCAAGATGTACTGACTGTTCATTGTTAGGGCAGGATTCTAATGGTTCAGCTGTAGGACCTCAACATGTACTTACTGTACATTGTTAGGGCAGGATTCTAATGGTTCAGCTGTAGGATCTCAAGATGTACTGACTGTTCATTGCTAGGGCAGGATTCCAATGGTTCAGCTGTAGGACCTCAACATGTACTGACTGTTTATTGCTAGGGAAGGATTCTAATGGTTCAGCTGTAGGACCTCAAGATGTAATGACTGCACATTGCTAGGGCAGGATTCTAATGGTTCAGATGTAGGACCTCAAGATGTACTAACTGTTCATTGTTAGGGCAGGATTCTAATGGTTCAGATGTAGGACCTCAAGATGTACTGAATGTTCATTGTTAGGGCAGGATTCTAATGGTTCAGCTATAGGACCACAAGATGTACTGACTGTTTATGGTTAGGGCAGGAATCTAATGGTTCAGCTATAGGAACTCAAAATGCACTGACTGTTCATTGTTAGGGAAGGATTCTAATGGTTCAGCTGTAGGACCTCAAGATGTACTGACTGTTCATTGTTAGGGTAGGATTCTAATGGTTCAGCTGTAGGACCTCAAAATGTACTGACTGTTCATGGTTAGGGCAGCATTCTAATGGTACAGCTATAGGACCTCAAGATGTACTGATTTTTATGGTTAGGGCAGGATTCTAATGGTACAGCTGTAGGACCTCAAGATGTACTGACTGTTTATGGTTAGGGCAGGATTCTAATTGTTCAGCTGTAGGACCTCAAGATGTACTGACGGTTCATTGCTAGGGCAGGATTCTAATGGTTCAGCTGTAGGACCTCAACATGTACTGAGTGTACATAGTTAGGGCAGGATTCTAATGGTTCAGCTGTAGGACCTTAAGATGTACTGACTGTTCATTGCTAAGGCGGGATTCTAATGGTTCAGCTGTAGGACCTCAAGATGTACTGACTGTTCATGTTTAGGGCATGATTCTAATAGTTAAGCTGTAGGACCATAAGATGTACTGACTGTTCATTGCTAAGGCAGGATTCTAATGGTTCAGCTGTAGGACCTCAAGATGTACTGACTGTTCATGGTTAGGGCAGGATTATAATGGTTCAGCTATAGGACCTCAAGATGTACTGACTGTTCATTGCTAGGGCAGGATTCTAATGGTTCAGCTGTAGGACCTTAAGATGTACTGATGTTCATTGCTAGGACAGGATTCTAATGGTTCAGCTGTAGGATCTCAAGATGTACTGACTACATGGTTAGGGCAGGATTATAATGGTTCAGTTGTAGGACCTCAAGATTTAAAAACTGTTCATGGTTAGTGCAGGATTCTAATGGTTCAGCTGTAGGACCTCAAGATCTACTGACTGTTCATTGCTAGGGCAGGATTCTAATGGTTCTGCTGTAGGACATCAAGATGTACTGAATGTTCATGGTTAGGGAAGGATTCTAATGGTTCAGCTGTAGGACCTCAAGATGTACTGACTGTTCATTGTTAGGGCAGGATTCTAATGGTTCAGCTGTAGGACCTCAAAATGTACTTACTGTACATTGTTAGGGCAGGATTCTAATGGTTCAGCTGTAGGATCTCAAGAAGTACTGACTGTTCATTGCTAGGGCAGGATTCTAATGGTTCAGCTGTAGGACCTCAACATGTACTGACTGTTCATTGCTAGGGAAGGATTCTAATGGTTCAGCTGTAGGACCTCAAGATGTAATGACTGCACATTGCTAGGGCAGGATTCTAATGGGTCAGATGTAGGACCTCAAGATGTACTAACTGTTCATTGTTAGGGCAGGATTCTAATGGTTCAGATGTAGGACCTCAAGATGTACTGAATGTTCATTGTTAGGGCAGAATTCTAATGGTTCAGCTATAGGACCACAAGATGAACTGACTGTTTATGGTTAGGGCAGGAATCTAATGGTTCAGCTATAGGACCTCAAAATGCACTGACTGTTCATTGTTAGGGCAGGATTCTAATGGTTCAGCTGTAGGATCTCAAGATGTACTAACTGTTCATTGTTAGGGCAGGATTCTAATGGTTCAGATGTAGGACCTCAAAATGTACCGACTGTTCATGGTTAGGGCAGCATTCTAATGCTACAGCTATAGGACCTCAAGATGTACTGACTGTTTATGGTTAGGGCAGGATTCTAATGGTTCAGCTGTAGGACCTCAAGATGTACTGACGGTTCGTTGCTAGGGCAGGATTCTAATGGTTCAGCTGTAGGACCTCAACATGTACTGACTGTACATAGTTAGGGCAGGATTCTAATGGTTCAGCTGTAGGACCTTAAGATGTACTGACTGTTCATTGCTAAGGCGGGATTCTAATGGTTCAGCTGTAGGACCTCAAGATGTACTGACTGTTCATGTTTAGGGCATGATTCTAATGGTTCAGCTGTAGGACCATAAGATGTACTGACTGTTCATTGCTAAGGCAGGATTCTAATGGTTCAGCTATAGGACCTCAAGATGTACTGACTGTTCATTGCTAGGGCAGGATTCTAATGGTTCAGCATTAGGACCTCAATATGTACTGAATATTCATTGCTAGGGCAGGATTCTAATGGTTCAGCTGTAAGACCAAAAGATGTACTGACTGTTCATTGCTAGGGCAGGATTCTAATGGTTCAGCTGTAGGACCTCAAGATGTACTGAATGTTCATTGTTAGGGCAGGATTCTAATGGTTCAGCTGTAGGACCTCAAGATGTACTGACTGTTCATTGTTAGGGCAGGATTCTAATGGTTCAGCTGTAGGACCTCAAAATGTACTGACTGTTCATTGCTAGGGCAGGATTCTAATGGTTCAGCTGTAGGACCTTAAGATGTACTGATGTTCATTGCTAAGACAGGATTCTAATGGTTCAGCTGCAGGATCTCAAGATGTACTGACTACATGGTTAGGGCAGGGTTATAATGGTTCAGCTGTAGGATCTCAAGATGTATTGACTACATGGTTAGGGCAGGATTCTAATGGTTCAGCTGTAGGATCTCAAGACATAATGACTACATGGTTAGGGCAGGATTCTAATGGTTCAGCTGTAGGACCTCAAGATGTACTGACTACATGCTTAGGGCAGGATTCTAATGGTTCAGCTGTAGGACCTTAAGATGTACTGACTGTTCATGGTTAGGGCAGGATTCTAATGGTTAAGCTGTAGGACCTCAACATGTACTGACTGTTCATTGCGAGGGCAGGATTATAATGGTTCAGCAGTAGGACCTCAAGATGTACTGACTGTTCATTGCAAGGACAGGATTCTAATGGTTCAGCTGTAGGACCTTAAGATGTACTGACTGTTCATTGCTAGGGCAGGATTCTAATGGTTCAGCTGTAGGACCTCAACATGTACTGACTGTACATATTTAGGGCAGGACTATAATGGTTCAGCTGTAGGACCTAAAGATGTACTGACTGTTCATTGCTAGGGCAGGATTGTAATGGTTCAGTTGTAGGACCTCAACATGTACTGACTGTTCATTTGAAGGACAGGATTCTAATGGTTCAGCTGTAGGACCTTAAGATGTAATGACTGTTCATTGCTAGGGCAGGATTCTAATGGTTCAGCTGTAGGACCTCAACATGTACTGACTGTACATAGTTAGGGCAGGATTATAATAGTTCAGCTGTAGGACCTCAAGATGTACTGACTGTTCATTGATAGGGCAGGATTCTAATGGTTCAGCTGTAGGGCCTCAACATAAACTGACTGTACATAGTTAGGGCAGGATTATAATGGTTCAGCTGTAGGACCTTAAGATGTACTGACTGTTCATTGCTAAGGCAGGATTGTAATGGTTCAGCTGTAGGACCTCAAGGTGTACTGACTGTACATAGTTAGGGCAGGATTATAATGGTTCAGCTGTAGGACCTCAAGATGTATTGAATGTTAATGGTTAGGGCAGGATTCTAATGGTTCAGCTGTAGGACCTCATGTTGTACTGACTGTTCATTGCTAGGACAGCATTCTAATGGTTCATTTTTAGGACCTCAAAATGTACTGACTACATGGTTAGGGCAGGATTATAATGGTTCAGCTGTAGGACCTTAAGAAGTACTGACTACATGGTTAGGGCAGGATTATAATGGTTCAGCTGTAGGATCTCAAGATGTACTGACTACATGGATAGGGCAGG
Source organism: Deroplatys truncata (assembly GCA_030765065.1). NCBI lineage: Eukaryota > Metazoa > Arthropoda > Insecta > Mantodea > Mantidae > Deroplatys > Deroplatys truncata. The sequence continues at coordinate 4,251,093 of CM060981.1, read as the reverse complement.
ATTATAATGGTTCAGCTGTAGGATCTCAAGATGTACTGACTACATGGTCAGGGCAGGATTATAATGGTTCAGCTGTAGGACCTTAAGAAGTACTGACTGTTCATTGCTAGGACTGGATTATAATGCTTCAGCTGTAGGATCTCAAGATGTACCTACTGTTCATTGCTAGGGCAGGTCTCTAATGGTTCAGCTGTAGGACCTCAAGATGTACTGACTGTTCAATGCTAGGGCAGGATTCTAATGGTTCAGCTGTAGGACCTCAAGATGCACTGAATGTTCATGCTTAGGGCAGGATTGCAATGGTTCAGTTGTAGGACCTCAAGATGTAGTGACTGTTCATGGTCAGGGCAGGATTCTAATGGTTCAGCTGTTGGACTCCAAGATGTACTGAATGTTCATGGTTAGGGCGGGATTCTAATGGTTAAGCTGTAGGACCTCAAGATGTAATGACCGTCCATGGTTAGGGCAGGATTCTAATGGTTCAGCTGTAGGACCTCAAGATGTACTGACTGTTCATTGCTAGGGCAGGAATTTATTGGTTCAGTTGTAGGACCTCAAGATGTACTGAATGTTCATGGTTAGGGCAGGATTCTAATGGTTCAGCTGTAGGACCTTAAGATGTACTGACTGTTCATTGCTAGGGCAGGAATTTAATGGTTCAGTTGTGGGACCTCAAGATGTACTGAATGTTCATGGTTAGGGCAGGATTCTAATGGTTCAACTGTAGGACCTCAACATGTATTGACTACATGGTTAGGGCAGGATTCTAATGGTTCAGCTGTAGGATCTCAAGACATAATGACTACATGGTTAGGGCAGGATTCTAATGGTTCAGTTGTAGGACCTCAAGATGTAATAACTGTTCATGGTTAGTGCAGGATTCTAATGGTTCAGCTGTAGGACCTGAAGATGTACTGACTGTTCATTGCTAGGGCAGGATTCTAATGGTTCAGCTGTAGGACCTCAAGATGTACTGAATGTTCATGGTTAGGGCAGGATTCTAATGGTTTAGCTGTAGGACCTCAAGATGTACTGACTGTTCATTGTTAGGGCAGGATTCTAATGGTTCAGCTGTAGGACCTCAAAATGTACTTACTGTACATTGTTAGGGCAGGATTCTAATGGTTCAGCTGTAGGATCTCAAGATGTACTGACTGTTCATTGCTAGGGCAGGATTCTAATGGTTCAGCTGTAGGAGCTCAACATGTACTGACTGTTCATTGCTAGGGAAGGATTCTAATGGTTCAGCTGTAGGACCTCAAGACGTAATGACTGCACATTGCAAGGGCAGGATTCTAATGGTTCAGATGTAAGACCTCAAGATGTACTAACTGTTCATTGTTAGGGCAGGATTCTAATGGTTCAGATTTAGGACCTCAAGATGTACTGAATGTTCATTGTTAGGGCAGGATTCTAATGGTTCAGCTTTAGGACCACAAGATGTACTGACTGTTTGTGGTTAGGGCAGGAATCTAATGGTTCAGCTATAGGACCTCAAAATGCACTGACTGTTCATTGTTAGGGCAGGATTCTAATGGTTCAGCTGTAGGACCTCAAGATGTACTAACTGTTCATTGTTAGGGCAGGATTCTAATGGTTCAGATGTAGGACCTCAAAATGTACTGACTGTTCATGGTTTAGGCAGCATTCTAATGCTACAGCTATAGGACCTCAAGATGTACTAACTGTTTATGGTTAGGGCAGGATTCTAATGGTTCAGCTGTAGGACCTTAAGATGTACTGACTGTTTATGGTTACGGCAGGATTCTAATTGTTCAGCTGTAGGACCTCAAGATGTACTGACGGTTCGTTGCTAGGGCAGGATTCTAATGGTTCAGCTGTAGGACCTCAACATGTACTGAGTGTACATAGTTAGGGCAGGATTCTAATGGTTCAGCTGTAGGACCTTAAGATGTACTGACTGTTCATTGCTAAGGCGGGATTCTAATGGTTCAGCTGTAGGACCTCAAGATGTACTGACTGTTCATGTTTACGGCATGATTCTAATGGTTCAGCTGTAGGACCATAAGATGTACTGACTGTTCATTGCTAAGGCAGGATTCTAATGGTTCAGCTGTAGGACCTCAAGATGTACTGACTGTTCATGGTTAGGGCAGGATTCTAATGGTTTAGCTATACGACCTCAAGATGTACTGACTGTTCATTGCTAGGGCAGGATTCTAATGGTTCAGCTGTAGGACCTCAATATGTACTGACTATTCATTGCTAGGGCAGGATTCTAATGGTTCAGCTGTAATACCAAAAGATGTACTGACTGTTCATTGCTAGGGCAGGATTCTAATGGTTCAGCTGTAGGACCTCAAGATGTACTGAATGTTCATTGTTAGGGCAGGATTCTAATGGTTCAGCTGTAGGACCTCAAGATGTACTGACTGTTCATTGTTAGGGCAGGATTCTAATGGTTCAGCTGTAGGACCTCAAAATGTACTGACTGTTCATTGTTAGGGCAGGATTCTAATGGTTCAGCTGTAGGACCTCAAGATGTACTGACTGTTCATTGTTAGGGCAGGATTCTAATGGTTCAGCTGTAGGACCTCAAAATGTACTGACTGTTCATTGTTAGGGCAGGATTCTAATGGTTCAGCTGTAGGACCTCAAGATGTACTGACTGTTCATTGTTAGGGCAGGATTCTAATGGTTCAGCTGTAGGACCTCAAGATGTACTGACTGTTCATTGTTAGGGCAGGATTCTAATGGTTCAGCTGTAGGACCTCAAAATGTACTTACTGTACATTGTGAGGGTAGGATTCTAATGGTTCAGCTGTAGGATCTCAAGATGTACTGACTGTTCATTGCTAGGGCAGGATTCTAATGGTTCAGCTGTAGGACCTCAACATGTACTGACTGTTTATTGCTAGGGAAGGATTCTAATGGTTCAACTGCTGGACCTCAAGATGTAATGACTGCACATTGCTAGGGCAGGATTCTAATGGTTCAGATGTAGGACCTCAAGATGTACTAACTGTTCATTGTTAGGGCAGGATTCTAATGTTTCAAATATAGGACCTCAAGATGTACTGACTGTTTATGGTAAGGGCAGGAATCTAATGGTTCAGCTATAAGAACTCAAAATGCACTGACTGTTCATTGTTAGGGCAGGATTCTAATGGTTCAGCTGTAGGACCTCAAAATGTACTGACTGTTCATGGTTAGGGCAGCATTCTAATGGTACAGCTATAGGACCTCAAGATGTACTGACTGTTTATGGTTAGGGCAGGATTCTAATGGTACAGCTGTAGGACCTCAAGATGTACTGACTGTTTATGGTTAGGGTAGGATTCTAATTGTTCAGCTGTAGGACCTCAAGATGTACTGACGGTCATTGCTAGGGCAGGATTCTAATGGTTCAGCTGTAGGACCTCATCATGTACTGAGTGTACATAGTTAGGGCAGGATTCTAATGGTTCAGCTGTAGGACCTTAAGATGTACTGACTGTTCATTGCTAAGGCGGGATTCCTATGGTTCAGCTGTAGGACCTCAAGATGTACTGACTGTTCATGTTTAGGGCATGATTCTAATAGTTAAGCTGTAGGACCATAAGATGTACTGACTGTTCATTGCTAAGGCAGGATTCTAATGGTTCAGCTGTAGGACCTCAAGATGTACTGACTGTTCATGGTTAGGGCAGGATTCTAATGGTTCAGCTATAGGACCTCAAGATGTACTGACTGTTCATTGCTAGGGCAGGATTCTAATGGTTCAGCTGTAGGACCTCAATATGTACTGACTATTCATTGCTAGGGCAGGAATCTAATGGTTCAGCTGTAAGACCAAAAGATGTACTGACTGTTCATTGCTAGGGCAGGATTCTAATGGTTCAGCTGTAGGACCTTAAGATGTACTGATGTTCATTGCTAAGACAGGATTCTAATGATTCAGCTGCAGGATCTCAAGATGTACTGACTACATGGTTAGGGCAGGGTTATAATGGTTCAGCTGTAGGATCTCAAGATGTATTGACTACATGGTTAGGGCAGGATTCTAATGGTTCAGCTATAGGACCTCAAGATGTACTGACTGTTCATTGCTAGGGCAGGATTCTAATGGTTCAGCTGTAGGACCTCAATATGTACTGACTATTCATTGCTAGGGCAGGATTCTAATGGTTCAGCTGTAGGACCTCAAGATGTACTGAATGTTCATTGTTAGGGCAGGATTCTAATGGTTCAGCTGTAGGACCTCAAGATGTACTGACTGTTCATTGTTAGGGCAGGATTCTAATGGTTCAGCTGTAGGACCTCAATATGTACTGACTGTTCATTGTTAGGGCAGGATTCTAATGGTTCAGCTGTAGGACCTCAAGATGTACTGACTGTTCATTGTTAGGGCGGGATTCTAATGGTTCAGCTGTAGGACCTCAAAATGTACTGACTGTTCATTGTTAGGGCAGGATTCTAATGGTTCAGCTGTAGGACCTCAAGATGTACTGACTGTTCATTGTTAGGGAAGGATTCTAATGGTTCAGCTGTAGGACCTCAAGATGTACAGACTGTTCATTGTTAGGGCAGGATTCTAATGGTTCAGCTGTAGGACCTCAACATGTACTGACTGTTCATTGCTAGGGAGGGATTCTAATGGTTCAGCTGTAGGACCTCAAGATGTAATGACTGCACATTGCTAGGGCAGGATTCTAATGGTTCAGATGTAGGACCTCAAGATGTACTAACTGTTCAGTATTAGGGCAGGATTCTAATGGTTCAGATGTAGGACCTCAAAATGTACTGAATGTTCATTGTTAGGGTAGGATTCTAATGGTTCAGCTATAGGACCACAAGATGTACTGACTGTTTATGGTTAGGGCAGGAATCTAATGGTTCAGCTATAGGACCTCAAAATACACTGACTGTTCATTGTTAGGGCAGGATTCTAATGGTTCAGCTGTAGGACCTCAAGATGTACTGACTGTTCATTGTTAGGGTAGGATTCTAATGGTTCAGCTGTAGGACCTCAAAATGTACTGACTGTTCATGGTTAGGGCAGCATTCTAATGGTACAGCTATAGGACCTCAAGATGTACTGACTGTATATGGTTAGGACAGGATTCTAATGGTACAGCTGTAGGACCTCAAGATGTACTGACTGTTTATGGTTAGGGCAGGATTCTAATTGTTCAGCTGTAGGACCTCAAGATGTACTGACGGTTCATTGCTAGGGCAGGATTCTAATGGTTCAGCTGTAGGACCTCAACATATACTGAGTGTACATAGTTAAGGCATGATTCTAATGGTTCAGCTGTAGGACCTTAAGATGTACTGACTGTCTATGGTTAGGGCAGGATTCTAATGGTTCAGTGTAGGACCTCAAGATGTACTGACTGTTCATGTTTAGGGCATGATTCTAATGGTTCAGCTGTAGGACCTCAACATGTACTGACTGTTCATGGTTAGGGCAGGATTCTAATGGTTCAGCTGTAGGATCTCAAGATGTACCGACTGTTCATGGTTAGGATAAAATTATAATGGTTCAGCTGTAGGATCCCAAGATGTACTGACTACATGGTTAGGGCAGGATTCTAATGGTTCAGCTGTAGGACCTTGAGATGTACTGACTACATGGTTAGGGTAGGATTCTAATGGTTCAGCTGTAGGACCTCAAGATGTACTGACTACATGGTTAGGGCTGGATTCTAATGGTTCGGCTCTAGGACCTTAAGATGTACTGACTGTTCATGGTTAGGGCAGGATTCTAATGGTTAAGCTGTAGAACCTCAACATGTACCGACTGTTCATTGCGAGGGCAGGATTATAATGGTTCAGCTGTAGGACCTCAAGATGTACTGACTGTTCATTGCAAGGACAGGATTCTAATGGTTCAGCTGTAGGACCTCAACATGTACTGTCTGTACATAGTTAGGGCAGGATTATAATGGTTCAGCTGTAGGACCTAAAGATGTACTGACTGTTCATTGCTAGGGCAGGATTCTAATGGTTCAGCTGTAGGACCTCAACATGTACTGACTTTTCATTGCAAGGACAGGATTCTAATGGTTCAGCTGTAGGACGTTAAGATGTACTGACTGTTTATTGCTAGGGCAGGATTCTAATGGTTCAGTTGTAGGACCTCAACATGTACTGACTGTACATAGTTAGGGCAGGATTATAATGGTTCAGCTGTAGGACCTCAAGATGTACTGACTGTTCATTGCTAGGGCAGGATTCTAATGGTTCAGCTGTAGGACCTCAACATGTACTGACTGTACATAGTTAGGGCAGGATTATAATGGTTCAGCTGTAGGACCTTAACATGTGACTGTACATAGTTAGGGCAAGATTCTAATGGTTAAGCTGTAGGACCTCAACATGTACTGACTGTACATAGTTAGGGCAGGATTCAATTGGTTCAGCTGTAGGACCTCAAGATGTACTGAATGTTCATGGTTAGGGCGTGATTCTAATGGTTAAGTTTAGGACCTCAAGATGTAATGACTGTTCATGGTTAGGGCAGGATTCAAATGGATTCAGCTGTAGGACCTTAAGATATACTGAATGTTTATTGCTAGGGCAGGACTCTAATGGTTAAGCTGTAGGACCTCAAGATGTACTGACTGTTCATGGCTAAGGCAGGATTCTAATGGTTCAGCTGTAGGACTTGAAGATGTACTGACTGTTCATGGTTAGGGCAGGATTCTAATGTTTCAGCTGTAGGACCTCAAGATGTACTGACTGTTCATGGTTAGGACAGGATTATAATGGTACAGTTGTAGGATTTCAAGATGTACTGACTACATGGTTAGGGCAGGATTATAATGGTTGAGCTGTAGGATCTCAAGATGTACTGACTACATGGTTAGGGCAGGATTATAATGGTTCAGCTATAGGACCTCAAGATGTACTGACTGTTTATGGTTAGGGCAGGATTCCAATGGTTCAGCTGTAGGCCTCAAGATGTACTGACTGTTCATTGCTAGGGCAGGATTCTAATGGTTCAGCTGTAGGACCTAAGATGTACTGACTGTTCATTACTAGGGCAGGACTTTAATGGTTCAGTTGTAGGACCTCAAGATGTACTGAAAGTTCATGGTTAGGGCAGGATTCTAATGGTTCAACTGTAGGACCTCAAGATGTACTGACTGTTCATTGCTAGGGCAGGATTCTAATGGTTAGGCTGTAGGACCTCAAGATGCACTGACTGTTCATTGCTAGAGTAGGATTCTAATGGTTAAGCTGTAGAACCTCAAGAGGTACTCACTGTTCATTGCTAGGGCAGGATTCTAATGGTTCAGCTATAGGACCTCAAGATGTACTGACTGTTCATGGTTAGGGAAGGATTCTAATGGTTCAGCTGCAGGACCTCACGATGTACTGACTACATGGTTAGGGCAGGATTCTAATGGTTCAGCTGTATGCCCTCAAGATGTACTGACTGTTCATGGTTAGCGCAGGATTCTAATGGTTCGGCTGTAGGACCTCCAGATGTACTGACTGTTTATGGTTAGGGCAGGATTCTAATGGTTCAGTGTAGGACCTCAAGATGTACTGACTGTTCATTGCTAGGGAAGGATTCTAATGGTTCAGCTGTAGGACCTCAAGATGTACTGACTGTTCATTGCTAGGGCAGGAATTTATTGGTTCAGTTGTAGGACCTGAAGATGTACTGACTGTTCATTGCTAGGGCAGGAATTTAATGGTTCAGTTGTGGGACCTCAAGATGTACTGAATGTTCATGGTTAAGGCAGGATTCTAATGGTTCAACTGTAGGACCTCAAGATGTCCTGAATTTCATTGCTAGGGCAGGATTCTAATGGTTCAGCTGTAGGACCTCAAGATGTACTGAATGTTCATGGTTAGGGCAGGATTGTAATGGTTCAGTTGTAGGACCTCAAGATGTAATAACTGTTCATGGTTAGTGCAGGATTCTAATGGTTCAGCTGTAGGACCTCAAGATGTACTGACTGTTCATTGCTAGGGCAGGATTCAATGGTTCAGCTGTAGGACCTCAAGATGTACTGAATGTTCGTGGTTAGGGCAGGATTCTAATGGTTCAGCTGTAGGACCTCAAGATGTACTGACTGTTCATTGTTAGGGCAGGATTCTAATGGTTCAGCTGTAGGACCTCAAAATGTACTTACTGTACATTGTTAGGGCAGGATTCTAATGGTTCAGCTGTAGGACCTCAACATGTACTGACTGTTCATTGCTAGGGAAGGATTCTAATGGTTCAGCTGTAGGACCTCAAGATGTAATGACTGCACATTGCTAGGGCAGGATTCTAATGGTTCAGATGTAGGACCTCAAGATGTACTAACTGTTCATTGTTAAGGCAGGATTCTAATGGTTCAGATGTAGGACCTCAAGATGTACTGAATGTTCATTGTTAGGGCAGGATTCTAATGGTTCAGCTATAGGACCACAAGATGTACTGACTGTTTATGGTTAGGGCAGGAATCTAATGGTTCAGCTATAGGACCTCAAAATGCACTGACAGTTCATTGTGAGGGCAGGATTCTAATGGTTCAGCTGTAGGACCTCAAGATGTACTAACTGTTCATTGTTAGGGCAGGATTCTAATGGTTCAGGTGTAGCACCTCAAAATGTACTGACTGTTCATGGTTTAGGCAGCATTCTAATGCTACAGCTATAGGACCTCAAGATGTACTAACTGTTTATGGTTAGGGCAGGATTCTAATGGTTCAGCTGTAGGACCTCAAGATCTACTGACTGTTTATGGTTAGGGCAGGATTCTAATTGTTCAGCTGTAGGACCTGAAGATGTACTGACGGTTCGTTGCTAGGGCAGGATTCTAATGGTTCAGCTGTAGGACCTCAACATGTACTGACTGTACATAGTTAGGGCAGGATTCTAATGGTTCAGCTGTAGGACCTTAAGATGTACTGACTGATCATTGCTAAGGCGGAATTCTAATGGTTCAGCTGTAGGACCTCAAGATGTACTGACTGTTCATGGTTAGGGCAGGATTCTAATGGTTCAGCTATAGGACCTCAAGATGTACTGACTGTTCATGGTTAGGGCAGGATTCTAATGGTTCAGCTGTAGGACCTCAATATGTACTGACTATTCATTGCTAGGGCAGGATTCTAATGGTTCAGCTGTAAGACCAAAAGATGTACTGACTGTTCATTGCTAGGGCAGGATTCTAATGGTTCAGCTGTAGGACCTCAAGATGTACTGAATGTTCATTGTTAGGGCAGGATTCTAATGGTTCAGCTGTAGGACCTCAAGATGTACTGACTGTTCATTGTTAGGGCAGGATTCTAATGGTTCAGCTGTAGGACCTCAAAATGTACTGACTGTTCATTGTTAGGGCAGGATTCTAATGGTTCAGCTGTAGGACCTCAAGATGTACTGACTGTACATAGTTAGGGCAGGATTCTAATGGTTCAGCTGTAGGACCTTAAGATGTACTGACTGTTCATTGCTAAGGCGGGATTCTAATGGTTCAGCTGTAGGACCTTAAGATGTACTGATGTTCATTGCTAAGACAGGATTCTAATGATTCAGCTGCAGGATCTCAAGATGTACTGACTACATGGTTAGGGCAGGGTTATAATGGTTCAGCTGTAGGATCTCAAGATGTATTGACTACATGGTTAGGGCAGGATTCTAATGGTTCAGCTATAGGACCTCAAGATGTACTGACTGTTCATTGCTAGGGCAGGATTCTAATGGTTCAGCTGTAGGACCTCAATATGTACTGACTATTCATTGCTAGGGCAGGATTCTAATGGTTCAGCTGTAGGACCTCAAGATGTACTGAATGTTCATTGTTAGGGCAGGATTCTAATGGTTCAGCTGTAGGACCTCAAGATGTACTGACTGTTCATTGTTAGGGCAGGATTCTAATGGTTCTGCTGTAGGACCTCAAAATGTACTGACTGTTCATTGTTAGGGCAGGATTCTAATGGTTCAGCTGTAGGACCTCAAGATGTACTGACTGTTCATTGTTAGGGCAGGATTCTAATGGTTCAGCTGTAGGACCTCAAGATGTACAGACTGTTCATTGTTAGGGCAGGATTCTAATGGTTCAGCTGTAGGACCTCAACATGTACTGACTGTTCATTGCTAGGGAGGGATTCTAATGGTTCAGCTGTAGGACCTCAAGATGTAATGACTGCACATTGCTAGGGCAGGATTCTAATGGTTCAGATGTAGGACCTCAAGATGTACTAACTGTTCAGTATTAGGGCAGGATTCTAATGGTTCAGATGTAGGACCTCAAAATGTACTGAATGTTCATTGTTAGGGTAGGATTCTAATGGTTCAGCTATAGGACCACAAGATGTACTGACTGTTTATGGTTAGGGCAGGAATCTAATGGTTCAGCTATAGGACCTCAAAATACACTGACTGTTCATTTTAGGGCAGGATTCTAATGGTTCAGCTGTAGGACCTCAAGATGTACTGACTGTTCATTGTTAGGGTAGGATTCTAATGGTTCAGCTGTAGGACCTCAAAATGTACTGACTGTTCATGGTTAGGGCAGCATTCTAATGGTACAGCTATAGGACCTCAAGATGTACTGACTGTATATGGTTAGGGCAGGATTCTAATGGTACAGCTGTAGGACCTCAAGATGTACTGACTGTTTATGGTTAGGGCAGGATTCTAATTGTTCAGCTGTAGGACCTCAAGATGTACTGACGGTTCATTGCTAGGGCAGGATTATAATGGTTCAGCTGTAGGACCTCAACATATACTGAGTGTACATAGTTAAGGCATGATTCTAATGGTTCAGCTGTAGGACCTTAAGATGTACTGACTGTTTATGGTTAGGGCAGGATTCTAATGGTTCAGTGTAGGACCTCAAGATGTACTGACTGTTCATGTTTAGGGCATGATTCTAATGGTTCAGCTGTAGGACCTCAACATGTACTGACTGTTCATGGTTAGGGCAGGATTCTAATGGTTCAGCTGTAGGATCTCAAGATGTACCGACTGTTCATGGTTAGGACAAAATTATAATGGTTCAGCTGTAGGATCCCAAGATGTACTGACTACATGGTTAGGGCAGGATTCTAATGGTTCAGCTGTAGGACCTTGAGATGTACTGACTACATGGTTAGGGTAGGATTCTAATGGTTCAGCTGTAGGACCTCAAGATGTACTGACTACATGGTTAGGGCTGGATTCTAATGGTTCAGCTCTTGGACCTTAAGATGTACTGACTGTTCATGGTTAGGGCAGGATTCTAATGGTTAAGCTGTAGAACCTCAACATGTACCGACTGTTCATTGCGAGGGCAGGATTATAATGGTTCAGCTGTAGGACCTCAAGATGTACTGACTGTTCATTGCAAGGACAGGATTCTAATGGTTCAGCTGTAGGACCTCAACATGTACTGTCTGTACATAGTTAGGGCAGGATTATAATGGTTCAGCTGTAGGACCTAAAGATGTACTGACCATTCATTGCTAGGGCAGGATTCTAATGGTTCAGCTGTAGGACCTCAACATGTACTGGCTTTTCATTGCAAGGACAGGATTCTAATGGTTCAGCTGTAGGACGTTAAGATGTACTGACTGTTCATTGCTAGGGCAGGATTCTAATGGTTCAGTTGTAGGACCTCAACATGTACTGACTGTACATAGTTAGGGCAGGATTATAATGGTTCAGCTGTAGGACCTCAAGATGTACTGACTGTTCATTGCTAGGGCAGGATTCTAATGGTTCAGCTGTAGGACCTCAACATGTACTGACTGTACATAGTTAGGGCAGGATTATAATGGTTCAGCTGTAGGACCTTAACATGTGACTGTACATAGTTAGGGCAGGATTCTAATGGTTAAGCTGTAGGACCTCAACATGTACTGACTGTACATAGTTAGGGCAGGATTCAATTGGTTCAGCTGTAGGACCTCAAGATGTACTGAATGTTCATGGTTAGGGCGTGATTCTAATGGTTAAGTTTAGGACCTCAAGATGTAATGACTGTTCATGGTTAGGGCAGGATTCAAATGGATTCAGCTGTAGGACCTTAAGATATACTGAATGTTTATTGCTAGGGCAGGACTCTAATGGTTAAGCTGTAGGACCTCAAGATGTACTGACTATTCATGGTTAAGGCAGGATTCTAATGGTTCAGCTGTAGGACTTGAAGATGTACTGACTGTTCATGGTTAGGGCAGGATTCTAATGTTTCAGCTGTAGGACCTCAAGATGTACTGAGTGTTCATGGTTAGGACAGGATTATAATGGTACAGTTGTAGGATTTCAAGATGTACTGACTACATGGTTAGGGCAGGATTATAATGGTTGAGCTGTAGGATCTCAAGATGTACTGACTACATGGTTAGGGCAGGATTATAATGGTTCAGCTATAGGACCTCAAGATGTACTGACTGTTTATGGTTAGGGCAGGATTCCAATGGTTCAGCTGTAGGCCTCAAGATGTACTGACTGTTCATTGCTAGGGCAGGATTCTAATGGTTCAGCTGTAGGACCTAAGATGTACTGACTGTTCATTACTAGGGCAGGACTTTAATGGTTCAGTTGTAGGACCTCAAGATGTACTGAAAGTTCATGGTTAGGGCAGGATTCTAATGGTTCAGCTGTAGGACCTCAAGATGTACTGACTGTTCATTGCTAGGGCAGGATTCTAATGGTTAGGCTGTAGGACCTCAAGATGCACTGACTGTTCATTGCTAGAGTAGGATTCTAATGGTTAAGCTGTAGAACCTCAAGAGGTACTCACTGTTCATTGCTAGGGCAGGATTCTAATGGTTCAGCTGTAGGACCTCAAGATGTACTGACTGTTCATGGTTAGGGAAGGATTATAATGGTTCAGCTGCAGGACCTCACGATGTACTGACTACATGGTTAGGGCAGGATTCTAATGGTTCAGCTGTAGGACCTCAAGATGTACTGACTGTTCATTGCGAGGGCAGGATTATAATGGTTCAGCTGTAGGACCTCAAGATGTACTGACTCTTCATTGCAAGGACAGGATTCTAATGGTTCAGCTGTAGGACCTTAAGTTGTACTGACTGTTCATTGCTAGGCTAGGATTCTAATGGTTCAGCTGTAGGACCTCAAGATGTACTGATTGTTCATGGTTAGAGCAGGATTCTAATGGTTCAGCTATAGGACTTCAAGATGTACTGACTGTTGATGGTTAGGGCAGGATTCTAATGGTTCAGCTGTATGCCCTCAAGATGTACTGACTGTTCATGGTTAGCGCAGGATTCTAATGGTTCGGCTGTAGGACCTCCAGATGTACTGACTGTTTATGGTTAGGGCAGGATTCTAATTGTTCAGTGTAGGACCTCAAGATGTACTGACTGTTCATTGCTAGGGAAGGATTCTAATGGTTCAGCTGTAGGACCTCAAGATGTACTGACTGTTCATTGCTAGGGCAGGAATTTATTGGTTCAGTTGTAGGACCTCAAGATGTACTGAATGTTCATGGTTAGGGCAGGATTCTAATGGTTCAGCTGTAGGACCTGAAGATGTACTGACTGTTCATTGCTAGGGCAGGAATTTAATGGTTCAGTTGTGGGACCTCAAGATGTACTGAATGTTCATGGTTAGGGCAGGATTCTAATGGTTCAACTGTAGGACCTCAAGATGTCCTGAATTTCATTGCTAGGGCAGGATTCTAATGGTTCAGCTGTAGGACCTCAAGATGTACTGAATGTTCATGGTTAGGGCAGGATTGTAATGGTTCAGTTGTAGGACCTCAAGATGTAATAACTGTTCATGGTTAGTGCAGGATTCTAATGGTTCAGCTGTAGGACCTCAAGATGTACTGACTGTTCATTGCTAGGGCAGGATTCTAATGGTTCAGCTGTAGGACCTCAAGATGTACTGAATGTTCGTGGTTAGGGCAGGATTCTAATGGTTCAGCTGTAGGACCTCAAGATGTACTGACTGTTCATTGTTAGGGCAGGATTCTAATGGTTCAGCTGTAGGACCTCAAAATGTACTTACTGTACATTGTTAGGGCAGGATTCTAATGGTTCAGCTGTAGGACCTCAACATGTACTGACTGTTCATTGCTAGGGAAGGATTCTAATGGTTCAGCTGTAGGACCTCAAGATGTAATGACTGCACATTGCTAGGGCAGGATTCTAATGGTTCAGATGTAGGACCTCAAGATGTACTAACTGTTCATTGTTAAGGCAGGATTCTAATGGTTCAGATGTAGGACCTCAAGATGTACTGAATGTTCATTGTTAGGGCAGGATTCTAATGGTTCAGCTATAGGACCACAAGATGTACTGACTGTTTATGGTTAGGGCAGGAATCTAATGGTTCAGCTATAGGACCTCAAAATGCACTGACAGTTCATTGTTAGGGCAGGATTCTAATGGTTCAGCTGTAGGACCTCAAGATGTACTAACTGTTCATTGTTAGGGCAGGATTCTAATGGTTCAGATGTAGCACCTCAAAATGTACTGACTGTTCATGGTTTAGGCAGCATTCTAATGCTACAGCTATAGGACCTCAAGATGTACTAACTGTTTATGGTTAGGGCAGGATTCTAATGGTTCAGCTGTAGGACCTCAAGATCTACTGACTGTTTATGGTTAGGGCAGGATTCTAATTGTTCAGCTGTAGGACCTGAAGATGTACTGACGGTTCGTTGCTAGGGCAGGATTCTAATGGTTCAGCTGTAGGACCTCAACATGTACTGACTGTACATAGTTAGGGCAGGATTCTAATGGTTCAGCTGTAGGACCTTAAGATGTACTGACTGATCATTGCTAAGGCGGGATTCTAATGGTTCAGCTGTAGGACCTCAAGATGTACTGACTGTTCATGGTTAGGGCAGGATTCTAATGGTTCAGCTATAGGACCTCAAGATGTACTGACTGTTCATTGCTAGGGCAGGATTCTAATGGTTCAGCTGTAGGACCTCAATATGTACTGACTCTTCATTGCTAGGGCAGGATTCTAATGGTTCAGCTGTAAGACCAAAAGATGTACTGACTGTTCATTGCTAGGGCAGGATTTTAATGGTTCAGCTGTAGGACCTCAAGATGTACTGAATGTTCATTGTTAGGGCAGGATTCTAATGGTTCAGCTGTAGGACCTCAAGATGTACTGACTGTTCATTGTTAGGGCAGGATTCTAATGGTTCAGCTGTAGGACCTCAAAATGTACTGACTGTTCATTGTTAGGGCAGGATTCTAATGGTTCAGCTGTAGGACCTCAAGATGTACTGACTGTTCATTGTTAGGGCAGGATTCTAATGGTTCAGCTGTAGGACCTCAAAATGTACTGACTGTTCATTGTTAGGGCAGGATTCTAATGGTTCAGCTGTAGGACCTCAAGATGTACTGACTGTTCATTGTTAGGGCAGGATTCTAATGGTTCAGCTGTAGGACTTCAAAATGTACTTACTGTACATTGTTAGGGCAGGATTCTAATGGTTCAGCTGTAGGATCTCAAGATGTACTGACTGTTCATTGCTAGGGCAGGATTCCAATGGTTCAGCTGTAGGACCTCAACATGTACTGACTGTTTATTGCTAGGGAAGGATTCTACTGGTTCAGCTGTAGGACCTCAAGATGTAATGACTGCACATTGCTAGGGCAGGATTCTAATGGTTCAGATGTAGGACCTCAAGATGTACTAACTGTTCATTGTTAGGGCAGGATTCTAATGGTTCAGATGTAGGACCTCAAGATGTACTGAATGTTCATTGTTAGGGCAGGATTCTAATGGTTCAGCTATAGGACCACAAGATGTACTGACTGTTTATGGTTAGGGCAGGAATCTAATGGTTCAGCTATAGGAACTCAAAATGCACTGACTGTTCATTGTTAGGGAAGGATTCTAATGGTTCAGCTGTAGGACCTCAAGATGTACTGACTGTTCATTGTTAGGGTAGGATTCTAATGGTTCAGCTGTAGGACCTCAAAATGTACTGACTGTTCATGGTTAGGGCAGCATTCTAATGGTACAGCTATAGGACCTCAAGATGTACTGATTTTTATGGTTAGGGCAGGATTCTAATGGTACAGCTGTAGGACCTCAAGATGTACTGACTGTTTATGGTTAGGGCAGGATTCTAATTGTTCAGCTGTAGGACCTCAAGATGTACTGACGGTTCATTGCTAGGGCAGGATTCTAATGGTTCAGCTGTAGGACCTCAACATGTACTGAGTGTACATAGTTAGGGCAGGATTCTAATGGTTCAGCTGTAGGACCTTAAGATGTACTGACTGTTCATTGCTAAGGCGGGATTCTAATGGTTCAGCTGTAGGACCTCAAGATGTACTGACTGTTCATGTTTAGGGCATGATTCTAATAGTTAAGCTGTAGGACCATAAGATGTACTGACTGTTCATTGCTAAGGCAGGATTCTAATGGTTCAGCTGTAGGACCTCAAGATGTACTGACTGTTCATGGTTAGGGCAGGATTATAATGGTTCAGCTATAGGACCTCAAGATGTACTGACTGTTCATTGCTAGGGCAGGATTCTAATGGTTCAGCTGTAGGACCTTAAGATGTACTGATGTTCATTGCTAGGACAGGATTCTAATGGTTCAGCTGTAGGATCTCAAGATGTACTGACTACATGGTTAGGGCAGGATTATAATGGTTCAGTTGTAGGACCTCAAGATTTAAAAACTGTTCATGGTTAGTGCAGGATTCTAATGGTTCAGCTGTAGGACCTCAAGATCTACTGACTGTTCATTGCTAGGGCAGGATTCTAATGGTTCTGCTGTAGGACATCAAGATGTACTGAATGTTCATGGTTAGGGAAGGATTCTAATGGTTCAGCTGTAGGACCTCAAGATGTACTGACTGTTCATTGTTAGGGCAGGATTCTAATGGTTCAGCTGTAGGACCTCAAAATGTACTTACTGTACATTGTTAGGGCAGGATTCTAATGGTTCAGCTGTAGGATCTCAAGAAGTACTGACTGTTCATTGCTAGGGCAGGATTCTAATGGTTCAGCTGTAGGACCTCAACATGTACTGACTGTTCATTGCTAGGGAAGGATTCTAATGGTTCAGCTGTAGGACCTCAAGATGTAATGACTGCACATTGCTAGGGCAGGATTCTAATGGGTCAGATGTAGGACCTCAAGATGTACTAACTGTTCATTGTTAGGGCAGGATTCTAATGGTTCAGATGTAGGACCTCAAGATGTACTGAATGTTCATTGTTAGGGCAGGATTCTAATGGTTCAGCTATAGGACCACAAGATGAACTGACTGTTTATGGTTAGGGCAGGAATCTAATGGTTCAGCTATAGGACCTCAAAATGCACTGACTGTTCATTGTTAGGGCAGGATTCTAATGGTTCAGCTGTAGGATCTCAAGATGTACTAACTGTTCATTGTTAGGGCAGGATTCTAATGGTTCAGATGTAGGACCTCAAAATGTACCGACTGTTCATGGTTAGGGCAGCATTCTAATGCTACAGCTATAGGACCTCAAGATGTACTGACTGTTTATGGTTAGGGCAGGATTCTAATGGTTCAGCTGTAGGACCTCAAGATGTACTGACGGTTCGTTGCTAGGGCAGGATTCTAATGGTTCAGCTGTAGGACCTCAACATGTACTGACTGTACATAGTTAGGGCAGGATTCTAATGGTTCAGCTGTAGGACCTTAAGATGTACTGACTGTTCACTGCTAAGGCGGGATTCTAATGGTTCAGCTGTAGGACCTCAAGATGTACTGACTGTTCATGTTTAGGGCATGATTCTAATGGTTCAGCTGTAGGACCATAAGATGTACTGACTGTTCATTGCTAAGGCAGGATTCTAATGGTTCAGCTATAGGACCTCAAGATGTACTGACTGTTCATTGCTAGGGCAGGATTCTAATGGTTCAGCATTAGGACCTCAATATGTACTGAATATTCATTGCTAGGGCAGGATTCTAATGGTTCAGCTGTAAGACCAAAAGATGTACTGACTGTTCATTGCTAGGGCAGGATTCTAATGGTTCAGCTGTAGGACCTCAAGATGTACTGAATGTTCATTGTTAGGGCAGGATTCTAATGGTTCAGCTGTAGGACCTCAAGATGTACTGACTGTTCATTGTTAGGGCAGGATTCTAATGGTTCAGCTGTAGGACCTCAAAATGTACTGACTGTTCATTGCTAGGGCAGGATTCTAATGGTTCAGCTGTAGGACCTTAAGATGTACTGATGTTCATTGCTAAGACAGGATTCTAATGGTTCAGCTGCAGGATCTCAAGATGTACTGACTACATGGTTAGGGCAGGGTTATAATGGTTCAGCTGTAGGATCTCAAGATGTATTGACTACATGGTTAGGGCAGGATTCTAATGGTTCAGCTGTAGGATCTCAAGACATAATGACTACATGGTTAGGGCAGGATTCTAATGGTTCAGCTGTAGGACCTCAAGATGTACTGACTACATGCTTAGGGCAGGATTCTAATGGTTCAGCTGTAGGACCTTAAGATGTACTGACTGTTCATGGTTAGGGCAGGATTCTAATGGTTAAGCTGTAGGACCTCAACATGTACTGACTGTTCATTGCGAGGGCAGGATTATAATGGTTCAGCAGTAGGACCTCAAGATGTACTGACTGTTCATTGCAAGGACAGGATTCTAATGGTTCAGCTGTAGGACCTTAAGATGTACTGACTGTTCATTGCTAGGGCAGGATTCTAATGGTTCAGCTGTAGGACCTCAACATGTACTGACTGTACATATTTAGGGCAGGACTATAATGGTTCAGCTGTAGGACCTAAAGATGTACTGACTGTTCATTGCTAGGGCAGGATTGTAATGGTTCAGTTGTAGGACCTCAACATGTACTGACTGTTCATTTGAAGGACAGGATTCTAATGGTTCAGCTGTAGGACCTTAAGATGTAATGACTGTTCATTGCTAGGGCAGGATTCTAATGGTTCAGCTGTAGGACCTCAACATGTACTGACTGTACATAGTTAGGGCAGGATTATAATAGTTCAGCTGTAGGACCTCAAGATGTACTGACTGTTCATTGATAGGGCAGGATTCTAATGGTTCAGCTGTAGGGCCTCAACATAAACTGACTGTACATAGTTAGGGCAGGATTATAATGGTTCAGCTGTAGGACCTTAAGATGTACTGACTGTTCATTGCTAAGGCAGGATTGTAATGGTTCAGCTGTAGGACCTCAAGGTGTACTGACTGTACATAGTTAGGGCAGGATTATAATGGTTCAGCTGTAGGACCTCAAGATGTATTGAATGTTAATGGTTAGGGCAGGATTCTAATGGTTCAGCTGTAGGACCTCATGTTGTACTGACTGTTCATTGCTAGGACAGCATTCTAATGGTTCATTTTTAGGACCTCAAAATGTACTGACTACATGGTTAGGGCAGGATTATAATGGTTCAGCTGTAGGACCTTAAGAAGTACTGACTACATGGTTAGGGCAGGATTATAATGGTTCAGCTGTAGGATCTCAAGATGTACTGACTACATGGATAGGGCAGGATTATAATGGTTCAGCTGTAGGATCTCAAGATGTACTGACTACATGGTCAGGGCAGGATTATAATGGTTCAGCTGTAGGACCTTAAGAAGTACTGACTGTTCATTGCTAGGACTGGATTATAATGCTTCAGCTGTAGGATCTCAAGATGTACCTACTGTTCATTGCTAGGGCAGGTCTCTAATGGTTCAGCTGTAGGACCTCAAGATGTACTGACTGTTCAATGCTAGGGCAGGATTCTAATGGTTCAGCTGTAGGACCTCAAGATGCACTGAATGTTCATGCTTAGGGCAGGATTGCAATGGTTCAGTTGTAGGACCTCAAGATGTAGTGACTGTTCATGGTCAGGGCAGGATTCTAATGGTTCAGCTGTTGGACTCCAAGATGTACTGAATGTTCATGGTTAGGGCGGGATTCTAATGGTTAAGCTGTAGGACCTCAAGATGTAATGACCGTCCATGGTTAGGGCAGGATTCTAATGGTTCAGCTGTAGGACCTCAAGATGTACTGACTGTTCATTGCTAGGGCAGGAATTTATTGGTTCAGTTGTAGGACCTCAAGATGTACTGAATGTTCATGGTTAGGGCAGGATTCTAATGGTTCAGCTGTAGGACCTTAAGATGTACTGACTGTTCATTGCTAGGGCAGGAATTTAATGGTTCAGTTGTGGGACCTCAAGATGTACTGAATGTTCATGGTTAGGGCAGGATTCTAATGGTTCAACTGTAGGACCTCAACATGTATTGACTACATGGTTAGGGCAGGATTCTAATGGTTCAGCTGTAGGATCTCAAGACATAATGACTACATGGTTAGGGCAGGATTCTAATGGTTCAGTTGTAGGACCTCAAGATGTAATAACTGTTCATGGTTAGTGCAGGATTCTAATGGTTCAGCTGTAGGACCTGAAGATGTACTGACTGTTCATTGCTAGGGCAGGATTCTAATGGTTCAGCTGTAGGACCTCAAGATGTACTGAATGTTCATGGTTAGGGCAGGATTCTAATGGTTCAGCTGTAGGACCTCAAGATGTACTGACTGTTCATTGTTAGGGCAGGATTCTAATGGTTCAGCTGTAGGACCTCAAAATGTACTTACTGTACATTGTTAGGGCAGGATTCTAATGGTTCAGCTGTAGGATCTCAAGATGTACTGACTGTTCATTGCTAGGGCAGGATTCTAATGGTTCAGCTGTAGGAGCTCAACATGTACTGACTGTACATAGTTAGGGCAGGATTCTAAAGGTTAAGCTGTAGGACCTCAACATGTACTGACTGTACATAGTTAGGGCAGGATTCAATTGGTTCAGCTGTAGGACCTCAAGATGTACTGAATGTTCATGGTTAGGGCGTGATTCTAATGGTTAAGTTTAGGACCTCAAGATGTAATGACTGTTCATGGTTAGGGCAGGATTCAAATGGATTCAGCTGTAGGACCTTAAGATATACTGAATGTTTATTGCTAGGGCAGGACTCTAATGGTTAAGCTGTAGGACCTCAAGATGTACTGACTATTCATGGTTAAGGCAGGATTCTAATGGTTCAGCTGTAGGACTTGAAGATGTACTGACTGTTCATGGTTAGGGCAGGATTCTAATGTTTCAGCTGTAGGACCTCAAGATGTACTGAGTGTTCATGGTTAGGACAGGATTATAATGGTACAGTTGTAGGATTTCAAGATGTACTGACTACATGGTTAGGGCAGGATTATAATGGTTGAGCTGTAGGATCTCAAGATGTACTGACTACATGGTTAGGGCAGGATTATAATGGTTCAGCTATAGGACCTCAAGATGTACTGACTGTTTATGGTTAGGGCAGGATTCCAATGGTTCAGCTGTAGGCCTCAAGATGTACTGACTGTTCATTGCTAGGGCAGGATTCTAATGGTTCAGCTGTAGGACCTAAGATGTACTGACTGTTCATTACTAGGGCAGGACTTTAATGGTTCAGTTGTAGGACCTCAAGATGTACTGAAAGTTCATGGTTAGGGCAGGATTCTAATGGTTCAGCTGTAGGACCTCAAGATGTACTGACTGTTCATTGCTAGGACAGGATTCTAATGGTTAGGCTGTAGGACCTCAAGATGCACTGACTGTTCATTGCTAGAGTAGGATTCTAATGGTTAAGCTGTAGAACCTCAAGAGGTACTCACTGTTCATTGCTAGGGCAGGATTCTAATGGTTCAGCTGTAGGACCTCAAGATGTACTGACTGTTCATGGTTAGGGAAGGATTATAATGGTTCAGCTGCAGGACCTCACGATGTACTGACTACATGGTTAGGGCAGGATTCTAATGGTTCAGCTGTAGGACCTCAAGATGTACTGACTGTTCATTGCGAGGGCAGGATTATAATGGTTCAGCTGTAGGACCTCAAGATGTACTGACTCTTCATTGCAAGGACAGGATTCTAATGGTTCAGCTGTAGGACCTTAAGTTGTACTGACTGTTCATTGCTAGGCTAGGATTCTAATGGTTCAGCTGTAGGACCTCAAGATGTACTGATTGTTCATGGTTAGAGCAGGATTCTAATGGTTCAGCTATAGGACTTCAAGATGTACTGACTGTTGATGGTTAGGGCAGGATTCTAATGGTTCAGCTGTATGCCCTCAAGATGTACTGACTGTTCATGGTTAGCGCAGGATTCTAATGGTTCGGCTGTAGGACCTCCAGATGTACTGACTGTTTATGGTTAGGGCAGGATTCTAATTGTTCAGTGTAGGACCTCAAGATGTACTGACTGTTCATTGCTAGGGAAGGATTCTAATGGTTCAGCTGTAGGACCTCAAGATGTACTGACTGTTCATTGCTAGGGCAGGAATTTATTGGTTCAGTTGTAGGACCTCAAGATGTACTGAATGTTCATGGTTAGGGCAGGATTCTAATGGTTCAGCTGTAGGACCTGAAGATGTACTGACTGTTCATTGCTAGGGCAGGAATTTAATGGTTCAGTTGTGGGACCTCAAGATGTACTGAATGTTCATGGTTAGGGCAGGATTCTAATGGTTCAACTGTAGGACCTCAAGATGTCCTGAATTTCATTGCTAGGGCAGGATTCTAATGGTTCAGCTGTAGGACCTCAAGATGTACTGAATGTTCATGGTTAGGGCAGGATTGTAATGGTTCAGTTGTAGGACCTCAAGATGTAATAACTGTTCATGGTTAGTGCAGGATTCTAATGGTTCAGCTGTAGGACCTCAAGATGTACTGACTGTTCATTGCTAGGGCAGGATTCTAATGGTTCAGCTGTAGGACCTCAAGATGTACTGAATGTTCGTGGTTAGGGCAGGATTCTAATGGTTCAGCTGTAGGACCTCAAGATGTACTGACTGTTCATTGTTAGGGCAGGATTCTAATGGTTCAGCTGTAGGACCTCAAAATGTACTTACTGTACATTGTTAGGGCAGGATTCTAATGGTTCAGCTGTAGGACCTCAACATGTACTGACTGTTCATTGCTAGGGAAGGATTCTAATGGTTCAGCTGTAGGACCTCAAGATGTAATGACTGCACATTGCTAGGGCAGGATTCTAATGGTTCAGATGTAGGACCTCAAGATGTACTAACTGTTCATTGTTAAGGCAGGATTCTAATGGTTCAGATGTAGGACCTCAAGATGTACTGAATGTTCATTGTTAGGGCAGGATTCTAATGGTTCAGCTATAGGACCACAAGATGTACTGATTGTTTATGGTTAGGGCAGGAATCTAATGGTTCAGCTATAGGACCTCAAAATGCACTGACAGTTCATTGTTAGGGCAGGATTCTAATGGTTCAGCTGTAGGACCTCAAGATGTACTAACTGTTCATTGTTAGGGCAGGATTCTAATGGTTCAGATGTAGCACCTCAAAATGTACTGACTGTTCATGGTTTAGGCAGCATTCTAATGCTACAGCTATAGGACCTCAAGATGTACTAACTGTTTATGGTTAGGGCAGGATTCTAATGGTTCAGCTGTAGGACCTCAAGATCTACTGACTGTTTATGGTTAGGGCAGGATTCTAATTGTTCAGCTGTAGGACCTGAAGATGTACTGACGGTTCGTTGCTAGGGCAGGATTCTAATGGTTCAGCTGTAGGACCTCAACATGTACTGACTGTACATAGTTAGGGCAGGATTCTAATGGTTCAGCTGTAGGACCTTAAGATGTACTGACTGATCATTGCTAAGGCGGGATTCTAATGGTTCAGCTGTAGGACCTCAAGATGTACTGACTGTTCATGGTTAGGGCAGGATTCTAATGGTTCAGCTATAGGACCTCAAGATGTACTGACTGTTCATTGCTAGGGCAGGATTCTAATGGTTCAGCTGTAGGACCTCAATATGTACTGACTCTTCATTGCTAGGGCAGGATTCTAATGGTTCAGCTGTAAGACCAAAAGATGTACTGACTGTTCATTGCTAGGGCAGGATTTTAATGGTTCAGCTGTAGGACCTCAAGATGTACTGAATGTTCATTGTTAGGGCAGGATTCTAATGGTTCAGCTGTAGGACCTCAAGATGTACTGACTGTTCATTGTTAGGGCAGGATTCTAATGGTTCAGCTGTAGGACCTCAAGATGTACTGACTGTTCATTGTTAGGGCAGGATTCTAATGGTTCAGCTGTAGGACCTCAAAATGTACTGACTGTTCATTGTTAGGGCAGGATTCTAATGGTTCAGCTGTAGGACCTCAAGATGTACTGACTGTTCATTGTTAGGGCAGGATTCTAATGGTTCAGCTGTAGGACTTCAAAATGTACTTACTGTACATTGTTAGGGCAGGATTCTAATGGTTCAGCTGTAGGATCTCAAGATGTACTGACTGTTCATTGCTAGGGCAGGATTCCAATGGTTCAGCTGTAGGACCTCAACATGTACTGACTGTTTATTGCTAGGGAAGGATTCTACTGGTTCAGCTGTAGGACCTCAAGATGTAATGACTGCACATTGCTAGGGCAGGATTCTAATGGTTCAGATGTAGGACCTCAAGATGTACTAACTGTTCATTGTTAGGGCAGGATTCTAATGGTTCAGATGTAGGACCTCAAGATGTACTGAATGTTCATTGTTAGGGCAGGATTCTAATGGTTCAGCTATAGGACCACAAGATGTACTGACTGTTTATGGTTAGGGCAGGAATCTAATGGTTCAGCTATACGAACTCAAAATGCACTGACTGTTCATTGTTAGGGAAGGATTCTAATGGTTCAGCTGTAGGACCTCAAGATGTACTGACTGTTCATTGTTAGGGTAGGATTCTAATGGTTCAGCTGTAGGACCTCAAAATGTACTGACTGTTCATGGTTAGGGCAGCATTCTAATGGTACAGCTATAGGACCTCAAGATGTACTGATTTTTATGGTTAGGGCAGGATTCTAATGGTACAGCTGTAGGACCTCAAGATGTACTGACTGTTTATGGTTAGGGCAGGATTCTAATTGTTCAGCTGTAGGACCTCAAGATGTACTGACGGTTCATTGCTAGGGCAGGATTCTAATGGTTCAGCTGTAGGACCTCAACATGTACTGAGTGTACATAGTTAGGGCAGGATTCTAATGGTTCAGCTGTAGGACCTTAAGATGTACTGACTGTTCATTGCTAAGGCGGGATTCTAATGGTTCAGCTGTAGGACCTCAAGATGTACTGACTGTTCATGTTTAGGGCATGATTCTAATAGTTAAGCTGTAGGACCATAAGATGTACTGACTGTTCATTGCTAAGGCAGGATTCTAATGGTTCAGCTGTAGGACCTCAAGATGTACTGACTGTTCATGGTTAGGGCAGGATTATAATGGTTCAGCTATAGGACCTCAAGATGTACTGACTGTTCATTGCTAGGGCAGGATTCTAATGGTTCAGCTGTAGGACCTTAAGATGTACTGATGTTCATTGCTAGGACAGGATTCTAATGGTTCAGCTGTAGGATCTCAAGATGTACTGACTACATGGTTAGGGCAGGATTATAATGGTTCAGTTGTAGGACCTCAAGATTTAAAAACTGTTCATGGTTAGTGCAGGATTCTAATGGTTCAGCTGTAGGACCTCAAGATCTACTGACTGTTCATTGCTAGGGCAGGATTCTAATGGTTCTGCTGTAGGACATCAAGATGTACTGAATGTTCATGGTTAGGGAAGGATTCTAATGGTTCAGCTGTAGGACCTCAAGATGTACTGACTGTTCATTGTTAGGGCAGGATTCTAATGGTTCAGCTGTAGGACCTCAAAATGTACTTACTGTACATTGTTAGGGCAGGATTCTAATGGTTCAGCTGTAGGATCTCAAGAAGTACTGACTGTTCATTGCTAGGGCAGGATTCTAATGGTTCAGCTGTAGGACCTCAACATGTACTGACTGTTCATTGCTAGGGAAGGATTCTAATGGTTCAGCTGTAGGACCTCAAGATGTAATGACTGCACATTGCTAGGGCAGGATTCTAATGGGTCAGATGTAGGACCTCAAGATGTACTAACTGTTCATTGTTAGGGCAGGATTCTAATGGTTCAGATGTAGGACCTCAAGATGTACTGAATGTTCATTGTTAGGGCAGGATTCTAATGGTTCAGCTATAGGACCACAAGATGAACTGACTGTTTATGGTTAGGGCAGGAATCTAATGGTTCAGCTATAGGACCTCAAAATGCACTGACTGTTCATTGTTAGGGCAGGATTCTAATGGTTCAGCTGTAGGATCTCAAGATGTACTAACTGTTCATTGTTAGGGCAGGATTCTAATGGTTCAGATGTAGGACCTCAAAATGTACCGACTGTTCATGGTTAGGGCAGCATTCTAATGCTACAGCTATAGGACCTCAAGATGTACTGACTGTTTATGGTTAGGGCAGGATTCTAATGGTTCAGCTGTAGGACCTCAAGATGTACTGACGGTTCGTTGCTAGGGCAGGATTCTAATGGTTCAGCTGTAGGACCTCAACATGTACTGACTGTACATAGTTAGGGCAGGATTCTAATGGTTCAGCTGTAGGACCTTAAGATGTACTGACTGTTCACTGCTAAGGCGGGATTCTAATGGTTCAGCTGTAGGACCTCAAGATGTACTGACTGTTCATGTTTAGGGCATGATTCTAATGGTTCAGCTGTAGGACCATAAGATGTACTGACTGTTCATTGCTAAGGCAGGATTCTAATGGTTCAGCTATAGGACCTCAAGATGTACTGACTGTTCATTGCTAGGGCAGGATTCTAATGGTTCAGCATTAGGACCTCAATATGTACTGAATATTCATTGCTAGGGCAGGATTCTAATGGTTCAGCTGTAAGACCAAAAGATGTACTGACTGTTCATTGCTAGGGCAGGATTCTAATGGTTCAGCTGTAGGACCTCAAGATGTACTGAATGTTCATTGTTAGGGCAGGATTCTAATGGTTCAGCTGTAGGACCTCAAGATGTACTGACTGTTCATTGTTAGGGCAGGATTCTAATGGTTCAGCTGTAGGACCTCAAAATGTACTGACTGTTCATTGCTAGGGCAGGATTCTAATGGTTCAGCTGTAGGACCTTAAGATGTACTGATGTTCATTGCTAAGACAGGATTCTAATGGTTCAGCTGCAGGATCTCAAGATGTACTGACTACATGGTTAGGGCAGGGTTATAATGGTTCAGCTGTAGGATCTCAAGATGTATTGACTACATGGTTAGGGCAGGATTCTAATGGTTCAGCTGTAGGATCTCAAGACATAATGACTACATGGTTAGGGCAGGATTCTAATGGTTCAGCTGTAGGACCTCAAGATGTACTGACTACATGCTTAGGGCAGGATTCTAATGGTTCAGCTGTAGGACCTTAAGATGTACTGACTGTTCATGGTTAGGGCAGGATTCTAATGGTTAAGCTGTAGGACCTCAACATGTACTGACTGTTCATTGCGAGGGCAGGATTATAATGGTTCAGCAGTAGGACCTCAAGATGTACTGACTGTTCATTGCAAGGACAGGATTCTAATGGTTCAGCTGTAGGACCTTAAGATGTACTGACTGTTCATTGCTAGGGCAGGATTCTAATGGTTCAGCTGTAGGACCTCAACATGTACTGACTGTACATATTTAGGGCAGGACTATAATGGTTCAGCTGTAGGACCTAAAGATGTACTGACTGTTCATTGCTAGGGCAGGATTGTAATGGTTCAGTTGTAGGACCTCAACATGTACTGACTGTTCATTTGAAGGACAGGATTCTAATGGTTCAGCTGTAGGACCTTAAGATGTAATGACTGTTCATTGCTAGGGCAGGATTCTAATGGTTCAGCTGTAGGACCTCAACATGTACTGACTGTACATAGTTAGGGCAGGATTATAATAGTTCAGCTGTAGGACCTCAAGATGTACTGACTGTTCATTGATAGGGCAGGATTCTAATGGTTCAGCTGTAGGGCCTCAACATAAACTGACTGTACATAGTTAGGGCAGGATTATAATGGTTCAGCTGTAGGACCTTAAGATGTACTGACTGTTCATTGCTAAGGCAGGATTGTAATGGTTCAGCTGTAGGACCTCAAGGTGTACTGACTGTACATAGTTAGGGCAGGATTATAATGGTTCAGCTGTAGGACCTCAAGATGTATTGAATGTTAATGGTTAGGGCAGGATTCTAATGGTTAAGCTGTAGGACCTCATGTTGTACTGACTGTTCATTGCTAGGACAGCATTCTAATGGTTCATTTTTAGGACCTCAAAATGTACTGACTACATGGTTAGGGCAGGATTATAATGGTTCAGCTGTAGGACCTTAAGAAGTACTGACTACATGGTTAGGGCAGGATTATAATGGTTCAGCTGTAGGATCTCAAGATGTACTGACTACATGGATAGGGCAGGATTATAATGGTTCAGCTGTAGGATCTCAAGATGTACTGACTACATGGTCAGGGCAGGATTATAATGGTTCAGCTGTAGGACCTTAAGAAGTACTGACTGTTCATTGCTAGGACTGGATTATAATGCTTCAGCTGTAGGATCTCAAGATGTACCTACTGTTCATTGCTAGGGCAGGTCTCTAATGGTTCAGCTGTAGGACCTCAAGATGTACTGACTGTTCAATGCTAGGGCAGGATTCTAATGGTTCAGCTGTAGGACCTCAAGATGCACTGAATGTTCATGCTTAGGGCAGGATTGCAATGGTTCAGTTGTAGGACCTCAAGATGTAGTGACTGTTCATGGTCAGGGCAGGATTCTAATGGTTCAGCTGTTGGACTCCAAGATGTACTGAATGTTCATGGTTAGGGCGGGATTCTAATGGTTAAGCTGTAGGACCTCAAGATGTAATGACCGTCCATGGTTAGGGCAGGATTCTAATGGTTCAGCTGTAGGACCTCAAGATGTACTGACTGTTCATTGCTAGGGCAGGAATTTATTGGTTCAGTTGTAGGACCTCAAGATGTACTGAATGTTCATGGTTAGGGCAGGATTCTAATGGTTCAGCTGTAGGACCTTAAGATGTACTGACTGTTCATTGCTAGGGCAGGAATTTAATGGTTCAGTTGTGGGACCTCAAGATGTACTGAATGTTCATGGTTAGGGCAGGATTCTAATGGTTCAACTGTAGGACCTCAACATGTATTGACTACATGGTTAGGGCAGGATTCTAATGGTTCAGCTGTAGGATCTCAAGACATAATGACTACATGGTTAGGGCAGGATTCTAATGGTTCAGTTGTAGGACCTCAAGATGTAATAACTGTTCATGGTTAGTGCAGGATTCTAATGGTTCAGCTGTAGGACCTGAAGATGTACTGACTGTTCATTGCTAGGGCAGGATTCTAATGGTTCAGCTGTAGGACCTCAAGATGTACTGAATGTTCATGGTTAGGGCAGGATTCTAATGGTTCAGCTGTAGGACCTCAAGATGTACTGACTGTTCATTGTTAGGGCAGGATTCTAATGGTTCAGCTGTAGGACCTCAAAATGTACTTACTGTACATTGTTAGGGCAGGATTCTAATGGTTCAGCTGTAGGATCTCAAGATGTACTGACTGTTCATTGCTAGGGCAGGATTCTAATGGTTCAGCTGTAGGAGCTCAACATGTACTGACTGTTCATTGCTAGGGAAGGATTCTAATGGTTCAGCTGTAGGACCTCAAGACGTAATGACTGCACATTGCAAGGGCAGGATTCTAATGGTTCAGATGTAAGACCTCAAGATGTACTAACTGTTCATTGTTAGGGCAGGATTCTAATGGTTCAGATTTAGGACCTCAAGATGTACTGAATGTTCATTGTTAGGGCAGGATTCTAATGGTTCAGCTTTAGGACCACAAGATGTACTGACTGTTTGTGGTTAGGGCAGGAATCTAATGGTTCAGCTATAGGACCTCAAAATGCACTGACTGTTCATTGTTAGGGCAGGATTCTAATGGTTCAGCTGTAGGACCTCAAGATGTACTAACTGTTCATTGTTAGGGCAGGATTCTAATGGTTCAGATGTAGGACCTCAAAATGTACTGACTGTTCATGGTTTAGGCAGCATTCTAATGCTACAGCTATAGGACCTCAAGATGTACTAACTGTTTATGGTTAGGGCAGGATTCTAATGGTTCAGCTGTAGGACCTTAAGATGTACTGACTGTTTATGGTTACGGCAGGATTCTAATTGTTCAGCTGTAGGACCTCAAGATGTACTGACGGTTCGTTGCTAGGGCAGGATTCTAATGGTTCAGCTGTAGGACCTCAACATGTACTGAGTGTACATAGTTAGGGCAGGATTCTAATGGTTCAGCTGTAGGACCTTAAGATGTACTGACTGTTCATTGCTAAGGCGGGATTCTAATGGTTCAGCTGTAGGACCTCAAGATGTACTGACTGTTCATGTTTACGGCATGATTCTAATGGTTCAGCTGTAGGACCATAAGATGTACTGACTGTTCATTGCTAAGGCAGGATTCTAATGGTTCAGCTGTAGGACCTCAAGATGTACTGACTGTTCATGGTTAGGGCAGGATTCTAATGGTTTAGCTATACGACCTCAAGATGTACTGACTGTTCATTGCTAGGGCAGGATTCTAATGGTTCAGCTGTAGGACCTCAATATGTACTGACTATTCATTGCTAGGGCAGGATTCTAATGGTTCAGCTGTAATACCAAAAGATGTACTGACTGTTCATTGCTAGGGCAGGATTCTAATGGTTCAGCTGTAGGACCTCAAGATGTACTGAATGTTCATTGTTAGGGCAGGATTCTAATGGTTCAGCTGTAGGACCTCAAGATGTACTGACTGTTCATTGTTAGGGCAGGATTCTAATGGTTCAGCTGTAGGACCTCAAAATGTACTGACTGTTCATTGTTAGGGCAGGATTCTAATGGTTCAGCTGTAGGACCTCAAGATGTACTGACTGTTCATTGTTAGGGCAGGATTCTAATGGTTCAGCTGTAGGACCTCAAAATGTACTGACTGTTCATTGTTAGGGCAGGATTCTAATGGTTCAGCTGTAGGACCTCAAGATGTACTGACTGTTCATTGTTAGGGCAGGATTCTAATGGTTCCGCTGTAGGACCTCAAGATGTACTGACTGTTCATTGTTAGGGCAGGATTCTAATGGTTCAGCTGTAGGACCTCAAAATGTACTTACTGTACATTGTGAGGGTAGGATTCTAATGGTTCAGCTGTAGGATCTCAAGATGTACTGACTGTTCATTGCTAGGGCAGGATTCTAATGGTTCAGCTGTAGGACCTCAACATGTACTGACTGTTTATTGCTAGGGAAGGATTCTAATGGTTCAACTGCTGGACCTCAAGATGTAATGACTGCACATTGCTAGGGCAGGATTCTAATGGTTCAGATGTAGGACCTCAAGATGTACTAACTGTTCATTGTTAGGGCAGGATTCTAATGGTTCAAATATAGGACCTCAAGATGTACTGACTGTTTATGGTAAGGGCAGGAATCTAATGGTTCAGCTATAAGAACTCAAAATGCACTGACTGTTCATTGTTAGGGCAGGATTCTAATGGTTCAGCTGTAGGACCTCAAAATGTACTGACTGTTCATGGTTAGGGCAGCATTCTAATGGTACAGCTATAGGACCTCAAGATGTACTGACTGTTTATGGTTAGGGCAGGATTCTAATGGTACAGCTGTAGGACCTCAAGATGTACTGACTGTTTATGGTTAGGGCAGGATTCTAATTGTTCAGCTGTAGGACCTCAAGATGTACTGACGGTCATTGCTAGGGCAGGATTCTAATGGTTCAGCTGTAGGACCTCATCATGTACTGAGTGTACATAGTTAGGGCAGGATTCTAATGGTTCAGCTGTAGGACCTTAAGATGTACTGACTGTTCATTGCTAAGGCGGGATTCTAATGGTTCAGCTGTAGGACCTCAAGATGTACTGACTGTTCATGTTTAGGGCATGATTCTAATAGTTAAGCTGTAGGACCATAAGATGTACTGACTGTTCATTGCTAAGGCAGGATTCTAATGGTTCAGCTGTAGGACCTCAAGATGTACTGACTGTTCATGGTTAGGGCAGGATTCTAATGGTTCAGCTATAGGACCTCAAGATGTACTGACTGTTCATTGCTAGGGCAGGATTCTAATGGTTCAGCTGTAGGACCTCAATATGTACTGACTATTCATTGCTAGGGCAGGAATCTAATGGTTCAGCTGTAAGACCAAAAGATGTACTGACTGTTCATTGCTAGGGCAGGATTCTAATGGTTCAGCTGTAGGACCTTAAGATGTACTGATGTTCATTGCTAAGACAGGATTCTAATGATTCAGCTGCAGGATCTCAAGATGTACTGACTACATGGTTAGGGCAGGGTTATAATGGTTCAGCTGTAGGATCTCAAGATGTATTGACTACATGGTTAGGGCAGGATTCTAATGGTTCAGCTATAGGACCTCAAGATGTACTGACTGTTCATTGCTAGGGCAGGATTCTAATGGTTCAGCTGTAGGACCTCAATATGTACTGACTATTCATTGCTAGGGCAGGATTCTAATGGTTCAGCTGTAGGACCTCAAGATGTACTGAATGTTCATTGTTAGGGCAGGATTCTAATGGTTCAGCTGTAGGACCTCAAGATGTACTGACTGTTCATTGTTAGGGCAGGATTCTAATGGTTCAGCTGTAGGACCTCAATATGTACTGACTGTTCATTGTTAGGGCAGGATTCTAATGGTTCAGCTGTAGGACCTCAAGATGTACTGACTGTTCATTGTTAGGGCGGGATTCTAATGGTTCAGCTGTAGGACCTCAAAATGTACTGACTGTTCATTGTTAGGGCAGGATTCTAATGGTTCAGCTGTAGGACCTCAAGATGTACTGACTGTTCATTGTTAGGGAAGGATTCTAATGGTTCAGCTGTAGGACCTCAAGATGTACAGACTGTTCATTGTTAGGGCAGGATTCTAATGGTTCAGCTGTAGGACCTCAACATGTACTGACTGTTCATTGCTAGGGAGGGATTCTAATGGTTCAGCTGTAGGACCTCAAGATGTAATGACTGCACATTGCTAGGGCAGGATTCTAATGGTTCAGATGTAGGACCTCAAGATGTACTAACTGTTCAGTATTAGGGCAGGATTCTAATGGTTCAGATGTAGGACCTCAAAATGTACTGAATGTTCATTGTTAGGGTAGGATTCTAATGGTTCAGCTATAGGACCACAAGATGTACTGACTGTTTATGGTTAGGGCAGGAATCTAATGGTTCAGCTATAGGACCTCAAAATACACTGACTGTTCATTGTTAGGGCAGGATTCTAATGGCTCAGCTGTAGGACCTCAAGATGTACTGACTGTTCATTGTTAGGGTAGGATTCTAATGGTTCAGCTGTAGGACCTCAAAATGTACTGACTGTTCATGGTTAGGGCAGCATTCTAATGGTACAGCTATAGGACCTCAAGATGTACTGACTGTATATGGTTAGGACAGGATTCTAATGGTACAGCTGTAGGACCTCAAGATGTACTGACTGTTTATGGTTAGGGCAGGATTCTAATTGTTCAGCTGTAGGACCTCAAGATGTACTGACGGTTCATTGCTAGGGCAGGATTCTAATGGTTCAGCTGTAGGACCTCAACATATACTGAGTGTACATAGTTAAGGCATGATTCTAATGGTTCAGCTGTAGGACCTTAAGATGTACTGACTGTCTATGGTTAGGGCAGGATTCTAATGGTTCAGTGTAGGACCTCAAGATGTACTGACTGTTCATGTTTAGGGCATGATTCTAATGGTTCAGCTGTAGGACCTCAACATGTACTGACTGTTCATGGTTAGGGCAGGATTCTAATGGTTCAGCTGTAGGATCTCAAGATGTACCGACTGTTCATGGTTAGGATAAAATTATAATGGTTCAGCTGTAGGATCCCAAGATGTACTGACTACATGGTTAGGGCAGGATTCTAATGGTTCAGCTGTAGGACCTTGAGATGTACTGACTACATGGTTAGGGTAGGATTTTAATGGTTCAGCTGTAGGACCTCAAGATGTACTGACTACATGGTTAGGGCTGGATTCTAATGGTTCGGCTCTAGGACCTTAAGATGTACTGACTGTTCATGGTTAGGGCAGGATTCTAATGGTTAAGCTGTAGAACCTCAACATGTACCGACTGTTCATTGCGAGGGCAGGATTATAATGGTTCAGCTGTAGGACCTCAAGATGTACTGACTGTTCATTGCAAGGACAGGATTCTAATGGTTCAGCTGTAGGACCTCAACATGTACTGTCTGTACATAGTTAGGGCAGGATTATAATGGTTCAGCTGTAGGACCTAAAGATGTACTGACTGTTCATTGCTAGGGCAGGATTCTAATGGTTCAGCTGTAGGACCTCAACATGTACTGACTTTTCATTGCAAGGACAGGATTCTAATGGTTCAGCTGTAGGACGTTAAGATGTACTGACTGTTCATTGCTAGGGCAGGATTCTAATGGTTCAGTTGTAGGACCTCAACATGTACTGACTGTACATAGTTAGGGCAGGATTATAATGGTTCAGCTGTAGGACCTCAAGATGTACTGACTGTTCATTGCTAGGGCAGGATTCTAATGGTTCAGCTGTAGGACCTCAACATGTACTGACTGTACATAGTTAGGGCAGGATTATAATGGTTCAGCTGTAGGACCTTAACATGTGACTGTACATAGTTAGGGCAGGATTCTAATGGTTAAGCTGTAGGACCTCAACATGTACTGACTGTACATAGTTAGGGCAGGATTCAATTGGTTCAGCTGTAGGACCTCAAGGTGTACTGAATGTTCATGGTTAGGGCGTGATTCTAATGGTTAAGTTTAGGACCTCAAGATGTAATGACTGTTCATGGTTAGGGCAGGATTCAAATGGATTCAGCTGTAGGACCTTAAGATATACTGAATGTTTATTGCTAGGGCAGGACTCTAATGGTTAAGCTGTAGGACCTCAAGATGTACTGACTGTTCATGGCTAAGGCAGGATTCTAATGGTTCAGCTGTAGGACTTGAAGATGTACTGACTGTTCATGGTTAGGGCAGGATTCTAATGTTTCAGCTGTAGGACCTCAAGATGTACTGACTGTTCATGGTTAGGACAGGATTATAATGGTACAGTTGTAGGATTTCAAGATGTACTGACTACATGGTTAGGGCAGGATTATAATGGTTGAGCTGTAGGATCTCAAGATGTACTGACTACATGGTTAGGGCAGGATTATAATGGTTCAGCTATAGGACCTCAAGATGTACTGACTGTTTATGGTTAGGGCAGGATTCCAATGGTTCAGCTGTAGGCCTCAAGATGTACTGACTGTTCATTGCTAGGGCAGGATTCTAATGGTTCAGCTGTAGGACCTAAGATGTACTGACTGTTCATTACTAGGGCAGGACTTTAATGGTTCAGTTGTAGGACCTCAAGATGTACTGAAAGTTCATGGTTAGGGGAGGATTCTAATGGTTCAACTGTAGGACCTCAAGATGTACTGACTGTTCATTGCTAGGACAGGATTCTAATGGTTAGGCTGTAGGACCTCAAGATGCACTGACTGTTCATTGCTAGAGTAGGATTCTAATGGTTAAGCTGTAGAACCTCAAGAGGTACTCACTGTTCATTGCTAGGGCAGGATTCTAATGGTTCAGCTATAGGACCTCAAGATGTACTGACTGTTCATGGTTAGGGAAGGATTCTAATGGTTCAGCTGCAGGACCTCACGATGTACTGACTACATGGTTAGGGCAGGATTCTAATGGTTCAGCTGTATGCCCTCAAGATGTACTGACTGTTCATGGTTAGCGCAGGATTCTAATGGTTCGGCTGTAGGACCTCCAGATGTACTGACTGTTTATGGTTAGGGCAGGATTCTAATGGTTCAGTGTAGGACCTCAAGATGTACTGACTGTTCATTGCTAGGGAAGGATTCTAATGGTTCAGCTGTAGGACCTCAAGATGTACTGACTGTTCATTGCTAGGGCAGGAATTTATTGGTTCAGTTGTAGGACCTGAAGATGTACTGACTGTTCATTGCTAGGGCAGGAATTTAATGGTTCAGTTGTGGGACCTCAAGATGTACTGAATGTTCATGGTTAAGGCAGGATTCTAATGGTTCAACTGTAGGACCTCAAGATGTCCTGAATTTCATTGCTAGGGCAGGATTCTAATGGTTCAGCTGTAGGACCTCAAGATGTACTGAATGTTCATGGTTAGGGCAGGATTGTAATGGTTCAGTTGTAGGACCTCAAGATGTAATAACTGTTCATGGTTAGTGCAGGATTCTAATGGTTCAGCTGTAGGACCTCAAGATGTACTGACTGTTCATTGCTAGGGCAGGATTCAATGGTTCAGCTGTAGGACCTCAAGATGTACTGAATGTTCGTGGTTAGGGCAGGATTCTAATGGTTCAGCTGTAGGACCTCAAGATGTACTGACTGTTCATTGTTAGGGCAGGATTCTAATGGTTCAGCTGTAGGACCTCAAAATGTACTTACTGTACATTGTTAGGGCAGGATTCTAATGGTTCAGCTGTAGGACCTCAACATGTACTGACTGTTCATTGCTAGGGAAGGATTCTAATGGTTCAGCTGTAGGACCTCAAGATGTAATGACTGCACATTGCTAGGGCAGGATTCTAATGGTTCAGATGTAGGACCTCAAGATGTACTAACTGTTCATTGTTAAGGCAGGATTCTAATGGTTCAGATGTAGGACCTCAAGATGTACTGAATGTTCATTGTTAGGGCAGGATTCTAATGGTTCAGCTATAGGACCACAAGATGTACTGACTGTTTATGGTTAGGGCAGGAATCTAATGGTTCAGCTATAGGACCTCAAAATGCACTGACAGTTCATTGTGAGGGCAGGATTCTAATGGTTCAGCTGTAGGACCTCAAGATGTACTAACTGTTCATTGTTAGGGCAGGATTCTAATGGTTCAGGTGTAGCACCTCAAAATGTACTGACTGTTCATGGTTTAGGCAGCATTCTAATGCTACAGCTATAGGACCTCAAGATGTACTAACTGTTTATGGTTAGGGCAGGATTCTAATGGTTCAGCTGTAGGACCTCAAGATCTACTGACTGTTTATGGTTAGGGCAGGATTCTAATTGTTCAGCTGTAGGACCTGAAGATGTACTGACGGTTCGTTGCTAGGGCAGGATTCTAATGGTTCAGCTGTAGGACCTCAACATGTACTGACTGTACATAGTTAGGGCAGGATTCTAATGGTTCAGCTGTAGGACCTTAAGATGTACTGACTGATCATTGCTAAGGCGGAATTCTAATGGTTCAGCTATAGGACCTCAAGATGTACTGACTGTTCATGGTTAGGGCAGGATTCTAATGGTTCAGCTATAGGACCTCAAGATGTACTGACTGTTCATGGTTAGGGCAGGATTCTAATGGTTCAGCTGTAGGACCTCAATATGTACTGACTATTCATTGCTAGGGCAGGATTCTAATGGTTCAGCTGTAAGACCAAAAGATGTACTGACTGTTCATTGCTAGGGCAGGATTCTAATGGTTCAGCTGTAGGACCTCAAGATGTACTGAATGTTCATTGTTAGGGCAGGATTCTAATGGTTCAGCTGTAGGACCTCAAGATGTACTGACTGTTCATTGTTAGGGCAGGATTCTAATGGTTCAGCTGTAGGACCTCAAAATGTACTGACTGTTCATTGTTAGGGCAGGATTCTAATGGTTCAGCTGTAGGACCTCAAGATGTACTGACTGTTCATTGTTAGGGCAGGATTCTAATGGTTCAGCTGTAGGACCTCAAAATGTACTGACTGTTCATTGTTAGGGAGGATTCTAATGGTTCAGCTGTAGGACCTCAAGATGTACTGACTGTTCATTGTTAGGGCAGGATTCTAATGGTTCAGCTGTAGGACCTCAAAATGTACTTACTGTACATTGTTAGGGCAGGATTCTAATGGTTCAGCTGTAGGATCTCAAGATGTACTGACTGTTCATTGCTAGGGCAGGATTCCAATGGTTCAGCTGTAGGACCTCAACATGTACTGACTGTTTATTGCTAGGGAAGGATTCTAATGGTTCAGCTGTAGGACCTCAAGATGTAATGAATGCACATTGCTAGGGCAGGATTCTAATGGTTCAGATGTAGGACCTCAAGATGTACTAACTGTTCATTGTTAGGGCAGGATTCTAATGGTTCAGATGTAGGACCTCAAGATGTACTGAATGTTCATTGTTAGGGCAGGATTCTAATGGTTCAGCTATAGGACCACAAGATGTACTGACTGTTTATGGTTAGGGCAGGAATCTAATGGTTCAGCTATAGGAACTCAAAATGCACTGACTGTTCATTGTTAGGGAAGGATTCTAATGGTTCAGCTGTAGGACCTCAAGATGTACTGACTGTTCATTGTTAGGGTAGGATTCTAATGGTTCAGCTGTAGGACCTCAAAATGTACTGACTGTTCATGGTTAGGGCAGCATTCTAATGGTACAGCTATAGGACCTCAAGATGTACTGATTTTTATGGTTAGGGCAGGATTCTAATGGTACAGCTGTAGGACCTCAAGATGTACTGACTGTTTATGGTTAGGGCAGGATTCTAATTGTTCAGCTGTAGGACCTCAAGATGTACTGACGGTTCATTGCTAGGGCAGGATTCTAATGGTTCAGCTGTAGGACCTCAACATGTACTGAGTGTACATAGTTAGGGCAGGATTCTAATGGTTCAGCTGTAGGACCTTAAGATGTACTGACTGTTCATTGCTAAGGCGGGATTCTAATGGTTCAGCTGTAGGACCTCAAGATGTACTGACTGTTCATGTTTAGGGCATGATTCTAATAGTTAAGCTGTAGGACCATAAGATGTACTGACTGATCATTGCTAAGGCAGGATTCTAATGGTTCAGCTGTAGGACCTCAAGATGTACTGACTGTTCATGGTTAGCGCAGGATTATAATGGTTCAGCTATAGGACCTCAAGATGTACTGACTGTTAATTGCTAGGGCAGGATTCTAATGGTTCAGCTGTAGGACCTTAAGATGTACTGATGTTCATTGCTAGGACAGGATTCTAATGGTTCAGCTGTAGGATCTCAAGATGTACTGACTACATGGTTAGGGCAGGATTATAATGGTTCAGTTGTAGGACCTCAAGATTTAATAACTGTTCATGGTTAGTGCAGGATTCTAATGGTTCAGCTGTAGGACCTCAAGATCTACTGACTGTTCATTGCTAGGGCAGGATTCTAATGGTTCTGCTGTAGGACCTCAAGATGTACTGAATGTTCATGGTTAGGGAAGGATTCTAATGGTTCAGCTGTAGGACCTCAAGATGTACTGACTGTTCATTGTTAGGGCAGGATTCTAATGGTTCAGCTGTAGGACCTCAAAATGTACATACTGTACATTGTTAGGGCAGGATTCTAATGGTTCAGCTGTAGGATCTCAAGAAGTACTGACTGTTCATTGCTAGGGCAGGATTCTAATGGTTCAGCTGTAGGACCTCAACATGTACTGACTGTTCATTGCTAGGGAAGGATTCTAATGGTTCAGCTGTAGGACCTCAAGATGTAATGACTGCACATTGCTAGGGCAGGATTCTAATGGTTCAGATGTAGGACCTCAAGATGTACTAACTGTTCATTGTTAGGGCAGGATTCTAATGGTTCAGATGTAGGACCTCAAGATGTACTGAATGTTCATTGTTAGGGCAGGATTCTAATGGTTCAGCTATAGGACCACAAGATGAACTGACTGTTTATGGTTAGGGCAGGAATCTAATGGTTCAACTATAGGACCTCAAAATGCACTGACTGTTCATTGTTAGGGCAGGATTCTAATGGTTCAGCTGTAGGATCTCAAGATGTACTAACTGTTCATTGTTAGGGCAGGATTCTAATGGTTCAGATGTAGGACCTCAAAATGTACCGACTGTTCATGGTTAGGGCAGCATTCTAATGCTACAGCTATAGGACCTCAAGATGTACTGACTGTTTATGGTTAGGGCAGGATTCTAATGGTTCAGCTGTAGGACCTCAAGATGTACTGACGGTTCGTTGCTAGGGCAGGATTCTAATGGTTCAGCTGTAGGACCTCAACATGTACTGACTGTACATAGTTAGGGCAGGATTCTAATGGTTCAGCTGTAGGACCTTAAGATGTACTGACTGTTCATTGCTAAGGCGGGATTCTAATGGTTCAGCTGTAGGACCTCAAGATGTACTGACTGTTCATGTTTAGGGCATGATTCTAATGGTTCAGCTGTAGGACCATAAGATGTACTGACTGTTCATTGCTAAGGCAGGATTCTAATGGTTCAGCTATAGGACCTCAAGATGTACTGACTGTTCATTGCTAGGGCAGGATTCTAATGGTTCAGCATTAGGACCTCAATATGTACTGAATATTCATTGCTAGGGCAGGATTCTAATGGTTCAGCTGTAAGACCAAAAGATGTACTGACTGTTCATTGCTAGGGCAGGATTCTAATGGTTCAGCTGTAGGACCTCAAGATGTACTGAATGTTCATTGTTAGGGCAGGATTCTAATGGTTCAGCTGTAGGACCTCAAGATGTACTGACTGTTCATTGTTAGGGCAGGATTCTAATGGTTCAGCTGTAGGACCTCAAAATGTACTGACTGTTCATTGCTAGGGCAGGATTCTAATGGTTCAGCTGTAGGACCTTAAGATGTACTGATGTTCATTGCTAAGACAGGATTCTAATGGTTCAGCTGCAGGATCTCAAGATGTACTGACTACATGGTTAGGTCAGGGTTATAATGGTTCAGCTGTAGGATCTCAAGATGTATTGACTACATGGTTAGGGCAGGATTCTAATGGTTCAGCTGTAGGACCTCAAGATGTACTGACTACATGCTTAGGGCAGGATTCTAATGGTTCAGCTGTAGGACCTTAAGATGTACTGACTGTTCATGGTTAGGGCAGGATTCTAATGGTTAAGCTGTAGGACCTCAACATGTACTGACTGTTCATTGCGAGGGCAGGATTATAATGGTTCAGCAGTAGGACCTCAAGATGTACTGACTGTTCATTGCAAGGACAGGATTCTAATGGTTCAGCTGCAGGATCTCAAGATGTACTGACTACATGGTTAGGGCAGGGTTATAATGGTTCAGCTGTAGGATCTCAAGATGTATTGACTACATGGTTAGGGCAGGATTCTAATGGTTCAGCTGTAGGACCTCAAGATGTACTGACTACATGCTTAGGGCAGGATTCTAATGGTTCAGCTGTAGGACCTTAAGATGTACTGACTGTTCATTGCTAGGGCAGGATTCTAATGGTTCAGCTGTAGGACCTCAACATGTACTAACTGTACATATTTAGGGCAGGACTATAATGGTTCAGCTGTAGGACCTAAAGATGTACTGACTGTTCATTGCTAGGGCAGGATTGTAATGGTTCAGTTGTAGGACCTCAACATGTACTGACTGTTCATTTGAAGGACAGGATTCTAATGGTTCAGCTGTAGGACCTTAAGATGTAATGACTGTTCATTGCTAGGGCAGGATTCTAATGGTTCAGCTGTAGGACCTCAACATGTACTGACTGTACATAGTTAGGGCAGGATTATAATAGTTCAGCTGTAGGACCTCAAGATGTACTGACTGTTCATTGATAGGGCAGGATTCTAATGGTTCAGCTGTAGGGCCTCAACATAAACTGACTGTACATAGTTAGGGCAGGATTATAATGGTTCAGCTGTAGGACCTTAAGATGTACTGACTGTTCATTGCTAAGGCAGGATTGTAATGGTTCAGCTGTAGGACCTCAAGGTGTACTGACTGTACATAGTTAGGGCAGGATTATAATGGTTCAGCTGTAGGACCTCAAGATGTATTGAATGTTAATGGTTAAGGCAGGATTCTAATGGTTCAGCTGTAGGACCTCATGTTGTACTGACTGTTCATTGCTAGGACAGCATTCTAATGGTTCATTTTTAGGACCTCAAAATGTACTGACTACATGGTTAGGGCAGGATTATAATGGTTCAGCTGTAGGACCTTAAGAAGTACTGACTACATGGTTAGGGCAGGATTATAATGGTTCAGCTGTAGGATCTCAAGATGTACTGACTACATGGATAGGGCAGGATTATAATGGTTCAGCTGTAGGATCTCAAGATGTACTGACTACATGGTCAGGGCAGGATTATAATGGTTCAGCTGTAGGACCTTAAGAAGTACTGACTGTTCATTGCTAGGACTGGATTATAATGCTTCAGCTGTAGGATCTCAAGATGTACCTACTGTTCATTGCTAGGGCAGGTCTCTAATGGTTCAGCTGTAGGACCTCAAGATGTACTGACTGTTCAATGCTAGGGCAGGATTCTAATGGTTCAGCTGTAGGACCTCAAGATGCACTGAATGTTCATGCTTAGGGCAGGATTGCAATGGTTCAGTTGTAGGACCTCAAGATGTAGTGACTGTTCATGGTTAGGGCAGGATTCTAATGGTTCAGCTGTAGGACTCCAAGATGTACTGAATGTTCATGGTTAGGGCGGGATTCTAATGGTTAAGCTGTAGGACCTCAAGATGTAATGACCGTCCATGGTTAGGGCAGGATTCTAATGGTTCAGCTGTAGGACCTCAAGATGTACTTACTGTACATTGTTAGGGCAGGATTCTAATGGTTCAGCTGTAGGATCTCAAGATGTACTGACTGTTCATTGCTAGGGCAGGATTCTAATGGTTCAGCTGTAGGACCTTAAGATGTACTGACTGTTCATTGCTAGGGCAGGAATTTAATGGTTCAGTTGTGGGACCTCAAGATGTACTGAATGTTCATGGTTAGGGCAGGATTCTAATGGTTCAACTGTAGGACCTCAACATGTATTGACTACATGGTTAGGGCAGGATTCTAATGGTTCAGCTGTAGGATCTCAAGACATAATGACTACATGGTTAGGGCAGGATTCTAATGGTTCAGTTGTAGGACCTCAAGATGTAATAACTGTTCATGGTTAGTGCAGGATTCTAATGGTTCAGCTGTAGGACCTCAAGATGCACTGACTGTTCATTGCTAGGGCAGGATTCTAATGGTTCAGCTGTAGGACCTCAAGATGTACTGAATGTTCATGGTTAGGGCAGGATTCTAATGGTTCAGCTGTAGGACCTCAAGATGTACTGACTGTTCATTGTTAGGGCAGGATTCTAATGGTTCAGCTGTAGGACCTCAAAATGTACTTACTGTACATTGTTAGGGCAGGATTCTAATGGTTCAGCTGTAGGATCTCAAGATGTACTGACTGTTCATTGCTAGGGCAGGATTCTAATGGTTCAGCTGTAGGAGCTCAACATGTACTGACTGTTCATTGCTAGGGAAGGATTCTAATGGTTCAGCTGTAGGACCTCAAGACGTAATGACTGCACATTGCAAGGGCAGGATTCTAATGGTTCAGATGTAAGACCTCAAGATGTACTAACTGTTCATTGTTAGGGCAGGATTCTAATGGTTCAGATTTAGGACCTCAAGATGTACTGAATGTTCATTGTTAGGGCAGGATTCTAATGGTTCAGCTTTAGGACCACAAGATGTACTGACTGTTTATGGTTAGGGCAGGAATCTAATGGTTCAGCTATAGGACCTCAAAATGCACTGACTGTTCATTGTTAGGGCAGGATTCTAATGGTTCAGCTGTAGGACCTCAAGATGTACTAACTGTTCATTGTTAGGGCAGGATTCTAATGGTTCAGATGTAGGACCTCAAAATGTACTGACTGTTCATGGTTTAGGCAGCATTCTAATGCTACAGCTATAGGACCTCAAGATGTACTAACTGTTTATGGTTAGGGCAGGATTCTAATGGTTCAGCTGTAGGACCTTAAGATGTACTGACTGTTTATGGTTACGGCAGGATTCTAATTGTTCAGCTGTAGGACCTCAAGATGTACTGACGGTTCGTTGCTAGGGCAGGATTCTAATGGTTCAGCTGTAGGACCTCAACATGTACTGACTGTACATAGTTAGGGCAGGATTCTAATGGTTCAGCTGTAGGACCTTAAGATGTACTGACTGTTCATTGCTAAGGCGGGATTCTAATGGTTCAGCTGTAGGACCTCAAGATGTACTGACTGTTCATGTTTACGGCATGATTCTAATGGTTCAGCTGTAGGACCATAAGATGTACTGACTGTTCATTGCTAAGGCAGGATTCTAATGGTTCAGCTGTAGGACCTCAAGATGTACTGACTGTTCATGGTTAGGGCAGGATTCTAATGGTTCAGCTATACGACCGCAAGATGTACTGAC
The DNA here is from genome assembly GCA_030765065.1 of Deroplatys truncata. Classification (NCBI taxonomy): domain Eukaryota; kingdom Metazoa; phylum Arthropoda; class Insecta; order Mantodea; family Mantidae; genus Deroplatys; species Deroplatys truncata. Next base: position 4,207,038 of record CM060981.1, on the reverse strand, counting down.
TGTTCATTGCAAGGGCAGGATTCTAATGGTTCAGCTGTAGTACCTCAATATGTACTGACTATTCATTGCTAGGGCAGGATTCTAATGGTTCAGCTGTAATACCAAAAGATGTACTGACTGTTCATTGCTAGGGCAGGATTCTAATGGTTCAGCTGTAGGACCTCAAGATGTACTGACTGTTCATTGTTAGGGCAGGATTCTAATGGTTCAGCTGTAGGACCTCAAAATGTACTGACTGTTCACTGTTAGGGCAGGATTCTAATGGTTCAGCTGTAGGACCTCAAGATGTACTGACTGTTCATTGTTAGGGCAGGATTCTAATGGTTCAGCTGTAGGACCTCAAAATGTACTGACTGTTCATTGTTAGGGCAGGATTCTAATGGTTCAGCTGTAGGACCTCAAGATGTACTGACTGTTCATTGTTAGGGCAGGATTCTAATGGTTCAGCTGTAGGACCTCAAGATGTACTGACTGTTCATTGTTAGGGCAGGATTCTAATGGTTCAGCTGTAGGACCTCAAAATGTACTTACTGTACATTGTTAGGGTAGGATTCTAATGGTTCAGCTGTAGGATCTCAAGATGTACTGACTGTTCATTGCTAGGGCAGGATTCTAATGGTTCAGCTGTAGGACCTCAACATGTACTGACTGTTTATTGCTAGGGAAGGATTCTAATGGTTCAACTGTTGGACCTCAAGATGTAATGACTGCACATTGCTAGGGCAGGATTCTAATGGTTCAGATGTAGGACCTCAAGATGTACTAACTGTTCATTGTTAGGGCAGGATTCTAATGGTTCAAATATAGGACCTCAAGATGTACTGACTGTTTATGGTAAGGGCAGGAATCTAATGGTTCAGCTATAGGAACTCAAAATGCACTGACTGTTCATTGTTAGGGCAGGATTCTAATGGATCAGCTGTAGGACCTCAAAATGTACTGACTGTTCATGGTTAGGGCAGCATTCTAATGGTACAGCTATAGGACCTCAAGATGTACTGACTGTTTATGGTTAGGGCAGGATTCTAATGGTACAGCTGTAGCACCTCAAGATGTACTGACTGTTTATGGTTAGGGCAGGATTCTAATTGTTCAGCTGTAGGACCTCAAGATGTACTGACGGTCATTGCTAGGGCAGGATTCTAATGGTTCAGCTGTAGGACCTCAACATGTACTGAGTGTACATAGTTAGGGCAGGATTCTAATGGTTCAGCTGTAGGACCTTAAGATGTACTGACTGTTCATTGCTAAGGCGGGATTCTAATGGTTCAGCTGTAGGACCTCAAGATGTACTGACTGTTCATGTTTAGGGCATGATTCTAATAGTTAAGCTGTAGGACCATAAGATGTACTGACTGTTCATTGCTAAGGCAGGATTCTAATGGTTCAGCTGTAGGACCTCAAGATGTACTGACTGTTCATGGTTAGGGCAGGATTCTAATGGTTCAGCTATAGGACCTCAAGATGTACTGACTGTTCATTGCTAGGGCAGGATTCTAATGGTTCAGCTGTAGGACCTCAATATGTACTGACTATTCATTGCTAGGGCAGGATTCTAATGGTTCAGCTGTAAGACCAAAAGATGTACTGACTGTTCATTGCTAGGGCAGGATTCTAATGGTTCAGCTGTAGGACCTTAAGATGTACTGATGTTCATTGCTAAGACAGGATTCTAATGATTCAGCTGCAGGATCTCAAGATGTACTGACTACATGGTTAGGGCAGGGTTATAATGGTTCAGCTGTAGGATCTCAAGATGTATTGACTACATGGTTAGGGCAGGATTCTAATGGTTCAGCTGTAGGACCTCAAGATGTACTGACTGTTCATGTTTAGGGCATGATTCTAATAGTTAAGCTGTAGGACCATAAGATGTACTGACTGTTCATTGCTAAGGCAGGATTCTAATGGTTCAGCTGTAGGACCTCAAGATGTACTGACTGTTCATGGTTAGGGCAGGATTCTAATGGTTCAGCTATAGGACCTCAAGGTGTACTGACTGTTCATTGCTAGGGCAGGATTCTAATGGTTCAGCTGTAGGACCTCAATATGTACTGACTATTCATTGCTAGGGCAGGATTCTAATGGTTCAGCTGTAGGACCTCAAGATGTACTGAATGTTCATTGTTAGGGCAGGATTCTAATGGTTCAGCTGTAGGACCTCAAGATGTACTGACTGTTCATTGTTAGGGGAGGATTCTAATGGTTCAGCTGTAGGACCTCAAAATGTACTGACTGTTCATTGTTAGGGCAGGATTCTAATGGTTCAGCTGTAGGACCTCAAGATGTACTGACTGTTCATTGTTAGGGCGGGATTCTAATGGTTCAGCTGTAGGACCTCAAAATGTACTGACTGTTCATTGTTAGGGCAGGATTCTAATGGTTCAGCTGTAGGACCTCAAGATGTACTGACTGTTCATTGTTAGGGCAGGATTCTAATGGTTCAGCTGTAGGACCTCAAGATGTACAGAATGTTCATTGTTAGGGCAGGATTCTAATGGTTCAGCTGTAGGACCTCAACATGTACTGACTGTTCATTGCTAGGGAGGGATTCTAATGGTTCAGCTGTAGGACCTCAAGATGTAATGACTGCACATTGCTAGGGCAGGATTCTAATGGTTCAGATGTAGGACCTCAAGATGTACTAACTGTTCAGTATTAGGGCAGGATTCTAATGGTTCAGATGTAGGACCTCAAAATGTACTGAATGTTCATTGTTAGGGTAGGATTCTAATGGTTCAGCTATAGGACCACAAGATGTACTGACTGTTTATGGTTAGGGCAGGAATCTAATGGTTCAGCTATAGGACCTCAAAATACACTGACTGTTCATTGTTAGGGCAGGATTCTAATGGTTCAGCTGTAGGACCTCAAGATGTACTGACTGTTCATTGTTAGGGTAGGATTCTAATGGTTCAGCTGTAGGACCTCAAAATGTACTGACTGTTCATGGTTAGGGCAGCATTCTAATGGTACAGCTATAGGACCTCAAGATGTACTTACTGTATATGGTTAGGGCAGGATTCTAATGGTACAGCTGTAGGACCTCAAGATGTACTGACTGTTTATGGTTAGGGCAGGATTCTAATTGTTCAGCTGTAGGACCTCAAGATGTACTGACGGTTCATTGCTAGGGCAGGATTCTAATGGTTCAGCTGTAGGACCTCAACATATACTGAGTGTACATAGTTAAGGCATGATTCGAATGGTTCAGCTGTAGGACCTCAAGATGTACTGACTGTTTATGGTTAGGGGAGGATTCTAATGGTTCAGTGTAGGACCTCAAGATGTACTGACTGTTCATGTTTAGAGCATGATTCTAATGGTTCAGCTGTAGGACCTCAACATGTACTGACTGTTCATGGTTAGGGGAGGATTCTAATGGTTCAGCTGTAGGATCTCAAGATGTACCGACTGTTCATGGTTAGGACAAAATTATAATGGTTCAGCTGTAGGATCCCAAGATGTACTGACTACATGGTTAGGGCAGGATTCTAATGGTTCAGCTTTAGGACCTTGAGATGTACTGACTACATGGTTAGGGTAGGATTCTAATGGTTCAGCGCTAGGACCTTAAGATGTACTGACTGTTCATGGTTAGGGCAGGATTCTAATGGTTAAGCTGTAGAACCTCAACATGTACCGACTGTTCATTGCGAGGGCAGGATTATAATGGTTCAGCTGTAGGACCTCAAGATGTACTGACTGTTCATTGCAAGGACAGGATTCTAATGGTTCAGCTGTAGGACCTCAACATGTACTGTCTGTACATAGTTAGGGCAGGATTATAATGGTTCAGCTGTAGGACCTAAAGATGTACTGACTGTTCATTGCTAGGGCAGGATTCTAATGGTTCAGCTGTAGGACCTCAACATGTACTGACTTTTCATTGCAAGGACAGGATTCTAATGGTTCAGCTGTAGGACGTTAAGATGTACTGACTGTTCATTGCTAGGGCAGGATTCTAATGGTTCAGTTGTAGGACCTCAACATGTACTGACTGTACATAGTTAGGGCAGGATTATAATGGTTCAGCTGTAGGACCTCAAGATGTACTGACTGTTCATTGCTAGGGCAGGATTCTAATGGTTCAGCTGTAGGACCTCAACATGTACTGACTGTACATAGTTAGGGCAGGATTATAATGGTTCAGCTGTAGGACCTTAACATGTGACTGTACATAGTTAGGGCAGGATTCTAATGGTTAAGCTGTAGGACCTCAACATGTACTGACTGTACATAGTTAAGGCAGGATTCAATTGGTTCAGCTGTAGGACCTCAAGATGTACTGAATGTTCATGGTTAGGGCGTGATTCTAATGGTTAAGTTTAGGACCTCAAGATGTAATGACTGTTCATGGTTAGGGCAGGATTCAAATGGATTCAGCTGTAGGACCTTAAGATATACTGAATGTTTATTGCTAGGGCAGAACTCTAATGGTTAAGCTGTAGGACCTCAAGATGTACTGACTGTTCATGGTTAAGGCAGGATTCTAATGGTTCAGCTGTAGGACTTGAAGATGTACTGACTGTTCATGGTTAGGGCAGGATTCTAATGTTTCAGCTGTAGGACCTCAAGATGTACTGACTGTTCATGGTTAGGACAGGATTATAATGGTACAGTTGTAGGATTTCAAGATGTACTGACTACATGGTTAGGGCAGGATTATAATGGTTGAGCTGTAGGATCTCAAGATGTACTGACTACATGGTTAGGGCAGGATTATAATGGTTCAGCTATAGGACCTCAAGATGTACTGACTGTTTATGGTTAGGGCAGGATTCCAATGGTTCAGCTGTAGGCCTCAAGATGTACTGACTGCTCATTGCTAGGGCAGGATTCTAATGGTTCAGCTGTAGGACCTAAGATGTACTGACTGTTCATTACTAGGGCAGGACTTTAATGGTTCAGTTGTAGGACCTCAAGATGTACTGAAAGTTCATGGTTAGGGAAGGATTCTAATGGTTCAACTGTAGGACCTCAAGATGTACTGACTGTTCATTGCTAGGGCAGGATTCTAATGGTTAGGCTGTAGGACCTCAAGATGCACTGACTGTTCATTGCTAGAGTAGGATTCTAATGGTTAAGCTGTAGAACCTCAAGAGGTACTCACTGTTCATTGCTAGGGCAGGATTCTAATGGTTCAGCTGTAGGACCTCAAGATGTACTGACTGTTCATGGTTAGGGAAGGATTCTAATGGTTCAGCTGCAGGACCTCACGATGTACTGACTACATGGTTAGGGCAGGATTCTAATGGTTCAGCTGTAGGACCTCAAGATGTACTGACTGTTCATTGCGAGGGCAGGATTATAATGGTTCAGCTGTAGGACCTCAAGATGTACTGACTCTTCATTGCAAGGACAGGATTCTAAAGGTTCAGCTGTAGGACCTTAAGTTGTACTGACTGTTCATTGCTAGGCTAGGATTCTAATGGTTCAGCTGTAGGACCTCAAGATGTACTGATTGTTCATGGTTAGAGCAGGATTCTAATGGTTCAGCTATAGGACTTCAAGATGTACTGACTGTTGATGGTTAGGGCAGGATTCTAATGGTTCAGCTGTATGCCCTCAAGATGTACTGACTGTTCATGGTTAGCGCAGGATTCTAATGGTTCGGCTGTAGGACCTCCAGATGTACTGACTGTTTATGGTTAGGGCAGGATTCTAATGGTTCAGTGTAGGACCTCAAGATGTACTGACTGTTCATTGCTAGGGAAGGATTCTAATGGTTCAGCTGTAGGACCTCAAGATGTACTGACTGTTCATTGCTAGGGCAGGAATTTATTGGTTCAGTTGTAGGACCTCAAGATGTACAGAATGTTCATGGTTAGGGCAGGATTCTAATGGTTCAGCTGTAGGACCTGAAGATGTACTGACTGTTCATTGCTAGGGCAGGAATTTAATGGTTCAGTTGTGGGACCTCAAGATGTACTGAATGTTCATGGTTAGGGCAGGATTCTAATGGTTCAACTGTAGGACCTCAAGATGTCCTGAATTTCATTGCTAGGGCAGGATTCTAATGGTTCAGCTGTAGGACCTGAAGATGTACTGAATGTTCATGGTTAGGGCAGGATTGTAATGGTTCAGTTGTAGGACCTCAAGATGTAATAACTGTTCATGGTTAGTGCAGGATTCTAATGGTTCAGCTGTAGGACCTCAAGATGTACTGACTGTTCATTGCTAGGGCAGGATTCTAATGGTTCAGCTGTAGGACCTCAAGATGTACTGAATGTTCGTGGTTAGGGCAGGATTCTAATGGTTCAGCTGTAGGACCTCAAGATGTACTGACTGTTCATTGTTAGGGCAGGATTCTAATGGTTCAGCTGTAGGACCTCAAAATGTACTTACTGTACATTGTTAGGGCAGGATTCTAATGGTTCAGCTGTAGGACCTCAACATGTACTGACTGTTCATTGCTAGGGAAGGATTCTAATGGTTCAGCTGTAGGACCTCAAGATGTAATGACTGCACATTGCTAGGGCAGGATTCTAATGGTTCAGATGTAGGACCTCAAGATGTACTAACTGTTCATTGTTAAGGCAGGATTCTAATGGTTCAGATGTAGGACCTCAAGATGTACTGAATGTTCATTGTTAGGGCAGGATTCTAATGGTTCAGCTATAGGACCACAAGATGTACTGACTGTTTATGGTTAGGGCAGGAATCTAATGGTTCAGCTATAGGACCTCAAAATGCACTGACAGTTCATTGTTAGGGCAGGATTCTAATGGTTCAGCTGTAGGACCTCAAGATGTACTAACTGTTCATTGTTAGGGCAGGATTCTAATGGTTCAGATGTAGCACCTCAAAATGTACTGACTGTTCATGGTTTAGGCAGCATTCTAATGCTACAGCTATAGGACCTCAAGATGTACTAACTGTTTATGGTTAGGGCAGGATTCTAATGGTTCAGCTGTAGGACCTCAAGATCTACTGACTGTTTATGGTTAGGGCAGGATTCTAATTGTTCAGCTGTAGGACCTGAAGATGTACTGACGGTTCGTTGCTAGGGCAGGATTCTAATGGTTCAGCTGTAGGACCTCAACATGTACTGACTGTACATAGTTAGGGCAGGATTCTAATGGTTCAGCTGTAGGACCTTAAGATGTACTGACTGATCATTGCTAAGGCGGGATTCTAATGGTTCAGCTGTAGGACCTCAAGATGTACTGACTGTTCATGGTTAGGGCAGGATTCTAATGGTTCAGCTATAGGACCTCAAGATGTACTGACTGTTCATTGCTAGGGCAGGATTCTAATGGTTCAGCTGTAGGACCTCAATATGTACTGACTATTCATTGCTAGGGCAGGATTCTAATGGTTCAGCTGTAAGACCAAAAGATGTACTGACTGTTCATTGCTAGGGCAGGATTCTAATGGTTCCGCTGTAGGACCTCAAGATGTACTGAATGTTCATTGTTAGGGCAGGATTCTAATGGTTCAGCTGTAGGACCTCAAGATGTACTGATAGTTCATTGTTAGGGCAGGATTCTAATGGTTCAGCTGTAGGACCTCAAAATGTACTGACTGTTCATTGTTAGGGCAGGATTCTAATGGTTCAGCTGTAGGACCTCAAGATGTACTGACTGTTCATTGTTAGGGCAGGATTCTAATGGTTCAGCTGTAGGACCTCAAAATGTACTGACTGTTCATTGTTAGGGAGGATTCTAATGGTTCAGCTGTAGGACCTCAAGATGTACTGACTGTTCATTGTTAGGGCAGGATTCTAATGGTTCAGCTGTAGGACCTCAAAATGTACTTACTGTACATTGTTAGGGCAGGATTCTAATGGTTCAGCTGTAGGATCTCAAGATGTACTGACTGTTCATTGCTAGGGCAGGATTCCAATGGTTCAGCTGTAGGACCTCAACATGTACTGACTGTTTATTGCTAGGGAAGGATTCTAATGGTTCAGCTGTAGGACCTCAAGATGTAATGACTGCACATTGCTAGGGCAGGATTCTAATGGTTCAGATGTAGGACCTCAAGATGTACTAACTGTTCATTGTTAGGGCAGGATTCTAATGGTTCAGATGTAGGACCTCAAGATGTACTGAATGTTCATTGTTAGGGCAGGATTCTAATGGTTCAGCTATAGGACCACAAGATGTACTGACTGTTTATGGTTAGGGCAGGAATCTAATGGTTCAGCTATAGGAACTCAAAATGCACTGACTGTTCATTGTTAGGGAAGGATTCTAATGGTTCAGCTGTAGGACCTCAAGATGTACTGACTGTTCATTGTTAGGGTAGGATTCTAATGGTTCAGCTGTAGGACCTCAAAATGTACTGACTGTTCATGGTTAGGGCAGCATTCTAATGGTACAGCTATAGGACCTCAAGATGTACTGATTTTTATGGTTAGGGCAGGATTCTAATGGTACAGCTGTAGGACCTCAAGATGTACTGACTGTTTATGGTTAGGGCAGGATTCTAATTGTTCAGCTGTAGGACCTCAAGATGTACTGACGGTTCATTGCTAGGGCAGGATTCTAATGGTTCAGCTGTAGGACCTCAACATGTACTGAGTGTACATAGTTAGGGCAGGATTCTAATGGTTCAGCTGTAGGACCTTAAGATGTACTGACTGTTCATTGCTAAGGCGGGATTCTAATGGTTCAGCTGTAGGACCTCAAGATGTACTGACTGTTCATGTTTAGGGCATGATTCTAATAGTTAAGCTGTAGGACCATAAGATGTACTGACTGTTCATTGCTAAGGCAGGATTCTAATGGTTCAGCTGTAGGACCTCAAGATGTACTGACTGTTCATGGTTAGGGCAGGATTATAATGGTTCAGCTATAGGACCTCAAGATGTACTGACTGTTCATTGCTAGGGCAGGATTCTAATGGTTCAGCTGTAGGACCTTAAGATGTACTGATGTTCATTGCTAGGACAGGATTCTAATGGTTCAGCTGTAGGATCTCAAGATGTACTGACTACATGGTTAGGGCAGGATTATAATGGTTCAGTTGTAGGACCTCAAGATTTAATAACTGTTCATGGTTAGTGCAGGATTCTAATGGTTCAGCTGTAGGACCTCAAGATCTACTGACTGTTCATTGCTAGGGCAGGATTCTAATGGTTCTGCTGTAGGACCTCAAGAAGTACTGACTGTTCATTGCTAGGGCAGGATTCTAATGGTTCAGCTGTAGGACCTCAAAATGTACTTACTGTACATTGTTAGGGCAGGATTCTAATGGTTCAGCTGTAGGATCTCAAGAAGTACTGACTGTTCATTGCTAGGGCAGGATTCTAATGGTTCAGCTGTAGGACCTCAACATGTACTGACTGTTCATTGCTAGGGAAGGATTCTAATGGTTCAGCTGTAGGACCTCAAGATGTAATGACTGCACATTGCTAGGGCAGGATTCTAATGGTTCAGATGTAGGACCTCAAGATGTACTAACTGTTCATTGTTAGGGCAGGATTCTAATGGTTCAGATGTAGGACCTCAAGATGTACTAACTGTTCATTGTTAGGCAGGATTCTAATGGTTTAGATGTAGGACCTCAAGATGTACTAACTGTTCATTGTTAGGGCAGGATTCTAATGGTTCAGATGTAGGACCTCAAGATGTACTAACTGTTCATGGTTAGGGCAGCATTCTAATGCTACAGCTATAGGACCTCAAGATGTACTGACTGTTTATGGTTAGGGCAGGATTCTAATGGTTCAGCTGTAGGACCTCAAGATGTACTGACGGTTCGTTGCTAGGGCAGGATTCTAATGGTTCAGCTGTAGGACCTCAACATGTACTGACTGTACATAGTTAGGGCAGGATTCTAATGGTTCAGCTGTAGGACCTTAAGACGTACTGACTGTTCATTGCTAAGGCGGGATTCTAATGGTTCAGCTGTAGGACCTCAAGATGTACTGACTGTTCATGTTTAGGGCATGATTCTAATGGTTCAGCTGTAGGACCATAAGATGTACTGACTGTTCATTGCTAAGGCAGGATTCTAATGGTTTAGCTATAGGACCTCAAGATGTACTGACTGTTCATTGCTAGGGCAGGATTCTAATGGTTCAGCATTAGGACCTCAATATGTACTGAATATTCATTGCTACGGCATCATTCTAATGGTTCAGCTGTAAGACCAAAAGATGTACTGACTGTTCATTGCTAGGGCAGGATTCTAATGGTTCAGCTGTAGGACCTCAAGATGTACTGAATGTTCATTGTTAGGGCAGGATTCTAATGGTTCAGCTGTAGGACCTCAAAATGTACTGACTGTTCATTGCTAGGGCAGGATTCTAATGGTTCAGCTGTAGGACCTTAAGGTGTACTGATGTTCATTGCTAAGACAGGATTCTAATGGTTCAGCTGCAGGATCTCAAGATGTACTGACTACATGGTTAGGGCAGGGTTATAATGGTTCAGCTGTAGGATCTCAAGATGTATTGACTACATGGTTAGGGCAGGATTCTAATGGTTCAGCTGTAGGATCTCAAGACATAATGACTACATGGTTAGGGCAGGATTCTAATGGTTCAGCTGTAGGACCTCAAGATGTACTGACTACATGCTTAGGGCAGGATTCTAATGGTTCAGCTGTAGGACCTTAAGATGTACTGACTGTTCATGGTTAGGGCAGGATTCTAATGGTTAAGCTGTAGGACCTCAAGATGTACTGACTGTTCATTGCAAGGACAGGATTCTAATGGTTCAGCTGTAGGACCTTAAGATGTACTGACTGTTCATTGCTAGGGCAGGATTCTAATGGTTCAGCTGTAGGACCTCAACATGTACTGACTGTACATATTTAGGGCAGGACTATAGTGGTTCAGCTGTAGGACCTAAAGATGTACTGACTGTTCATTGCTAGGGCAGGATTGTAATGGTTCAGTTGTAGGACCTCAACATGTACTGACTGTTCATTTGAAGGACAGGATTCTAATGGTTCAGCTGTAGGACCTTAAGATGTAATGACTGTTCATTGCTAGGGCAGGATTCTAATGGTTCAGCTGTAGGACCTCAACATGTACTGACTGTACATAGTTAGGGCAGGATTATAATAGTTCAGCTGTAGGACCTCAAGATGTACTGACTGTTCATTGATAGGGCAGGATTGTAATGGTTCAGCTGTAGGACCTCAAGGTGTACTGACTGTACATAGTTAGGGCAGGATTATAATGGTTCAGCTGTAGGACCTCAAGATGTATTGAATGTTAATGGTTAGGGCAGGATTCTAATGGTTCAGCTGTAGGACCTCATGTTGTACTGACTGTTCATTGCTAGGACAGCATTCTAATGGTTCATTTTTAGGACCTCAAAATGTACTGACTACATGGTTAGGGCAGGATTATAATGGTTCAGCTGTAGGACCTTAAGAAGTACTGACTACATGGTTAGGGCAGGATTATAATGGTTCAGCTGTAGGATCTCAAGATGTACTGACTACATGGATAGGGCAGGATTATAATGGTTCAGCTGTAGGATCTCAAGATGTACTGACTACATGGTCAGGGCAGGATTATAATGGTTCAGCTGTAGGACCTTAAGAAGTACTGACTGTTCATTGCTAGGACTGGATTATAATGCTTCAGCTGTAGGATCTCAAGATGTACTGACTGTTCATTGCTAGGGCAGGTCTCTAATGGTTCCGCTGTAGGACCTCAAGATGTACTGACTGTTCAATGCTAGGGCAGGATTCTAATGGTTCAGCTGTAGGACCTCAAGATGCACTGAATGTTCATGCTTAGGGCAGGATTGCAATGGTTCAGTTGTAGGACCTCAAGATGTAGTGACTGTTCATGGTTAGGGCAGGATTCTAATGGTTCAGCTGTAGGACTCCAAGATGTACTGAATGTTCATGGTTAGGGCGGGATTCTAATGGTTAAGCTGTAGGACCTCAAGATGTAATGACCGTCCATGGTTAGGGCAGGATTCTAATGGTTCAGCTGTAGGACCTCAAGATGTACTGACTGTTCATTGCTAGGGCAGGAATTTATTGGTTCAGTTGTAGGACCTCAAGATGTACTGAATGTTCATGGTTAGGGCAGGATTCTAATGGTTCAGCTGTAGGACCTTAAGATGTACTGACTGTTCATTGCTAGGGCAGGAATTTAATGGTTCAGTTGTGGGACCTCAAGATGTACTGAATGTTCATGGTTAGGGCAGGATTCTAATGGTTCAACTGTAGGACCTCAACATGTATTGACTACATGGTTAGGGCAGGATTCTAATGGTTCAGCTGTAGGATCTCAAGACATAATGACTACATGGTTAGGGCAGGATTCTAATGGTTCAGTTGTAGCACCTCAAGATGTAATAACTGTTCATGGTTAGTGCAGGATTCTAATGGTTCAGCTGTAGGACCTCAAGATGTACTGACTGTTCATTGCTAGGGCAGGATTCTAATGGTACAGCTGTAGGACCTCAAGATGTACTGAATGTTCATGGTTAGGGCAGGATTCTAATGGTTCAGCTGTAGGACCTCAAGATGTACTGACTGTTCATTGTTAGGGCAGGATTCTAATGGTTCAGCTGTAGGACCTCAAAATGTACTTACTGTACATTGTTAGGGCAGGATTCTAATGGTTCAGCTGTAGGATCTCAAGATGTACTGACTGTTCATTGCTAGGGCAGGATTCTAATGGTTCAGCTGTAGGAGCTCAACATGTACTGACTGTTCATTGCTAGGGAAGGATTCTAATGGTTCAGCTGTAGGACCTCAAGACGTAATGACTGCACATTGCAAGGGCAGGATTCTAGTGGTTCAGATGTAAGACCTCAAGATGTACTAACTGTTCATTGTTAGGGCAGGATTCTAATGGTTCAGATTTAGGACCTCAAGATGTACTGAATGTTCATTGTTAGGGCAGGATTCTAATGGTTCAGCTATAGGACCACAAGATGTACTGACTGTTTATGGTTAGGGCAGGAATCTAATGGTTCAGCTATAGGACCTCAAAATGCACTGACTGTTCATTGTTAGGGCAGGATTCTAATGGTTCAGCTGTAGGACCTCAAGATGTACTAACTGTTCATTGTTAGGGCAGGATTCTAATGGTTCAGATGTAGGACCTCAAAATGTACTGACTGTTCATGGTTTAGGCAGCATTCTAATGCTACAGCTATAGGACCTCAAGATGTACTAACTGTTTATGGTTAGGGCAGGATTCTAATGGTTCAGCTGTAGGACCTTAAGATGTACTGACTGTTTATGGTTACGGCAGGATTCTAATTGTTCAGCTGTAGGACCTCAAGATGTACTGACGGTTCGTTGCTAGGGCAGGATTCTAATGGTTCAGCTGTAGGACCTCAACATGTACTGACTGTACATAGTTAGGGCAGGATTCTAATGGTTCAGCTGTAGGACCTTAAGATGTACTGACTGTTCATTGCTAAGGCGGGATTCTAATGGTTCAGCTGTAGGACCTCAATATGTACTGACTATTCATTGCTAGGGCAGGATTCTAATGGTTCAGCTGTAATACCAAAAGATGTACTGACTGTTCATTGCTAGGGCAGGATTCTAATGGTTCAGCTGTAGGACCTCAAGATGTACTGAATGTTCATTGTTAGGGCAGGATTCTAATGGTTCAGCTGTAGGACCTCAAGATGTACTGACTGTTTATTGTTAGGGCAGGATTCTAATGGTTCAGCTGTAGGACCTCAAAATGTACTGACTGTTCATTGTTAGGGCAGGATTCTAATGGTTCAGCTGTAGGACCTCAAGATGTACTGACTGTTCATTGTTAGGGCAGGATTCTGATGGTTCAGCTGTAGGACCTCAAAATGTACTGACTGTTCATTGTTAGGGCAGGATTCTAATGGTTCAGCTGTAGGACCTCAAGATGTACTGACTGTTCATTGTTAGGGCAGGATTCTAATGGTTCAGCTGTAGGACCTCAAGATGTACTGACTGTTCATTTTAAGGGCAGGATTCTAATGGTTCAGCTGTAGGACCTCAAAATGTACTTACTGTACATTGTTAGGGTAGGATTCTAATGGTTCAGCTGTAGGATCTCAAGATGTACTGACTGTTCATTGCTAGGGCAGGATTCTAATGGTTCAGCTGTAGGACCTCAACATGTACTGACTGTTTATTGCTAGGGAAGGATTCTAATGGTTCAACTGTTGGACCTCAAGATGTAATGACTGCACATTGCTAGGGCAGGATTCTAATGGTTCAGATGTAGGACCTCAAGATGTACTAACTGTTCATTGTTAGGGCAGGATTCTAATGGTTCAAATATAGGACCTCAAGATGTACTGACTGTTTATGGTAAGGGCAGGAATCTAATGGTTCAGCTATAGGAACTCAAAATGCACTGACTGTTCATTGTTAGGGCAGGATTCTAATGGTTCAGCTGTAGGACCTCAAAATGTACTGACTGTTCATGGTTAGGGCAGCATTCTAATGGTACAGCTATAGGACCTCAAGATGTACCGACTGTTTATGGTTAGGGCAGGATTCTAATGGTACAGCTGTAGGACCTCAAGATGTACTGACTGTTTATGGTTAGGGCAGGATTCTAATTGTTCAGCTGTAGGACCTCAAGATGTACTGACGGTCATTGCTAGGGCAGGATTCTAATGGTTCAGCTGTAGGACCTCAACATGTACTGAGTGTACATAGTTAGGGCAGGATTCTAATGGTTCAGCTGTAGGACCTTAAGATGTACTGACTGTTCATTGCTAAGGCAGGATTCTAATGGTTAAGCTGTAGGACCTCAACATGTACTGACTGTTCATTGCGAGGGCAGGATTATAATGGTTCAGCTGTAGGACCTCAAGATGTACTGACTGTTCATTGCAAGGACAGGATTCTAATGGTTCAGCTGTAGGACCTTAAGATGTACTGACTGTTCATTGCTAGGGCAGGATTCTAATGGTTCAGCTGTAGGACCTCAAGATGTACTGACTGTACATAGTTAGGGCAGGACTATAATGGTTCAGCTGTAGGGCCTCAACATAAACTGACTGTACATAGTTAGGGCAGGATTATAATGGTTCAGCTGTAGGACCTCAAGGTGTACTGACTGTTCATTGCAAGGACAGGATTCTAATGGTTCAGCTGTAGGACCTTAAGATGTAATGACTGTTCATTGCTAGGGCAGGATTCTAATGGTTCAGCTGTAGGACCTCAACATGTACTGACTGTACATAGTTAGGGCAGGATTATAATAGTTCAGCTGTAGGACCTCAAGATGTACTGACTGTTCATTGATAGGGCAGGATTCTAATGGTTCAGCTGTAGGGCCTCAACATAAACTGACTGTACATAGTTAGGGCAGGATTATAATGGTTCAGCTGTAGGACCTCAAGGTGTACTGACTGTACATAGTTAGGGCAGGATTATAATGGTTCAGCTGTAGGACCTCAAGATGTATTGAATGTTAATGGTTAGGGCAGGATTCTAATGGTTCAGCTGTAGGACCTCATGTTGTACTGACTGTTCATTGCTAGGACAGCATTCTAATGGTTCATTTTTAGGACCTCAAAATGTACTGACTTCATGGTTAGGGCAGGATTATAATGGTTCAGCTGTAGGACCTTAAGAAGTACTGACTACATGGTTAGGGCAGGATTATAATGGTTCAGCTGTAGGATCTCAAGATGTACTGACTACATGGTCAGGGCAGGATTATAATGGTTCAGCTGTAGGACCTTAAGAAGTACTGACTGTTCATTGCTAGGACTGGATTATAATGGTTCAGCTGTAGGATCTCAAGATGTACTGACTACATGGTTAGGGCAGGATTATAATAGTTCAGCCGAAGGATCTCAAGATGTACTGACTACATGGTTAGGGCAGGATTATAATGGTTCACCTGTAGGACCTTAAGAAGTACTGACTGTTCATTGCTAGGACAGGCTTCTAATGGTTCAGCTGTAGGATCTCAAGATGTATTGACTACATGGTTAGGGCAGGATTCTAATGGTTCAGCTGTAGGAACTCAAGACGTAATGACTACATGGTTAGGGCAGGATTCTAATGGTTCAGCTGTAGGATCTTAAGATGTACTGACTGTTCATGGTTACGGCAGGATTCTAATGGTTCAGCTGTAGGACCTTGAGATGTATTGACTACATGGTTAGGGCAGGATTCTAATGGTTCAGCTGTAGGACCTCAATATGTACTGACTACATGGTTAGGGCAGGATTCTAATGGTTCAGCTGTAGGACCTTAAGATGTACTGACTGTTCATGGTTAGGGCAGGATTCTAATGGTTAAGCTGTAGAACCTCAACATGTACCGACTGTTCATTGCGAGGGCAGGATTATAATGGTTCAGCTGTAGGACCTCAAGATGTACTGACTGTTCATTGCAAGGACAGGATTCTAATGGTTCAGCTGTAGGACCTCAACATGTACTGTCTGTACATAGTTAGGGCAGGATTATAATGGTTCAGCTGTAGGACCTAAAAATGTACTGACTGTTCATTGCTAGGGCAGGATTCTAATGGTTCAGCTTTAGGACCTCAACATGTACTGACTGTTCATTGCAAGGACAGGATTCTAATGGTTCAGCTGTAGGACCTTAAGATGTACTGACTGTTCATTGCTAGGGCAGGATTCTAATGGTTCAGCTGTAGGACCTCAACATGTACTGACTGTACATAGTTAGGGCAGGATTATAATGGTTCAGCTGTAGGACCTCAACATGTGACTGTACATAGTTAGGGCAGGATTCTAATGGTTAAGCTGTAGGACCTCAACATGTACTGACTGTACATAGTTAGGGCAGGATTATAATGGTTCAGCTGTAGGACCTTAAGATGTACTGACTGTTCATTGCTAGGGCAGGATTGTAATGGTTCAGCTGTAGGACTTCAAGATGTACTGACTCTACATAGTTAGGGCAGGATTATAATGGTTCAGCTGTAGGACCTCAAGATGTACTGAATGTTAATGGTTAGGGCAGGATTATAATGGTTCAGCTGTAGGACTTCAAGTTGTACTGACTGTTCATTGCTAGGACAGGATTCTAATGGTTCAGCTTTAGGACCTCAAGATGTACTGAATGTTCATGGTTAGGGTAGGATTCTAATGGATCAGCTGTAGGACCTCAAGATGTACTGACTGTTCATTGCTAGGGCAGGAATTTAATGGTTCAGTTGTAGGACCTCAAGATGTACTGAATTTTCATGGTTAGGGCAGGATTCTAATGGTTCAACTGTAGGACCTCAAGATGTATGGACTGCTCATTGCTAGGGCAGGATTCTAATGGTTAAGCTGTAGGACCTCAAGATGTACTGACTGTTCATTGCTAGGGCAGGATTCTAATGGTTAAGCTGTAGGACCTCAAGATGTACTGACTGTTCAATGCTAGGGCAGGATTCTAATGGTTCAGCTGTAGGACCTCAAGATGCACTGAATGTTCATGCTTAGGGCAGGATTGCAATGGTTCAGTTGTAGGACCTCAAGATGTAGTGACTGTTCATGGTTAGGGCAGGATTCTAATGGTTCAGCTGTAGGACTTCAAGATGTACTGAATGTTCATGGTTAGGGCGGGATATTAATGGTTCAGCTGTAGGACCTCAAGATGTACTGAATGTTCATTGCTAGGGCAAGATTCTAATGGTTAAGCTATAGGACCTCAAGATGTAATGACTGTTCAGGGTGAGGGCACGATTCTAATGGTTCAGCTGTAGGACCTCAAGATGTACTGAATTTTCATGGCTAGGGCAGGGATCTAATGGTTCAGCTGTAGGACCTCAAGATGTTCTGACTGTTAATTGCTAGGGCAGGATTCTAATGGTTCAGTTGTAGGACCTATAGGTGTACTGAATATTCATTGCTAGTACAGCATTCTAATGGCTCAGCTACAGGACCTCAAGATGTACTGACTGTTCATTGCAAGCGCAGGATTCTATTGGTTCAGTTGTAGGACCTTATAATGTACTGACTGATCATTCCTAGGGCAGGATTCTAATGGTTCAGTTGTAGGACCTCAAGATGAACTGAATGTTCATTGTTAGGACAGCATTCTAATTGTTCAGCTCTAGATCCTCAAGATATACTGAATGTTCATTGTTAGCGTAGGATTCTAATTGCTCAGCTTTAGGATCTCAAGATATACTGATGTTCATTGTTAGGGCAGGATTCTAATGGCTCAGCTTTGGGATCTCAAGATATACTGAATGTTCATTGTTAGCGCAGGATTCTAATGGCTCAGCTTTAGGATCTCAAGATGTACTGAATGTTCATTGTTGGGGCAGGATTCTAGTGGCTCAGCTTTAGGATCTCAAGATGTACTGAATGTCATTGTTAGCGCAGAATTCTAATTGCTCAACCTTAGGATCTAAAGATATACTGAATGTTCATTGTTAGCGCAGGATTCTAATTGCTCAGCTTTAGGATCTCAAGATATACTGAATGTTCATTGTTAGGGCAGGATTTTAATGGCTCAGCTTTAGGATCTCAAGATATACTGAATGTTCATTGTTAGGGCAGGATTTTAATGCCTCATATTTAGAATCTCAAGAGATACTGAATGTTCATTGTTACCGCAGGATTCTAAAGGCTCAGCTTTACGATCTCAAGATGTACTGAATGTTCATTGTTAGCGCAGGATTCTAATGGCTCAGCTCTAGAACCTTTAGATGTACTGAATGTTCATTGTTAGGACAGGATTCTAATTGTTCAGCTCTAGAACCTCAAGATGCACTGAATGTTCATTGCTAGAACAGGATTCTAATTGTTCAGCTCTAGAACCTCAAGATGTACTGAATGTTCATTGTTAGGACAGCATTCTAATAGTTCAGCTCTAGAACTTCAAGATGTACTGAATGTTCATTGTTAGGGCAGGATTTTAATTGTTCAGCTCTAGAACCTCAAGATATACTGAATGTTCATTGTTAGGACAGGATTCTAATTGTACAGCTCTAGAACCTTTAGATGTACTGAATGTTCATTGTTGGACAGGATTCTAATTGTTCAGCTATAGAACCTCAAGATGTACTGAATGTCCATTGTTAGGACAGGATCCTACTTGTTCAGCTCTAGAACCTCAAGATGTACTGAATGTTCATTGTTAGGACAGGATTCTAATTGTACAGCTCTAGAACCTTTAGATGTACTGAATGTTCATTGTTGGACAGGATTCTAATTGTTCAGGTCTAGCACCTCAAGATGTACTGAATGTTCATTGTTAGGACAGGATCCTACTTGTTCAGCTCTAGAATCTCAAGATGTACTGAATGTTCATTGTTAGGGCAGGATTCCAATTGTTCAGCTCTAGAACCTCTAGATGTACTGAATGTTCATTGTTAGGGCAGGATTCTAATTGTTCAGCTCTAGAACCTCAAGATGTACTGAATGTTCATTGTTAGGACAGGATTCTAAATGTTCAGCTCTAGAACCTCAAGATGTACTGAATGTTCATTGTTAGGAAAGGATTCTAATTGTTCAGCTCTAGAACCTCAAGATATACTGAATGTTCATTGTTAGGACAGGATTCTAAATGTTCAGCTCTAGAACCTCAAGATATACTGAATGTTCATTGTTAGGACAGGATTCTATGGCTCAGCTCTAGAACCTCAAGATGTACTGAATGTTCATTGTTAGGACCGGATCCTAATTGTTCGGCTCTAGAAACTCAAGATGTACTGAATGTTCATTATCAGGACAGGATTCTAATTGTTCAGCTCTAGAACCTCAAGATGTACTGAACGTTCATTGTTAGGACAGGATTCTAATTGTTCAGCTCTAGAACCTCAAGATGTACTGAATGTTCATTGCTTGGACAGGATTCTAATTGTTCAGCTCTAGAACCTCAAGATGTACTGAATGTTCATTGTTAGGACAGCATTCTAATTGTTCAGCTCTAGAACCTCAAGATGTACTGAATGTTCATTGTTAGGGCAGGATTTTAATTGTTCAGCTCTGGATTCTCAAGATTTACTGAATGTTCATTGTTAGGACAGGATTCTAATTTTGCAGCTCTAGACCCTTTGGATGTACTGAATGTTCATTGTTGGACAGGTTTCTAATTGTACAGCTCTAGAACCTCAAAATGTACTGAATGTTCATTGTTAGGACAGGATTCTAATTGTTCAGCTCTAGAACCTCAAGATGTACTGAATGTTCATTGTTAGGGCAGGATTCTAATGGCTCAGATTTAGGATCTCAAGATATACTGAATGTTCATTGTTAGGGCAGGCTTCTAATGGTTAAGCTGTAGGACCTCAAAATGTAATGACTGTTCATGGTTAGGGCACGATTCTAATGGTTCAGCTGTAGGACCTCAAGATGTACTGAATGTTTATGGTTAGGGCAGGATTCTAATGGTTCAGCTGTAGGACCTCAAGATGTACTGACTGTTCATTGCTAGGGCAGGACTCTAATGGTTCAGTTGTAGTACCTATAGATGTACTGAATATTCATTGCTAGCACAGCATTCTAATGGTTCAGCTACAGGACCTCAAGATGTGCTGACTGTTCATTGCAAGGGCAGGATTCTAATGGTTCAGTTGTAGGACCTTATAATGTACTGACTGTTCATTCCTAGGGCAGGATTCTAATAGTTCAGTTGTAGGACCTATATATGTACTGACTGTACATAGTTAGGGCAGGATTATAATGGTTCAGCTACAGGACCTCAAGATGTACTGACTGTTCATTGCTAGGGCAGGATTCTAATGGTTCAGTTATAGGACCTAAAGATGTACTGAATATTCATTGCTAGAGCAGCATTCTAATGGTTCAGCTACAGTACCTCAAGATGTACTGACTGTTCATTGCAAGGGCAGGATACTAATGGCTCAGTTGTAGGATCTTATAATGAACTGACTGTTCATTGCTAGGGCAGGATTCTAATGGTTCAGTTGTAGGACCTTAAATTGTACTGAATGTTCATTGCTAGGGCAGAATTCGAATTGTTCAGTTGTAGGACATCAAGATGTACTGACTGTTCATTGCTAGGGCAGGATTCTAATGGTTCAACTGTAGGACTTCAAGATGTACTGACTGTTCATTGCTAGGGCAGGATTCTAATGGTTAAGCTGTAGGACCTCAAGATGTTCTGACTGTTCATTGCTAGGGCAGGATTCTAATGGTTAAGCTGTAGGACCTCAAGATGTACTGACTGTTCATTGCTAGGGCAGGATTCTAATGGTTCAGCTGTAGGACCTCAAGATGTACTGAACGTTCATGGTTAGGGCAGGATTCTAATGGTTCAGCTGTAGGACATCAAGATGTACTGAATGTTCATGGTTAGGGCAGGATTCTAATGGTTCAGTTGTAGGACCTCAAGTTGTAATGACTGCTCATGGTTAGGGCAGGATTCTAATGGTTCAGTTGTAGGACCTCAAGTTGTAATGACTGCTCATGGTTAGGGCAGGATTCTAATGGTTCAGCTGTAGGACCTCAAGATGTACTGAATGTTCATGGGTAGGGCGGGATTCTAATGGTTAAGCTGTAGGACCTCAAGATGTAATGACTGTTCATTGCTAGGGCAGGATTCTAATGGTTCAGCTGTAGGACCTCAACATGTACTGACTGTTCATGGTTAGGGCAGGATTCTAATGGTTCAGCTGTAGGATCTCAAGATGTACCGACTGTTCATGGTTAGGACAAAATTATAATGGTTCAGCTGTAGGATCCCAAGATGTACTGACTACATGGTTAGGGCAGGATTATAATGGCTCAGCTGTAGGATCTCAAGATGTACTGACTACATGGTTAGGGCAGGATTATAATGGGTCAGCATTAGGATCTCAAGATGTACTGAATGTTCATGTTTGGGGCGGGATTTTATTGGTTAAGTTGTAGGACCTCAAGATGTAATGACTGTTAATGGTTAGGGCAGGATTCTATTGGTTCAGCTGTAGGACCTCAAGATGTACTGAATGTTCATTGCTAGGGCAGGATTCTAATGGTTCAGCTGTAGGACGTTAAGATGT
This sequence comes from Deroplatys truncata, assembly GCA_030765065.1. Taxonomy (NCBI): domain Eukaryota; kingdom Metazoa; phylum Arthropoda; class Insecta; order Mantodea; family Mantidae; genus Deroplatys; species Deroplatys truncata. Next base: position 4,185,179 of record CM060981.1, on the reverse strand, counting down.
ACTGATGTTCATTGCTACGACAGGATTCTAATGGTTCAGCTGTAGGATCTCAAGATGTACTGACTACATGGTTAGGGCAGGATTATAATGGTTAAGCTGTAGGATCTCAAGATGTATTGACTACATGGTTAGGGCAGGATTCTAATGGTTCAGCTGTAGGATCTCAAGACATAATGACTACATGGTTAGGGCAGGATTCTAATGGTTCAGCTGTAGGACCTCAAGATGTACTGACTACATGCTTAGGGCAGGACTATAATGGTTCAGCTGTAGGACCTAAAGATGTACTGACTGTTCATTGCTAGGGCAGGATTGTAATGGTTCAGCTGTAGGACCTCAACATGTACTGACTGTTCATTGCAAGGACAGGATTCTAATGGTTCAGCTGTAGGACCTTAAGATGTAATGACTGTTCATTGCTAGGGCAGGATTCTAATGGTTCAGCTGTAGGACCTCAACATGTACTGACTGTACATAGTTAGGGCAGGATTATAATGGTTCAGCTGTAGGACCTCAAGATGTACTGACTGTTCATTGATAGGGCAGGATTCTAATGGTTCAGCTGTAGGGCCTCAACATGTACTGACTGTACATAGTTAGGGCAGGATTATAATGGTTCAGCTGTAGGACCTTAAGATGTACTGACTGTTCATTGCTAAGGCAGGATTGTAATGGTTCAGCTGTAGGACCTCAAGGTGTACTGACTACATAGTTAGGGCAGGATTATAATGGTTCAGCTGTAGGACCTCAAGATGTATTGAATGTTAATGGTTAGGGCAGGATTCTAATGGTTCAGCTGTAGGACCTCACGTTGTACTGACTGTTCATTGCTAGGACAGCATTCTAATGGTTCAGCTTTAGGACCTCAAAATGTACTGACTACATGGTTAGGGCAGGATTATAATGGTTCAGCTGTAGGACCTTAAGAAGTACTGACTACATAGTTAGGGCAGGATTATAATGGTTCAGCTGTAGGATCTCAAGATGTACTGACTACATGGTTAGGGCAGGATTATAATGGTTCAGCTGTAGGATCTCAAGATGTACTGACTACATGGTCAGGGCAGGATTATAATGGTTCAGCTGTAGGACCTTAAGAAGTACTGACTGTTCATTGCTAAGACTGGATTATAATGGTTCAGCTGTAGGATCTCAAGATGTACTGACTACATGGTTAGGGCAGGATTATAATGGTTCAGCTGTAGGATCTCAAGATGTACTGACTACATGGTTAGGGCAGGATTATAATGGTTCAGCTGTAGGACCTTAAGAAGTACTGACTGTTCATTGCTAGGACAGGCTTCTAATGGTTCAGCTGTAGGATCTCAAGATGTATTGACTACATGGTTATGGCAGGATTCTAATGGTTAAGCTGTAGGAACTCAAGACGTAATGACTACATGGTTAGGGCAGGATTCTAATGGTTCAGCTGTAGGATCTTAAGATGTACTGACTGTTCATGGTTAGGGCAGGATTCTAATGGTTCAGCTGTAGGACCTTGAGATGTACTGACTACATGGTTAGGGCTGGATTCTAATGGTTCAGCTGTAGGACCTCAAGATGTACTGACTTCATGGTTAGGGCAGGATTCTAATGGTTCAGCTGTAGGACCTTAAGATGTACTGACTGTTCATGGTTAGGGCAGGATTCTAATGGTTAAGCTGTAGAACCTCAACATGTACCGGCTGTTCATTGCGAGGGCAGGATTATAATGGTTCAGCTGTAGGACCTCAAGATGTACTGACTGTTCATTGCAAGGACAGGATTCTAATGGTTCAGCTGTAGGACCTCAACATGTACTGTCTGTACATAGTTAGGGCAGGATTATAATGGTTCAGCTGTAGGACCTCAAGATGTACTGACTGTTCATTGCTAGGGCAGGATTCTAATGGTTCAGCTGTAGGACCTCAAGATGTACTGAATGTTCATGGTTAGGGCAGGATTCTAATGGTTCAGTTGTAGGACCTCAAGATTTAATAACTGTTCATGGTTAGTGCAGGATTCTAATGGTTCAGCTGTAGGACCTCAAGATCTACTGACTGTTCATTGCTAGGGCAGGATTCTAATGGTTCAGCTGTAGGACCTCAAGATGTACTGAATGTTCATGGTTAGGGAAGGATTCTAATGGTTCAGCTGTAGGACCTCAAGATGTACTGACTGTTCATTGTTAGGGCAGGATTCTAATGGTTCAGCTGTAGGACCTCAAAATGTACTTACTGTACATTGTTAGGGCAGGATTCTAATGGTTCAGCTGTAGGATCTCAAGAAGTACTGACTGTTCATTGCTAGGGCAGGATTCTAATGGTTCAGCTGTAGGACCTCAACATGTACTGACTGTTCATTGCTAGGGAAGGATTCTAATGGTTCAGCTGTAGGACCTCAAGATGTAATGACTGCACATTGCTAGGGCAGGATTCTAATGGTTCAGATGTAGGACCTCAAGATGTACTAACTGTTCATTGTTAGGGCAGGATTCTAATGGTTCAGATGTAGGACCTCAAGATGTACTGAATGTTCATTGTTAGGGCAGGATTCTAATGGTTCAGCTATAGGACCACAAGATGAACTGACTGTTTATGGTTAGGGCAGGAATCTAATGGTTCAGCTATAGGACCTCAAAATGCACTGACTGTTCATTGTTAGGGCAGGATTCTAATGGTTCAGCTGTAGGATCTCAAGATGTACTAACTGTTCATTGTTAGGGCAGGATTCTAATGGTTCAGATGTAGGACCTCAAGATGTACTGACTGTTCATTGTTAGGGCAGGATTCTAATGGTTCAGCTGTAGGACCTCAAAATGTACTTACTGTACATTGTTAGGGCAGGATTCTAATGGTTCAGCTGTAGGATCTCAAGAAGTACTGACTGTTCATTGCTAGGGCAGGATTCTAATGGTTCAGCTGTAGGACCTCAACATGTACTGACTGTTCATTGCTAGGGAAGGATTCTAATGGTTCAGCTGTAGGACCTTAAGATGTACTGACTGTTCATTGCTAAGGCGGGATTCTAATGGTTCAGCTGTAGGAGCTCAAGATGTACTGACTGTTCATGTTTAGGGCATGATTCTAATGGTTCAGCTGTAGGACCATAAGATGTACTGACTGTTCATTGCTAAGGCAGGATTCTAATGGTTCAGCTATAGGACCTCAAGATGTACTGACTGTTCATTGCTAGGGCAGGATTCTAATGGTTCAGCATTAGGACCTCAATATGTACTGAATATTCATTGCTAGGGCAGGATTCTAATGGTTCAGCTGTAAGACCAAAAGATGTACTGACTGTTCATTGCTAGGGCAGGATTCTAATGGTTCAGCTTTAGGACCTCAAGATGTACTGAATGTTCATTGTTAGGGCAGGATTCTAATGGTTCAGCTGTAGGACCTCAAGATGTACTGACTGTTCATTGTTAGGGCAGGATTCTAATGGTTCAGCTGTAGGACCTCAAAATGTACTGACTGTTCATTGTTAGGGCAGGATTCTAATGGTTCAGCTGTAGGACCTCAAGATGTACTGACTGTTCATTGTTAGGGCGGGATTCTAATGTTCAGCTGTAGGACCTCAAAATGTACTGACTGTTCATTGCTAGGGCAGGATTCTAATGGTTCAGCTGTAGGACCTCAAGATGTACTGACTGTTCATTGTTAGGGCAGGATTCTAATGGTTCAGCTGTAGGACCTCAAGATGTACAGACTGTTCATTGTTAGGGCAGGATTCTAATGGTTCAGCTGTAGGACCTCAACATGTACTGACTGTTCATTGCTAGGGAGGGATTCTAATGGTTCAGCTGTAGGACCTCAAGATGTAATGACTGCACATTGCTAGGGCAGGATTCTAATGGTTCAGATGTAGGACCTCAAGATGTACTAACTGTTCAGTATTAGGGCAGGATTCTAATGGTTCAGATGTAGGACCTCAAAATGTACTGAATGTTCATTGTTAGGGTAGGATTCTAATGGTTCAGCTATAGGACCACAAGATGTACTGACTGTTTATGGTTAGGGCAGGAATCTAATGGTTCAGCTATAGGACCTCAAAATACACTGACTGTTCATTGTTAGGGCAGGATTCTAATGGTTCAGCTGTAGGACCTCAAGATGTACTGACTGTTCATTGTTAGGGTAGGATTCTAATGGTTCAGCTGTAGGACCTCAAAATGTACTGACTGTTCATGGTTAGGGCAGCATTCTAATGGTACAGCTATAGGACCTCAAGATGTACTGACTGTATATGGTTAGGGCAGGATTCTAATGGTACAGCTGTAGGACCTCAAGATGTACTGACTGTTTATGGTTAGGGCAGGATTCTAATTGTTCAGCTGTAGGACCTCAAGATGTACTGACGGTTCATTGCTAGGGCAGGATTCTAATGGTTCAGCTGTAGGACCTCAACATATACTGAGTGTACATAGTTAAGGCATGATTCTAATGGTTCAGCTGTAGGACCTTAAGATGTACTGACTGTTTATGGTTAGGGCAGGATTCTAATGGTTCAGTGTAGGACCTCAAGATGTACTGACTGTTCATGTTTAGGGCATGATTCTAATGGTTCAGCTGTAGGACCTCAACATGTACTGACTGTTCATGGTTAGGGCAGGATTCTAATGGTTCAGGTGTAGGATCTCAAGATGTACCGACTGTTCATGGTTAGGACAAAATTATAATGGTTCAGCTGTAGGATCCCAAGATGTACTGACTACATGGTTAGGGCAGGATTCTAATGGTTCAGCTGTAGGACCTTGAGATGTACTGACTACATGGTTAGGGTAGGATTCTAATGGTTCAGCTGTAGGACCTCAAGATGTACTGACTACATGGTTAGGGCTGGATTCTAATGGTTCAGCTCTAGGACCTTAAGATGTACTGACTGTTCATGGTTAGGGCAGGATTCTAATGGTTAAGCTGTAGAACCTCAACATGTACCGACTGTTCATTGCGAGGGCAGGATTATAATGGTTCAGCTGTAGGACCTCAAGATGTACTGACTGTTCATTGCAAGGACAGGATTCTAATGGTTCAGCTGTAGGACCTCAACATGTACTGTCTGTACATAGTTAGGGCAGGATTATAATGGTTCAGCTGTAGGACCTAAAGATGTACTGACTGTTCATTGCTAGGGCAGGATTCTAATGGTTCAGCTGTAGGACCTCAACATGTACTGACTTTTCATTGCAAGGACAGGATTCTAATGGTTCAGCTGTAGGACGTTAAGATGTACTGACTGTTCATTGCTAGGGCAGGATTCTAATGGTTCAGTTGTAGGACCTCAACATGTACTGACTGTACATAGTTAGGGCAGGATAATAATGGTTCAGCTGTAGGACCTCAAGATGTACTGACTGTTCATTGCTAGGGCAGGATTCTAATGGTTCAGCTGTAGGACCTCAACATGTACTGACTGTACATAGTTAGGGCAGGATTATAATGGTTCAGCTGTAGGACCTTAACATGTGACTGTACATAGTTAGGGCAGGATTCTAATGGTTAAGCTGTAGGACCTCAACATGTACTGACTGTACATAGTTAGGGCAGGATTCAATTGGTTCAGCTGTAGGACCTCAAGATGTACTGAATGTTCATGGTTAGGGCGTGATTCTAATGGTTAAGTTTAGGACCTCAAGATGTAATGACTGTTCATGGTTAGGGCAGGATTCAAATGGATTCAGCTGTAGGACCTTAAGATATACTGAATGTTTATTGCTAGGGCAGGACTCTAATGGTTAAGCTGTAGGACCTCAAGATGTACTGACTGTTCATGGTTAAGGCAGGATTCTAATGGTTCAGCTGTAGGACTTGAAGATGTACTGACTGTTCATGGTTAGGGCAGGATTCTAATGTTTCAGCTGTAGGACCTCAAGATGTACTGACTGTTCATGGTTAGGACAGGATTATAATGGTACAGTTGTAGGATTTCAAGATGTACTGACTACATGGTTAGGGCAGGATTATAATGGTTGAGCTGTAGGATCTCAAGATGTACTGACTACATGGTTAGGGCAGGATTATAATGGTTCAGCTATAGGACCTCAAGATGTACTGACTGTTTATGGTTAGGGCAGGATTCTAATGGTTCAGCTGTAGGCCTCAAGATGTACTGACTGTTCATTGCTAGGGCAGGATTCTAATGGTTCAGCTGTAGGACCTAAGATGTACTGACTGTTCATTACTAGGGCAGGACTTTAATGGTTCAGTTGTAGGACCTCAAGATGTACTGAAAGTTCATGGTTAGGGCAGGATTCTAATGGTTCAACTGTAGGACCTCAAGATGTACTGACTGTTCATTGCTAGGGCAGGATTCTAATGGTTAGGCTGTAGGACCTCAAGATGCACTGACTGTTCATTGCTAGAGTAGGATTCTAATGGTTAAGCTGTAGACCCTCAAGAGGTACTCACTGTTCATTGCTAGGGCAGGATTCTAATGGTTCAGCTGTAGGACCTCAAGATGTACTGACTGTTCATAGTTAGGGAAGGATTCTAATGGTTCAGCTGCAGGACCTCACGATGTACTGACTACATGGTTAGGGCAGGATTCTAATGGTTCAGCTGTAGGACCTCAAGATGTACTGACTGTTCATTGCGAGGGCAGGATTATAATGGTTCAGCTGTAGGACCTCAAGATGTACTGACTCTTCATTGCAAGGACAGGATTCTAATGGTTCAGCTGTAGGACCTTAAGTTGTACTGACTGTTCATTGCTAGGCTAGGATTCTAATGGTTCAGCTGTAGGACCTCAAGATGTACTGATTGTTCATGGTTAGAGCAGGATTCTAATGGTTCAGCTATAGGACTTCAAGATGTACTGACTGTTGATGGTTAGGGCAGGATTCTAATGGTTCAGCTGTATGCCCTCAAGATGTACTGACTGTTCATGGTTAGCGCAGGATTCTAATGGTTCGGCTGTAGGACCTCCAGATGTACTGACTGTTTATGGTTAGGGCAGGATTCTAATGGTTCAGTGTAGGACCTCAAGATGTACTGACTGTTCATTGCTAGGGAAGGATTCTAATGGTTCAGCTGTAGGACCTCAAGATGTACTGACTGTTCATTGCTATGGCAGGAATTTATTGGTTCAGTTGTAGGACCTCAAGATGTACTGAATGTTCATGGTTAGGGCAGGATTCTAATGGTTCAGCTGTAGGACCTGAAGATGTACTGACTGTTCATTGCTAGGGCAGGAATTTAATGGTTCAGTTGTGGGACCTCAAGATGTACTGAATGTTCATGGTTAGGGCAGGATTCTAATGGTTCAACTGTAGGACCTCAAGATGTCCTGAATTTCATTGCTAGGGCAGGATTCTAATGGTTCAGCTGTAGGACCTCAAGATGTACTGAATGTTCATGGTTAGGGCAGGATTGTAATGGTTCAGTTGTAGGACCTCAAGATGTAATAACTGTTCATGGTTAGTGCAGGATTCTAATGGTTCAGCTGTAGGACCTCAAGATGTACTGACTGTTCATTGCTAGGGCAGGATTCTAATGGTTCAGCTGTAGGACCTCAAGATGTACTGAATGTTCGTGGTTAGGGCAGGATTCTAATGGTTCAGCTGTAGGACCTCAAGATGTACTGACTGTTCATTGTTAGGGCAGGATTCTAATGGTTCAGCTGTAGGACCTCAAAATGTACTTACTGTACATTGTTAGGGCAGGATTCTAATGGTTCAGCTTTAGGACCTCAACATGTACTGACTGTTCATTGCTAGGGAAGGATTCTAATGGTTCAGCTGTAGGACCTCAAGATGTAATGACTGCACATTGCTAGGGCAGGATTCTAATGGTTCAGATGTAGGACCTCAAGATGTACTAACTGTTCATTGTTAAGGCAGGATTCTAATGGTTCAGATGTAGGACCTCAAGATGTACTGAATGTTCATTGTTAGGGCAGGATTCTAATGGTTCAGCTATAGGACCACAAGATGTACTGACTGTTTATGGTTAGGGCAGGAATCTAATGGTTCAGCTATAGGACCTCAAAATGCACTGACAGTTCATTGTTAGGGCAGGATTCTAATGGTTCAGCGGTAGGACCTCAAGATGTACTAACTGTTCATTGTTAGGGCAGGATTCTAATGGTTCAGATGTAGCACCTCAAAATGTACTGACTGTTCATGGTTTAGGCAGCATTCTAATGCTACAGCTATAGGACCTCAAGATGTACTAACTGTTTATGGTTAGGGCAGGATTCTAATGGTTCAGCTGTAGGACCTCAAGATCTACTGACTGTTTATGGTTAGGGCAGGATTCTAATTGTTCAGCTGTAGGACCTGAAGATGTACTGACGGTTCGTTGCTAGGGCAGGATTCTAATGGTTCAGCTGTAGGACCTCAACATGTACTGACTGTACATAGTTAGGGCAGGATTCTAATGGTTCAGCTGTAGGACCTTAAGATGTACTGACTGATCATTGCTAAGGCGGGATTCTAATGGTTCAGCTGTAGGACCTCAAGATGTACTGACTGTTCATGGTTAGGGCAGGATTCTAATGGTTCAGCTATAGGACCTCAAGATGTACTGACTGAACATTGCTAGGGCCGGATTCTAATGGTTCAGCTGTAGGACCTCAATATGTACTGACTATTCATTGCTAGGGCAGGATTCTAATGGTTCAGCTGTAAGACCAAAAGATGTACTGACTGTTCATTGCTAGGGCAGGATTCTAATGGTTCAGCTGTAGGACCTCAAGATGTACTGAATGTTCATTGTTAGGGCAGGATTCTAATGGTTCAGCTGTAGGACCTCAAGATGTACTGACTGTTCATTGTTAGGGCAGGATTCTAATGGTTCAGCTGTAGGACCTCAAAATGTACTGACTGTTCATTGTTAGGGCAGGATTCTAATGGTTCAGCTGTAGGACCTCAAGATGTACTGACTGTTCATTGTTAGGGCAGGATTCTAATGGTTCAGCTGTAGGACCTCAAAATGTACTGACTGTTCATTGTTAGGGCAGGATTCTAATGGTTCAGCTGTAGGACCTCAAGATGTACTGACTGTTCATTGTTAGGGCAGGATTCTAATGGTTCAGCTGTAGGACCTCAAAATGTACTTACTGTACATTGTTAGGGCAGGATTCTAATGGTTCAGCTGTAGGATCTCAAGATGTACTGACTGTTCATTGCTAGGGCAGGATTCCAATGGATCAGCTGTAGGACCTCAACATGTACTGACTGTTTATTGCTAGGGAAGGATTCTAATGGTTCAGCTGTAGGACCTCAAGATGTAATGACTGCACATTGCTAGGGCAGGATTCTAATGGTTCAGATGTAGGACCTCAAGATGTACTAACTGTTCATTGTTAGGGCAGGATTCTAATGGTTCAGATGTAGGACCTCAAAATGTACTGACTGTTCATGGTTAGGGCAGCATTCTAATGGTACAGCTATAGGACCTCAAGATGTACTGATTTTTATGGTTAGGGCAGGATTCTAATGGTACAGCTGTAGGACCTCAAGATGTACTGACTGTTTATGGTTAGGGCAGGATTCTAATTGTTCAGCTGTAGGACCTCAAGATGTACTGACGGTTCATTGCTAGGGCAGGATTCTAATGGTTCAGCTGTAGGACCTCAACATGTACTGAGTGTACATAGTTAGGGCAGGATTCTAATGGTTCAGCTGTAGGACCTTAAGATGTACTGACTGTTCATTGCTAAGGCGGGATTCTAATGGTTCAGCTGTAGGACCTCAAGATGTACTGACTGTTTATGTTTAGGGCATGATTCTAATAGTTAAGCTGTAGGACCATAAGATGTACTGACTGTTCATTGCTAAGGCAGGATTCTAATGGTTCAGCTGTAGGACCTCAAGATGTACTGACTGTTAATGGTTAGGGCAGGATTATAATGGTTCAGCTATAGGACCTCAAGATGTACTGACTGTTCATTGCTAGGGCAGGATTCTAATGGTTCAGCTGTAGGACCTTAAGATGTACTGATGTTCATTGCTAGGACAGGATTCTAATGGTTCAGCTGTAGGATCTCAAGATGTACTGACTACATGGTTAGGGCAGGATTATAATGGTTCAGCTGTAGGATCTCAAGATGTATTGACTACATGGTTAGGGCAGGATTCTAATGGTTCAGCTGTAGGATCTCAAGACATAATGACTACATGGTTAGGGCAGGATTCTAATGGTTCAGCTGAAGGACCTCAAGATGTACTGACTACATGCTTAGGGCAGGATTCTAATGGTTCAGCTGTAGGACCTTAAGATGTACTGACTGTTCATGGTTAGGGCAGGATTCTAATGGTTAAGCTGTAGGACCTCAACATGTACTGACTGTTCATTGCGAGGGCAGGATTATAATGGTTCAGCTGTAGGACCTCAAGATGTACTGACTGTTCATTGCAAGGACAGGATTCTAATGGTTCAGCTAAAGGACCTTAAGATGTACTGACTGTTCATTGCTAGGGCAGGATTCTAATGGTTCAGCTGTAGGACCTCAACATGTACTGACTGTACATAGGGCAGGACTATAAGGGTTCAGCTGTAGGACCTAAAGATGTACTGACTGTTCATTGCTAGGGCAGGATTGTAATGGTTCAGCTGTAGGACCTCAACATGTACTGACTGTTCATTGCAAGGACAGGATTCTAATGGTTCAGCTGTAGGACCTTAAGATGTAATGACTGTTCATTGCTAGGGCAGGATTCTAATGGTTCAGCTGTAGGACCTCAACATGTACTGACTGTACATAGTTAGGGCAGGATTCTAATGGTTCAGCTGTAGGCCTCAAGATGTACTGACTGTTCATTGCTAGGGCAGGATTCTAATGGTTCAGCTGTAGGACCTTAAGATGTAATGACTGTTCATTGCTAGGGCAGGATTCTAATGGTTCAGCTGTAGGACCTCAACATGTACTGACTGTTTATGGTTAGGGCAGGATTCTAATGGTTCAGCTGTAGGCCTCAAGATGTACTGACTGTTCATTGCTAGGGCAGGATTCTAATGGTTCAGCTGTAGGACCTAAGATGTACTGACTGTTCATTACTAGGGCAGGACTTTAATGGTTCAGTTGTAGGACCTCAAGATGTACTGAAAGTTCATGGTTAGGGCAGGATTCTAATGGTTCAACTGTAGGACCTCAAGATGTACTGACTGTTCATTGCTAGGGCAGCATTTTCTAATGGTTAGGCTGTAGGACCTCAAGATGCACTGACTGTTCATTGCTAGAGTAGGATTCTAATGGTTAAGCTGTAGAACCTCAAGAGGTACTCACTGTTCATTGCTAGGGCAGGATTCTAATGGTTCAGCTGTAGGACCTCAAGATGTACTGACTGTTCATAGTTAGGGAAGGATTCTAATGGTTCAGCTGCAGGACCTCACGATGTACTGACTACATGGTTAGGGCAGGATTCTAATGGTTCAGCTGTAGGACCTCAAGATGTACTGACTGTTCATTGCGAGGGCAGGATTATAATGGTTCAGCTGTAGGACCTCAAGATGTACTGACTCTTCATTGCAAGGACAGGATTCTAATGGTTCAGCTGTAGGACCTTAAGTTGTACTGACTGTTCATTGCTAAGCTAGGATTCTAATGGTTCAGCTGTAGGACCTCAAGATGTACTGATTGTTCATGGTTAGAGCAGGATTCTAATGGTTCAGCTATAGGACTTCAAGATGTACTGACTGTTGATGGTTAGGGCAGGATTCTAATGGTTCAGCTGTATGCCCTCAAGATGTACTGACTGTTCATGGTTAGCGCAGGATTCTAATGGTTCGGCTGTAGGACCTCCAGATGTACTGACTGTTTATGGTTAGGGCAGGATTCTAATGGTTCAGTGTAGGACCTCAAGATGTACTGACTGTTCATTGCTAGGGAAGGATTCTAATGGTTCAGCTGTAGGACCTCAAGATGTACTGACTGTTCATTGCTAGGGCAGGAATTTATTGGTTCAGTTGTAGGACCTCAAGATGTACTGAATGTTCATGGTTAGGGCAGGATTCTAATGGTTCAGCTGTAGGACCTGAAGATGTACTGACTGTTCATTGCTAGGGCAGGAATTTAATGGTTCAGTTGTGGGACCTCAAGATGTACTGAATGTTCATGGTTAGGGCAGGATTCTAATGGTTCAACTGTAGGACCTCAAGATGTCCTGAATTTCATTGCTAGGGCAGGATTCTAATGGTTCAGCTGTAGGACCTCAAGATGTACTGAATGTTCATGGTTAGGGCAGGATTGTAATGGTTCAGTTGTAGGACCTCAAGATGTAATAACTGTTCATGGTTAGTGCAGGATTCTAATGGTTCAGCTGTAGGACCTCAAGATGTACTGACTGTTCATTGCTAGGGCAGGATTCTAATGGTTCAGCTGTAGGACCTCAAGATGTACTGAATGTTCGTGGTTAGGGCAGGATTCTAATGGTTCAGCTGTAGGACCTCAAGATGTACTGACTGTTCATTGTTAGGGCAGGATTCTAATGGTTCAGCTGTAGGACCTCAAAATGTACTTACTGTACATTGTTAGGGCAGGATTCTAATGGTTCAGCTGTAGGACCTCAACATGTACTGACTGTTCATTGCTAGGGAAGGATTCTAATGGTTCAGCTGTAGGACCTCAAGATGTAATGACTGCACATTGCTAGGGCAGGATTCTAATGGTTCAGATGTAGGACCTCAAGATGTACTAACTGTTCATTGTTAAGGCAGGATTCTAATGGTTCAGATGTAGGACCTCAAGATGTACTGAATGTTCATTGTTAGGGCAGGATTCTAATGGTTCAGCTATAGGACCACAAGATGTACTGACTGTTTATGGTTAGGGCAGGAATCTAATGGTTCAGCTATAGGACCTCAAAATGCACTGACAGTTCATTGTTAGGGCAGGATTCTAATGGTTCAGCGGTAGGACCTCAAGATGTACTAACTGTTCATTGTTAGGGCAGGATTCTAATGGTTCAGATGTAGCACCTCAAAATGTACTGACTGTTCATGGTTTAGGCAGCATTCTAATGCTACAGCTATAGGACCTCAAGATGTACTAACTGTTTATGGTTAGGGCAGGATTCTAATGGTTCAGCTGTAGGACCTCAAGATCTACTGACTGTTTATGGTTAGGGCAGGATTCTAATTGTTCAGCTGTAGGACCTGAAGATGTACTGACGGTTCGTTGCTAGGGCAGGATTCTAATGGTTCAGCTGTAGGACCTCAACATGTACTGACTGTACATAGTTAGGGCAGGATTCTAATGGTTCAGCTGTAGGACCTTAAGATGTACTGACTGATCATAGCTAAGGCGGGATTCTAATGGTTCAGCTGTAGGACCTCAAGATGTACTGACTGTTCATGGTTAGGGCAGGATTCTAATGGTTCAGCTATAGGACCTCAAGATGTACTGACTGTTCATTGCTAGGGCCGGATTCTAATGGTTCAGCTGTAGGACCTCAATATGTACTGACTATTCATTGCTAGGGCAGGATTCTAATGGTTCAGCTGTAAGACCAAAAGATGTACTGACTGTTCATTGCTAGGGCAGGATTCTAATGGTTCAGCTGTAGGACCTCAAGATGTACTGAATGTTCATTGTTAGGGCAGGATTCTAATGGTTCAGCTGTAGGACCTCAAGATGTACTGACTGTTCATTGTTAGGGCAGGATTCTAATGGTTCAGCTGTAGGACCTCAAAATGTACTGACTGTTCATTGTTAGGGCAGGATTCTAATGGTTCAGCTGTAGGATCTCAAGATGTACTGACTGTTCATTGTTAGGGCAGGATTCTAATGGTTCAGCTGTAGGACCTCAAAATGTACTGACTGTTCATTGTTAGGGCAGGATTCTAATGGTTCAGCTGGAGGACCTCAAGATGTACTGACTGTTCATTGTTAGGGCAGGATTCTAATGGTTCAGCTGTAGGACCTCAAAATGTACTTACTGTACATTGTTAGGGCAGGATTCTAATGGTTCAGCTGTAGGATCTCAAGATGTACTGACTGTTCATTGCTAGGGCAGGATTCCAATGGATCAGCTGTAGGACCTCAACATGTACTGACTGTTTATTGCTAGGGAAGGATTCTAATGGTTCAGCTGTAGGACCTCAAGATGTAATGACTGCACATTGCTAGGGCAGGATTCTAATGGTTCAGATGTAGGACCTCAAGATGTACTAACTGTTCATTGTTAGGGCAGGATTCTAATGGTTCAGATGTAGGACCTCAAAATGTACTGACTGTTCATGGTTAGGGCAGCATTCTAATGGTACAGCTATAGGACCTCAAGATGTACTGATTTTTATGGTTAGGGCAGGATTCTAATGGTACAGCTGTAGGACCTCAAGATGTACTGACTGTTTATGGTTAGGGCAGGATTCTAATTGTTCAGCTGTAGGACCTCAAGATGTACTGACGGTTCATTGCTAGGGCAGGATTCTAATGGTTCAGCTGTAGGACCTCAACATGTACTGAGTGTACATAGTTAGGGCAGGATTCTAATGGTTCAGCTGTAGGACCTTAAGATGTACTGACTGTTCATTGCTAAGGCGGGATTCTAATGGTTCAGCTGTAGGACCTCAAGATGTACTGACTGTTTATGTTTAGGGCATGATTCTAATAGTTAAGCTGTAGGACCATAAGATGTACTGACTGTTCATTGCTAAGGCAGGATTCTAATGGTTCAGCTGTAGGACCTCAAGATGTACTGACTGTTAATGGTTAGGGCAGGATTATAATGGTTCAGCTATAGGACCTCAAGATGTACTGACTGTTCATTGCTAGGGCAGGATTCTAATGGTTCAGCTGTAGGACCTTAAGATGTACTGATGTTCATTGCTAGGACAGGATTCTAATGGTTCAGCTGTAGGATCTCAAGATGTACTGACTACATGGTTAGGGCAGGATTATAATGGTTCAGCTGTAGGATCTCAAGATGTATTGACTACATGGTTAGGGCAGGATTCTAATGGTTCAGCTGTAGGATCTCAAGACATAATGACTACATGGTTAGGGCAGGATTCTAATGGTTCAGCTGAAGGACCTCAAGATGTACTGACTACATGCTTAGGGCAGGATTCTAATGGTTCAGCTGTAGGACCTTAAGATGTACTGACTGTTCATGGTTAGGGCAGGATTCTAATGGTTAAGCTGTAGGACCTCAACATGTACTGACTGTTCATTGCGAGGGCAGGATTATAATGGTTCAGCTGTAGGACCTCAAGATGTACTGACTGTTCATTGCAAGGACAGGATTCTAATGGTTCAGCTAAAGGACCTTAAGATGTACTGACTGTTCATTGCTAGGGCAGGATTCTAATGGTTCAGCTGTAGGACCTCAACATGTACTGACTGTACATAGGGCAGGACTATAAGGGTTCAGCTGTAGGACCTAAAGATGTACTGACTGTTCATTGCTAGGGCAGGATTGTAATGGTTCAGCTGTAGGACCTCAACATGTACTGACTGTTCATTGCAAGGACAGGATTCTAATGGTTCAGCTGTAGGACCTTAAGATGTAATGACTGTTCATTGCTAGGGCAGGATTCTAATGGTTCAGCTGTAGGACCTCAACATGTACTGACTGTACATAGTTAGGGCAGGATTATAATGGTTCAGCTGTAGGACCTCAAGATGTACTGACTGTTCATTGATAGGGCAGGATTCTAATGGTTCAGCTGTAGGGCCTCAACATGTACTGACTGTACATAGATAGGGCAGGATTATAATGGTTACTCTGTAGGACCTTAAGATGTACTGACTGTTCATTGCTAAGGCAGGATTGTAATGGTTCAGCTGTAGGACCTCAAGGTGTACTGACTGTACATAGTTAGGGCAGGATTATAATGGTTCAGCTGTAGGACCTCAAGATGTATTGAATGTTAATGGTTAGGGCAGGATTCTAATGGTTCAGCTGTAGGACCTCATGTTGTACTGACTGTTCATTGCTAGGACAGCATTCTAATGGTTCAGCTGTAGGATCTCAAGATGTACTGACTACATGGTTAGGGCAGGATTATAATGGTTCAGCTGTAGGATCTCAAGATGTACTGACTACATGGTCAGGGCAGGATTATAATGGTTCAGCTGTAGGACCTTAAGAAGTACTGACTGTTCATTGCTAGGACAGGATTATAATGGTTCAACTTAGGATCTCAAGATGTACTGACTACATGGTTAGGGCAGGATTATAATGGTTCAGCTGTAAGATCTCAAGATGTACTGACTACATGGTTAGGGCAGGATTATAATGGTTCAGCTGTAGGACCTTAAGAAGTACTGACTGTTCATTGCTAGGACAGGCTTCTAATGGATCAGCTGTAGGATCTCAAATTGTATTGACTACATGGTTAGGGCAGGATTCTAATGGTTCAGCTGTAGGAACTCAAGACGTAATGACTACATGGTTAGGGCAGGATTCTAATGGTTCAGCTGTAGGATCTTAAGATGTACTGACTGTTCATGGTTAGGGCAGGATTCTAATGGTTCAGCTGTAGGACCTTGAGATGTACTGACTACATGGTTAGGGCAGGATTCTAATGGTTCAGCTGTAGGACCTGAAGATGTACTGACTACATGGTTAGGGCAAGATTCTAATGGTTCAGCTGTAGGACCTTAAGATGTACTGACTGTTCATGGTTAGGGCAGGATTCTAATGGTTAAGCTGTAGAACCTCAACATGTACCGACTGTTCATTGCGAGGGCAGGATTATAATGGTTCAGCTGTAGGACCTCAAGATGTACTGACTGTTCATTGCAAGGACAGGATTCTAATGGTTCAGCTGTAGGACCTCAACATGTACTGTCTGAACATAGTTAGGGCAGGATTATAATGGTTCAGCTGTAGGACCTAAAGATGTACTGACTGTTCATTGCTAGGGCAGGATTCTAATGGTTCAGCTGCAGGACCTTAAGATATACTGACTGTTCATTGCTAGGGCAGGATTCTAATGGTTCAGCTGTAGGACCTCAACATGTACTGACTGTACATAGTTAGGGCAGGATTATAATGGTTCAGCTGTAGGACCTCAAGATGTACTGACTGTTCATTGCTAGGGCAGGATTCTAATGGTTCAGCTGTAGGACCTCAATATGTACTGACTGTACATAGTTAGGGCAGGATTATGGTGGTTCAGCTGTAGGACCTCAACATGTGACTGTACATAGTTAGGGCAGGATTCTAATGGTTAAGCTGTAAGACCTCAACATGTACTGACTGTACATAGTTAGGGCAGGATTATAATGGTTCAGCTGTAAGACCTCAACATGTACTGACTGTACATAGTTAGGGCAGGATTATAATGGTTCAGCTGTAGGACCTTAAGATGTACTGACTGTTCATTGCTAGGGCAGGATTGTAATGGTTCAGCTGAAGGACCTCAAGATGTACTGACTACATAGTTAGGGCAGGATTATAATGGTTCAGCTGTAGGACCTCAAGATGTACTGAATGTTCATGGTTAGGGCAGGATTATAATGGTTCAGCTGTAGGACTTCAAGTTGTACTGACTGTTCATTGCTAGGACAGGATTCTAATGGTTCAGCTTTAGGACCTCAAGATGTACTCAATGTTCATGGTTAGGGTAGGATTCTAATGGTTCAGCTGTAGGACCTTAAGATGTACTGACTGTTCATTGCTAGAGCAGGAATTTAATGGTTCAGTTGTAGGACCTCAAGATGTACTGAATTTTCATGGTTAGGGCAGGATTCTAATGGTTCAACTGTAGGACCTCAAGATGTACTGACTGCTCATTGCTGGGGCAGGATTCTAATGGTTAAGCTGTAGGACCTCAAGATGTACTGACTGTTCATTGCTAGGGCAGGATTCTAATGGTTAAGCAGTAGGACCTCAAGATGTACTGACTGTTCAATGCTAGGGCAGGATTCTAATGGTTCAGCTGTAGGACCTCAAGATGCACTGAATGTTCATGCTTAGGGCAGGATTGCAATGGTTCAGTTGTAGGACCTCAAGATGTACTGAATGTTCATGGTTAGGGCAGGATTCTAATGGTTCAGCTGTAGGACCTCAAGATGTACTGACTGTTCATTGTTAGGGCAGGATTCTAATGCTTCAGCTGTAGGACCTCAAAATGTACTTACTGTACATTGTTAGGGCAGGATTCTAATGGTTCAGCTGTAGGATCTCAAGATGTACTGACTGTTCATTGCTAGGGCAGGATTCTAATGGTTCAGCTGTAGGACCTCAACATGTACTGACTGTTCATTGCTAGGGAAGGATTCTAATGGTTCAGCTGTAGGACCTCAAGACGTAATGACTGCACATTGCTAGGGCAGGATTCTAATGGTTCAGATGTAGGACCTCAAGATGTACTAACTGTTCATTGTTAGGGCAGGATTCTAATGGTTCAGATGTAGGACCTCAAGATGTACTGAATGTTCATTGTTAGGGCAGTATTCTAATGGTTCAGCTGTAGGACCTCAATATGTACTGAATGTTCATTGTTAGGGCAGGATTCTAATGGTTCAGCTGTAGGACCTCAAGATGTACTGACTGTTCATTGTTAGGGCAGGATTCTAATGGTTCAGCTGTAGGACCTCAAAATGTACTGACTGTTCATTGTTAGGGCAGGATTCTAATGGTTCAGCTGTAGGACCTCAAGATGTACTGACTGTTCATTGTTAGGGCAGGATTCTAATGGTTCAGCTGTAGGACCTCAAAATGTACTGACTGTTCATTGTTAGGGAGGATTCTAATGGTTCAGCTGTAGGACCTCAAGATGTACTGACTGTTCATTGTTAGGGCAGGATTCTAATGGTTCAGCTGTAGGACCTCAAAATGTACTTACTGTACATTGTTAGGGCAGGATTCTAATGGTTCAGCTGTAGGATCTCAAGATGTACTGACTGTTCATTGCTAGGGCAGGATTCCAATGGTTCAGCTGTAGGACCTCAACATGTACTGACTGTTTATTGCTAGGGAAGGATTCTAATGGTTCAGCTGTAGGACCTCAAGATGTAATGACTGCACATTGCTAGGGCAGGATTCTAATGGTTCAGATGTAGGACCTCAAGATGTACTAACTGTTCATTGTTAGGGCAGGATTCTAATGGTTCAGATGTAGGACCTCAAGATGTACTGAATGTTCATTGTTAGGGCAGGATTCTAATGGTTCAGCTATAGGACCACAAGATGTACTGACTGTTTATGGTTAGGGCAGGAATCTAATGGTTCAGCTATAGGAACTCAAAATGCACTGACTGTTCATTGTTAGGGAAGGATTCTAATGGTTCAGCTGTAGGACCTCAAGATGTACTGACTGTTCATTGTTAGGGTAGGATTCTAATGGTTCAGCTGTAGGACCTCAAAATGTACTGACTGTTCATGGTTAGGGCAGCATTTTAATGGTACAGCTATAGGACCTCAAGATGTACTGATTTTTATGGTTAGGGCAGGATTCTAATGGTACAGCTGTAGGACCTCAAGATGTACCGACTGTTTATGGTTAGGGCAGGATTCTAATTGTTCAGCTGTAGGACCTTAAGATGTACTGACTGTTCATTGCTAAGGCGGGATTCTAATGGTTCAGCTGTAGGACCTCAAGATGTACTGACTGTTCATGTTTAGGGCATGATTCTAATAGTTAAGCTGTAGGACCATAAGATGTACTGACTGTTCATTGCTAAGGCAGGATTCTAATGGTTCAGCTGTAGGACCTCAAGATGTACTGACTGTTCATGGTTAGGGCAGGATTATAATGGTTCAGCTATAGGACCTCAAGATGTACTGACTGTTCATTGCTAGGGCAGGATTCTAATGGTTCAGCTGTAGGACCTTAAGATGTACTGATGTTCATTGCTAGGACAGGATTCTAATGGTTCAGCTGTAGGATCTCAAGATGTACTGACTACATGGTTAGGGCAGGATTATAATGGTTCAGTTGTAGGACCTCAAGATTTAATAACTGTTCATGGTTAGTGCAGGATTCTAATGGTTCAGCTGTAGGACCTCAAGATCTACTGACTGTTCATTGCTAGGGCAGGATTCTAATGGTTCTGCTGTAGGACCTCAAGATGTACTGAATGTTCATGGTTAGGGAAGGATTCTAATGGTTCAGCTGTAGGAACTCAAGATGTACTGACTGTTCATTGTTAGGGCAGGATTCTAATGGTTCAGCTGTAGGACCTCAAAATGTACTTACTGTACATTGTTAGGGCAGGATTCTAATGGTTCAGCTGTAGGATCTCAAGAAGTACTGACTGTTCATTGCTAGGGCAGGATTCTAATGGTTCAGCTGTAGGACCTCAACATGTACTGACTGTTCATTGCTAGGGAAGGATTCTAATGGTTCAGCTGTAGGACCTCAAGATGTAATGACTGCACATTGCTAGGGCAGGATTCTAATGGTTAAGATGTAGGACCTCAAGATGTACTAACTGTTCATTGTTAGGGCAGGATTCTAATGGTTCAGATGTAGGACCTCAAGATGTACTAACTGTTCATTGTTAGGGCAGGATTCTAATGGTTCAGATGTAGGACCTCAAAATGTACCGACTGTTCATGGTTAGGGCAGCATTCTAATGCTACAGCTATAGGACCTCAAGATGTACTGACTGTTTATGGTTAGGGCAGGATTCTAATGGTTCAGCTGTAGGACCTCAAGATGTACTGACGGTTCGTTGCTAGGGCAGGATTCTAATGGTTCAGCTGTAGGACCTCAACATGTACTGACTGTACATAGTTAGGGCAGGATTCTAATGGTTCAGCTGTAGGACCTTAAGATGTACTGACTGTTCATTGCTAAGGCGGGATTCTAATGGTTCAGCTGTAGGACCTCAAGATGTACTGACTGTTCATGTTTAGGGCATGATTCTAATGGTTCAGCTGTAGGACCATAAGATGTACTGACTGTTCATTGCTAAGGCAGGATTCTAATGGTTCAGCTATAGGACCTCAAGATGTACTGACTGTTCATTGCTAGGGCAGGATTCTAATGGTTCAGCATTAGGACCTCAATATGTACTGAATATTCATTGCTAGGGCAGGATTCTAATGGTTCAGCTGTAAGACCAAAAGATGTACTGACTGTTCATTGCTAGGGCAGGATTCTAATGGTTCAGCTGTAGGACCTCAAGATGTACTGAATGTTCATTGTTAGGGCAGGATTCTATAGGTTCAGCTGTAGGACCTCAAGATGTACTGACTGTTCATTGTTAGGGTAGGATTCTAATGGTTCAGCTGTAGGACCTCAAAATGTACTGACTGTTCATTGCTAGGGCAGGATTCTAATGGTTCAGCTGTAGGACCTTAAGATGTACTGATGTTCATTGCTAAGACAGGATTCTAATGGTTCAGCTGCAGGATCTCAAGATGTACTGACTACATGGTTAGGGCAGGGTTATAATGGTTCAGCTGTAGGATCTCAAGATGTATTGACTACATGGTTAGGGCAGGATTCTAATGGTTCAGCTGTAGGATCTCAAGACATAATGACTACATGGTTAGGGCAGGATTCTAATGGTTCAGCTGTAGGACCTCAAGATGTACTGACTACATGCTTAGGGCAGGATTCTAATGGTTCAGCTGTAGGACCTTAAGATGTACTGACTGTTCATGGTTAGGGCAGGATTCTAATGGTTAAGCTGTAGGACCTCAACATGTACTGACTGTTCATTGCGAGGGCAGGATTATAATGGTTCAGCAGTAGGACCTCAAGATGTACTGACTGTTCATTGCAAGGACAGGATTCTAATGGTTCAGCTGTAGGACCTTAAGATGTACTGACTGTTCATTGCTAGGGCAGGATTCTAATGGTTCAGCTGTAGGACCTCAACATGTACTGACTGTACATATTTAGGGCAGGACTATAATGGTTCAGCTGTAGGACCTAAAGATGTACTGACTGTTCATTGCTAGGGCAGGATTGTAATGGTTCAGTTGTAGGACCTCAACATGTACTGACTGTTCATTTGAAGGACAGGATTCTAATGGTTCAGCTGTAGGACCTTAAGATGTAATGACTGTTCATTGCTAGGGCAGGATTCTAATGGTTGAGCTGTAGGACCTCAACATGTACTGACTGTACATAGTTAGGGCAGGATTATAATAGTTCAGCTGTAGGACCTCAAGATGTACTGACTGTTCATTGATAGGGCAGGATTCTAATGGTTCAGCTGTAGGGCCTCAACATAAACTGACTGTACATAGTTAGGGCAGGATTATAATGGTTCAGCTGTAGGACCTTAAGATGTACTGACTGTTCATTGCTAAGGCAGGATTGTAATGGTTCAGCTGTAGGACCTCAAGGTGTACTGACTGTACATAGTTAGGGCAGGATTATAATGGTTCAGCTGTAGGACCTCAAGATGTATTGAATGTTAATGGTTAGGGCAGGATTCTAATGGTTCAGCTGTAGGACCTCATGTTGTACTGACTGTTCATTGCTAGGACAGCATTCTAATGGTTCATTTTTAGGACCTCAAAATGTACTGACTACATGGTTAGGGCAGGATTATAATGGTTCAGCTGTAGGACCTTAAGAAGTACTGACTACATGGTTAGGGCAGGATTATAATGGTTCAGCTGTAGGATCTCAAGATGTACTGACTACATGGATAGGGCAGGATTATAATGGTTCAGCTGTAGGATCTCAAGATGTACTGACTACATGGTCAGGGCAGGATTATAATGGTTCAGCTGTAGGACCTTAAGAAGTACTGACTGTTCATTGCTAGGACTGGATTATAATGCTTCAGCTGTAGGATCTCAAGATGTACTGACTGTTCATTGCTAGGGCAGGTCTCTAATGGTTCCGCTGTAGGACCTCAAGATGTACTGACTGTTCAATGCTAGGGCAGGATTCTAATGGTTCAGCTGTAGGACCTCAAGATGCACTGAATGTTCATGCTTAGGGCAGGATTGCAATGGTTCAGTTGTAGGACCTCAAGATGTAGTGACTGTTCATGGTTAGGGCAGGATTCTAATGGTTCAGCTGTAGGACTCCAAGATGTACTGAATGTTCATGGTTAGGGCGGGATTCTAATGGTTAAGCTGTAGGACCTCAAGATGTAATGACCGTCCATGGTTAGGGCAGGATTCTAATGGTTCAGCTGTAGGACCTCAAGATGTACTGACTGTTCATTGCTAGGGCAGGAATTTATTGGTTCAGTTGTAGGACCTCAGGATGTACTGAATGTTCATGGTTAGGGCAGGATTCTAATGGTTCAGCTGTAGGACCTTAAGATGTACTGACTGTTCATTGCTAGGGCAGGAATTTAATGGTTCGGTTGTGGGACCTCAAGATGTACTGAATGTTCATGGTTAGGGCAGGATTCTAATGGTTCAACTGTAGGACCTCAACATGTATTGACTACATGGTTAGGGCAGGATTCTAATGGTTCAGCTGTAGGATCTCAAGACATAATGACTACATGGTTAGGGCAGGATTCTAATGGTTCAGTTGTAGCACCTCAAGATGTAATAACTGTTCATGGTTAGTGCAGGATTCTAATGGTTCAGCTGTAGGACCTCAAGATGTACTGACTGTTCATTGCTAGGGCAGGATTCTAATGGTACAGCTGTAGGACCTCAAGATGTACTGAATGTTCATGGTTAGGGCAGGATTCTAATGGTTCACCTGTAGGACCTCAAGATGTACTGACTGTTCATTGTTAGGGCAGGATTCTAATGGTTCAGCTATAGGACCTCAAAATGTACTTACTGTACATTGTTAGGGCAGGATTCTAATGGTTCAGCTGTAGGATCTCAAGATGTACTGACTGTTCATTGCTAGGGCAGGATTCTAATGGTTCAGCTGTAGGAGCTCAACATGTACTGACTGTTCATTGCTAGGGAAGGATTCTAATGGTTCAGCTGTAGGACCTCAAGACGTAATGACTGCACATTGCAAGGGCAGGATTCTAATGGTTCAGATGTAAGACCTCAAGATGTACTAACTGTTCATTGTTAGGGCAGGATTCTAATGGTTCAGATTTAGGACCTCAAGATGTACTGAATGTTCATTGTTAGGGCAGGATTCTAATGGTTCAGCTATAGGACCACAAGATGTACTGACTGTTTATGGTTAGGGCAGGAATCTAATGGTTCAGCTATAGGACCTCAAAATGCACTGACTGTTCATTGTTAGGGCAGGATTCTAATGGTTCAGCTGTAGGACCTCAAGATGTACTAACTGTTCATTGTTAGGGCAGGATTCTAATGGTTCAGATGTAGGACCTCAAAATGTACTGACTGTTCATGGTTTAGGCAGCATTCTAATGCTACAGCTATAGGACCTCAAGATGTACTAACTGTTTATGGTTAGGGCAGGATTCTAATGGTTCAGCTGTAGGACCTTAAGATGTACTGACTGTTTATGGTTACGGCAGGATTCTAATTGTTCAGCTGTAGGACCTCAAGATGTACTGACGGTTCGTTGCTAGGGCAGGATTCTAATGGTTCAGCTGTAGGACCTCAACATGTACTGACTGTACATAGTTAGGGCAGGATGCTAATGGTTCAGCTGTAGGACCTTAAGATGTACTGACTGTTCATTGCTAAGGCGGGATTCTAATGGTTCAGCTGTAGGACCGCAATATGTACTGACTATTCATTGCTAGGGCAGGATTCTAATGGTTCAGCTGTAATACCAAAAGATGTACTGACTGTTCATTGCTAGGGCAGGATTCTAATGGTTCAGCTGTAGGACCTCAAGATGTACAGAATGTTCATTGTTAGGGCAGGATTCTAATGGTTCAGCTGTAGGACCTCAAGATGTACTGACTGTTCATTGTTAGGGCAGGATTCTAATGGTTCAGCTGTAGGACCTCAAAATGTACTGACTGTTCATTGTTAGGGCAGGATTCTAATGGTTCAGCTGTAGGACCTCAAGATGTACTGACTGTTCATTGTTAGGGCAGGATTCTAATGGTTCAGCTGTAGGACCTCAAAATGTACTGACTGTTCATTGTTAGGGCAGGATTCTAATGGTTCAGCTGTAGGACCTCAAGATGTACTGACTGTTCATTGTTAGGGCAGGATTCTAATGGTTCAGCTGTAGGACCTCAAGATGTACTGACTGTTCATTGTTAGGGCAGGATTCTAATGGTTCAGCTGTAGGACCTCAAAATGTACTTACTGTACATTGTTAGGGTAGGATTCTAATGGTTCAGCTGTAGGATCTCAAGATGTACTGACTGTTCATTGCTAGGGCAGGATTCTAATGGTTCAGCTGTAGGACCTCAACATGTACTGACTGTTTATTGCTAGGGAAGGATTCTAATGGTTCAACTGTTGGACCTCAAGATGTAATGACTGCACATTGCTAGGGCAGGATTCTAATGGTTCAGATGTAGGACCTCAAGATGTACTAACTGTTCATTGTTAGGGCAGGATTCTAATGGTTCAAATATAGGACCTCAAGATGTACTGACTGTTTATGGTAAGGGCAGGAATCTAATGGTTCAGCTATAGGAACTCAAAATGCACTGACTGTTCATTGTTAGGGCAGGATTCTAATGGTTCAGCTGTAGGACCTCAAAATGTACTGACTGTTCATGGTTAGGGCAGCATTCTAATGGTACAGCTATAGGACCTCAAGATGTACCGACTGTTTATGGTTAGGGCAGGATTCTAATGGTACAGCTGTAGGACCTCAAGATGTACTGACTGTTTATGGTTAGGGCAGGATTCTAATTGTTCAGCTGTAGGACCTCAAGATGTACTGACGGTCATTGCTAGGGCAGGATTCTAATGGTTCAGCTGTAGGACCTCAACATGTACTGAGTGTACATAGTTAGGGCAGGATTCTAATGGTTCAGCTGTAGGACCTTAAGATGTACTGACTGTTCATTGCTAAGGCGGGATTCTAATGGTTCAGCTGTAGGACCTCAAGATGTACTGACTGTTCATGTTTAGGGCATGATTCTAATAGTTAAGCTGTAGGACCATAAGATGTACTGACTGTTCATTGCTAAGGCAGGATTCTAATGGTTCAGCTGTAGGACCTCAAGATGTACTGACTGTTCATGGTTAGGGCAGGATTCTAATGGTTCAGCTATAGGACCTCAAGATGTACTGACTGTTCATTGCTAGGGCAGGATTCTAATGGTTCAGCTGTAGGACCTCAATATGTACTGACTATTCATTGCTAGGGCAGGATTCTAATGGTTCAGCTGTAAGACCAAAAGATGTACTGACTGTTCATTGCTAGGGCAGGATTCTAATGGTTCAGCTGTAGGACCTTAAGATGTACTGATGTTCATTGCTAAGACAGGATTCTAATGGTTCAGCTGCAGGATCTCAAGATGTACTGACTACATGGTTAGGGCAGGATTATAATGGTTCAGCTGTAGGATCTCAAGATGTATTGACTACATGGTTAGGGCAGGATTCTAATGGTTCAGCTGTAGGATCTCAAGACATAATGACTACATGGTTAGGGCAGGATTCTAATGGTTCAGCTGTAGGACCTCAAGATGTACTGACTACATGCTTAGGGCAGGATTCTAATGGTTCAGCTGTAGGACCTTAAGATGTACTGACTGTTCATGGTTAGGACAGGATTCTAATGGTTAAGCTGTAGGACCTCAACATGTACTGACTGTTCATTGCGAGGGCAGGATTATAATGGTTCAGCTGTAGGACCTCAAGATGTACTGACTGTTCATTGCAAGGACAGGATTCTAATGGTTCAGCTGTAGGACCTTAAGATGTACTGACTGTTCATTGCTAGGGCAGGATTCTAATGGTTCAGCTGTAGGACCTCAACATGTACTGACTGTACATAGTTAGGGCAGGACTATAATGGTTCAGCTGTAGGACCTAAAGATGTACTGACTGTTCATTGCTAGGGCAGGATTATAATGGTTACTCTGTAGGACCTTAAGATGTACTGACTGTTCATTGCTAAGGCAGGATTGTAATGGTTCAGCTGTAGGACCTCAAGGTGTACTGACTGTACATAGTTAGGGCAGGATTATAATGGTTCAGCTGTAGGACCTCAAGATGTACTGATTTTTATGGTTAGGGCAGGATTCTAATGGTACAGCTGTAGGACCTCAAGATGTACCGACTGTTTATGGTTAGGGCAGGATTCTAATTGTTCAGCTGTAGGACCTTAAGATGTACTGACTGTTCATTGCTAAGGCGGGATTCTAATGGTTCAGCTGTAGGACCTCAAGATGTACTGACTGTTCATGTTTAGGGCATGATTCTAATAGTTAAGCTGTAGGACCATAAGATGTACTGACTGTTCATTGCTAAGGCAGGATTCTAATGGTTCAGCTGTAGGACCTCAAGATGTACTGACTGTTCATGGTTAGGGCAGGATTATAATGGTTCAGCTATAGGACCTCAAGATGTACTGACTGTTCATTGCTAGGGCAGGATTCTAATGGTTCAGCTGTAGGACCTTAAGATGTACTGATGTTCATTGCTAGGACAGGATTCTAATGGTTCAGCTGTAGGATCTCAAGATGTACTGACTACATGGTTAGGGCAGGATTATAATGGTTCAGTTGTAGGACCTCAAGATTTAATAACTGTTCATGGTTAGTGCAGGATTCTAATGGTTCAGCTGTAGGACCTCAAGATCTACTGACTGTTCATTGCTAGGGCAGGATTCTAATGGTTCTGCTGTAGGACCTCAAGATGTACTGAATGTTCATGGTTAGGGAAGGATTCTAATGGTTCAGCTGTAGGAACTCAAGATGTACTGACTGTTCATTGTTAGGGCAGGATTCTAATGGTTCAGCTGTAGGACCTCAAAATGTACTTACTGTACATTGTTAGGGCAGGATTCTAATGGTTCAGCTGTAGGATCTCAAGAAGTACTGACTGTTCATTGCTAGGGCAGGATTCTAATGGTTCAGCTGTAGGACCTCAACATGTACTGACTGTTCATTGCTAGGGAAGGATTCTAATGGTTCAGCTGTAGGACCTCAAGATGTAATGACTGCACATTGCTAGGGCAGGATTCTAATGGTTAAGATGTAGGACCTCAAGATGTACTAACTGTTCATTGTTAGGGCAGGATTCTAATGGTTCAGATGTAGGACCTCAAGATGTACTAACTGTTCATTGTTAGGGCAGGATTCTAATGGTTCAGATGTAGGACCTCAAAATGTACCGACTGTTCATGGTTAGGGCAGCATTCTAATGCTACAGCTATAGGACCTCAAGATGTACTGACTGTTTATGGTTAGGGCAGGATTCTAATGGTTCAGCTGTAGGACCTCAAGATGTACTGACGGTTCGTTGCTAGGGCAGGATTCTAATGGTTCAGCTGTAGGACCTCAACATGTACTGACTGTACATAGTTAGGGCAGGATTCTAATGGTTCAGCTGTAGGACCTTAAGATGTACTGACTGTTCATTGCTAAGGCGGGATTCTAATGGTTCAGCTGTAGGACCTCAAGATGTACTGACTGTTCATGTTTAGGGCATGATTCTAATGGTTCAGCTGTAGGACCATAAGATGTACTGACTGTTCATTGCTAAGGCAGGATTCTAATGGTTCAGCTATAGGACCTCAAGATGTACTGACTGTTCATTGCTAGGGCAGGATTCTAATGGTTCAGCATTAGGACCTCAATATGTACTGAATATTCATTGCTAGGGCAGGATTCTAATGGTTCAGCTGTAAGACCAAAAGATGTACTGACTGTTCATTGCTAGGGCAGGATTCTAATGGTTCAGCTGTAGGACCTCAAGATGTACTGAATGTTCATTGTTAGGGCAGGATTCTATAGGTTCAGCTGTAGGACCTCAAGATGTACTGACTGTTCATTGTTAGGGTAGGATTCTAATGGTTCAGCTGTAGGACCTCAAAATGTACTGACTGTTCATTGCTAGGGCAGGATTCTAATGGTTCAGCTGTAGGACCTTAAGATGTACTGATGTTCATTGCTAAGACAGGATTCTAATGGTTCAGCTGCAGGATCTCAAGATGTACTGACTACATGGTTAGGGCAGGGTTATAATGGTTCAGCTGTAGGATCTCAAGATGTATTGACTACATGGTTAGGGCAGGATTCTAATGGTTCAGCTGTAGGATCTCAAGACATAATGACTACATGGTTAGGGCAGGATTCTAATGGTTCAGCTGTAGGACCTCAAGATGTACTGACTACATGCTTAGGGCAGGATTCTAATGGTTCAGCTGTAGGACCTTAAGATGTACTGACTGTTCATGGTTAGGGCAGGATTCTAATGGTTAAGCTGTAGGACCTCAACATGTACTGACTGTTCATTGCGAGGGCAGGATTATAATGGTTCAGCAGTAGGACCTCAAGATGTACTGACTGTTCATTGCAAGGACAGGATTCTAATGGTTCAGCTGTAGGACCTTAAGATGTACTGACTGTTCATTGCTAGGGCAGGATTCTAATGGTTCAGCTGTAGGACCTCAACATGTACTGACTGTACATATTTAGGGCAGGACTATAATGGTTCAGCTGTAGGACCTAAAGATGTACTGACTGTTCATTGCTAGGGCAGGATTGTAATGGTTCAGTTGTAGGACCTCAACATGTACTGACTGTTCATTTGAAGGACAGGATTCTAATGGTTCAGCTGTAGGACCTTAAGATGTAATGACTGTTCATTGCTAGGGCAGGATTCTAATGGTTGAGCTGTAGGACCTCAACATGTACTGACTGTACATAGTTAGGGCAGGATTATAATAGTTCAGCTGTAGGACCTCAAGATGTACTGACTGTTCATTGATAGGGCAGGATTCTAATGGTTCAGCTGTAGGGCCTCAACATAAACTGACTGTACATAGTTAGGGCAGGATTATAATGGTTCAGCTGTAGGACCTTAAGATGTACTGACTGTTCATTGCTAAGGCAGGATTGTAATGGTTCAGCTGTAGGACCTCAAGGTGTACTGACTGTACATAGTTAGGGCAGGATTATAATGGTTCAGCTGTAGGACCTCAAGATGTATTGAATGTTAATGGTTAGGGCAGGATTCTAATGGTTCAGCTGTAGGACCTCATGTTGTACTGACTGTTCATTGCTAGGACAGCATTCTAATGGTTCATTTTTAGGACCTCAAAATGTACTGACTACATGGTTAGGGCAGGATTATAATGGTTCAGCTGTAGGACCTTAAGAAGTACTGACTACATGGTTAGGGCAGGATTATAATGGTTCAGCTGTAGGATCTCAAGATGTACTGACTACATGGATAGGGCAGGATTATAATGGTTCAGCTGTAGGATCTCAAGATGTACTGACTACATGGTCAGGGCAGGATTATAATGGTTCAGCTGTAGGACCTTAAGAAGTACTGACTGTTCATTGCTAGGACTGGATTATAATGCTTCAGCTGTAGGATCTCAAGATGTACTGACTGTTCATTGCTAGGGCAGGTCTCTAATGGTTCCGCTGTAGGACCTCAAGATGTACTGACTGTTCAATGCTAGGGCAGGATTCTAATGGTTCAGCTGTAGGACCTCAAGATGCACTGAATGTTCATGCTTAGGGCAGGATTGCAATGGTTCAGTTGTAGGACCTCAAGATGTAGTGACTGTTCATGGTTAGGGCAGGATTCTAATGGTTCAGCTGTAGGACTCCAAGATGTACTGAATGTTCATGGTTAGGGCGGGATTCTAATGGTTAAGCTGTAGGACCTCAAGATGTAATGACCGTCCATGGTTAGGGCAGGATTCTAATGGTTCAGCTGTAGGACCTCAAGATGTACTGACTGTTCATTGCTAGGGCAGGAATTTATTGGTTCAGTTGTAGGACCTCAGGATGTACTGAATGTTCATGGTTAGGGCAGGATTCTAATGGTTCAGCTGTAGGACCTTAAGATGTACTGACTGTTCATTGCTAGGGCAGGAATTTAATGGTTCAGTTGTGGGACCTCAAGATGTACTGAATGTTCATGGTTAGGGCAGGATTCTAATGGTTCAACTGTAGGACCTCAACATGTATTGACTACATGGTTAGGGCAGGATTCTAATGGTTCAGCTGTAGGATCTCAAGACATAATGACTACATGGTTAGGGCAGGATTCTAATGGTTCAGTTGTAGCACCTCAAGATGTAATAACTGTTCATGGTTAGTGCAGGATTCTAATGGTTCAGCTGTAGGACCTCAAGATGTACTGACTGTTCATTGCTAGGGCAGGATTCTAATGGTACAGCTGTAGGACCTCAAGATGTACTGAATGTTCATGGTTAGGGCAGGATTCTAATGGTTCACCTGTAGGACCTCAAGATGTACTGACTGTTCATTGTTAGGGCAGGATTCTAATGGTTCAGCTATAGGACCTCAAAATGTACTTACTGTACATTGTTAGGGCAGGATTCTAATGGTTCAGCTGTAGGATCTCAAGATGTACTGACTGTTCATTGCTAGGGCAGGATTCTAATGGTTCAGCTGTAGGAGCTCAACATGTACTGACTGTTCATTGCTAGGGAAGGATTCTAATGGTTCAGCTGTAGGACCTCAAGACGTAATGACTGCACATTGCAAGGGCAGGATTCTAATGGTTCAGATGTAAGACCTCAAGATGTACTAACTGTTCATTGTTAGGGCAGGATTCTAATGGTTCAGATTTAGGACCTCAAGATGTACTGAATGTTCATTGTTAGGGCAGGATTCTAATGGTTCAGCTATAGGACCACAAGATGTACTGACTGTTTATGGTTAGGGCAGGAATCTAATGGTTCAGCTATAGGACCTCAAAATGCACTGACTGTTCATTGTTAGGGCAGGATTCTAATGGTTCAGCTGTAGGACCTCAAGATGTACTAACTGTTCATTGTTAGGGCAGGATTCTAATGGTTCAGATGTAGGACCTCAAAATGTACTGACTGTTCATGGTTTAGGCAGCATTCTAATGCTACAGCTATAGGACCTCAAGATGTACTAACTGTTTATGGTTAGGGCAGGATTCTAATGGTTCAGCTGTAGGACCTTAAGATGTACTGACTGTTTATGGTTACGGCAGGATTCTAATTGTTCAGCTGTAGGACCTCAAGATGTACTGACGGTTCGTTGCTAGGGCAGGATTCTAATGGTTCAGCTGTAGGACCTCAACATGTACTGACTGTACATAGTTAGGGCAGGATGCTAATGGTTCAGCTGTAGGACCTTAAGATGTACTGACTGTTCATTGCTAAGGCGGGATTCTAATGGTTCAGCTGTAGGACCGCAATATGTACTGACTATTCATTGCTAGGGCAGGATTCTAATGGTTCAGCTGTAATACCAAAAGATGTACTGACTGTTCATTGCTAGGGCAGGATTCTAATGGTTCAGCTGTAGGACCTCAAGATGTACAGAATGTTCATTGTTAGGGCAGGATTCTAATGGTTCAGCTGTAGGACCTCAAGATGTACTGACTGTTCATTGTTAGGGCAGGATTCTAATGGTTCAGCTGTAGGACCTCAAAATGTACTGACTGTTCATTGTTAGGGCAGGATTCTAATGGTTCAGCTGTAGGACCTCAAGATGTACTGACTGTTCATTGTTAGGGCAGGATTCTAATGGTTCAGCTGTAGGACCTCAAAATGTACTGACTGTTCATTGTTAGGGCAGGATTCTAATGGTTCAGCTGTAGGACCTCAAGATGTACTGACTGTTCATTGTTAGGGCAGGATTCTAATGGTTCAGCTGTAGGACCTCAAGATGTACTGACTGTTCATTGTTAGGGCAGGATTCTAATGGTTCAGCTGTAGGACCTCAAAATGTACTTACTGTACATTGTTAGGGTAGGATTCTAATGGTTCAGCTGTAGGATCTCAAGATGTACTGACTGTTCATTGCTAGGGCAGGATTCTAATGGTTCAGCTGTAGGACCTCAAAATGTACTGACTGTTTATTGCTAGGGAAGGATTCTAATGGTTCAACTGTTGGACCTCAAGATGTAATGACTGCACATTGCTAGGGCAGGATTCTAATGGTTCAGATGTAGGACCTCAAGATGTACTAACTGTTCATTGTTAGGGCAGGATTCTAATGGTTCAAATATAGGACCTCAAGATGTACTGACTGTTTATGGTAAGGGCAGGAATCTAATGGTTCAGCTATAGGAACTCAAAATGCACTGACTGTTCATTGTTAGGGCAGGATTCTAATGGTTCAGCTGTAGGACCTCAAAATGTACTGACTGTTCATGGTTAGGGCAGCATTCTAATGGTACAGCTATAGGACCTCAAGATGTACCGACTGTTTATGGTTAGGGCAGGATTCTAATGGTACAGCTGTAGGACCTCAAGATGTACTGACTGTTTATGGTTAGGGCAGGATTCTAATTGTTCAGCTGTAGGACCTCAAGATGTACTGACGGTCATTGCTAGGGCAGGATTCTAATGGTTCAGCTGTAGGACCTCAACATGTACTGAGTGTACATAGTTAGGGCAGGATTCTAATGGTTCAGCTGTAGGACCTTAAGATGTACTGACTGTTCATTGCTAAGGCGGGATTCTAATGGTTCAGCTGTAGGACCTCAAGATGTACTGACTGTTCATGTTTAGGGCATGATTCTAATAGTTAAGCTGTAGGACCATAAGATGTACTGACTGTTCATTGCTAAGGCAGGATTCTAATGGTTCAGCTGTAGGACCTCAAGATGTACTGACTGTTCATGGTTAGGGCAGGATTCTAATGGTTCAGCTATAGGACCTCAAGATGTACTGACTGTTCATTGCTAGGGCAGGATTCTAATGGTTCAGCTGTAGGACCTCAATATGTACTGACTATTCATTGCTAGGGCAGGATTCTAATGGTTCAGCTGTAAGACCAAAAGATGTACTGACTGTTCATTGCTAGGGCAGGATTCTAATGGTTCAGCTGTAGGACCTTAAGATGTACTGATGTTCATTGCTAAGACAGGATTCTAATGGTTCAGCTGCAGGATCTCAAGATGTACTGACTACATGGTTAGGGCAGGATTATAATGGTTCAGCTGTAGGATCTCAAGATGTATTGACTACATGGTTAGGGCAGGATTCTAATGGTTCAGCTGTAGGATCTCAAGACATAATGACTACATGGTTAGGGCAGGATTCTAATGGTTCAGCTGTAGGACCTCAAGATGTACTGACTACATGCTTAGGGCAGGATTCTAATGGTTCAGCTGTAGGACCTTAAGATGTACTGACTGTTCATGGTTAGGACAGGATTCTAATGGTTAAGCTGTAGGACCTCAACATGTACTGACTGTTCATTGCGAGGGCAGGATTATAATGGTTCAGCTGTAGGACCTCAAGATGTACTGACTGTTCATTGCAAGGACAGGATTCTAATGGTTCAGCTGTAGGACCTTAAGATGTACTGACTGTTCATTGCTAGGGCAGGATTCTAATGGTTCAGCTGTAGGACCTCAACATGTACTGACTGTACATAGTTAGGGCAGGACTATAATGGTTCAGCTGTAGGACCTAAAGATGTACTGACTGTTCATTGCTAGGGCAGGATTATAATGGTTACTCTGTAGGACCTTAAGATGTACTGACTGTTCATTGCTAAGGCAGGATTGTAATGGTTCAGCTGTAGGACCTCAAGGTGTACTGACTGTACATAGTTAGGGCAGGATTATAATGGTTCAGCTGTAGGACCTCAAGATGTATTGAATGTTAATGGTTAGGGCAGGATTCTAATGGTTCAGCTGTAGGACCTCATGTTGTACTGACTGTTCATTGCTAGGACAGCATTCTAATGGTTCAGCTGTAGGATCTCAAGATGTACTGACTACATGGTTAGGGCAGGATTATAATGGTTCAGCTGTAGGATCTCAAGATGTACTGACTACATGGTCAGGGCAGGATTATAATGGTTCAGCTGTAGGACCTTAAGAAGTACTGACTGTTCATTGCTAGGACAGGATTATAATGGTTCAACTTAGGATCTCAAGATGTACTGACTACATGGTTAGGGCAGGATTATAATGGTTCAGCTGTAAGATCTCAAGATGTACTGACTACATGGTTAGGGCAGGATTATAATGGTTCAGCTGTAGGACCTTAAGAAGTACTGACTGTTCATTGCTAGGACAGGCTTCTAATGGATCAGCTGTAGGATCTCAAATTGTATTGACTACATGGTTAGGGCAGGATTCTAATGGTTCAGCTGTAGGAACTCAAGACGTAATGACTACATGGTTAGGGCAGGATTCTAATGGTTCAGCTGTAGGATCTTAAGATGTACTGACTGTTCATGGTTAGGGCAGGATTCTAATGGTTCAGCTGTAGGACCTTGAGATGTACTGACTACATGGTTAGGGCAGGATTCTAATGGTTCAGCTGTAGGACCTGAAGATGTACTGACTACATGGTTAGGGCAAGATTCTAATGGTTCAGCTGTAGGACCTTAAGATGTACTGACTGTTCATGGTTAGGGCAGGATTCTAATGGTTAAGCTGTAGAACCTCAACATGTACCGACTGTTCATTGCGAGGGCAGGATTATAATGGTTCAGCTGTAGGACCTCAAGATGTACTGACTGTTCATTGCAAGGACAGGATTCTAATGGTTCAGCTGTAGGACCTCAACATGTACTGTCTGAACATAGTTAGGGCAGGATTATAATGGTTCAGCTGTAGGACCTAAAGATGTACTGACTGTTCATTGCTAGGGCAGGATTCTAATGGTTCAGCTGCAGGACCTTAAGATATACTGACTGTTCATTGCTAGGGCAGGATTCTAATGGTTCAGCTGTAGGACCTCAACATGTACTGACTGTACATAGTTAGGGCAGGATTATAATGGTTCAGCTGTAGGACCTCAAGATGTACTGACTGTTCATTGCTAGGGCAGGATTCTAATGGTTCAGCTGTAGGACCTCAATATGTACTGACTGTACATAGTTAGGGCAGGATTATGGTGGTTCAGCTGTAGGACCTCAACATGTGACTGTACATAGTTAGGGCAGGATTCTAATGGTTAAGCTGTAAGACCTCAACATGTACTGACTGTACATAGTTAGGGCAGGATTATAATGGTTCAGCTGTAAGACCTCAACATGTACTGACTGTACATAGTTAGGGCAGGATTATAATGGATCAGCTGTAGGACCTTAAGATGTACTGACTGTTCATTGCTAGGGCAGGATTGTAATGGTTCAGCTGAAGGACCTCAAGATGTACTGACTACATAGTTAGGGCAGGATTATAATGGTTCAGCTGTAGGACCTCAAGATGTACTGAATGTTCATGGTTAGGGCAGGATTATAATGGTTCAGCTGTAGGACTTCAAGTTGTACTGACTGTTCATTGCTAGGACAGGATTCTAATGGTTCAGCTTTAGGACCTCAAGATGTACTCAATGTTCATGGTTAGGGTAGGATTCTAATGGTTCAGCTGTAGGACCTTAAGATGTACTGACTGTTCATTGCTAGAGCAGGAATTTAATGGTTCAGTTGTAGGACCTCAAGATGTACTGAATTTTCATGGTTAGGGCAGGATTCTAATGGTTCAACTGTAGGACCTCAAGATGTACTGACTGCTCATTGCTGGGGCAGGATTCTAATGGTTAAGCTGTAGGACCTCAAGATGTACTGACTGTTCATTGCTAGGGCAGGATTCTAATGGTTAAGCAGTAGGACCTCAAGATGTACTGACTGTTCAATGCTAGGGCAGGATTCTAATGGTTCAGCTGTAGGACCTCAAGATGCACTGAATGTTCATGCTTAGGGCAGGATTGCAATGGTTCAGTTGTAGGACCTCAAGATGTACTGAATGTTCATGGTTAGGGCAGGATTCTAATGGTTCAGCTGTAGGACCTCAAGATGTACTGACTGTTCATTGTTAGGGCAGGATTCTAATGCTTCAGCTGTAGGACCTCAAAATGTACTTACTGTACATTGTTAGGGCAGGATTCTAATGGTTCAGCTGTAGGATCTCAAGATGTACTGACTGTTCATTGCTAGGGCAGGATTCTAATGGTTCAGCTGTAGGACCTCAACATGTACTGACTGTTCATTGCTAGGGAAGGATTCTAATGGTTCAGCTGTAGGACCTCAAGACGTAATGACTGCACATTGCTAGGGCAGGATTCTAATGGTTCAGATGTAGGACCTCAAGATGTACTAACTGTTCATTGTTAGGGCAGGATTCTAATGGTTCAGATGTAGGACCTCAAGATGTACTGAATGTTCATTGTTAGGGCAGTATTCTAATGGTTCAGCTGTAGGACCTCAATATGTACTGAATGTTCATTGTTAGGGCAGGATTCTAATGGTTCAGCTGTAGGACCTCAAGATGTACTGACTGTTCATTGTTAGGGCAGGATTCTAATGGTTCAGCTGTAGGACCTCAAAATGTACTGACTGTTCATTGTTAGGGCAGGATTCTAATGGTTCAGCTGTAGGACCTCAAGATGTACTGACTGTTCATTGTTAGGGCAGGATTCTAATGGTTCAGCTGTAGGACCTCAAAATGTACTGACTGTTCATTGTTAGGGAGGATTCTAATGGTTCAGCTGTAGGACCTCAAGATGTACTGACTGTTCATTGTTAGGGCAGGATTCTAATGGTTCAGCTGTAGGACCTCAAAATGTACTTACTGTACATTGTTAGGGCAGGATTCTAATGGTTCAGCTGTAGGATCTCAAGATGTACTGACTGTTCATTGCTAGGGCAGGATTCCAATGGTTCAGCTGTAGGACCTCAACATGTACTGACTGTTTATTGCTAGGGAAGGATTCTAATGGTTCAGCTGTAGGACCTCAAGATGTAATGACTGCACATTGCTAGGGCAGGATTCTAATGGTTCAGATGTAGGACCTCAAGATGTACTAACTGTTCATTGTTAGGGCAGGATTCTAATGGTTCAGATGTAGGACCTCAAGATGTACTGAATGTTCATTGTTAGGGCAGGATTCTAATGGTTCAGCTATAGGACCACAAGATGTACTGACTGTTTATGGTTAGGGCAGGAATCTAATGGTTCAGCTATAGGAACTCAAAATGCACTGACTGTTCATTGTTAGGGAAGGATTCTAATGGTTCAGCTGTAGGACCTCAAGATGTACTGACTGTTCATTGTTAGGGTAGGATTCTAATGGTTCAGCTGTAGGACCTCAAAATGTACTGACTGTTCATGGTTAGGGCAGCATTTTAATGGTACAGCTATAGGACCTCAAGATGTACTGATTTTTATGGTTAGGGCAGGATTCTAATGGTACAGCTGTAGGACCTCAAGATGTACCGACTGTTTATGGTTAGGGCAGGATTCTAATTGTTCAGCTGTAGGACCTTAAGATGTACTGACTGTTCATTGCTAAGGCGGGATTCTAATGGTTCAGCTGTAGGACCTCAAGATGTACTGACTGTTCATGTTTAGGGCATGATTCTAATAGTTAAGCTGTAGGACCATAAGATGTACTGACTGTTCATTGCTAAGGCAGGATTCTAATGGTTCAGCTGTAGGACCTCAAGATGTACTGACTGTTCATGGTTAGGGCAGGATTATAATGGTTCAGCTATAGGACCTCAAGATGTATTGAATGTTAATGGTTAGGGCAGGATTCTAATGGTTCAGCTGTAGGACCTCATGTTGTACTGACTGTTCATTGCTAGGACAGCATTCTAATGGTTCATTTTTAGGACCTCAAAATGTACTGACTACATGGTTAGGGCAGGATTATAATGGTTCAGCTGTAGGACCTTAAGAAGTACTGACTACATGGTTAGGGCAGGATTATAATGGTTCAGCTGTAGGATCTCAAGATGTACTGACTACATGGATAGGGCAGGATTATAATGGTTCAGCTGTAGGATCTCAAGATGTACTGACTACATGGTCAGGGCAGGATTATAATGGTTCAGCTGTAGGACCTTAAGAAGTACTGACTGTTCATTGCTAGGACTGGATTATAATGCTTCAGCTGTAGGATCTCAAGATGTACTGACTGTTCATTGCTAGGGCAGGTCTCTAATGGTTCCGCTGTAGGACCTCAAGATGTACTGACTGTTCAATGCTAGGGCAGGATTCTAATGGTTCAGCTGTAGGACCTCAAGATGCACTGAATGTTCATGCTTAGGGCAGGATTGCAATGGTTCAGTTGTAGGACCTCAAGATGTAGTGACTGTTCATGGTTAGGGCAGGATTCTAATGGTTCAGCTGTAGGACTCCAAGATGTACTGAATGTTCATGGTTAGGGCGGGATTCTAATGGTTAAGCTGTAGGACCTCAAGATGTAATGACCGTCCATGGTTAGGGCAGGATTCTAATGGTTCAGCTGTAGGACCTCAAGATGTACTGACTGTTCATTGCTAGGGCAGGAATTTATTGGTTCAGTTGTAGGACCTCAGGATGTACTGAATGTTCATGGTTAGGGCAGGATTCTAATGGTTCAGCTGTAGGACCTTAAGATGTACTGACTGTTCATTGCTAGGGCAGGAATTTAATGGTTCAGTTGTGGGACCTCAAGATGTACTGAATGTTCATGGTTAGGGCAGGATTCTAATGGTTCAACTGTAGGACCTCAACATGTATTGACTACATGGTTAGGGCAGGATTCTAATGGTTCAGCTGTAGGATCTCAAGACATAATGACTACATGGTTAGGGCAGGATTCTAATGGTTCAGTTGTAGCACCTC
Source organism: Deroplatys truncata (assembly GCA_030765065.1). NCBI lineage: Eukaryota > Metazoa > Arthropoda > Insecta > Mantodea > Mantidae > Deroplatys > Deroplatys truncata. The sequence continues at coordinate 4,145,752 of CM060981.1, read as the reverse complement.
AAGATGTAATAACTGTTCATGGTTAGTGCAGGATTCTAATGGTTCAGCTGTAGGACCTCAAGATGTACTGACTGTTTATTGCTAGGGCAGGATTCTAATGGTACAGCTGTAGGACCTCAAGATGTACTGAATGTTCATGGTTAGGGCAGGATTCTAATGGTTCACCTGTAGGACCTCAAGATGTACTGACTGTTCATTGTTAGGGCAGGATTCTAATGGTTCAGCTATAGGACCTCAAAATGTACTTACTGTACATTGTTAGGGCAGGATTCTAATGGTTCAGCTGTAGGATCTCAAGATGTACTGACTGTTCATTGCTAGGGCAGGATTCTAATGGTTCAGCTGTAGGAGCTCAACATGTACTGACTGTTCATTGCTAGGGAAGGATTCTAATGGTTCAGCTGTAGGACCTCAAGACGTAATGACTGCACATTGCAAGGGCAGGATTCTAATGGTTCAGATGTAAGACCTCAAGATGTACTAACTGTTCATTGTTAGGGCAGGATTCTAATGGTTCAGATTTAGGACCTCAAGATGTACTGAATGTTCATTGTTAGGGCAGGATTCTAATGGTTCAGCTATAGGACCACAAGATGTACTGACTGTTTATGGTTAGGGCAGGAATCTAATGGTTCAGCTATAGGACCTCAAAATGCACTGACTGTTCATTGTTAGGGCAGGATTCTAATGGTTCAGCTGTAGGACCTCAAGATGTACTAACTGTTCATTGTTAGGGCAGGATTCTAATGGTTCAGATGTAGGACCTCAAAATGTACTGACTGTTCATGGTTTAGGCAGCATTCTAATGCTACAGCTATAGGACCTCAAGATGTACTAACTGTTTATGGTTAGGGCAGGATTCTAATGGTTCAGCTGTAGGACCTTAAGATGTACTGACTGTTTATGGTTACGGCAGGATTCTAATTGTTCAGCTGTAGGACCTCAAGATGTACTGACGGTTCGTTGCTAGGGCAGGATTCTAATGGTTCAGCTGTAGGACCTCAACATGTACTGACTGTACATAGTTAGGGCAGGATGCTAATGGTTCAGCTGTAGGACCTTAAGATGTACTGACTGTTCATTGCTAAGGCGGGATTCTAATGGTTCAGCTGTAGGACCGCAATATGTACTGACTATTCATTGCTAGGGCAGGATTCTAATGGTTCAGCTGTAATACCAAAAGATGTACTGACTGTTCATTGCTAGGGCAGGATTCTAATGGTTCAGCTGTAGGACCTCAAGATGTACAGAATGTTCATTGTTAGGGCAGGATTCTAATGGTTCAGCTGTAGGACCTCAAGATGTACTGACTGTTCATTGTTAGGGCAGGATTCTAATGGTTCAGCTGTAGGACCTCAAAATGTACTGACTGTTCATTGTTAGGGCAGGATTCTAATGGTTCAGCTGTAGGACCTCAAGATGTACTGACTGTTCATTGTTAGGGCAGGATTCTAATGGTTCAGCTGTAGGACCTCAAAATGTACTGACTGTTCATTGTTAGGGCAGGATTCTAATGGTTCAGCTGTAGGACCTCAAGATGTACTGACTGTTCATTGTTAGGGCAGGATTCTAATGGTTCAGCTGTAGGACCTCAAGATGTACTGACTGTTCATTGTTAGGGCAGGATTCTAATGGTTCAGCTGTAGGACCTCAAAATGTACTTACTGTACATTGTTAGGGTAGGATTCTAATGGTTCAGCTGTAGGATCTCAAGATGTACTGACTGTTCATTGCTAGGGCAGGATTCTAATGGTTCAGCTGTAGGACCTCAACATGTACTGACTGTTTATTGCTAGGGAAGGATTCTAATGGTTCAACTGTTGGACCTCAAGATGTAATGACTGCACATTGCTAGGGCAGGATTCTAATGGTTCAGATGTAGGACCTCAAGATGTACTAACTGTTCATTGTTAGGGCAGGATTCTAATGGTTCAAATATAGGACCTCAAGATGTACTGACTGTTTATGGTAAGGGCAGGAATCTAATGGTTCAGCTATAGGAACTCAAAATGCACTGACTGTTCATTGTTAGGGCAGGATTCTAATGGTTCAGCTGTAGGACCTCAAAATGTACTGACTGTTCATGGTTAGGGCAGCATTCTAATGGTACAGCTATAGGACCTCAAGATGTACCGACTGTTTATGGTTAGGGCAGGATTCTAATGGTACAGCTGTAGGACCTCAAGATGTACTGACTGTTTATGGTTAGGGCAGGATTCTAATTGTTCAGCTGTAGGACCTCAAGATGTACTGACGGTCATTGCTAGGGCAGGATTCTAATGGTTCAGCTGTAGGACCTCAACATGTACTGAGTGTACATAGTTAGGGCAGGATTCTAATGGTTCAGCTGTAGGACCTTAAGATGTACTGACTGTTCATTGCTAAGGCGGGATTCTAATGGTTCAGCTGTAGGACCTCAAGATGTACTGACTGTTCATGTTTAGGGCATGATTCTAATAGTTAAGCTGTAGGACCATAAGATGTACTGACTGTTCATTGCTAAGGCAGGATTCTAATGGTTCAGCTGTAGGACCTCAAGATGTACTGACTGTTCATGGTTAGGGCAGGATTCTAATGGTTCAGCTATAGGACCTCAAGATGTACTGACTGTTCATTGCTAGGGCAGGATTCTAATGGTTCAGCTGTAGGACCTCAATATGTACTGACTATTCATTGCTAGGGCAGGATTCTAATGGTTCAGCTGTAAGACCAAAAGATGTACTGACTGTTCATTGCTAGGGCAGGATTCTAATGGTTCAGCTGTAGGACCTTAAGATGTACTGATGTTCATTGCTAAGACAGGATTCTAATGGTTCAGCTGCAGGATCTCAAGATGTACTGACTACATGGTTAGGGCAGGATTATAATGGTTCAGCTGTAGGATCTCAAGATGTATTGACTACATGGTTAGGGCAGGATTCTAATGGTTCAGCTGTAGGATCTCAAGACATAATGACTACATGGTTAGGGCAGGATTCTAATGGTTCAGCTGTAGGACCTCAAGATGTACTGACTACATGCTTAGGGCAGGATTCTAATGGTTCAGCTGTAGGACCTTAAGATGTACTGACTGTTCATGGTTAGGACAGGATTCTAATGGTTAAGCTGTAGGACCTCAACATGTACTGACTGTTCATTGCGAGGGCAGGATTATAATGGTTCAGCTGTAGGACCTCAAGATGTACTGACTGTTCATTGCAAGGACAGGATTCTAATGGTTCAGCTGTAGGACCTTAAGATGTACTGACTGTTCATTGCTAGGGCAGGATTCTAATGGTTCAGCTGTAGGACCTCAACATGTACTGACTGTACATAGTTAGGGCAGGACTATAATGGTTCAGCTGTAGGACCTAAAGATGTACTGACTGTTCATTGCTAGGGCAGGATTATAATGGTTACTCTGTAGGACCTTAAGATGTACTGACTGTTCATTGCTAAGGCAGGATTGTAATGGTTCAGCTGTAGGACCTCAAGGTGTACTGACTGTACATAGTTAGGGCAGGATTATAATGGTTCAGCTGTAGGACCTCAAGATGTATTGAATGTTAATGGTTAGGGCAGGATTCTAATGGTTCAGCTGTAGGACCTCATGTTGTACTGACTGTTCATTGCTAGGACAGCATTCTAATGGTTCAGCTGTAGGATCTCAAGATGTACTGACTACATGGTTAGGGCAGGATTATAATGGTTCAGCTGTAGGATCTCAAGATGTACTGACTACATGGTCAGGGCAGGATTATAATGGTTCAGCTGTAGGACCTTAAGAAGTACTGACTGTTCATTGCTAGGACAGGATTATAATGGTTCAACTTAGGATCTCAAGATGTACTGACTACATGGTTAGGGCAGGATTATAATGGTTCAGCTGTAAGATCTCAAGATGTACTGACTACATGGTTAGGGCAGGATTATAATGGTTCAGCTGTAGGACCTTAAGAAGTACTGACTGTTCATTGCTAGGACAGGCTTCTAATGGATCAGCTGTAGGATCTCAAATTGTATTGACTACATGGTTAGGGCAGGATTCTAATGGTTCAGCTGTAGGAACTCAAGACGTAATGACTACATGGTTAGGGCAGGATTCTAATGGTTCAGCTGTAGGATCTTAAGATGTACTGACTGTTCATGGTTAGGGCAGGATTCTAATGGTTCAGCTGTAGGACCTTGAGATGTACTGACTACATGGTTAGGGCAGGATTCTAATGGTTCAGCTGTAGGACCTGAAGATGTACTGACTACATGGTTAGGGCAAGATTCTAATGGTTCAGCTGTAGGACCTTAAGATGTACTGACTGTTCATGGTTAGGGCAGGATTCTAATGGTTAAGCTGTAGAACCTCAACATGTACCGACTGTTCATTGCGAGGGCAGGATTATAATGGTTCAGCTGTAGGACCTCAAGATGTACTGACTGTTCATTGCAAGGACAGGATTCTAATGGTTCAGCTGTAGGACCTCAACATGTACTGTCTGAACATAGTTAGGGCAGGATTATAATGGTTCAGCTGTAGGACCTAAAGATGTACTGACTGTTCATTGCTAGGGCAGGATTCTAATGGTTCAGCTGCAGGACCTTAAGATATACTGACTGTTCATTGCTAGGGCAGGATTCTAATGGTTCAGCTGTAGGACCTCAACATGTACTGACTGTACATAGTTAGGGCAGGATTATAATGGTTCAGCTGTAGGACCTCAAGATGTACTGACTGTTCATTGCTAGGGCAGGATTCTAATGGTTCAGCTGTAGGACCTCAATATGTACTGACTGTACATAGTTAGGGCAGGATTATGGTGGTTCAGCTGTAGGACCTCAACATGTGACTGTACATAGTTAGGGCAGGATTCTAATGGTTAAGCTGTAAGACCTCAACATGTACTGACTGTACATAGTTAGGGCAGGATTATAATGGTTCAGCTGTAAGACCTCAACATGTACTGACTGTACATAGTTAGGGCAGGATTATAATGGTTCAGCTGTAGGACCTTAAGATGTACTGACTGTTCATTGCTAGGGCAGGATTGTAATGGTTCAGCTGAAGGACCTCAAGATGTACTGACTACATAGTTAGGGCAGGATTATAATGGTTCAGCTGTAGGACCTCAAGATGTACTGAATGTTCATGGTTAGGGCAGGATTATAATGGTTCAGCTGTAGGACTTCAAGTTGTACTGACTGTTCATTGCTAGGACAGGATTCTAATGGTTCAGCTTTAGGACCTCAAGATGTACTCAATGTTCATGGTTAGGGTAGGATTCTAATGGTTCAGCTGTAGGACCTTAAGATGTACTGACTGTTCATTGCTAGAGCAGGAATTTAATGGTTCAGTTGTAGGACCTCAAGATGTACTGAATTTTCATGGTTAGGGCAGGATTCTAATGGTTCAACTGTAGGACCTCAAGATGTACTGACTGCTCATTGCTGGGGCAGGATTCTAATGGTTAAGCTGTAGGACCTCAAGATGTACTGACTGTTCATTGCTAGGGCAGGATTCTAATGGTTAAGCAGTAGGACCTCAAGATGTACTGACTGTTCAATGCTAGGGCAGGATTCTAATGGTTCAGCTGTAGGACCTCAAGATGCACTGAATGTTCATGCTTAGGGCAGGATTGCAATGGTTCAGTTGTAGGACCTCAAGATGTACTGAATGTTCATGGTTAGGGCAGGATTCTAATGGTTCAGCTGTAGGACCTCAAGATGTACTGACTGTTCATTGTTAGGGCAGGATTCTAATGCTTCAGCTGTAGGACCTCAAAATGTACTTACTGTACATTGTTAGGGCAGGATTCTAATGGTTCAGCTGTAGGATCTCAAGATGTACTGACTGTTCATTGCTAGGGCAGGATTCTAATGGTTCAGCTGTAGGACCTCAACATGTACTGACTGTTCATTGCTAGGGAAGGATTCTAATGGTTCAGCTGTAGGACCTCAAGACGTAATGACTGCACATTGCTAGGGCAGGATTCTAATGGTTCAGATGTAGGACCTCAAGATGTACTAACTGTTCATTGTTAGGGCAGGATTCTAATGGTTCAGATGTAGGACCTCAAGATGTACTGAATGTTCATTGTTAGGGCAGTATTCTAATGGTTCAGCTGTAGGACCTCAATATGTACTGAATGTTCATTGTTAGGGCAGGATTCTAATGGTTCAGCTGTAGGACCTCAAGATGTACTGACTGTTCATTGCTAGGGCAGGATTCTAATGGTACAGCTGTAGGACCTCAAGATGTACTGAATGTTCATGGTTAGGGCAGGATTCTAATGGTTCACCTGTAGGACCTCAAGATGTACTGACTGTTCATTGTTAGGGCAGGATTCTAATGGTTCAGCTATAGGACCTCAAAATGTACTTACTGTACATTGTTAGGGCAGGATTCTAATGGTTCAGCTGTAGGATCTCAAGATGTACTGACTGTTCATTGCTAGGGCAGGATTCTAATGGTTCAGCTGTAGGAGCTCAACATGTACTGACTGTTCATTGCTAGGGAAGGATTCTAATGGTTCAGCTGTAGGACCTCAAGACGTAATGACTGCACATTGCAAGGGCAGGATTCTAATGGTTCAGATGTAAGACCTCAAGATGTACTAACTGTTCATTGTTAGGGCAGGATTCTAATGGTTCAGATTTAGGACCTCAAGATGTACTGAATGTTCATTGTTAGGGCAGGATTCTAATGGTTCAGCTATAGGACCACAAGATGTACTGACTGTTTATGGTTAGGGCAGGAATCTAATGGTTCAGCTATAGGACCTCAAAATGCACTGACTGTTCATTGTTAGGGCAGGATTCTAATGGTTCAGCTGTAGGACCTCAAGATGTACTAACTGTTCATTGTTAGGGCAGGATTCTAATGGTTCAGATGTAGGACCTCAAAATGTACTGACTGTTCATGGTTTAGGCAGCATTCTAATGCTACAGCTATAGGACCTCAAGATGTACTAACTGTTTATGGTTAGGGCAGGATTCTAATGGTTCAGCTGTAGGACCTTAAGATGTACTGACTGTTTATGGTTACGGCAGGATTCTAATTGTTCAGCTGTAGGACCTCAAGATGTACTGACGGTTCGTTGCTAGGGCAGGATTCTAATGGTTCAGCTGTAGGACCTCAACATGTACTGACTGTACATAGTTAGGGCAGGATGCTAATGGTTCAGCTGTAGGACCTTAAGATGTACTGACTGTTCATTGCTAAGGCGGGATTCTAATGGTTCAGCTGTAGGACCGCAATATGTACTGACTATTCATTGCTAGGGCAGGATTCTAATGGTTCAGCTGTAATACCAAAAGATGTACTGACTGTTCATTGCTAGGGCAGGATTCTAATGGTTCAGCTGTAGGACCTCAAGATGTACAGAATGTTCATTGTTAGGGCAGGATTCTAATGGTTCAGCTGTAGGACCTCAAGATGTACTGACTGTTCATTGTTAGGGCAGGATTCTAATGGTTCAGCTGTAGGACCTCAAAATGTACTGACTGTTCATTGTTAGGGCAGGATTCTAATGGTTCAGCTGTAGGACCTCAAGATGTACTGACTGTTCATTGTTAGGGCAGGATTCTAATGGTTCAGCTGTAGGACCTCAAAATGTACTGACTGTTCATTGTTAGGGCAGGATTCTAATGGTTCAGCTGTAGGACCTCAAGATGTACTGACTGTTCATTGTTAGGGCAGGATTCTAATGGTTCAGCTGTAGGACCTCAAGATGTACTGACTGTTCATTGTTAGGGCAGGATTCTAATGGTTCAGCTGTAGGACCTCAAAATGTACTTACTGTACATTGTTAGGGTAGGATTCTAATGGTTCAGCTGTAGGATCTCAAGATGTACTGACTGTTCATTGCTAGGGCAGGATTCTAATGGTTCAGCTGTAGGACCTCAACATGTACTGACTGTTTATTGCTAGGGAAGGATTCTAATGGTTCAACTGTTGGACCTCAAGATGTAATGACTGCACATTGCTAGGGCAGGATTCTAATGGTTCAGATGTAGGACCTCAAGATGTACTAACTGTTCATTGTTAGGGCAGGATTCTAATGGTTCAAATATAGGACCTCAAGATGTACTGACTGTTTATGGTAAGGGCAGGAATCTAATGGTTCAGCTATAGGAACTCAAAATGCACTGACTGTTCATTGTTAGGGCAGGATTCTAATGGTTCAGCTGTAGGACCTCAAAATGTACTGACTGTTCATGGTTAGGGCAGCATTCTAATGGTACAGCTATAGGACCTCAAGATGTACCGACTGTTTATGGTTAGGGCAGGATTCTAATGGTACAGCTGTAGGACCTCAAGATGTACTGACTGTTTATGGTTAGGGCAGGATTCTAATTGTTCAGCTGTAGGACCTCAAGATGTACTGACGGTCATTGCTAGGGCAGGATTCTAATGGTTCAGCTGTAGGACCTCAACATGTACTGAGTGTACATAGTTAGGGCAGGATTCTAATGGTTCAGCTGTAGGACCTTAAGATGTACTGACTGTTCATTGCTAAGGCGGGATTCTAATGGTTCAGCTGTAGGACCTCAAGATGTACTGACTGTTCATGTTTAGGGCATGATTCTAATAGTTAAGCTGTAGGACCATAAGATGTACTGACTGTTCATTGCTAAGGCAGGATTCTAATGGTTCAGCTGTAGGACCTCAAGATGTACTGACTGTTCATGGTTAGGGCAGGATTCTAATGGTTCAGCTATAGGACCTCAAGATGTACTGACTGTTCATTGCTAGGGCAGGATTCTAATGGTTCAGCTGTAGGACCTCAATATGTACTGACTATTCATTGCTAGGGCAGGATTCTAATGGTTCAGCTGTAAGACCAAAAGATGTACTGTCTGTTCATTGCTAGGGCAGGATTCTAATGGTTCAGCTGTAGGACCTTAAGATGTACTGATGTTCATTGCTAAGACAGGATTCTAATGGTTCAGCTGCAGGATCTCAAGATGTACTGACTACATGGTTAGGGCAGGATTATAATGGTTCAGCTGTAGGATCTCAAGATGTATTGACTACATGGTTAGGGCAGGATTCTAATGGTTCAGCTGTAGGATCTCAAGACATAATGACTACATGGTTAGGGCAGGATTCTAATGGTTCAGCTGTAGGACCTCAAGATGTACTGACTACATGCTTAGGGCAGGATTCTAATGGTTCAGCTGTAGGACCTTAAGATGTACTGACTGTTCATGGTTAGGACAGGATTCTAATGGTTAAGCTGTAGGACCTCAACATGTACTGACTGTTCATTGCGAGGGCAGGATTATAATGGTTCAGCTGTAGGACCTCAAGATGTACTGACTGTTCATTGCAAGGACAGGATTCTAATGGTTCAGCTGTAGGACCTTAAGATGTACTGACTGTTCATTGCTAGGGCAGGATTCTAATGGTTCAGCTGTAGGACCTCAACATGTACTGACTGTACATAGTTAGGGCAGGACTATAATGGTTCAGCTGTAGGACCTAAAGATGTACTGACTGTTCATTGCTAGGGCAGGATTGTAATGGTTCAGCGGTAGGACCTCAACATGTACTGACTGTTCATTGCAAGGACAGGATTCTAATGGTTCAGCTGTAGGACCTTAAGATGTAATGACTGTTCATTGCTAGGGCAGGATTCTAATGGTTCAGCTGTAGGACCTCAACATGTACTGACTGTACATAGTTAGGGCAGGATTATAATAGTTCAGCTGTAGGACCTCAAGATGTACTGACTGTTCATTGATAGGGCAGGATTCTAATGGTTCAGCTGTAGGGCCTCAACATAAACTGACTGTACATAGTTAGGGCAGGATTATAATGGTTCAGCTGTAGGACCTCAAGGTGTACTGACTGTACATAGTTAGGGCAGGATTATAATGGTTCAGCTGTAGGACCTCAAGATGTATTGAATGTTAATGGTTAGGGCAGGATTCTAATGGTTCAGCTGTAGGACCTCATGTTGTACTGACTGTTCATTGCTAGGACAGCATTCTAATGGTTCATTTTTAGGACCTCAAAATGTACTGACTTCATGGTTAGGGCAGGATTATAATGGTTCAGCTGTAGGACCTTAAGAAGTACTGACTACATGGTTAGGGCAGGATTATAATGGTTCAGCTGTAGGATCTCAAGATGTACTGACTACATGGTCAGGGCAGGATTATAATGGTTCAGCTGTAGGACCTTAAGAAGTACTGACTGTTCATTGCTAGGACTGGATTATAATGGTTCAGCTGTAGGATCTCAAGATGTACTGACTACATGGTTAGGGCAGGATTATAATAGTTCAGCCGTAGGATCTCAATATGTACTGACTACATGGTTAGGGCAGGATTATAATGGTTCACCTGTAGGACCTTAAGAAGTACTGACTGTTCATTGCTAGGACAGGCTTCTAATGGTTCAGCTGAAGGATCTCAAGATGTATTGACTACATGGTTAGGGCAGGATTCTAATGGTTCAGCTGTAGGAACTCAAGACGTAATGACTACATGGTTAGGGCAGGATTCTAATGGTTCAGCTGTAGGATCTTAAGATGTACTGACTGTTCATGGTTACGGCAGGATTCTAATGGTTCAGCTGTAGGAACTTGAGATGTATTGACTACATGGTTAGGGCAGGATTCTAATGGTTCAGCTGTAGGACCTCAATATGTACTGACTACATGGTTAGGGCAGGATTCTAATGGTTCAGCTGTAGGACCTTAAGATGTACTGACTGTTCATGGTTAGGGCAGGATTCTAATGGTTAAGCTGTAGAACCTCAACATGTACCGACTGTTCATTGCGAGGGCAGGATTATAATGGTTCAGCTGTAGGACCTCAAGATGTACTGACTGTTCATTGCAAGGACAGGATTCTAATGGTTCAGCTGTAGGACCTCAACATGTACTGTCTGTACATAGTTAGGGCAGGATTATAATGGTTCAGCTGTAGGACCTAAAGATGTACTGACTGTTCATTGCTAGGGCAGGATTCTAATGGTTCAGCTGTAGGACCTCAACATGTACTGACTGTTCATTGCAAGGACAGGATTCTAATGGTTCAGCTGTAGGACCTTAAGATGTACTGACTGTTCATTGCTAGGGCAGGATTCTAATGGTTCAGCTGTAGGACCTCAACATGTACTGACTGTACATAGTTAGGGCAGGATTATAATGGTTCAGCTGTAGGACCTCAACATGTGACTGTACATAGTTAGGGCAGGATTCTAATGGTTAAGCTGTAGGACCTCAACATGTACTGACTGTACATAGTTAGGGCAGGATTATAATGGTTCAGCTGTAGTACCTTAAGATGTACTGACTGTTCATTGCTAGGGCAGGATTGTAATGGTTCAGCTGTAGGACTTCAAGATGTACTGACTCTACATAGTTAGGGCAGGATTATAATGGTTCAGCTGTAGGACCTCAATATGTACTGAATGTTAATGGTTAGGGCAGGATTATAATGGTTCAGCTGTAGGACTTCAAGTTGTACTGACTGTTCATTGCTAGGACAGGATTCTAATGGTTCAGCTTTAGGACCTCAAGATGTACTGAATGTTCATGGTTAGGGTAGGATTCTAATGGATCAGCTGTAGGACCTCAAGATGTACTGACTGTTCATTGCTAGGGCAGGAATTTAATGGTTCAGTTGTAGGACCTCAATATGTACTGAATTTTCATGGTTAGGGCAGGATTCTAATGGTTCAACTGTAGGACCTCAAGATGTATGGACTGCTCATTGCTAGGGCAGGATTCTAATGGTTAAGCTGTAGGACCTCAAGATGTACTGACTGTTCATTGCTAGGGCAGGATTCTAATGGTTAAGCTGTAGGACCTCAAGATGTACTGACTGTTCAATGCTAGGGCAGGATTCTAATGGTTCAGCTGTAGGACCTCAAGATGCACTGAATGTTCATGCTTAGGGCAGGATTGCAATGGTTCAGTTGTAGGACCTCAAGATGTAGTGACTGTTCATGGTTAGGGCAGGATTCTAATGGTTCAGCTGTAGGACTTCAAGATGTACTGAATGTTCATGGTTAGGGCGGGATATTAATGGTTCAGCTGTAGGACCTCAAGATGTACTGAATGTTCATTGCTAGGGCAAGATTCTAATGGTTAAGCTATAGGACCTCAAGATGTAATGACGTTTCAGGGTGAGGGCACGATTCTAATGGTTCAGCTGTAGGACCTCAAGATGTACTGAATTTTCATGGCTAGGGCAGGGATCTAATGGTTCAGCTGTAGGACCTCAAGATGTACTGACTGTTAATTGCTAGGGCAGGATTCTAATGGTTCAGTTGTAGGACCTATAGGTGTACTGAATATTCATTGCTAGTACAGCATTCTAATGGCTCAGCTACAGGACCTCAAGATGTACTGACTGTTCATTGCAAGCGCAGGATTCTATTGGTTCAGTTGTAGGACCTTATAATGTACTGACTGATCATTCCTAGGGCAGGATTCTAATGGTTCAGTTGTAGGACCTCAAGATGAACTGAATGTTCATTGTTAGGACAGCATTCTAATTGTTCAGCTCTAGATCCTCAAGATATACTGAATGTTCATTGTTAGCGTAGGATTCTAATTGCTCAGCTTTAGGATCTCAAGATATACTGATGTTCATTGTTAGGGCAGGATTCTAATGGCTCAGCTTTGGGATCTCAAGATATACTGAATGTTCATTGTTAGCGCAGGATTCTAATGGCTCAGCTTTAGGATCTCAAGATGTACTGAATGTTCATTGTTGGGGCAGGATTCTAGTGGCTCAGCTTTAGGATCTCAAGATGTACTGAATGTCATTGTTAGCGCAGAATTCTAATTGCTCAACCTTAGGATCTAAAGATATACTGAATGTTCATTGTTAGCGCAGGATTCTAATTGCTCAGCTTTAGGATCTCAAGATATACTGAATGTTCATTGTTAGGGCAGGATTTTAATGGCTCAGCTTTAGGATCTCAAGATATACTGAATGTTCATTGTTAGGGCAGGATTTTAATGCCTCATATTTAGAATCTCAAGAGATACTGAATGTTCATTGTTACCGCAGGATTCTAAAGGCTCAGCTTTACGATCTCAAGATGTACTGAATGTTCATTGTTAGCGCAGGATTCTAATGGCTCAGCTCTAGAACCTTTAGATGTACTGAATGTTCATTGTTAGGACAGGATTCTAATTGTTCAGCTCTAGAACCTCAAGATGCACTGAATGTTCATTGCTAGAACAGGATTCTAATTGTTCAGCTCTAGAACCTCAAGATGTACTGAATGTTCATTGTTAGGACAGCATTCTAATAGTTCAGCTCTAGAACTTCAAGATGTACTGAATGTTCATTGTTAGGGCAGGATTTTAATTGTTCAGCTCTAGAACCTCAAGATATACTGAATGTTCATTGTTAGGACAGGATTCTAATTGTACAGCTCTAGAACCTTTAGATGTACTGAATGTTCATGGTTGGACAGGATTCTAATTGTTCAGCTATAGAACCTCAAGATGTACTGAATGTCCATTGTTAGGACAGGATCCTACTTGTTCAGCTCTAGAACCTCAAGATGTACTGAATGTTCATTGTTAGGACAGGATTCTAATTGTACAGCTCTAGAACCTTTAGATGTACTGAATGTTCATTGTTGGACAGGATTCTAATTGTTCAGGTCTAGCACCTCAAGATGTACTGAATGTTCATTGTTAGGACAGGATCCTACTTGTTCAGCTCTAGAATCTCAAGATGTACTGAATGTTCATTGTTAGGGCAGGATTCTAATTGTTCAGCTCTAGAACCTCTAGATGTACTGAATGTTCATTGTTAGGGCAGGATTCTAATTGTTCAGCTCTAGAACCTCAAGATGTACTGAATGTTCATTGTTAGGACAGGATTCTAAATGTTCAGCTCTAGAACCTCAAGATGTACTGAATGTTCATTGTTAGGAAAGGATTCTAATTGTTCAGCTCTAGAACCTCAAGATATACTGAATGTTCATTGTTAGGACAGGATTCTAAATGTTCAGCTCTAGAACCTAAAGATATACTGAATGTTCATTGTTAGGACAGGATTCTATGGCTCAGCTCTAGAACCTCAAGATGTACTGAATGTTCATTGTTAGGACCGGATCCTAATTGTTCGGCTCGAGAAACTCAAGATGTACTGAATGTTCATTATCAGGACAGGATTCTAATTGTTCAGCTCTAGAACCTCAAGATGTACTGAACGTTCATTGTTAGGACAGGATTCTAATTGTTCAGCTCTAGAACCTCAAGATGTACTGAATGTTCATTGCTTGGACAGGATTCTAATTGTTCAGCTCTAGAACCTCAAGATGTACTGAATGTTCATTGTTAGGACAGCATTCTAATTGTTCAGCTCTAGAACCTCAAGATGTACTGAATGTTCATTGTTAGGGCAGGATTTTAATTGTTCAGCTCTAGATTCTCAAGATTTACTGAATGTTCATTGTTAGGACAGGATTCTAATTTTGCAGCTCTAGACCCTTTGGATGTACTGAATGTTCATTGTTGGACAGGTTTCTAATTGTACAGCTCTAGAACCTCAAAATGTACTGAATGTTCATTGTTAGGACAGGATTCTAATTGTTCAGCTCTAGAACCTCAAGATGTACTGAATGTTCATTGTTAGGGCAGGATTCTAATGGCTCAGATTTAGGATCTCAAGATATACTGAATGTTCATTGTTAGGGCAGGCTTCTAATGGTTAAGCTGTAGGACCTCAAGATGTAATGACTGTTCATGGTTAGGGCACGATTCTAATGGTTCAGCTGTAGGACCTCAAGATGTACTGAATGTTTATGGTTAGGGCAGGATTCTAATGGTTCAGCTGTAGGACCTCAAGATGTACTGACTGTTCATTGCTAGGGCAGGACTCTAATGGTTCAGTTGTAGTACCTATAGATGTACTGAATATTCATTGCTAGCACAGCATTCTAATGGTTCAGCTACAGGACCTCAAGATGTGCTGACTGTTCATTGCAAGGGCAGGATTCTAATGGTTCAGTTGTAGGACCTTATAATGTACTGACTGTTCATTCCTAGGGCAGGATTCTAATAGTTCAGTTGTAGGACCTATATATGTACTGACTGTACATAGTTAGGGCAGGATTATAATGGTTCAGCTACAGGACCTCAAGATGTACTGACTGTTCATTGCTAGGGCAGGATTCTAATGGTTCAGTTATAGGACCTAAAGATGTACTGAATATTCATTGCTAGAGCAGCATTCTAATGGTTCAGCTACAGTACCTCAAGATGTACTGACTGTTCATTGCTAGGGCAGGATACTAATGGCTCAGTTGTAGGATCTTATAATGAACTGACTGTTCATTGCTAGGGCAGGATTCTAATGGTTCAGTTGTAGGACCTTAAATTGTACTGAATGTTCATTGCTAGGGCAGAATTCGAATTGTTCAGTTGTAGGACATCAAGATGTACTGACTGTTCATTGCTAGGGCAGGATTCTAATGGTTCAACTGTAGGACTTCAAGATGTACTGACTGTTCATTGCTAGGGCAGGATTCTAATGGTTAAGCTGTAGGACCTCAAGATGTTCTGACTGTTCATTGCTAGGGCAGGATTCTAATGGTTAAGCTGTAGGACCTCAAGATGTACTGACTGTTCATTGCTAGGGCAGGATTCTAATGGTTCAGCTGTAGGACCTCAAGATGTACTGAACGTTCATGGTTAGGGCAGGATTCTAATGGTTCAGCTGTAGGACATCAAGATGTACTGAATGTTCATGGTTAGGGCAGGATTCTAATGGTTCAGTTGTAGGACCTCAAGTTGTAATGACTGCTCATGGTTAGGGCAGGATTCTAATGGTTCAGTTGTAGGACCTCAAGTTGTAATGACTGCTCATGGTTAGGGCAGGATTCTAATGGTTCAGCTGTAGGACCTCAAGATGTACTGAATGTTCATGGGTAGGGCGGGATTCTAATGGTTCAGCTGTAGGACCTCAACATGTACTGACTGTTCATGGTTAGGGCAGGATTCTAATGGTTCAGCTGTAGGATCTCAAGATGTACCGACTGTTCATGGTTAGGACAAAATTATAATGGTTCAGCTGTAGGATCCCAAGATGTACTGACTACATGGTTAGGGCAGGATTATAATGGTTCAGCTGTAGGATCTCAAGATGTACTGACTACATGGTTAGGGCAGGATTATAATGGGTCAGCATTAGGACCTCAAGATGCACTGACTGTTCATTCCTAGTGCAGGATTGTAACGGTTCAACTTCAGGACTTTAAGATGTAATCACTGTTCATGGTTAGGGCAAGATTCTAATGGTTCAACTGTAGGACCTCAAGATGTACTGACTGTTCATTGCTAGGGCAGGATTCTAATGGTTCAGCTGTAGGATCTCAAGATGTACTGAATGTTCATGTTTGGGGCGGGATTTTATTGGTTAAGCTGTAGGACCTCAAGATGTAATGACTGTTAATGGTTAGGGCAGGATTCTATAGGTTCAGCTGTAGGACCTCAAGATGTACTGAATGTTCATTGCTAGGGCAGGATTCTAATGGTTCAGCTGTAGGACCTTAAGATGTACTGATGTTCATTGCTACGACAGGATTCTAATGGTTCAGCTGTAGGATCTCAAGATGTACTGACTACATGGTTAGGGCAGGATTATAATGGTTAAGCTGTAGGATCTCAAGATGTATTGACTACATGGTTAGGGCAGGATTCTAATGGTTCAGCTGTAGGATCTCAAGACATAATGACTACATGGTTAGGGCAGGATTCTAATGGTTCAGCTGTAGGACCTCAAGATGTACTGACTACATGCTTAGGGCAGGACTATAATGGTTCAGCTGTAGGACCTAAAGATGTACTGACTGTTCATTGCTAGGGCAGGATTGTAATGGTTCAGCTGTAGGACCTCAACATGTACTGACTGTTCATTGCAAGGACAGGATTCTAATGGTTCAGCTGTAGGACCTTAAGATGTAATGACTGTTCATTGCTAGGGCAGGATTCTAATGGTTCAGCTGTAGGACCTCAACATGTACTGACTGTACATAGTTAGGGCAGGATTATAATGGTTCAGCTGTAGGACCTCAAGATGTACTGACTGTTCATTGATAGGGCAGGATTCTAATGGTTCAGCTGTAGGGCCTCAACATGTACTGACTGTACATAGTTAGGGCAGGATTATAATGGTTCAGCTGTAGGACCTTAAGATGTACTGACTGTTCATTGCTAAGGCAGGATTGTAATGGTTCAGCTGTAGGACCTCAAGGTGTACTGACTGTACATAGTTAGGGCAGGATTATAATGGTTCAGCTGTAGGACCTCAAGATGTATTGAATGTTAATGGTTAGGGCAGGATTCTAATGGTTCAGCTGTAGGACCTCACGTTGTACTGACTGTTCATTGCTAGGACAGCATTCTAATGGTTCAGCTTTAGGACCTCAAAATGTACTGACTACATGGTTAGGGCAGGATTATAATGGTTCAGCTGTAGGACCTTAAGAAGTACTGACTACATAGTTAGGGCAGGATTATAATGGTTCAGCTGTAGGATCTCAAGATGTACTGACTACATGGTTAGGGCAGGATTATAATGGTTCAGCTGTAGGATCTCAAGATGTACTGACTACATGGTCAGGGCAGGATTATAATGGTTCAGCTGTAGGACCTTAAGAAGTACTGACTGTTCATTGCTAGGACTGGATTATAATGGTTCAGCTGTAGGATCTCAAGATGTACTGACTACATGGTTAGGGCAGGATTATAATGGTTCAGCTGTAGGATCTCAAGATGTACTGACTACATGGTTAGGGCAGGATTATAATGGTTCAGCTGTAGGACCTTAAGAAGTACTGACTGTTCATTGCTAGGACAGGCTTCTAATGGTTCAGCTGTAGGATCTCAAGATGTATTGACTACATGGTTATGGCAGGATTCTAATGGTTAAGCTGTAGGAACTCAAGACGTAATGACTACATGGTTAGGGCAGGATTCTAATGGTTCAGCTGTAGGATCTTAAGATGTACTGACTGTTCATGGTTAGGGCAGGATTCTAATGGTTCAGCTGTAGGACCTTGAGATGTACTGACTACATGGTTAGGGCTGGATTCTAATGGTTCAGCTGTAGGACCTCAAGATGTACTGACTACATGGTTAGGGCAGGATTCTAATGGTTCAGCTGTAGGACCTTAAGATGTACTGACTGTTCATGGTTAGGGCAGGATTCTAATGGTTAAGCTGTAGAACCTCAACATGTACCGGCTGTTCATTGCGAGGGCAGGATTATAATGGTTCAGCTGTAGGACCTCAAGATGTACTGACTGTTCATTGCAAGGACAGGATTCTAATGGTTCAGCTGTAGGACCTCAACATGTACTGTCTGTACATAGTTAGGGCAGGATTATAATGGTTCAGCTGTAGGACCTCAAGATGTACTGACTGTTCATTGCTAGGGCAGGATTCTAATGGTTCAGCTGTAGGACCTCAAGATGTACTGAATGTTCATGGTTAGGGCAGGATTCTAATGGTTCAGTTGTAGGACCTCAAGATTTAATAACTGTTCATGGTTAGTGCAGGATTCTAATGGTTCAGCTGTAGGACCTCAAGATCTACTGACTGTTCATTGCTAGGGCAGGATTCTAATGGTTCAGCTGTAGGACCTCAAGATGTACTGAATGTTCATGGTTAGGGAAGGATTCTAATGGTTCAGCTGTAGGACCTCAAGATGTACTGACTGTTCATTGTTAGGGCAGGATTCTAATGGTTCAGCTGTAGGACCTCAAAATGTACTTACTGTACATTGTTAGGGCAGGATTCTAATGGTTCAGCTGTAGGATCTCAAGAAGTACTGACTGTTCATTGCTAGGGCAGGATTCTAATGGTTCAGCTGTAGGACCTCAACATGTACTGACTGTTCATTGCTAGGGAAGGATTCTAATGGTTCAGCTGTAGGACCTCAAGATGTAATGACTGCACATTGCTAGGGCAGGATTCTAATGGTTCAGATGTAGGACCTCAAGATGTACTAACTGTTCATTGTTAGGGCAGGATTCTAATGGTTCAGATGTAGGACCTCAAGATGTACTGACTGTTCATTGTTAGGGCAGGATTCTAATGGTTCAGCTGTAGGACCTCAAAATGTACTTACTGTACATTGTTAGGGCAGGATTCTAATGGTTCAGCTGTAGGATCTCAAGAAGTACTGACTGTTCATTGCTAGGGCAGGATTCTAATGGTTCAGCTGTAGGACCTCAACATGTACTGACTGTTCATTGCTAGGGAAGGATTCTAATGGTTCAGCTGTAGGACCTTAAGATGTACTGACTGTTCATTGCTAAGGCGGGATTCTAATGGTTCAGCTGTAGGACCTCAAGATGTACTGACTGTTCATGTTTAGGGCATGATTCTAATGGTTCAGCTGTAGGACCATAAGATGTACTGACTGTTCATTGCTAAGGCAGGATTCTAATGGTTCAGTTATAGGACCTCAAGATGTACTGACTGTTCATTGCTAGGGCAGGATTCTAATGGTTCAGCATTAGGACCTCAATATGTGCTGAATATTCATTGCTAGGGCAGGATTCTAATGGTTCAGCTGTAAGACCAAAAGATGTACTGACTGTTCATTGCTAGGGCAGGATTCTAATGGTTCAGCTGTAGGACCTCAAGATGTACTGAATGTTCATTGTTAGGGCAGGATTCTAATGGTTCAGCTGTAGGACCTCAAGATGTACTGACTGTTCATTGTTAGGGCAGGATTCTAATGGTTCAGCTGTAGGACCTCAAAATGTACTGACTGTTCATTGTTAGGGCAGGATTCTAATGGTTCAGCTGTAGGACCTCAAGATATACTGACTGTTCATTGTTAGGGCGGGATTCTAATGTTCAGCTGTAGGACCTCAAAATGTACTGACTGTTCATTGTTAGGGCAGGATTCTAATGGTTCAGCTGTAGGACCTCAAGATGTACTGACTGTTCATTGTTAGGGCAGGATTCTAATGGTTCAGCTGTAGGACCTCAAGATGTACAGACTGTTCATTGTTAGGGCAGGATTCTAATGGTTCAGCTGTAGGACCTCAACATGTACTGACTGTTCATTGCTAGGGAGGGATTCTAATGGTTCAGCTGTAGGACCTCAAGATGTAATGACTGCACATTGCTAGGGCAGGATTCTAATGGTTCAGATGTAGGACCTCAAGATGTACTAACTGTTCAGTATTAGGGCAGGATTCTAATGGTTAAGATGTAGGACCTCAAAATGTACTGAATGTTCATTGTTAGGGTAGGATTCTAATGGTTCAGCTATAGGACCACAAGATGTACTGACTGTTTATGGTTAGGGCAGGAATCTAATGGTTCAGCTATAGGACCTCAAAATACACTGACTGTTCATTGTTAGGGCAGGATTCTAATGGTTCAGCTGTAGGACCTCAAGATGTACTGACTGTTCATTGTTAGGGTAGGATTCTAATGGTTCAGCTGTAGGACCTCAAAATGTACTGACTGTTCATGGTTAGGGCAGCATTCTAATGGTACAGCTATAGGACCTCAAGATGTACTGACTGTATATGGTTAGGGCAGGATTCTAATGGTACAGCTGTAGGACCTCAAGATGTACTGACTGTTTATGGTTAGGGCAGGATTCTAATTGTTCAGCTGTAGGACCTCAAGATGTACTGACGGTTCATTGCTAGGGCAGGATTCTAATGGTTCAGCTGTAGGACCTCAACATATACTGAGTGTACATAGTTAAGGCATGATTCTAATGGTTCAGCTGTAGGACCTTAAGATGTACTGACTGTTTATGGTAGTGGCAGGATTCTAATGGTTCAGTGTAGGACCTCAAGATGTACTGACTGTTCATGTTTAGGGCATGATTCTAATGGTTCAGCTGTAGGACCTCAACATGTACTGACTGTTCATGGTTAGGGCAGGATTCTAATGGTTCAGCTGTAGGATCTCAAGATGTACCGACTGTTCATGGTTAGGACAAAATTATAATGGTTCAGCTGTAGGATCCCAAGATGTACTGACTACATGGTTAGGGCAGGATTCTAATGGTTCAGCTGTAGGACCTTGAGATGTACTGACTACATGGTTAGGGTAGGATTCTAATGGTTCAGCTGTAGGACCTCAAGATGTACTGACTACATGGTTAGGGCTGGATTCTAATGGTTCAGCTCTAGGACCTTAAGATGTACTGACTGTTCATGGTTAGGGCAGGATTCTAATGGTTAAGCTGTAGAACCTCAACATGTACCGACTGTTCATTGCGAGGGCAGGATTATAATGGTTCAGCTGTAGGACCTCAAGATGTACTGACTGTTCATTGCAAGGACAGGATTCTAATGGTTCAGCTGTAGGACCTCAACATGTACTGTCTGTACATAGT
The DNA here is from genome assembly GCA_030765065.1 of Deroplatys truncata. NCBI lineage: Eukaryota > Metazoa > Arthropoda > Insecta > Mantodea > Mantidae > Deroplatys > Deroplatys truncata. The sequence continues at coordinate 4,124,422 of CM060981.1, read as the reverse complement.
TAGGGCAGGATTATAATGGTTCAGCTGTAGGACCTAAAGATGTACTGACTGTTCATTGCTAGGGCAGGATTCTAATGGTTCAGCTGTAGGACCTCAACATGTACTGACTTTTCATTGCAAGGACAGGATTCTAATGGTTCAGCTGTAGGACGTTAAGATGTACTGACTGTTCATTGCTAGGGCAGGATTCTAATGGTTCAGTTGTAGGACCTCAACATGTACTGACTGTACATAGTTAGGGCAGGATAATAATGGTTCAGCTGTAGGACCTCAAGATGTACTGACTGTTCATTGCTAGGGCAGGATTCTAATGGTTCAGCTGTAGGACCTCAACATGTACTGACTGTACATAGTTAGGGCAGGATTATAATGGTTCAGCTGTAGGACCTTAACATGTGACTGTACATAGTTAGGGCAGGATTCTAATGGTTAAGCTGTAGGACCTCAACATGTACTGACTGTACACAGTTAGGGCAGGATTCAATTGGTTCAGCTGTAGGACCTCAAGATGTACTGAATGTTCATGGTTAGGGCGTGATTCTAATGGTTAAGTTTAGGACCTCAAGATGTAATGACTGTTCATGGTTAGGGCAGGATTCAAATGGATTCAGCTGTAGGACCTTAAGATATACTGAATGTTTATTGCTAGGGCAGGACTCTAATGGTTAAGCTGTAGGACCTCAAGATGTACTGACTGTTCATGGTTAAGGCAGGATTCTAATGGTTCAGCTGTAGGACTTGAAGATGTACTGACTGTTCATGGTTAGGGCAGGATTCTAATGTTTCAGCTGTAGGACCTCAAGATGTACTGACTGTTCATGGTTAGGACAGGATTATAATGGTACAGTTGTAGGATTTCAAGATGTACTGACTACATGGTTAGGGCAGGATTATAATGGTTGAGCTGTAGGATCTCAAGATGTACTGACTACATGGTTAGGGCAGGATTATAATGGTTCAGCTATAGGACCTCAAGATGTACTGACTGTTTATGGTTAGGGCAGGATTCTAATGGTTCAGCTGTAGGCCTCAAGATGTACTGACTGTTCATTGCTAGGGCAGGATTCTAATGGTTCAGCTGTAGGACCTAAGATGTACTGACTGTTCATTACTAGGGCAGGACTTTAATGGTTCAGTTGTAGGACCTCAAGATGTACTGAAAGTTCATGGTTAGGGCAGGATTCTAATGGTTCAACTGTAGGACCTCAAGATGTACTGACTGTTCATTGCTAGGGCAGGATTCTAATGGTTAGGCTGTAGGACCTCAAGATGCACTGACTGTTCATTGCTAGAGTAGGATTCTAATGGTTAAGCTGTAGAACCTCAAGAGGTACTCACTGTTCATTGCTAGGGCAGGATTCTAATGGTTCAGCTGTAGGACCTCAAGATGTACTGACTGTTCATAGTTAGGGAAGGATTCTAATGGTTCAGCTGCAGGACCTCACGATGTACTGACTACATGGTTAGGGCAGGATTCTAATGGTTCAGCTGTAGGACCTCAAGATGTACTGACTGTTCATTGCGAGGGCAGGATTATAATGGTTCAGCTGTAGGACCTCAAGATGTACTGACTCTTCATTGCAAGGACAGGATTCTAATGGTTCAGCTGTAGGACCTTAAGTTGTACTGACTGTTCATTGCTAGGCTAGGATTCTAATGGTTCAGCTGTAGGACCTCAAGATGTACTGATTGTTCATGGTTAGAGCAGGATTCTAATGGTTCAGCTATAGGACTTCAAGATGTACTGACTGTTGATGGTTAGGGCAGGATTCTAATGGTTCAGCTGTATGCCCTCAAGATGTACTGACTGTTCATGGTTAGCGCAGGATTCTAATGGTTCGGCTGTAGGACCTCCAGATGTACTGACTGTTTATGGTTAGGGCAGGATTCTAATGGTTCAGTGTAGGACCTCAAGATGTACTGACTGTTCATTGCTAGGGAAGGATTCTAATGGTTCAGCTGTAGGACCTCAAGATGTACTGACTGTTCATTGCTAGGGCAGGAATTTATTGGTTCAGTTGTAGGACCTCAAGATGTACTGAATGTTCATGGTTAGGGCAGGATTCTAATGGTTCAGCTGTAGGACCTGAAGATGTACTGACTGTTCATTGCTAGGGCAGGAATTTAATGGTTCAGTTGTGGGACCTCAAGATGTACTGAATGTTCATGGTTAGGGCAGGATTCTAATGGTTCAACTGTAGGACCTCAAGATGTCCTGAATTTCATTGCTAGGGCAGGATTCTAATGGTTCAGCTGTAGGACCTCAAGATGTACTGAATGTTCATGGTTAGGGCAGGATTGTAATGGTTCAGTTGTAGGACCTCAAGATGTAATAACTGTTCATGGTTAGTGCAGGATTCTAATGGTTCAGCTGTAGGACCTCAAGATGTACTGACTGTTCATTGCTAGGGCAGAATTCTAATGGTTCAGCTGTAGGACCTCAAGATGTACTGAATGTTCGTGGTTAGGGCAGGATTCTAATGGTTCAGCTGTAGGACCTCAAGATGTACTGACTGTTCATTGTTAGGGCAGGATTCTAATGGTTCAGCTGTAGGACCTCAAAATGTACTTACTGTACATTGTTAGGGCAGGATTCTAATGGTTCAGCTGTAGGACCTCAACATGTACTGACTGTTCATTGCTAGGGAAGGATTCTAATGGTTCAGCTGTAGGACCTCAAGATGTAATGACTGCACATTGCTAGGGCAGGATTCTAATAGTTCAGATGTAGGACCTCAAGATGTACTAACTGTTCATTGTTAAGGCAGGATTCTAATGGTTCAGATGTAGGACCTCAAGATGTACTGAATGTTCATTGTTAGGGCAGGATTCTAATGGTTCAGCTATAGGACCACAAGATGTACTGACTGTTTATGGTTAGGGCAGGAATCTAATGGTTCAGCTATAGGACCTCAAAATGCACTGACAGTTCATTGTTAGGGCAGGATTCTAATGGTTCAGCTGTAGGACCTCAAGATGTACTAACTGTTCATTGTTAGGGCAGGATTCTAATGGTTCAGATGTAGCACCTCAAAATGTACTGACTGTTCATGGTTTAGGCAGCATTCTAATGCTACAGCTATAGGACCTCAAGATGTACTAACTGTTTATGGTTAGGGCAGGATTCTAATGGTTCAGCTGTAGGACCTCAAGATCTACTGACTGTTTATGGTTAGGGCAGGATTCTAATTGTTCAGCTGTAGGACCTGAAGATGTACTGACGGTTCGTTGCTAGGGCAGGATTCTAATGGTTCAGCTGTAGGACCTCAACATGTACTGACTGTACATAGTTAGGGCAGGATTCTAATGGTTCAGCTGTAGGACCTTAAGATGTACTGACTGATCATTGCTAAGGCGGGATTCTAATGGTTCAGCTGTAGGACCTCAAGATGTACTGATTGTTCATGGTTAGGGCAGGATTCTAATGGTTCAGCTATAGGACCTCAAGATGTACTGACTGTTCATTGCTAGGGCAGGATTCTAATGGTTCAGCTGTAGGACCTCAATATGTACTGACTATTCATTGCTAGGGCAGGATTCTAATGGTTCAGCTGTAAGACCAAAAGATGTACTGACTGTTCATTGCTAGGGCAGGATTCTAATGGTTCAGCTGTAGGACCTCAAGATGTACTGAATGTTCATTGTTAGGGCAGGATTCTAATGGTTCAGCTGTAGGACCTCAAGATGTACTGACTGTTCATTGTTAGGGCAGGATTCTAATGGTTCAGCTGTAGGACCTCAAAATGTACTGACTGTTCATTGTTAGGGCAGGATTCTAATGGTTCAGCTGTAGGACCTCAAGATGTACTGACTGTACATTGTGAGGGCAGGATTCTAATGGTTCAGCTGTAGGACCTCAAAATGTACTGACTGTTCATTGTTAGGGCAGGATTCTAATGGTTCAGCTGTAGGACCTCAAGATGTACTGACTGTTCATTGTTAGGGCAGGATTCTAATGGTTCAGCTGTAGGACCTCAAAATGTACTTACTGTACATTGTTAGGGCAGGATTCTAATGGTTCAGCTGTAGGATCTCAAGATGTACTGACTGTTCATTGCTAGGGCAGGATTCCAATGGTTCAGCTGTAGGACCTCAACATGTACTGACTGTTTATTGCTAGGGAAGGATTCTAATGGTTCAGCTGTAGGACCTCAAGATGTAATGACTGCACATTGCTAGGGCAGGATTCTAATGGTTCAGATGTAGGACCTCAAGATGTACTAACTGTTCATTGTTAGGGCAGGATTCTAATGGTTCAGATGTAGGACCTCAAAATGTACTGACTGTTCATGGTTAGGGCAGCATTCTAATGGTACAGCTATAGGACCTCAAGATGTACTGATTTTTATGGTTAGGGCAGGATTCTAATGGTACAGCTGTAGGACCTCAAGATGTACTGACTGTTTATGGTTAGGGCAGGATTCTAATTGTTCAGCTGTAGGACCTCAAGATGTACTGACGGTTCATTGCTAGGGCAGGATTCTAATGGTTCAGCTGTAGGACCTCAACATGTACTGAGTGTACATAGTTAGGGCAGGATTCTAATGGTTCAGCTGTAGGACCTTAAGATGTACTGACTGTTCATTGCTAAGGCGGGATTCTAATGGTTCAGCTGTAGGTCCTCAAGATGTACTGACTGTTTATGTTTAGGGCATGATTCTAATAGTTAAGCTGTAGGACCATAAGATGTACTGACTGTTCATTGCTAAGGCAGGATTCTAATGGTTCAGCTGTAGGACCTCAAGATGTACTGACTGTTCATGGTTAGGGCAGGATTATAATGGTTCAGCTATAGGACCTCAAGATGTACTGACTGTTCATTGCTAGGGCAGGATTCTAATGGTTCAGCTGTAGGACCTTAAGATGTACTGATGTTCATTGCTAGGACAGGATTCTAATGGTTCAGCTGTAGGATCTCAAGATGTACTGACTACATGGTTAGGGTAGGATTATAATGGTTCAGCTGTAGGATCTCAAGATGTATTGACTACATGGTTAGGGCAGGATTCTAATGGTTCAGCTGTAGGATCTCAAGACATAATGACTACATGGTTAGGGCAGGATTCTAATGGTTCAGCTGAAGGACCTCAAGATGTACTGACTACATGCTTAGGGCAGGATTCTAATGGTTCAGCTGTAGGACCTTAAGATGTACTGACTGTTCATGGTTAGGGCAGGATTCTAATGGTTGAGCTGTAGGACCTCAACATGTACTGACTGTTCATTGCGAGGGCAGGATTATAATGGTTCAGCTGTAGGACCTCAAGATGTACTGACTGTTCATTGCAAGGACAGGATTCTAATGGTTCAGCTAAAGGACCTTAAGATGTACTGACTGTTCATTGCTTGGGCAGGATTCTAATGGTTCAGCTGTAGGACCTCAACATGTACTGACTGTACATAGGGCAGGACTATAATGGTTCAGCTGTAGGACCTAAAGATGTACTGACTGTTCATTGCTAGGGCAGGATTGTAATGGTTCAGCTGTAGGACCTCAACATGTACTGACTGTTCATTGCAAGGACAGGATTCTAATGGTTCAGCTGTAGGACCTTAAGATGTAATGACTGTTCGTTGCTAGGGCAGGATTCTAATGGTTCAGCTGTAGGGCCTCAAGATGTACTGACTGTTCATTGATAGGGCAGGATTCTAATGGTTCAGCTGTAGGGCCTCAACATGTACTGACTGTACATAGTTAGGGCAGGATTATAATGGTTACTCTGTAGGACCTTAAGATGTACTGACTGTTCATTGCTAAGGCAGGATTGTAATGGTTCAGCTGTAGGACCTCAAGGTGTACTGACTGTACATAGTTAGGGCAGGATTATAATGGTTCAGCTGTAGGACCTCAAGATGTATTGAATGTTAATGGTTAGGGCAGGATTCTAATGGTTCAGCTGTAGGACCTCATGTTGTACTGACTGTTCATTGCTAGGACAGCATTCTAATGGTTCAGCTTTAGGACCTCAAGATGTACTGACTACATGGTTAGGGCAGGATTATAATGGTTCAGCTGTAGGACCTTAAGAAGTACTGACTACATGGTTAGGGCAGGATTATAATGGTTCAGCTGTAGGATCTCAAGATGTACTGACTACATGGTTAGGGCAGGATTATAATGGTTCAGCTGTAGGATCTCAAGATGTACTGACTACATGGTCAGGGCAGGATTATAATGGTTCAGCTGTAGGACCTTAAGAAGTACTGACTGTTCATTGCTAGGACAGGATTATAATGGTTCAACTTAGGATCTCAAGATGTACTGACTACATGGTTAGGGCAGGATTATAATGGTTCAGCTGTAAGATCTCAAGATGTACTGACTACATGGTTAGGGCAGGATTATAATGGTTCAGCTGTAGGACCTTAAGAAGTACTGACTGTTCATTGCTAGGACAGGCTTCTAATGGTTCAGCTGTAGGATCTCAAATTGTATTGACTACATGGTTAGGGCAGGCTTCTAATGGTTCAGCTGTAGGAACTCAAGACGTAATGACTACATGGTTAGGGCAGGATTCTAATGGTTCAGCTGTAGGATCTTAAGATGTACTGACTGTTCATGGTTAGGGCAGGATTCTAATGGTTCAGCTGTAGGACCTTGAGATGTACTGACTACATGGTTAGGGCAGGATTCTAATGGTTCAGCTGTAGGACCTGAAGATGTACTGACTACATGGTTAGGGCAGGATTCTAATGGTTCAGCTGTAGGACCTTAAGATGTACTGACTGTTCATGGTTAGGGCAGGATTCTAATGGTTAAGCTGTAGAACCTCAACATGTACCGACTGTTCATTGCGAGGGCAGGATTATAATGGTTCAGCTGTAGGACCTCAAGATGTACTGACTGTTCATTGCAAGGACAGGATTCTAATGGTTCAGCTGTAGGACCTCAACATGTACTGTCTGAACATAGTTAGGGCAGGATTATAATGGTTCAGCTGTAGGACCTAAAGATGTACTGACTGTTCATTGCTAGGGCAGGATTCTAATGGTTCAGCTGTAGGACCTTAAGATATACTGACTGTTCATTGCTAGGGCAGGATTCTAATGGTTCAGCTGTAGGACCTCAACATGTACTGACTGTACATAGTTAGGGCAGGATTATAATGGTTCAGCTGTAGGACCTCAAGATGTACTGACTGTTCATTGCTAGGGCAGGATTCTAATGGTTCAGCTTTAGGACCTCAATATGTACTGACTGTACATAGTTAGGGCAGGATTATGGTGGTTCAGCTGTAGGACCTCAACATGTGACTGTACATAGTTAGGGCAGGATTCTAATGGTTAAGCTGTAAGACCTCAACATGTACTGACTGTACATAGTTAGGGCAGGATTATAATGGTTCAGCTGTAGGACCTTAAGATGTACTGACTGTTCATTGCTAGGGCAGGATTGTAATGGTTCAGCTGAAGGACCTCAAGATGTACTGACTCTACATAGTTAGGGCAGGATTATAATGGTTCAGCTGTAGGACCTCAAGATGTACTGAATGTTCATGGTTAGGGCAGGATTATAATGGTTCAGCTGTAGGACTTCAAGTTGTACTGACTGTTCATTGCTAGGACAGGATTCTAATGGTTCAGCTTTAGGACCTCAAGATGTACTCAATGTTCATGGTTAGGGTAGGATTCTAATGGTTCAGCTGTAGGACCTTAAGATGTACTGACTGTTCATTGCTAGAGCAGGAATTTAATGGTTCAGTTGTAGGACCTCAAGATGTACTGAATTTTCATGGTTAGGGCAGGATTCTAATGGTTCAACTGTAGGACCTCAAGATGTACTGACTGCTCATTGCTGGGGCAGGATTCTAATGGTTAAGCTGTAGGACCTCAAGATGTACTGACTGTTCATTGCTAGGGCAGGATTCTAATGGTTAAGCTGTAGGACCTCAAGATGTACTGACTGTTCAATGCTAGGGCAGGATTCTAATGGTTCAGCTGTAGGACCTCAAGATGCACTGAATGTTCATGCTTAGGGCAGGATTGCAATGGTTCAGTTGTAGGACCTCAAGATGTACTGAATGTTCATGGTTAGGGCAGGATTCTAATGGTTCAGCTGTAGGACCTCAAGATGTACTGACTGTTCATTGTTAGGGCAGGATTCTAATGGTTCAGCTGTAGGACCTCAAAATGTACTTACTGTACATTGTTAGGGCAGGATTCTAATGGTTCAGCTGTAGGATCTCAAGATGTACTGACTGTTCATTGCTAGGGCAGGATTCTAATGGTTCAGCTGTAGGACCTCAACATGTACTGACTGTTCATTGCTAGGGAAGGATTCTAATGGTTCAGCTGTAGGACCTCAAGACGTAATGACTGCACATTGCTAGGGCAGGATTCTAATGGTTCAGATGTAGGAACTCAAGATGTACTAACTGTTCATTGTTAGGGCAGGATTCTAATGGTTCAGATGTAGGACCTCAAGATGTACTGAATGTTCATTGTTAGGGCAGTATTCTAATGGTTCAGCTATAGGACCACAAGATGTACTGACTGTTTATGGTTAGGGCAGGAATCTAATGGTTCAGCTATAGGACCTCAAAATGCACTGACTGTTCATTGTTAGGGCAGGATTCTAATGGTTCAGCTGTAGGACCTCAAGATGTACTAACTGTTCATTGTTAGGGCAGGATTCTAATGGTTTAGATGTAGGACCTCAAAAAGTACTGACTGTTCATGGTTTAGGCAGCATTCTAATGCTACAGCTATAGGACCTCAACATGTACTAACTGTTTATGGTGAGGGCAGGATTCTAATGGTTCAGCTGTAGGACCTCTAGATGTACTGACTGTTTATGGTTAGGGCAGGATTCTAATTGTTCAGCTGTAGGACCTCATGATGTACTGACGGTTCGTTGCTAGGGCAGGAGTCTAATGGTTCAGCTGTAGGACCTCAACATGTAATGACTGTACATAGTTAGGGCAGGATTCTAATGGTTCAGCTGTAGGACCTTAAGATCTACTGACTGTTCATTGCTAAGGCGGGATTCTAATGGTTCAGCTGTAGGACCTCAAGATGTACTGACTGTTCATGTTTAGGGCATGATTCTAATGGTTCAGCTGTAGGACCATAAGATGTACTGACTGTTCATTGCTAAGGCAGGATTCTAATGGTTCAGCTGTAGGACCTCAAGATGTACTGACTTTTCATGGTTAGGGCAGGATTCTAATGGTTCAGCTATAGGACCTCAAGATGTACTGACTGTTCATTGCTAGGGCAGGATTCTAATGGTTCAGCTGTAGGACCTCAATATGTACTGACTATTCATTGCTAGGGCAGGATTCTAATGGTTCAGCTGTAAGACCAAAAGATGTACTGACTGTTCATTGCTAGGGCAGGATTCTAATGGTTCAGCTGTAGGACCTCAAGATGTACTGAATGTTCATTGTTAGGGCAGGATTCTAATGGTTCAGCTGTAGGACCTCAAGATGTACTGACTGTTCATTGTTAGGGCAGGATTCTAATGGTTCAGCTGTAGGACCTCAAAATGTACTGACTGTTCATTGTTAGGGCAGGATTCAAATGGTTCAGCTGTAGGACCTCAAGATGTACTGACTGTTCATTGTTAGGGCAGGATTCTAATGGTTCAGCTGTAGGACCTCAAAATGTACTGACTGTTCATTGTTAGGGCAGGATTCTAATGGTTCAGCTGTAGGACCTCAAGATGTACTGACTGTTCATTGTTAGGGCAGGATTCTAATGGTTCAGCTGTAGGACCTCAAGATGTACTGACTGTTCATTGTTAGGGTAGGATTCTAATGGTTCAGCTGTAGGACCTCAAAATGTACTGACTGTTCATGGTTAGGGCAGCATTCTAATGGTACAGCTATAGGACCTCAAGATGTACTGACTGTTTATGGTTAGGGCAGGATTCTAATGGTACAGCTGTAGGACCTCAAGATGTACTGACTGTTTATGGTTAGGGCAGGATTCTAATTGTTCAGCTGTAGGACCTCAAGATGTACTGACGGTTCATTGCTAGGGCAGGATTCTAATGGTTCAGCTGTAGGACCTCAACTTGTACTGAGTGTACATAGTTAGGACAGGATTCTAATGGTTCAGCTGTAGGACCTTAAGATGTACTGACTGTTCATTGCTAAGGCGGGATTCTAATGGTTCAGCTGTAGGACCTCAAGATGTACTGACTGTTCATGTTTAGGGCATGATTCTAATAGTTAAGCTGTAGGACCATAAGATGTACTGAATGTTCATTGTTAGGGCAGGATTCTAATGGTTCAGCTGTAGGACCTCAAGATGTACTGACTGTTCATTGTTAGGGCAGGATTCTAATGGTTCAGCTGTAGGACCTCAAAATGTACTGACTGTTCATTGTTAGGGCAGGATTCTAATGGTTCAGCTGTAGGACCTCAAGATGTACTGACTGTTCATTGTTAGGGCAGGATTCTAATGGTTCAGCTGTAGGACCTCAAAATGTACTGACTGTTCATTGTTAGGGCAGGATTCTAATGGTTCAGCTGTAGGACCTCAAGATGTACTGACTGTTCACTGTTAGGGCAGGATTCTAATGGTTCAGCTGTAGGACCTCAAGATGTACTGACTGTTCATTGTTAGGGTAGGATTCTAATGGTTCAGCTGTAGGACCTCAAAATGTACTGACTGTTCATGGTTAGGGCAGGATTCTAATGGTTCAGCTATAGGACCTCAAGATGTACTGACTGTTCATTGCTAGGGCAGGATTCTAATGGTTCAGCTGTAAGACCAAAAGATGTACTGACTGTTCATTGCTAGGGCAGGATTCTAATGGTTCAGCTGTAGGACCTCAAGATGTACTGACTACATGGTTAGGGCAGGATTATAATGGTTCAGCTGTAGGATCTCAAGATGTATTGACTACATGGTTAGGGCAGGATTCTAATGGTTCAACTGTAGGACCTCAAGATGTACCGACTACATGCTTAGGGCAGGATTCTAATGGTTCAGCTGTAGGACCTTAAGTAGTACTGACTGTTCATGGTTAGGGCAGGATTCTAATGGTTAAGCTGTAGGACCTCAACATGTACTGACTGTACATAGTTAAGGCAGGATTATAATGGTTCAGCTGTAGGACCTCAAGATGTACTGACTGTTCATTGATAGGGCAGGATTCTAATGGTTCAGCTGTAGGGCCTCAACATGTACTGACTGTACATAGTTAAGGCAGGATTATAATGGTTCAGCTTTAGGACCTTAAGATGTACTGACTGTTCATTGCTAAGGCAGGATTGTAATGGTTCAGCTGTAGGACCTCAAGGTGTACTGACTGTACATAGTTAGGGCAGGATTATAATTGTTCAGCTGTAGGACCTCAAGATGTATTGAATGTTAATGGTTAGGGCAGGATTCTAATGGTTCAGCTGTAGGACATCATGTTGTACTGACTGTTCATTGCTAGGACAGCATTCTAATGGTTCAGCTTTAGGACCTCAAAATGTACTGACTACATGGTTAGGGCAGGATTATAATGGTTCAGCTGTAGGACCTTAAGAAGTACTGACTACATGGTTAGGGCAGGATTATAATGGTTCAGCTGTAGGATCTCAAGATGTACTGACTACATGGTTAGGGCAGGATTATAATGGTTCAGCTGTAGGATCTCAAGATGTACTGACTACATTGTCAGGGCAGGATTATAATGGTTCAGCTGTAGGACCTTAAGAAGTACTGACTGTTCATTGCTAGGACTGGATTTTAATGGTTCAGCTGTAGGATCTCAAGATGTACTGACTACATGGTTAAGGCAGGATTATAATGGTTCAGCTGTAGGATCTCAAGATGTACTGACTACATGGTTAGGGCAGGATTATAATGGTTCAGCTGTAGGACCTTAAGAAGTACTGACTGTTCATTGCTAGGACAGGCTTCTAATGGTTCAGCTGTAGGATCTCAAGATGTATTGACTACATGGTTAGGGCAGGATTCTAATGGTTCAGCTGTAGGAACTCAAGACGTAATGACTACATGGTTAGGGCCGGATTCTAATGGTTCAGCTGTAGGATCTTAAGATGTACTGACTGTTCATGGATAGGGCAGGATTCTAATGGTTCAGCTGTAGGACCTTGAGATGTACTGACTACATGGTTAGGGCAGGATTCTAATGGTTCAGCTGTAGGACCTCAAGGTGTACTGACTACATGGTTAGGGCAGGATTCTAATGGTTCATCTGTAGGACCTTAAGATGTACTGACTGTTCATGGTTAGGGCAGGATTCTAATGGTTAAGCTGTAGAACCTCAACATGTACCGACTGTTCATTGCGAGGGCAGGATTATAATGGTTCAGCTGTAGGACCTCAAGATGTACTGACTGTTCATTGCAAGGACAGGATTCTAATGGTTCACCTGTAGGACCTCAACATGTACTGTCTGTACATAGCTAGGGCAGGATTATAATGGTTCAGCTGTAGGACCTAAAGATGTACTGACTGTTCATTGCTAGGGCAGGATTCTAATGGTTCAGCTGTAGGACCTCAACATGTACTGACTGTACATAGTTAGGGCAGGATTATAATGGTTCAGCTGTAGGACCTCAACATGTGACTGTACATAGTTAGGGCAGGATTCTAATGGTTAAGCTGTAGGACCTCAACATGTACTGACTGTACATAGTTAGGGCAGGATTATAATGGTTCAGCTGTAGGACCTTAAGATGTACTGACTGTTCATTGCTAGGGCAGGATTGTAATGGTTCAGCTGTAGGACCTCAAGATGTACTGACTCTACATAGTTAGGGCAGGATTATAATGGTTCAGCTGTAGGACCTCAAGATGTACTGAATGTTCATGGTTAGGGCAGGATTATAATTGTTCAGCTGTAGGACTTCAAGTTGTACTGACTGTTCATTGCTAGGACAGGATTCTAATGGTTCAGCTTTAGGACCTCAAGATGTTCTGAATGTTCATGGTTAGGGTAGGATTCTAATGGTTCAGCTGTAGGACCTTAAGATGTACTGACTGTTCATTGCTAGGGCAGGAATTTAATGGTTCAGTTGTGGGACCTCAAGATGTACTGAATGTTCATGGTTAGGGCAGGATTCTAATGGTTCAACTGTAGGACCTCAAGATGTACTGACTGTTCATTGCTAGGGCAGGTCTCTAATGGTTCAGCTGTAGGACCTCAAGATGTACTGACTGTTCAATGCTAGGGCAGGATTCTAATGGTTCAGCTGTAGGACCTCAAGATGCACTGAATGTTCATGCTTAGGGCAGGATTGCAATGGTTCAGTTGTAGGACCTCAAGATGTAGTGACTGTTCATGGTTAGGGCAGGATTCTAATGGTTCAGCTGTAGGACTCCAAGATGTACTGAATGTTCATGGTTAGGGCGGGATTCTAATGGTTAAGCTGTAGGACCTCAAGATGTAATGACCGTCCATGGTTAGGGCAGGATTCTAATGGTTCAGCTGTAGGACCTCAAGATGTACTGACTGTTCATTGCTAGGGCAGGAATTTATTGGTTCAGTTGTAGGACCTCAAGATGTACTGAATGTTCATGGTTAGGGCAGGATTCTAATGGTTCAGCTGTAGGACCTTAAGATGTACTGACTGTTCATTGCTAGGGCAGGAATTTAATGGTTCAGTTGTGGGACCTCAAGATGTACTGAATGTTCATGGTTAGGGCAGGATTCTAATGGTTCAACTGTAGGACCTCAAGATGTATTGACTACATGGTTAGGGCAGGATTCTAATGGTTCAGCTGTAGGATCTCAAGACATAATGACTACATGGTTAGGGCAGGATTCTAATGGTTCAGTTGTAGGACCTCAAGATGTAATAACTGTTCATGGTTAGCGCAGGATTCTAATGGTTCAGCTGTAGGACCTCAAGATGTACTGACTGTTCATTGCTAGGGCAGGATTCTAATGGTTCAGCTGTAGGACCTCAAGATGTACTGAATGTTCATGGTTAGGACAGGATTCTAATGGTTCAGCTGTAGGACCTCAAGATGTACTGACTGTTCATTGTTAGGGCAGGATTCTAATGGTTCAGCTATAGGACCTCAAAATGTACTTACTGTACATTGTTAGGGCAGGATTCTAATGGTTCAGCTGTAGGATCTCAAGATGTACTGACTGTTCATTGCTAGGGCAGGATTCTAATGGTTCAGCTGTAGGAGCTCAACATGTACTGACTGTTCATTGCTAGGGAAGGATTCTAATGGTTCAGCTGTAGGACCTCAAGATGTAATGACTGCACATTGCAAGGGCAGGATTCTAATGGTTCAGATGCAAGACCTCAAGATGTACTAACTGTTCATTGTTAGGGCAGGATTCTAATCGTTCAGATTTAGGACCTCAAGATGTACTGAATGTTCATTGTTAGGGCAGGATTCTAATGGTTCAGCTATAGGACCACAAGATGTACTGACTGTTTATGGTTAGGGCAGGAATCTAATGGTTCAGCTATAGGACCTCAAAATGCACTGACTGTTCATTATTAGGGCAGGATTCTAATGGTTCAGCTGTAGGACCTCAAGATGTACTAACTGTTCATTGTTAGGGCAGGATTCTAATGGTTCAGATGTAGGACCTCAAAATGTACTGACTGTTCATGGTTTAGGCAGCATTCTAATGCTACAGCTATAGGACCTCAAGATGTACTAACTGTTTATGGTTAGGGCAGGATTCTAATGGTTCAGCTGTAGGACCTTAAGATGTACTGACTGTTTATGGTTACGGCAGGATTCTAATTGTTCAGCTGTAGGACCTCAAGATGTACTGACGGTTCGTTGCTAGGGCAGGATTCTAATGGTTCAGCTGTAGGACCTCAACATGTACTGACTGTACATAGTTAGGGCAGGATTCTAATGGTTCAGCTGTAGGACCTTAAGATGTACTGACTGTTCATTGCTAAGGCGGGATTCTAATGGTTCAGCTGTAGGACCTCAAGATGTACTGACTGTTCATGTTTACGGCATGATTCTAATGGTTCAGCTGTAGGACCATAAGATGTACTGACTGTTCATTGCTAAGGCAGGATTCTAATGGTTCAGCTGTAGGACCTCAAGATGTACTTGTCTGTTCATGGTTAGGGCAGGATTCTAATGGTTCAGCTATAGGACCTCAAGATGTACTGACTGTTCATTGCTAGGGCAGGATTCTAATGGTTCAGCTATAGGACCTCAATATGTACTGACTATTCATTGCTAGGGCAGGATTCTAATGGTTCAGCTGTAAGACCAAAAGATGTACTGACTGTTCATTGCTAGGGCAGGATTCTAATGGTTCAGCTGTAGGACCTCAAGATGTACTGAATGTTCATTGTTAGGGCAGGATTCTAATGGTTCAGCTGTAGGACCTCAAGATGTACTGACTGTTCATTGTTAGGGCAGGATTCTAATGGTTCAGCTGTAGGACCTCAAAATGTACTGACTGTTCATTGTTAGGGCAGGATTCTAATGGTTCAGCTGTAGGACCTCAAGATGTACTGACTGTTCATTGTTAGGGCAGGATTCTAATGGTTCAGCTGTAGGACCTCAGAATGTACTGACTGTCATTGTTAGGGCAGGATTCTAATGGTTCAGCTGTAGGACCTCAAGATGTACTGACTGTTCATTGTTAGTGCAGGATTCTAATGGTTCAGCTGTAGGACCTCAAGATGTACTGACTGTTCATTGTTAGGGCAGGATTCTAATGGTTCAGCTGTAGGACCTCAAAATGTACTTACTGTACATTGTTAGGGTAGGATTCTAATGGTTGAGCTGTAGGATCTCAAGATGTACTGACTGTTCATTGCTAGGGCAGGATTCTAATGGTTCAGCTGTAGGACCTCAACATGTACTGACTGTTTATTGCTAGGGAAGGATTCTAATGGTTCAACTGTTGGACCTCAAGATGTAATGACTGCACATTGCTAGGGCAGGAAGGATTCTAATGGTTCAGATGTAGGACCTCAAGATGTACTAACTGTTCATTGTTAGGTCAGGATTCTAATGGTTCAAATATAGGACCTCAAGATGTACTGACTGTTTATGGTTAGGGCAGGAATCTAATGGTTCAGCTATAGGACCTCAAAATGCACTGACTGTTCATTGTTAGGGCAGGATTCTAATGGTTCAGCTGTAGGACCTCAAGATGTACTGACTGTTCATTGTTAGGGTAGGATTCTAATGGTTCAGCTGTAGGACCTCAAAATGTACTGACTGTTCATGGTTAGGGCAGCATTCTAATGGTACAGCTATAGGACCTCAAGATGTACTGACTGTTTATGGTTAGGGCAGGATTCTAATGGTACAGCTGTAGGACCTCAAGATGTACTGACTGTTTATGGTTAGGGCAGGATTCTAATTGTTCAGCTGTAGGACCTCAAGATGTACTGACGGTCATTGCTAGGGCAGGATTCTAATGGTTCAGCTGTAGGACCTCAACATGTACTGAGTGTACATAGTTAGGGCAGGATTCTAATGGTTCAGCTGTAGGACCTTAAGATGTACTGACTGTTCATTGCTTAGGCGGCATTCTAATGGTTCAGCTGTAGGACCTCAAGATGTACTGACTGTTCATGTTTAGGGCATGATTCTAATAGTTAAGCTGTAGGACCATAAGATGTACTGACTGTTCATTGCTAAGGCAGGATTCTAATGGTTCAGCTGTAGGACCTCAAGATGTACTGACTGTTCATGGTTAGGGCAGGATTCTAATGGTTCAGCTATAGGACCTCAAGATGTACTGACTGTTCATTGCTAGGGCAGGATTCTAATGGTTCAGCTGTAGGACCTCAATATGTACTGACTATTCATTGCTAGGGCAGGATTCTAATGGTTCAGCTGTAAGACCAAAAGATGTACTGACTGTTCATTGCTAGGGCAGGATTCTAATGGTTCAGCTGTAGGACCTTAAGATGTACTGATGTTCATTGCTAAGACAGGATTCTAATGGTTCAGCTGCAGGATCTCAAGATGTACTGACTACATGGTTAGGGCAGGATTACAATGGTTCAGCTGTAGGATCTCAAGATGTATTGACTACATGGTTAGGGCAGGATTCTAATGGTTCAGCTGTAGGATCTCAAGACATAATGACTACATGGTTAGGGCAGGATTTTAATGGTTCAGCTGTAGGACCTCAAGATGTACTGACTACATGCTTAGGGCAGGATTCTAATGGTTCAGCTGTAGGACCTTAAGATGTACTGACTGTTCATGGTTAGGGCAGGATTCTAATGGTTAAGCTGTAGGACCTCAACATGTACTGACTGTTCATTGCGAGGGCAGGATTATAATGGTTCAGCTGTATTACCTCAAGATGTACTGACTGTTCATTGCAAGGACAGGATTCTAATGGTTCAGCTGTAGGACCTTAAGATGTACTGACTGTTCATTGCTAGGGCAGGATTCTAATGGTTCAGCTGTAGGACCTCAACATGTACTGACTGTACATAGTTAGGGCAGGACTATAATGGTTCAGCTGTAGGACCTAAAGATGTACTGACTGTTCATTGCTAGGGCAGGATTGTAATGGTTCAGTTGTAGGACCTCAACATGTACTGACTGTTCATTTGAAGGACAGGATTCTAATGGTTCAGCTGTAGGACCTTAAGATGTAATGACTGTTCATTGCTAGGGCAGGATTCTAATGGTTCAGCTGTAGGACCTCAACATGTACTGACTGTACATAGTTAGGGCAGGATTATAATAGTTCAGCTGTAGGACCTCAAGATGTACTGACTGTTCATTGATAGGGCAGGATTCTAATGGTTCAGCTGTAGGGCCTCAACATAAACTGACTGTACATAGTTAGGGCAGGATTATAATGGTTCAGCTGTAGGACCTTAAGATGTACTGACTGTTCATTGCTAAGGCAGGATTGTAATGGTTCAGCTGTAGGACCTCAAGGTGTACTGACTGTACATAGTTAGGGCAGGATTATAATGGTTCAGCTGTAGGACCTCAAGATGTATTGAATGTTAATGGTTAGGGCAGGATTCTAATGGTTCAGCTGTAGGACCTCATGTTGTACTGACTGTTCATTGCTAGGACAGCATTCTAATGGTTCATTTTTAGGACCTCAAAATGTACTGTCTACATGGTTAGGGCAGGATTATAATGGTTCAGCTGTAGGACCTTAAGAAGTACTGACTACATGGTTAGGGCAGGATTATAATGGTTCAGCTGTAGGATCTCAAGATGTACTGACTACATGGTTAGGGCAGGATTATAATGGTTCAGCTGTAGGATCTCAAGATGTACTGACTACATGGTCAGGGCAGGATTATAATGGTTCAGCTGTAGGACCTTAAGAAGTACTGACTGTTCATTGCTAGGACTGGATTATAATGGTTCAGCTGTAGGATCTCAAGATGTACTGACTGTTCATTGCTAGGGCAGGTCTCTAATGGTTCAGCTGTGGGACCTCAAGATGTACTGACTGTTCAATGCTAGGGCAGGATTCTAATGGTTCAGCTGTAGGACCTCAAGATGCACTGAATGTTCATGCTTAGGGCAGGATTGCAATGGTTCAGTTGTAGGACCTCAAGATGTAGTGACTGTTCATGGTTAGGGCAGGATTCTAATGGTTCAGCTGTAGGACTCCAAGATGTACTGAATGTTCATGGTTAGGGCGGGATTCTAATGGTTAAGCTGTAGGACCTCAAGATGTAATGACCGTCCATGGTTAGGGCAGGATTCTAATGGTTCAGCTGTAGGACCTCAAGATGTACTGACTGTTCATTGCTAGGGCAGGAATTTATTGGTTCAGTTGTAGGACCTCAAGATGTACTGAATGTTCATGGTTAGGGCAGGATTCTAATGGTTCAGCTGTAGGACCTTAAGATGTACTGACTGTTCATTGCTAGGGCAGGAATTTAATGGTTCAGTTGTGGGACCTCAAGATGTACTGAATGTTCATGGTTAGGGCAGGATTCTAATGGTTCAACTGTAGGACCTCAAGATGTATTGACTACATGGTTAGGGCAGGATTCTAATGGTTCAGCTGTAGGATCTCAAGACATAATGACTACATGGTTAGGGCAGGATTCTAATGGTTCAGTTGTAGGACCTCAAGATGTAATAACTGTTCATGGTTAGTGCAGGATTCTAATGGTTCAGCTGTAGGACCTCAAGATGTACTGACTGTTCATTGCTAGGGCAGGATTCTAATGGTTCAGCTGTAGGACCTCAAGATGTACTGAATGTTCATGGTTAGGGCAGGATTCTAATGGTTCAGCTGTAGGACCTCAAGATGTACTGACTGTTTATTGTTAGGGCAGGATTCTAATGGTTCAGCTGTAGGACCTCAAAATGTACTTACTGTACATTGTTAGGGCAGGATTCTAATGGTTCAGCTGTAGGATCTCAAGATGTACTGACTGTTCATTGCTAGGGCAGGATTCTAATGGTTCAGCTGTAGGAGCTCAACATGTACTGACTGTTCATTGCTAGGGAAGGATTCTAATGGTTCAGCTGTAGGACCTCAAGACGTAATGACTGCACATTGCAAGGGCAGGATTCTAATGGTTCAGATTTAGGACCTCAAGATGTACTGAATGTTCATTGTTAGGGCAGGATTCTAATGGTTCAGCTATAGGACCACAAGATGTACTGACTGTTTATGGTTAGGGCCGAATCTAATGGTTCAGCTATAGGACCTCAAAATGCACTGACTGTTCATTGTTAGGGCAGGATTCTAATGGTTCAGCTGTAGGACCTCAAGATGTACTAACTGTTCATTGTTAGGGCAGGATTCTAATGGTTCAGATGTAGGACCTCAAAATGTACTGACTGTTCATGGTTTAGGCAGCATTCTAATGCTACAGCTATAGGACCTCAAGATGTACTAACTGTTTATGGTTAGGGCAGGATTCTAATGGTTCAGCTGTAGGACCGTAAGATGTACTGACTGTTTATGGTTACGGCAGGATTCTAATTGTTCAGCTGTAGGACCTCAAGATGTACTGACGGTTCGTTGCTAGGGCAGGATTCTAATGGTTCAGCTGTAGGACCTCAACATGTACTGACTGTACATAGTTAGGGCAGGATTCTAATGGTTCAGCTGTAGGACCTTAAGATGTACTGACTGTTCATTGCTAAGGCGGGAGTCTAATGGTTCAGCTGTAGGACCTCAAGATGTACTGA
Organism: Deroplatys truncata; assembly: GCA_030765065.1. Lineage (NCBI taxonomy): Eukaryota > Metazoa > Arthropoda > Insecta > Mantodea > Mantidae > Deroplatys > Deroplatys truncata. The sequence continues at coordinate 4,104,358 of CM060981.1, read as the reverse complement.
CTGTTCATGTTTACGGCATGATTCTAATGGTTCAGCTGTAGGACCTCAGAATGTACTGACTGTCATTGTTAGGGCAGGATTCTAATGGTTCAGCTGTAGGACCTCAAGATGTACTGACTGTTCATTGTTAGGGCAGGATTCTAATGGTTCAGCTGTAGGACCTCAAGATGTACTGACTGTTCATTGTTAGGGCAGGATTCTAATGGTTCAGCTGTAGGACCTCAAAATGTACTTACTGTACATTGTTAGGGTAGGATTCTAATGGTTGAGCTGTAGGATCTCAAGATGTACTGACTGTTCATTGCTAGGGCAGGATTCTAATGGTTCAGCTGTAGGACCTCAACATGTACTGACTGTTTATTGCTAGGGAAGGATTCTAATGGTTCAACTGTTGGACCTCAAGATGTAATGACTGCACATTGCTAGGGCAGGATTCTAATGGTTCAGATGTAGGACCTCAAGATGTACTAACTGTTCATTGTTAGGGCAGGATTCTAATGGTTCAAATATAGGACCTCAAGATGTACTGACTGTTTATGGTTAGGGCAGGAATCTAATGGTTCAGCTATAGGACCTCAAAATGCACTGACTGTTCATTGTTAGGGCAGGATTCTAATGGTTCAGCTGTAGGACCTCAAGATGTACTGACTGTTCATTGTTAGGGTAGGATTCTAATGGTTCAGCTGTAGGACCTCAAAATGTACTGACTGTTCATGGTTAGGGCAACATTCTAATGGTACAGCTATAGGACCTCAAGATGTACTGACTGTTTATGGTTAGGGCAGGATTCTAATGGTACAGCTGTAGGACCTCAAGATGTACTGACTGTTTATGGTTAGGGCAGGATTCTAATTGTTCAGCTGTAGGACCTCAAGATGTACTGACGGTCATTGCTAGGGCAGGATTCTAATGGTTCAGCTGTAGGACCTCAACATGTACTGAGTGTACATAGTTAGGGCAGGATTCTAATGGTTCAGCTGTAGGACCTTAAGATGTACTGACTGTTCATTGCTTAGGCGGCATTCTAATGGTTCAGCTGTAGGACCTCAAGATGTACTGACTGTTCATGTTTAGGGCATGATTCTAATAGTTAAGCTGTAGGACCATAAGATGTACTGACTGTTCATTGCTAAGGCAGGATTCTAATGGTTCAGCTGTAGGACCTCAAGATGTACTGACTGTTCATGGTTAGGGCAGGATTCTAATGGTTCAGCTATAGGACCTCAAGATGTACTGACTGTTCATTGCTAGGGCAGGATTCTAATGGTTCAGCTGTAGGACCTCAATATGTACTGACTATTCATTGCTAGGGCAGGATTCTAATGGTTCAGCTGTAAGACCAAAAGATGTACTGACTGTTCATTGCTAGGGCAGGATTCTAATGGTTCAGCTGTAGGACCTTAAGATGTACTGATGTTCATTGCTAAGACAGGATTCTAATGGTTCAGCTGCAGGATCTCAAGATGTACTGACTACATGGTTAGGGCAGGATTATAATGGTTCAGCTGTAGGATCTCAAGATGTATTGACTACATGGTTAGGGCAGGATTCTAATGGTTCAGCTGTAGGATCTCAAGACATAATGACTACATGGTTAGGGCAGGATTCTAATGGTTCAGCTGTAGGACCTCAAGATGTACTGACTACATGCTTAGGGCAGGATTCTAATGGTTCAGCTGTAGGACCTTAAGATGTACTGACTGTTCATGGTTAGGGCAGGATTCTAATGGTTAAGCTGTAGGACCTCAACATGTACTGACTGTTCATTGCGAGGGCAGGATTATAATGGTTCAGCTGTAGGACCTCAAGATTTACTGACTGTTCATTGCAAGGACAGGATTCTAATGGTTCAGCTGCAGGACCTTAAGATGTACTGACTGTTCATTGCTAGGGCAGGATTCTAATGGTTCAGCTGTAGGACCTCAACATGTACTGACTGTACATAGTTAGGGCAGGACTATAATGGTTCAGCTGTAGGACCTAAAGATGTACTGACTGTTCATTGCTAGGGCAGGATTGTAATGGTTCAGTTGTAGGACCTCAACATGTACTGACTGTTCATTTGAAGGACAGGATTCTAATGGTTCAGCTGTAGGACCTTAAGATGTAATGACTGTTCATTGCTAGGGCAGGATTCTAATGGTTCAGCTGTAGGACCTCAACATGTACTGACTGTACATAGTTAGGGCAGGATTATAATAGTTCAGCTGTAGGACCTCAAGATGTACTGACTGTTCATTGATAGGGCAGGATTCTAATGGTTCAGCTGTAGGGCCTCAACATAAACTGACTGTACATAGTTAGGGCAGGATTATAATGGTTCAGCTGTAGGACCTTAAGATGTACTGACTGTTCATTGCTAAGGCAGGATTGTAATGGTTCAGCTGTAGGACCTCAAGGTGTACTGACTGTACATAGTTAGGGCAGGATTATAATGGTTCAGCTGTAGGACCTCAAGATGTATTGAATGTTAATGGTTAGGGCAGGATTCTAATGGTTCAGCTGTAGGACCTCATGTTGTACTGACTGTTCATTGCTAGGACAGCATTCTAATGGTTCATTTTTAGGACCTCAAAATGTACTGTCTACATGGTTAGGGCAGGATTATAATGGTTCAGCTGTAGGACCTTAAGAAGTACTGACTACATGGTTAGGGCAGGATTATAATGGTTCAGCTGTAGGATCTCAAGATGTACTGACTACATGGTTAGGGCAGGATTATAATGGTTCAGCTGTAGGAATTCAAGATGTACTGACTACATGGTCAGGGCAGGATTATAATGGTTCAGCTGTAGGACCTTAAGAAGTACTGACTGTTCATTGCTAGGACTGGATTATAATGGTTCAGCTGTAGGATCTCAAGATGTACTGACTGTTCATTGCTAGGGCAGGTCTCTAATGGTTCAGCTGTAGGACCTCAAGATGCACTGAATGTTCATGCTTAGGGCAGGATTGCAATGGTTCAGTTGTAGGACCTCAAGATGTAGTGACTGTTCATGGTTAGGGCAGGATTCTAATGGTTCAGCTGTAGGACTCCAAGATGTACTGAATGTTCATGGTTAGGGCGGGATTCTAATGGTTAAGCTGTAGGACCTCAAGATGTAATGACCGTCCATGGTTAGGGCAGGATTCTAATGGTTCAGCTGTAGGACCTCAAGATGTACTGACTGTTCATTGCTAGGGCAGGAATTTATTGGTTCAGTTGTAGGACCTCAAGATGTACTGAATGTTCATGGTTAGGGCAGGATTCTAATGGTTCAGCTGTAGGACCTTAAGATGTACTGACTGTTCATTGCTAGGGCAGGAATTTAATGGTTCAGTTGTGGGACCTCAAGATGTACTGAATGTTCATGGTTAGGGCAGGATTCTAATGGTTCAACTGTAGGACCTCAAGATGTATTGACTACATGGTTAGGGCAGGATTCTAATGGTTCAGCTGTAGGATCTCAAGACATAATGACTACATGGTTAGGGCAGGATTCTAATGGTTCAGTTGTAGGACCTCAAGATGTAATAACTGTTCATGGTTAGTGCAGGATTCTAATGGTTCAGCTGTAGGACCTCAAGATGTAATGACTGTTCATTGCTAGGGCAGGATTCTAATGGTTCAGCTGTAGGACCTCAAGATGTACTGAATGTTCATGGTTAGGGCAGGATTCTAATGGTTCAGCTGTAGGACCTCAAGATGTACTGACTGTTTATTGTTAGGGCAGGATTCTAATGGTTCAGCTGTAGGACCTCAAAATGTACTTACTGTACATTGTTAGGGCAGGATTCTAATGGTTCAGCTGTAGGATCTCAAGATGTACTGACTGTTCATTGCTAGGGCAGGATTCTAATGGTTCAGCTGTAGGAGCTCAACATGTACTGACTGTTCATTGCTAGGGAAGGATTCTAATGGTTCAGCTGTAGGACCTCAAGACGTAATGACTGCACATTGCAAGGGCAGGATTCTAATGGTTCAGATTTAGGACCTCAAGATGTACTGAATGTTCATTGTTAGGGCAGGATTCTAATGGTTCAGCTATAGGACCACAAGATGTACTGACTGTTTATGGTTAGGGCAGGAATCTAATGGTTCAGCTATAGGACCTCAAAATGCACTGACTGTTCATTGTTAGGGCAGGATTCTAATGGTTCAGCTGTAGGACCTCAAGATGTACTAACTGTTCATTGTTAGGGCAGGATTCTAATGGTTCAGATGTAGGACCTCAAAATGTACTGACTGTTCATGGTTTAGGCAGCATTCTAATGCTACAGCTATAGGACCTCAAGATGTACTAACTGTTTATGGTTAGGGCAGGATTCTAATGGTTCAGCTGTAGGACCGTAAGATGTACTGACTGTTTATGGTTACGGCAGGATTCTAATTGTTCAGCTGTAGGACCTCAAGATGTACTGACGGTTCGTTGCTAGGGCAGGATTCTAATGGTTCAGCTGTAGGACCTCAACATGTACTGACTGTACATAGTTAGGGCAGGATTCTAATGGTTCAGCTGTAGGACCTTAAGATGTACTGACTGTTCATTGCTAAGGCGGGATTCTAATGGTTCAGCTGTAGGACCTCAAGATGTACTGACTGTTCATGTTTACGGCATGATTCTAATGGTTCAGCTGTAGGACCATAAGATGTACTGACTGTTCATTGCTAAGGCAGGATTCTAATGGTTCAGCTGTAGGACCTCAAGATGTACTGACTGTTCATGGTTAGGACAGGATTCTAATGGTTCAGCTATAGGACCTCAAGATGTACTGACTTCATTGCTAGGGCAGGATTCTAATGGTTCAGCTGTAGGACCTCAATATGTACTGACTATTCATTGCTAGGGCAGGATTCTAATGGTTCAGCTGTAAGACCAAAAGATGTACTGACTGTTCATTGCTAGGGCAGGATTCTAATGGTTCAGCTGTAGGTCCTCAAGATGTACTGAATGTTCATTGTTAGGGCAGGATTCTAATGGTTCAGCTGTAGGACCTCAAGATGTACTGACTGTTCATTGTTAGGGCAGGATTCTAATGGTTCAGCTGTAGGACCTCAAAATGTACTGACTGTTCATTGTTAGGGCAGGATTCTAATGGTTCAGCTGTAGGACCTCAAGATGTACTGACTGTTCATTGTTAGGGCAGGATTCTAATGGTTCAGCTGTAGGACCTCAAAATGTACCGACTGTTCATTGTTAGGGCAGGATTCTAATGGTTCAGCTGTAGGACCTCAAGATGTACTGACTGTTCATTGTTAGGGCAGGATTCTAATGGTTCAGCTGTAGGACCTCAAGATGTACTGACTGTTCATTGTTAGGGCAGGATTCTAATGGTTCAGCTGTAGGACCTCAAAATGTACTTACTGTACATTGTTAGGGTAGGATTCTAATGGTTCAGCTGTAGGATCTCAAGATGTACTGACTGTTTATGGTTAGGGCAGGAATCTAATGGTTCAGCTATAGGACCTCAAAATGCACTGACTGTTCACTGTTAGGGCAGGATTCTAATGGTTCAGCTGTAGGACCTCAAAATGTACTGACTGTTCATGGTTAGGGCAGCATTCTAATGGTACAGCTATAGGACCTCAAGATGTACTGACTGTTCATTGCAAGGACAGGATTCTAATGGTTCAGCTGTAGGACCTCAAGATGTACTGACTGTTTATGGTTAGGGCAGGATTCTAATTGTTCAGCTGTAGGACCTCAAAATGTACTGACGGTCATTGCTAGGGCAGGATTCTAATGGTTCAGCTGTAGGACCTCAACATGTACTGAGTGTACATAGTTAGGGCAGGATTCTAATGGTTCAGCTGTAGGACCTTAAGATGTACTGACTGTTCATTGCTAAGGCGGGATTCTAATGGTTCAGCTGTAGGACCTCAAGATGTACTGACTGTTCATGTTTAGGGCATGATTCTAATAGTTAAGCTGTAGGACCATAAGATGTACTGACTGTTCATTGCTAAGGCAGGATTCTAATGGTTCAGCTGTAGGACCTCAAGATGTACTGACTGTTCATGGTTAGGGCAGGATTCTAATGGTTCAGCTATAGGACCTCAAGATGTACTGACTGTTCATTGCTAGGGCAGGATTCTAATGGTTCAGCTGTAGGACCTCAATATGTACTGACTATTCATTGCTAGGGCAGGATTCTAATGGTTCAGCTGTAAGACCAAAAGATGTACTGACTGTTCATTGCTAGGGCAGGATTCTAATGGTTCAGCTGTAGGACCTTAAGATGTACTGATGTTCATTGCTAAGACAGGATTCTAATGGTTCAGCTGCAGGATCTCAAGATGTACTGACTACATGGTTAGGGCAGGGTTATAATGGTTCAGCTGTAGGATCTCAAGATGTATTGACTACATGGTTAGGGCAGGATTCTAATGGTTCAGCTGTAGGATCTCAAGACATTATGACTACATGGTTAGGGCAGGATTCTAATGGTTCAGCTGTAGGACCTCAAGATGTACTGACTACATGCTTAGGGCAGGATTCAAATGGTTCAGCTGTAGGACCTTAAGATGTACTGACTGTTCATGGTTAGGGCAGGATTCTAATGGTTAAGCTGTAGGACCTCAACATGTACTGACTGTTCATTGCGAGGGCAGGATTATAATGGTTCAGCTGTAGGACCTCAAGATGTAGTGACTGTTCATTGCAAGGACAGGATTCTAATGGTTCAGCTGTAGGACCTTAAGATGTACTGACTGTTCATTGCTAGGGCAGGATTCTAATGGTTCAGCTGTAGGACCTCAACATGTACTGACTGTACATAGTTAGGGCAGGACTATAATGGTTCAGCTGTAGGACCTAAAGATGTACTGACTGTTCATTGCTAGGGCAGGATTGTAATGGTTCAGCTGTAGGACCTCAACATGTACTGACTGTTCATTGCAAGGACAGGATTCTAATGGTTCAGCTGTAGGACCTTAAGATGTAATGACTGTTCATTGCTAGGGCAGGATTCTAATGGTTCAGCTGTAGGACCTCAACATGTACTGACTGTACATAGTTAGGGCAGGATTATAATAGTTCAGCTGTAGGACCTCAAGATGTACTGACTGTTCATTGATAGGGCAGGATTCTAATGGTTCAGCTGTAGGGCCTCAACATAAACTGACTGTACATAGTTAGGGCAGGATTATAATGGTTCAGCTGTAGGACCTCAAGGTGTACTGACTGTACATAGTTAGGGCAGGATTATAATGGTTCAGCTGTAGGACCTCAAGATGTATTGAATGTTAATGGTTAGGGCAGGATTCTACTGGTTCAGCTGTAGGACCTCATGTTGTACTGACTGTTCATTGCTAGGACAGCATTCTAATGGTTCATTTTTAGGACCTCAAAATGTACTGACTACATGGTTAGGGCAGGATTATAATGGTTCAGCTGTAGGACCTTAAGAAGTACTGACTACATGGTTAGGGCAGGATTATAATGGTTCAGCTGTAGGATCTCAAGATGTACTGACTACATGGTCAGGGCAGGATTATAATGGTTCAGCTGTGGGACCTTAAGAAGTACTGACTGTTCATTGCTAGGACTGGATTATAATGGTTCAGCTGTAAAATCTCAAGATGTACTGACTACATGGTTAGGGCAGGATTATAATAGTTCAGCCGTAGGATCTCAAGATGTACTGACTACATGGTTAGGGCAGGATTATAATGGTTCAGCTGTAGGACCTTAAGAAGTACTGACTGTTCATTGCTAGGACAGGCTTCTAATGGTTCAGCTGTAGGATCTCAAGATGTATTGACTACATGGTTAGGGCAGGATTCTAATGGTTCAGCTGTAGGAACTCAAGACGTAATGACTACATGGTTAGGGCAGGATTCTAATGGTTCAGCTGTAGGATCTTAAGATGTACTGACTGTTCATGGTTACGGCAGGATTCTAATGGTTCAGCTGTAGGACCTTGAGATGTACTGACTACATGGTTAGGGCAGGATTCTAATGGTTCAGCTGTAGGACCTCAATATGTACTGACTACATGGTTAGGGCAGGATTCTAATGGTTCAGCTGTAGGACCTTAAAATGTACTGACTGTTCATGGTTAGGGCAGGATTCTAATGGTTAAGCTGTAGAACCTCAACATGTACCGACTGTTCATTGCGAGGGCAGGATTATAATGGTTCAGCTGTAGGACCTCAAGATGTACTGACTGTTCATTGCAAGGACAGGATTCTAATGGTTCAGCTGTAGGACCTCAACATGTACTGTCTGTACATAGTTAGGGCAGGATTATAATGGTTCAGCTGTAGGACCTAAAGATGTACTGACTGTTCATTGCTAGGGCAGGATTCTAATGGTTCAGCTGTAGGACCTCAACATGTACTGACTGTTCATTGCAAGGACAGGATTCTAATGGTTCAGCTGTAGGACCTTAAGGTGTACTGACTGTTCATTGCTAGGGCAGGATTCTAATGGTTCAGCTGTAGGACCTCAACATGTACTGACTGTACATAGTTAGGGCAGGATTATAATGGTTCAGCTGTAGGACCTCAACATGTGACTGTACATAGTTAGGGCAGGATTCTAATGGTTAAGCTGTAGGACCTCAACATGTACTGACTGTACATAGTTAGGGCAGGATTATAATGGTTCAGCTGTAGGACCTTAAGATGTACTGACTGTTCATTGCTAGGGCAGGATTGTAATGGTTCAGCTGTAGGACCTCAAGATGTACTGACTCTACATAGTTAGGGCAGGATTATAATGGTTCAGCTGTAGGACCTCAAGATGTACTGAATGTTAATGGTTAGGGCAGGATTATAATGGTTCGGCTGTAGGACTTCAAGATGTACTGACTGTTCATTGCTAGGACAGGATTCTAATGGTTCAGCTTTAGGACCTCAAGATGTACTGAATGTTCATGGTTAGGGTAGGATTCTAATGGTTCAGCTGTAGGACCTCAAGATGTGTTGACTGTTCATTGCTAGGGCAGGAATTTAATGGTTCAGTTGTAGGACCTCAAGATGTACTGAATTTTCATGGTTAGGGCAGGATTCTAATGGTTCAACTGTAGGACCTCAAGATGTATGGACTGCTCATTGCTAGGGCAGGATTCTAATGGTTAAGCTGTAGGACCTCAAGATGTACTGACTGTTCATTGCTAGGGCAGGATTCTAATGGTTAAGCTGTAGGACCTCAAGATGTACTGACTGTTCAATGCTAGGGCAGGATTCTAATGGTTCAGCTGTAGGACCTCAAGATGCACTGAATGTTCATGCTTAGGGCAGGATTGCAATGGTTCAGTTGTAGGACCTCAAGATTTAGTGACTGTTCATGGTTAGGGCAGGATTCTAATGGTTCAGCTGTAGGACTTCAAGATGTACTGAATGTTCATGGTTAGGGCGGGATTCTAATGGTTAAGCTGTAGGACCTCAAGATGTAATGACTGTCCATGGTTAGGGCAGGATTCTAATGGTTCAGCTGTAGGACCTCAAGATGTACTGAATGTTCATTGCTAGGGCAAGATTCTAATGATTAAGCTATAGGACCTCAAGATGTAATGACTGTTCAGGGTTAGGGCTCGATTCTAATGGTTCAGCTGTAGGACCTCAAGATGTACTGAATTTTCATGGCTAGGGCAGGATTCTAATGGTTCAGCTGTAGGACCTCAAGATGTACTGACTGTTCATTGCTAGGGCAGGATTCTAATGGTTCAGTTGTAGGACCTATAGGTGTACTGAATATTCATTGCTAGTACAGCATTCTAATGGTTCAGCTACAGGACCTCAAGATGTACTGACTGTTCATTGCAATAGCAGCATTCTAATGGTTCAGTTGTAGGACCTATAGATGTACTGAATATTCATTGCTAAAGCAGCATTCTAATGGTTCAGCTACAGGACCTCAAGATGAACTGAATGTTCATTGTTAGGACAGCATTCTAATTGTTCAGCTCTAGATCCTCAAGATATACTGAATGTTCATTGTTAGCGTAGGATTCTAATTGCTCAGCTTTACGATCTCAAGATATACTGATGTTCATTGTTAGGGCAGGATTCTAATGGCTCAGCTTTGGGATCTCAAGATATACTGAATGTTCATTGTTAGCGCAGGATTCTAATGGCTCAGCTTTAGGATCTCAAGATGTACTGAATGTTCATTGTTGGGGCAGGATTCTAGTGGCTCAGCTTTAGGATCTCAAGATGTACTGAATGTCATTGTTAGCGCAGAATTCTAATTGCTCAACCTTAGGATCTCAAGATATACTGAATGTTCATTGTTAGCGCAGGATTCTAATTGCTCAGATTTAGGATCTCAAGATATACTGAATGTTCATTGTTAGGGCAGGATTTTAATGGCTCAGCTTTAGGATCTCAAGATATACTGAATGTTCATTGTTAGGGCAGGATTTTAATGCCTCATATTTAGAATCTCAAGAGATACTGAATGTTCATTGTTACCGCAGGATTCTAAAGGCTCAGCTTTACGATCTCAAGATGTACTGAATGTTCATTGTTAGCGCAGGATTCTAAGGGCTCAGCTCTAGAACATCAAGATGTACTGAATGTTCATTGTCAGGGCAGGATTCTAATGGCTCAGCTCTAGAACCTTTAGATGTACTGAATGTTCATTGTTAGGACAGGATTCTAATTGTTCAGCTCTAGAACCTCAAGATGCACTGAATGTTCATTGCTAGAACAGGATTCTAATTGTTCAGCTCTAGAACCTCAAGATGTACTGAATGTTCATTGTTAGGACAGCATTCTAATAGTTCAGCTCTAGAACTTCAAGATGTACTGAATGTTCATTGTTAGGGCAGGATTTTAATTGTTCAGCTCTAGAACCTCAAGATATACTGAATGTTCATTGTTAGGACAGGATTCTAATTGTACAGCTCTAGAACCTTTAGATGTACTGAATGTTCATTGTTGGACAGGATTCTAATTGTTCAGCTATAGAACCTCAAGATGTACTGAATGTTCATTGTTAGGACAGGATCCTACTTGTTCAGCTCTAGAACCTCAAGATGTACTGAATGTTCATTGTTAGGACAGGATTCTAATTGTACAGCTCTAGAACCTTTAGATGTACTGAATGTTCATTGTTGGACAGGATTCTAATTGTTCAGCTCTAGAACCTCAAGATGTACTGAATGTTCATTGTTAGGACAGCATCCTACTTGTTCAGCTCTAGAATCTCAAGATGTACTGAATATTCATTGTTAGGGCAGGATTCTAATTGTTCAGCTCAAGAACCTCTAGATGTACTGAATGTTCATTGTTAGGGCAGGATTCTAATTGTTCAGCTCTAGAACCTCAAGATGTACTGAATGTTCATTGTTAGGACAGGATTCTAAATGTTCAGCTCTAGAACCTCAAGATGTACTGAATGTTCATTGTTAGGAAAGGATTCTAATTGTTCAGCTCTAGAACATCAAGATATACTGAATGTTCATTGTTAGGACAGGATTCTAAATGTTCAGCTCTAGAACCTCAAGATATACTGAATGTTCATTGTTAGGACAGGATTCTATGGCTCAGCTCTAGAACCTCAAGATGTACTGAATGTTCATTGTTAGGACCGGATCCTAATTGTTCAGCTCTAGAAACTCAAGATGTACTGAATGTTCATTATCAGGACAGGATTCTAATTGTTCAGCTCTAGAACCTCAAGATGTACTGAACGTTCATTGTTAGGACAGGATTCTAATTGTTCAGCTCTAGAACCTCAAGATGTACTGAATGTTCATTACTTGGACAGGATTCTAATTGTTCAGCTCTAGAACCTCAAGATGTACTGAATGTTCATTGTTAGGACAGCATTCTAATTGTTCAGCTCTAGAACCTCAAGATGTACTGAATGTTCATTGTTAGGGCAGGATTTTAATTGTTCAGCTCTAGATTCTCAAGATTTACTGAATGTTCATTGTTAGGACAGGATTCTAATTGTGCAGCTCTAGACCCTTTGGATGTACTGAATGTTCATTGTTGGACAGGTTTCTAATTGTACAGCTCTAGAACCTCAAAATGTACTGAATGTTCATTGTTAGGACAGGATTCTAATTGTTCAGCTCTAGAACCTCAAGATGTACTGAATGTTCATTGTTAGGGCAGGCTTCTAATGGTTAAGCTGTAGGACCTCAAGATGTAATGACTGTTCATGGTTAGGGCACGATTCTAATGGTTCAGCTGTAGGACCTCAAGATGTACTGAATGTTTATGGTTAGGGCAGGATTCTAATGGTTCAGCTGTAGGACCTCAAGATGTACTGACTGTTCATTGCTAGGGCAGGACTCTAATGGTTCAGTTGTAGTACCTATAGATGTACTGAATATTCATTGCTACCACAGCATTCTAATGGTTCAGCTACAGGACCTCAAGATGTGCTGACTGTTCATTGCAAGGGCAGGATTCTAATGGTTCAGTTGTAGGACCTTATAATGTACTGACTGTTCATTCCTAGGGCAGGATTCTAATAGTTCAGTTGTAGGACCTATAGATGTACTTAATATTCATTGCTAGAGCAGCATTCTAATGGTTCAGCTACAGGACCTCAAGATGTACTGACTGTTCATTGCTAGGTCAGGATTCTAATGGTTCAGTTATAGGACCTATAGATGTACTGAATATTCATCGCTAGAGCAGCATTCTAATGGTTCAGCTACAGTACCTCAAGATGTACTGACTGTTCATTGCTAGGGCAGGATACTAATGGCTCAGTTGTAGGATCTTATAATGAACTGACTGTTCATTGCTAGGGCAGGATTCTAATGGTTCAGTTGTAGGACCTTAAATTGTACTGAATGTTCATTGCTAGGGCAGAATTCGAATTGTTCAGTTGTAGGACATCAAGATGTACTGACTGTTCATTGCTAGGGCAGGATTCTAATGGTTCAACTGTAGGACTTCAAGATGTACTGACTGTTCATTGCTAGGGCAGGATTCTAATGGTTAAGCTGTAGGACCTCAAGATGTCCTGACTGTTCATTGCTAGGGCAGGATTCTAATGGTTAAGCTGTAGGACCTCAAGATGTACTGACTGTTCATTGCTAGGGCAGGATTCTAATGGTTCAGCTGTAGGACCTCAAGATGTACTGAATGTTCATGGTTAGGGCAGGATTCTAATGGTTCAGCTGTAGGACCTCAAGATGTACTGAATGTTAATGGTTAGGGCAGGATTCTAATGGTTCAGTTGTAGGACCTCAAGTTGTAATGACTGTTCATGGTTAGGGCAGGATTCTAATGGTTTAGCTGTAGGACCTCAAGATGTACTGAATGTTCATGGGTAGGGCGGGATTCTAATGGTTAAGCTGTAGGACCTCAAGATGTAATGACTGTTCATTGCTAGGGCAGGATTCTAATGGTTCAGCTGCAGGACCTCAACATGTACTGACTGTTCATGGTTAGGGCAGGATTCTAATGGTTCAGCTGTAGGATCTCAAGATGTGCCGACTGTTCATGGTTAGGACAAAATTATAATGGTTCAGCTGTAGGATCCCAAGATGTACTGACTACATGGTTAGGGCAGGATTATAATGGTTCAGCTGTAGGATCTCAAGATGTACTGACTACATGGTTAGGGCAGGATTATAATGGGTCAGCTGTAGGACCTCAAGATGCACTGACTGTTCATACCTAGTGCAGGATTGTAACGGTTCAACTTCAGGACTTTAAGATGTAATGACTGTTCATGGTTAGGGCAAGATTCTAATGGTTCAACTGTAGGACCTCAGGATGTACTGACTGTTCATTGCTAGGGCAGGATTCTAATGGTTCAGCTGTAGGATCTCAAGATGTACTGAATGTTCGCGTTTGGGGCGGGATTTTATTGGTTAAGCTGTAGGACCTCAAGATGTAATGACTGTTAATGGTTAGGGCAGGATTCTATTGGTTCAGCTGTAGGATCTCAAGATGTAATGACTGTTCATGGTTAGGGCACGATTCTAATGGTTCAGCTGTAGGAACTGAACTTGTACTGACTGTGCATTGCTAGGGCAGGATTCTAATGGTTCAGCTGTAGGACCTCAAGATGTACTGACTGTTCATGGTTAGGGCAGGATTCAAATGGTTCAGCTGTAGGATCTCAAGATGTACCGACTGTTCATGGTTAGGACAAAATTATAATGGTTCAGCTGTAGGATCCCAAGATGTACTGACTACATGGTTAGGGCAGGATTATAATGGTTCAGCTGGAGGATCTCAAGATGTACTGACTACATGGTTAGGGCAGGATTATAATGGTTCAGCTGTAGGACCTTAAGATGTACTGACTGTTCATTGCTACGACAGGATTCTAGTGGTTCAGCTGTAGGATCTCAAGATGTACTGACTACATGGTTAGGGAAGGATTCTAATGGTTCAGCTGTAGGATCTCAAGATGTACTGACTACATGGTTAGGGCAGGATTCCAATGGTTCAGCTGTAGGAAATTAATATGTACCTACTATTCATGGTTAGGGCAGGATTCTAATGGTTAAGCTGTAGGACCTCAAGATGTACTGACTGTTCATTGCGAGGGCAGGATTATAATGGTTCAGCTGTAGGTCCTCAAGATGTACTGACGGTTCATTGCAAGGACAGGATTCTAATGGTTAAGCTGAAGGACCTTCAGATGTACTGACTGTTCATTGCAAGGGCAGGATTGTAATGGTTCAGCTGTAGGACCTCAAGATGTACTAACTGTACAAGGTTAGGGCAGGATTATAATGTTTCAGCTGTAGAACCTCAAGATGTACTGAATGTTCATGGTTAGGGCAGGATTCTAATAGTTCAGCTGTAGGACCTCAAGTTGACCTACTATTCATGGTTAGGGCAGGATTCTAATGGTTAAGCTGTAGGACCTCAAGATGTACTGACTGTTCATTGCGAGGGCAGGATTATAATGGTTCAGCTGTAGGTCCTCAAGATGTACTGACGGTTCATTGCAAGGACAGGATTCTAATGGTTCAGCTGTAGGACCTTAAGATGTACTGACTGTTCATTGCTAGGGCAGGATTCTAATGGTTCAGCTGTAGGACCTCAACATGTACTGAGCGTGCATAGTTAGGGCAGGATTATACTGGTTTAGCTGTAGGTCCTCAAGATGTACTGACTGTTCATTGCTACGACAGGATTCTAGTGGTTCAGCTTTAGGACCTCAACATGTACAGACTGTACATAGTTAGGGCAGGATTATAATGGTTCAGCTGTAGGACCTCAACATGTGCTGACTGTACATAGTTAGGGCAGAATTCTAATGGTTAAGCTGAAGGACCTTAAGATGTACTGACTGTTCATTGCAAGGGCAGGATTGTAATGGTTCAGCTGTAGGACCTCAAGATGTACTAACTGTACAAGGTTAGGGCAGGATTATAATGTTTCAGCTGTAGAACCTCAAGATGTACTGAATGTTCATGGTTAGGGCAGGATTCTAATAGTTCAGCTGTAGGACCTCAAGTTGTACTGACTGTTCATTGCTAGGACAGGATTCTAATGGTTCAGCTGTAGGACCTCAAGTTGTACTGACTGTTCATTGCTAGGGCAGGATTCTAATGGTTCAGCCGTAGGACCTCAAGATGTACTGACTGTTCATGGTTAGGGCAGGATTCTAATAGTTCAGCTGTAGGACCTCAAGATATACTGACTGTTTAAGGTTAGGGCAGGATTCTAATGGTTCAGCTGTAGGACCTCAAGATGTACTGACTGTTCATTGCTCGGGCAGGATTCTAATGGTTCAGCCCTAGGACCCCAAGATGTAAAGACTGTTCATTGCTAGGGCAGGAATTTAATGGTTCAGTTGTAGGACCTCAAGATGTACTGAATGTTCATGGTTAGGGCAGGATTCTAATGGTTCAGCTGTA
This sequence comes from Deroplatys truncata, assembly GCA_030765065.1. Classification (NCBI taxonomy): domain Eukaryota; kingdom Metazoa; phylum Arthropoda; class Insecta; order Mantodea; family Mantidae; genus Deroplatys; species Deroplatys truncata. The sequence continues at coordinate 4,088,581 of CM060981.1, read as the reverse complement.
GGACCTTAAGATGTACTGACTGTTCATTGCCAGGGCAGGAATTTAATGGTTCAGTTGTAGGACCTCAAGATGTACTGAATGTTCATGGTTAGGGCAGGATTCTAATGGTTCAGCTGTAGGACCTTAAGATGTACTGACCGTTCATTGCTAGAGCAGGAATTTAATGGTTCAGTTGTAGGACCTCAAGATGTACTGAATGTTCATGGTTAGGGCAGGATTCTAATGCCTCCACTGTAGGACCTAGAGATGTACTGACGTTTCATTGCTAGGGCAGCATTCTAATGGTTAAGCTGTAGGACCTCAAGATGTACTGACTGTTCATTGCTAGGGCAGGATTCTAATGGTTAAGCTGTAGGACCTCAAGATGTCCTGACTGTTCATTGCTAGGTCAGGATTCTAATGGTTAAGCTGTAGGACCTCAAGATGTACTGACTGTTCATTGCTAGGGCAGGATTCTAATGGTTCAGCTGTAGGACCTCAAGATGTACTGAATGTTCATGGTTAGGGCAGGATTCTAATGGTTCAGCTGTAGGACCTCAAGATGTACTGAATGTTCATGGTTAGGGCAGGATTCTAATGGTTCAGTTGTAGTACCTATAGATGTACTGAATATTCATTGCTAGAAAGCATTCTAATGGTTCAGCTACAGGACCTCAAGATGTACTGACTGTTCATTGCAAGGGGCAGGATTCTAATGGTTCAGTTGTAGGACCTTATAATGTACTGACTGTTCATTCCTAGGGCAGGATTCTAATGGTTCAGTTGTAGGACCTATATATGTACTTAATATTCATTGCTAGAGCAGCATTCTAATGGTTCAGCTACAGGACCTCAAGATGTACTGACTGTTCATTGCTAGGGCAGGATTCTAATGGTTCAGTTGTAGGACCTATATATGTACTGAATATTCATTGCTAGAGCAGCATTCTAATGGTTCAGCTACAGTACCTCAAGATGTACTGACTGTTCATTGCTAGGGCAGGATACTAATGGCTCAGTTGTAGGATCTTATAATGAACTGACTGTTCATTGCTAGGGCAGGCTTCTAATGGTTCAGTTGTAGGACCTTAAATTGTACTGAATGTTTATTGCTAGGGCAGGATTCGAATTGTTGAGTTGTAGGACATCAAGATGTACTGAATGTTTATTGCTAGGGCTGGATTCTAATAGTTCAGTTGTAGGACTTCAAGATGTACTGACTGTTCATTGCTAGGGCAGGATTCCAATAGTTCAGTTGTAGGACCTTAAGATGTACTGACTGTTTATTGCTAGGGCAGGATTCTAATAGTTCAGTTGTAGGACCTCAAGATGTACTGACTGTTCATTGCCAGGGCAGGATTCTAATAGGTCAGTTGTAGGACCGCAAGATGTACTGACTGCTCAATGCTAGGGCAGAATTCTAATGGCTCAGTTGTAGGACCTCAAGATGTATTGAATGCTGATGGCTTGGGCAGGATTCTAATGGTTCAGTTGTAGGACCTCAAGGTATACTGAATGTTCATTGCTAAGGTAGATTCTAATGGTTCAGTGTTAGGTCCTCAAGATGCATTGAATGTACATTGCTAGGGACAGGATTCTAATGGTCAGCCCTAGGACCTCAAGATGTACTTAATGATCATTGCCTGGGCAGGATTCTAGTGATTCAGCTGTAAGACCTCAAGATGTACTGAATATTCATTGCTAGGGCAGGATTCTAATGGTTCAGCTGTAAGACCTCAAGATCTACTGAATATTCATTGCTAGGGCAGGATTCTAATGGTTAAGCTGTAGGACCTCAAGATGTACTGACTGTTCATTGCTAGGGCAGGATTCTAATGGTTAAGCTGTAGGACCTCAAGATGTACTGACTGTTCAATGCTAGGGCAGGATTCTAATGGTTCAGCTGTAGGACCTCAAGATGCACTGAATGTTCATGCTTAGGGCAGGATTGCAATGGTTCAGTTGTAGGACCTCAAGATGTAGTGACTGTTCATGGTTAGGGCAGGATTCTAATGGTTCAGCTGTAGGACTTCAAGATGTACTGAATGTTCATGGTTAGGGCGGGATATTAATGGTTCAGCTGTAGGACCTCAAGATGTACTGAATGTTCATTGCTAGGGCAAGATTCTAATGGTTAAGCTATAGGACCTCAAGATGTAATGACTGTTCAGGGTGAGGGCACGATTCTAATGGTTCAGCTGTAGGACCTCAAGATGTACTGAATTTTCATGGCTAGGGCAGGGATCTAATGGTTCAGCTGTAGGACCTCAAGATGTACTGACTGTTAATTGCTAGGGCAGGATTCTAATGGTTCAGTTGTAGGACCTATAGGTGTACTGAATATTCATTGCTAGTACAGCATTCTAATGGCTCAGCTACAGGACCTCAAGATGTACTGACTGTTCATTGCAAGCGCAGGATTCTATTGGTTCAGTTGTAGGACCTTATAATGTACTGACTGATCATTCCTAGGGCAGGATTCTAATGGTTCAGTTGTAGGACCTCAAGATGAACTGAATGTTCATTGTTAGGACAGCATTCTAATTGTTCAGCTCTAGATCCTCAAGATATACTGAATGTTCATTGTTAGCGTAGGATTCTAATTGCTCAGCTTTAGGATCTCAAGATATACTGATGTTCATTGTTAGGGCAGGATTCTAATGGCTCAGCTTTGGGATCTCAAGATATACTGAATGTTCATTGTTAGCGCAGGATTCTAATGGCTCAGCTTTAGGATCTCAAGATGTACTGAATGTTCATTGTTGGGGCAGGATTCTAGTGGCTCAGCTTTAGGATCTCAAGATGTACTGAATGTCATTGTTAGCGCAGAATTCTAATTGCTCAACCTTAGGATCTAAAGATATACTGAATGTTCATTGTTAGCGCAGGATTCTAATTGCTCAGCTTTAGGATCTCAAGATATACTGAATGTTCATTGTTAGGGCAGGATTTTAATGGCTCAGCTTTAGGATCTCAAGATATACTGAATGTTCATTGTTAGGGCAGGATTTTAATGCCTCATATTTAGAATCTCAAGAGATACTGAATGTTCATTGTTACCGCAGGATTCTAAAGGCTCAGCTTTACGATCTCAAGATGTACTGAATGTTCATTGTTAGCGCAGGATTCTAATGGCTCAGCTCTAGAACCTTTAGATGTACTGAATGTTCATTGTTAGGACAGGATTCTAATTGTTCAGCTCTAGAACCTCAAGATGCACTGAATGTTCATTGCTAGAACAGGATTCTAATTGTTCAGCTCTAGAACCTCAAGATGTACTGAATGTTCATTGTTAGGACAGCATTCTAATAGTTCAGCTCTAGAACTTCAAGATGTACTGAATGTTCATTGTTAGGGCAGGATTTTAATTGTTCAGCTCTAGAACCTCAAGATATACTGAATGTTCATTGTTAGGACAGGATTCTAATTGTACAGCTCTAGAACCTTTAGATGTACTGAATGTTCATTGTTGGACAGGATTCTAATTGTTCAGCTATAGAACCTCAAGATGTACTGAATGTCCATTGTTAGGACAGGATCCTACTTGTTCAGCTCTAGAACATCAAGATGTACTGAATGTTCATTGTTAGGACAGGATTCTAATTGTACAGCTCTAGAACCTTTAGATGTACTGAATGTTCATTGTTGGACAGGATTCTAATTGTTCAGGTCTAGCACCTCAAGATGTACTGAATGTTCATTGTTAGGACAGGATCCTACTTGTTCAGCTCTAGAATCTCAAGATGTACTGAATGTTCATTGTTAGGGCAGGATTCTAATTGTTCAGCTCTAGAACCTCTAGATGTACTGAATGTTCATTGTTAGGGCAGGATTCTAATTGTTCAGCTCTAGAACCTCAAGATGTACTGAATGTTCATTGTTAGGACAGGATTCTAAATGTTCAGCTCTAGAACCTCAAGATGTACTGAATGTTCATTGTTAGGAAAGGATTCTAATTGTTCAGCTCTAGAACCTCAAGATATACTGAATGTTCATTGTTAGGACAGGATTCTAAATGTTCAGCTCTAGAACCTCAAGATATACTGAATGTTCATTGTTAGGACAGGATTCTATGGCTCAGCTCTAGAACCTCAAGATGTACTGAATGTTCATTGTTAGGACCGGATCCTAATTGTTCGGCTCTAGAAACTCAAGATGTACTGAATGTTCATTATCAGGACAGGATTCTAATTGTTCAGCTCTAGAACCTCAAGATGTACTGAACGTTCATTGTTAGGACAGGATTCTAATTGTTCAGCTCTAGAACCTCAAGATGTACTGAATGTTCATTGCTTGGACAGGATTCTAATTGTTCAGCTCTAGAACCTCAAGATGTACTGAATGTTCATTGTTAGGACAGCATTCTAATTGTTCAGCTCTAGAACCTCAAGATGTACTGAATGTTCATTGTTAGGGCAGGATTTTAATTGTTCAGCTCTAGATTCTCAAGATTTACTGAATGTTCATTGTTAGGACAGGATTCTAATTTTGCAGCTCTAGACCCTTTGGATGTACTGAATGTTCATTGTTGGACAGGTTTCTAATTGTACAGCTCTAGAACCTCAAAATGTACTGAATGTTCATTGTTAGGACAGGATTCTAATTGTTCAGCTCTAGAACCTCAAGATGTACTGAATGTTCATTGTTAGGGCAGGATTCTAATGGCTCAGATTTAGGATCTCAAGATATACTGAATGTTCATTGTTAGGGCAGGCTTCTAATGGTTAAGCTGTAGGACCTCAAGATGTAATGACTGTTCATGGTTAGGGCACGATTCTAATGGTTCAGCTGTAGGACCTCAAGATGTACTGAATGTTTATGGTTAGGGCAGGATTCTAATGGTTCAGCTGTAGGACCTCAAGATGTACTGACTGTTCATTGCTAGGGCAGGACTCTAATGGTTCAGTTGTAGTACCTATAGATGTACTGAATATTCATTGCTAGCACAGCATTCTAATGGTTCAGCTACAGGACCTCAAGATGTGCTGACTGTTCATTGCAAGGGCAGGATTCTAATGGTTCAGTTGTAGGACCTTATAATGTACTGACTGTTCATTCCTAGGGCAGGATTCTAATAGTTCAGTTGTAGGACCTATATATGTACTGACTGTACATAGTTAGGGCAGGATTATAATGGTTCAGCTACGGGACCTCAAGATGTACTGACTGTTCATTGCTAGGGCAGGATTCTAATGGTTCAGTTATAGGACCTAAAGATGTACTGAATATTCATTGCTAGAGCAGCATTCTAATGGTTCAGCTACAGTACCTCAAGATGTACTGACTGTTCATTGCAAGGGCAGGATACTAATGGCTCAGTTGTAGGATCTTATAATGAACTGACTGTTCATTGCTAGGGCAGGATTCTAATGGTTCAGTTGTAGGACCTTAAATTGTACTGAATGTTCATTGCTAGGGCAGAATTCGAATTGTTCAGTTGTAGGACATCAAGATGTACTGACTGTTCATTGCTAGGGCAGGATTCTAATGGTTCAACTGTAGGACTTCAAGATGTACTGACTGTTCATTGCTAGGGCAGGATTCTAATGGTTAAGCTGTAGGACCTCAAGATGTTCTGACTGTTCATTGCTAGGGCAGGATTCTAATGGTTAAGCTGTAGGACCTCAAGATGTACTGACTGTTCATTGCTAGGGCAGGATTCTAATGGTTCAGCTGTAGGACCTCAAGATGTACTGAACGTTCATGGTTAGGGCAGGATTCTAATGGTTCAGCTGTAGGACATCAAGATGTACTGAATGTTCATGGTTAGGGCAGGATTCTAATGGTTCAGTTGTAGGACCTCAAGTTGTAATGACTGCTCATGGTTAGGGCAGGATTCTAATGGTTCAGTTGTAGGACCTCAAGTTGTAATGACTGCTCATGGTTAGGGCAGGATTCTAATGGTTCAGCTGTAGGACCTCAAGATGTACTGAATGTTCATGGGTGGGGCGGGATTCTAATGGTTAAGCTGTAGGACCTCAAGATGTAATGACTGTTCATTGCTAGGGCAGGATTCTAATGGTTCAGCTGTAGGACCTCAACATGTACTGACTGTTCATGGTTAGGGCAGGATTCTAATGGTTCAGCTGTAGGATCTCAAGATGTACCGACTGTTCATGGTTAGGACAAAATTATAATGGTTCAGCTGTAGGATCCCAAGATGTACTGACTACATGGTTAGGGCAGGATTATAATGGTTCAGCTGTAGGATCTCAAGATGTACTGACTACATGGTTAGGGCAGGATTATAATGGGTCAGCATTAGGACCTCAAGATGCACTGACTGTTCATTCCTAGTGCAGGATTGTAACGGTTCAACTTCAGGACTTTAAGATGTAATCACTGTTCATGGTTAGGGCAAGATTCTAATGGTTCAACTGTAGGACCTCAAGATGTACTGACTGTTCATTGCTAGGGCAGGATTCTAATGGTTCAGCTGTAGGATCTCAAGATGTACTGAATGTTCATGTTTGGGGCGGGATTTTATTGGTTAAGCTGTAGGACCTCAAGATGTAATGACTGTTAATGGTTAGGGCAGGATTCTATTGGTTCAGCTGTAGGACCTCAAGATGTACTGAATGTTCATTGCTAGGGCAGGATTCTAATGGTTCAGCTGTAGGACCTTAAGATGTACTGATGTTCATTGCTACGACAGGATTCTAATGGTTCAGCTGTAGGATCTCAAGATGTACTGACTACATGGTTAGGGCAGGATTATAATGGTTAAGCTGTAGGATCTCAAGATGTATTGACTACATGGTTAGGGCAGGATTCTAATGGTTCAGCTGTAGGATCTCAAGACATAATGACTACATGGTTAGGGCAGGATTCTAATGGTTCAGCTGTAGGACCTCAAGATGTACTGACTACATGCTTAGGGCAGAACTATAATGGTTCAGCTGTAGGACCTAAAGATGTACTGACTGTTCATTGCTAGGGCAGGATTGTAATGGTTCAGCTGTAGGACCTCAACATGTACTGACTGTTCATTGCAAGGACAGGATTCTAATGGTTCAGCTGTAGGACCTTAAGATGTAATGACTGTTCATTGCTAGGGCAGGATTCTAATGGTTCAGCTGTAGGACCTCAACATGTACTGACTGTACATAGTTAGGGCAGGATTATAATGGTTCAGCTGTAGGACCTCAAGATGTACTGACTGTTCATTGATAGGGCAGGATTCTAATGGTTCAGCTGTAGGGCCTCAACATGTACTGACTGTACATAGTTAGGGCAGGATTATAATGGTTCAGCTGTAGGACCTTAAGATGTACTGACTGTTCATTGCTAAGGCAGGATTGTAATGGTTCAGCTGTAGGACCTCAAGGTGTACTGACTGTACATAGTTAGGGCAGGATTATAATGGTTCAGCTGTAGGTCCTCAAGATGTATTGAATGTTAATGGTTAGGGCAGGATTCTAATGGTTCAGCTGTAGGACCTCACGTTGTACTGACTGTTCATTGCTAGGACAGCATTCTAATGGTTCAGCTTTAGGACCTCAAAATGTACTGACTACATGGTTAGGGCAGGATTATAATGGTTCAGCTGTAGGACCTTAAGAAGTACTGACTACATAGTTAGGGCAGGATTATAATGGTTCAGCTGTAGGATCTCAAGATGTACTGACTACATGGTTAGGGCAGGATTATAATGGTTCAGCTGTAGGATCTCAAGATGTACTGACTACATGGTCAGGGCAGGATTATAATGGTTCAGCTGTAGGACCTTAAGAAGTACTGACTGTTCATTGCTAGGACTGGATTATAATGGTTCAGCTGTAGGATCTCAAGATGTACTGACTACATGGTTAGGGCAGGATTATAATGGTTCAGCTGTAGGATCTCAAGATGTACTGACTACATGGTTAGGGCAGGATTATAATGGTTCAGCTGTAGGACCTTAAGAAGTACTGACTGTTCATTGCTAGGACAGGCTTCTAATGGTTCAGCTGTAGGATCTCAAGATGTATTGACTACATGGTTATGGCAGGATTCTAATGGTTAAGCTGTAGGAACTCAAGACGTAATGACTACATGGTTAGGGCAGGATTCTAATGGTTCAGCTGTAGGATCTTAAGATGTACTGACTGTTCATGGTTAGGGCAGGATTCTAATGGTTCAGCTGTAGGACCTTGAGATGTACTGACTACATGGTTAGGGCTGGATTCTAATGGTTCAGCTGTAGGACCTCAAGATGTACTGACTACATGGTTAGGGCAGGATTCTAATGGTTCAGCTGTAGGACCTTAAGATGTACTGACTGTTCATGGTTAGGGCAGGATTCTAATGGTTAAGCTGTAGAACCTCAACATGTACCGGCTGTTCATTGCGAGGGCAGGATTATAATGGTTCAGCTGTAGGACCTCAAGATGTACTGACTGTTCATTGCAAGGACAGGATTCTAATGGTTCAGCTGTAGGACCTCAACATGTACTGTCTGTACATAGTTAGGGCAGGATTATAATGGTTCAGCTGTAGGACCTCAAGATGTACTGACTGTTCATTGCTAGGGCAGGATTCTAATGGTTCAGCTGTAGGACCTCAAGATGTACTGAATGTTCATGGTTAGGGCAGGATTCTAATGGTTCAGTTGTAGGACCTCAAGATTTAATAACTGTTCATGGTTAGTGCAGGATTCTAATGGTTCAGCTGTAGGACCTCAAGATCTACTGACTGTTCATTGCTAGGGCAGGATTCTAATGGTTCAGCTGTAGGACCTCAAGATGTACTGAATGTTCATGGTTAGGGAAGGATTCTAATGGTTCAGCTGTAGGACCTCAAGATGTACTGACTGTTCATTGTTAGGGCAGGATTCTAATGGTTCAGCTGTAGGACCTCAAAATGTACTTACTGTACATTGTTAGGGCAGGATTCTAATGGTTCAGCTGTAGGATCTCAAGAAGTACTGACTGTTCATTGCTAGGGCAGGATTCTAATGGTTCAGCTGTAGGACCTCAAGATGTAATGACTGCACATTGCTAGGGCAGGATTCTAATGGTTCAGATGTAGGACCTCAAGATGTACTAACTGTTCATTGTTAGGGCAGGATTCTAATGGTTCAGATGTAGGACCTCAAGATGTACTGAATGTTCATTGTTAGGGCAGGATTCTAATGGTTCAGCTATAGGACCACAAGATGAACTGACTGTTTATGGTTAGGGCAGGAATCTAATGGTTCAGCTATAGGACCTCAAAATGCACTGACTGTTCATTGTTAGGGCAGGATTCTAATGGTTCAGCTGTAGGATCTCAAGATGTACTAACTGTTCATTGTTAGGGCAGGATTCTAATGGTTCAGATGTAGGACCTCAAGATGTACTGACTGTTCATTGTTAGGGCAGGATTCTAATGGTTCAGCTGTAGGACCTCAAAATGTACTTACTGTACATTGTTAGGGCAGGATTCTAATGGATCAGCTGTAGGATCTCAAGAAGTACTGACTGTTCATTGCTAGGGCAGGATTCTAATGGTTCAGCTGTAGGACCTCAACATGTACTGACTGTTCATTGCTAGGGAAGGATTCTAATGGTTCAGCTGTAGGACCTTAAGATGTATTGACTGTTCATTGCTAAGGCGGGATTCTAATGGTTCAGCTGTAGGACCTCAAGATGTACTGACTGTTCATGTTTAGGGCATGATTCTAATGGTTCAGCTGTAGGACCATAAGATGTACTGACTGTTCATTGCTAAGGCAGGATTCTAATGGTTCAGCTATAGGACCTCAAGATGTACTGACTGTTCATTGCTAGGGCAGGATTCTAATGGTTCAGCATTAGGACCTCAATATGTACTGAATATTCATTGCTAGGGCAGGATTCTAATGGTTCAGCTGTAAGACCAAAAGATGTACTGACTGTTCATTGCTAGGGCAGGTTTCTAATGGTTCAGCTGTAGGACCTCAAGATGTACTGAATGTTCATTGTTAGGGCAGGATTCTAATGGTTCAGCTGTAGGACCTCAAGATGTACTGACTGTTCATTGTTAGGGCAGGATTCTAATGGTTCAGCTGTAGGACCTCAAAATGTACTGACTGTTCATTGTTAGGGCAGGATTCTAATGGTTCAGCTGTAGGACCTCAAGATGTACTGACTGTTCATTGTTAGGGCGGGATTCTAATGTTCAGCTGTAGGACCTCAAAATGTACTGACTGTTCATTGCTAGGGCAGGATTCTAATGGTTCAGCTGTAGGACCTCAAGATGTACTGACTGTTCATTGTTAGGGCAGGATTCTAATGGTTCAGCTGTAGGACCTCAAGATGTACAGACTGTTCATTGTTAGGGCAGGATTCTAATGGTTCAGCTGTAGGACCTCAACATGTACTGACTGTTCATTGCTAGGGAGGGATTCTAATGGTTCAGCTGTAGGACCTCAAGATGTAATGACTGCACATTGCTAGGGCAGGATTCTAATGGTTCAGATGTAGGACCTCAAGATGTACTAACTGTTCAGTATTAGGGCAGGATTCTAATGGTTCAGATGTAGGACCTCAAAATGTACTGAATGTTCATTGTTAGGGTAGGATTCTAATGGTTCAGCTATAGGACCACAAGATGTACTGACTGTTTATGGTTAGGGCAGGAAACTAATGGTTCAGCTATAGGACCTCAAAATACACTGACTGTTCATTGTTAGGGCAGGATTCTAATGGTTCAGCTGTAGGACCTCAAGATGTACTGACTGTTAATTGTTAGGGTAGGATTCTAATGGTTCAGCTGTAGGACCTCAAAATGTACTGACTGTTCATGGTTAGGGCAGCATTCTAATGGTACAGCTATAGGACCTCAAGATGTACTGACTGTATATGGTTAGGGCAGGATTCTAATGGTACAGCTGTAGGACCTCAAGATGTACTGACTGTTTATGGTTAGGGCAGGATTCTAATTGTTCAGCTGTAGGACCTCAAGATGTACTGACGGTTCATTGCTAGGGCAGGATTCTAATGGTTCAGCTGTAGGACCTCAACATATACTGAGTGTACATAGTTAAGGCATGATTCTAATGGTTCAGCTGTAGGACCTTAAGATGTACTGACTGTTTATGGTTAGGGCAGGATTCTAATGGTTCAGTGTAGGACCTCAAGATGTACTGACTGTTCATGTTTAGGGCATGATTCTAATGGTTCAGCTGTAGGACCTCAACATGTACTGACTGTTCATGGTTAGGGCAGGATTCTAATGGTTCAGCTGTAGGATCTCAAGATGTACCGACTGTTCATGGGTAGGACAAAATTATAATGGTTCAGCTGTAGGATCCCAAGATGTACTGACTACATGGTTAGGGCAGGATTCTAATGGTTCAGCTGTAGGACCTTGAGATGTACTGACTACATGGTTAGGGTAGGATTCTAATGGTTCAGCTGTAGGACCTCAAGATGTACTGACTACATGGTTAGGGCAGGATTCTAATGGTTCAGCTCTAGGACCTTAAGATGTACTGACTGTTCATGGTTAGGGCAGGATTCTAATGGTTAAGCTGTAGAACCTCAACATGTACCGACTGTTCATTGCGAGGGCAGGATTATAATGGTTCAGCTGTAGGACCTCAAGATGTACTGACTGTTCATTGCAAGGACAGGATTCTAATGGTTCAGCTGTAGGACCTCAACATGTACTGTCTGTACATAGTTAGGGCAGGATTCTAATGGTTCAGCTGTAGGACCTAAAGATGTACTGACTGTTCATTGCTAGGGCAGGATTCTAATGGTTCAGCTGTAGGACCTCAACATGTACTGACTTTTCATTGCAAGGACAGGATTCTAATGGTTCAGCTGTAGGACGTTAAGATGTACTGACTGTTCATTGCTAGGGCAGGATTCTAATGGTTCAGTTGTAGGACCTCAACATGTACTGACTGTACATAGTTAGGGCAGGATAATAATGGTTCAGCTGTAGGACCTCAAGATGTACTGACTGTTCATTGCTAGGGCAGGATTCTAATGGTTCAGCTGTAGGACCTCAACATGTACTGACTGTACATAGTTAGGGCAGGATTATAATGGTTCAGCTGTAGGACCTTAACATGTGACTGTACATAGTTAGGGCAGGATTCTAATGGTTAAGCTGTAGGACCTCAACATGTACTGACTGTACATAGTTAGGGCAGGATTCAATTGGTTCAGCTGTAGGACCTCAAGATGTACTGAATGTTCATGGTTAGGGCGTGATTCTAATGGTTAAGTTTAGGACCTCAAGATGTAATGACTGTTCATGGTTAGGGCAGGATTCAAATGGATTCAGCTGTAGGACCTTAAGATATACTGAATGTTTATTGCTAGGGCAGGACTCTAATGGTTAAGCTGTAGGACCTCAAGATGTACTGACTGTTCATGGTTAAGGCAGGATTCTAATGGTTCAGCTGTAGGACTTGAAGATGTACTGACTGTTCATGGTTAGGGCAGGATTCTAATGTTTCAGCTGTAGGACCTCAAGATGTACTGACTGTTCATGGTTAGGACAGGATTATAATGGTACAGTTGTAGGATTTCAAGATGTACTGACTACATGGTTAGGGCAGGATTATAATGGTTGAGCTGTAGGATCTCAAGATGTACTGACTACATGGTTAGGGCAGGATTATAATGGTTCAGCTATAGGACCTCAAGATGTACTGACTGTTTATGGTTAGGGCAGGATTCTAATGGTTCAGCTGTAGGCCTCAAGATGTACTGACTGTTCATTGCTAGGGCAGGATTCTAATGGTTCAGCTGTAGGACCTAAGATGTACTGACTGTTCATTACTAGGGCAGGACTTTAATGGTTCAGTTGTAGGACCTCAAGATGTACTGAAGGTTCATGGTTAGGGCAGGATTCTAATGGTTCAACTGTAGGACGTCAAGATGTACTGACTGTTCATTGCTAGGGCAGGATTCTAATGGTTAGGCTGTAGGACCTCAAGATGCACTGACTGTTCATTGCTAGAGTAGGATTCTAATGGTTAAGCTGTAGAACCTCAAGAGGTACTCACTGTTCATTGCTAGGGCAGGATTCTAATGGTTCAGCTGTAGGACCTCAAGATGTACTGACTGTTCATAGTTAGGGAAGGATTCTAATGGTTCAGCTGCAGGACCTCACGATGTACTGACTACATGGTTAGGGCAGGATTCTAATGGTTCAGCTGTAGGACCTCAAGATGTACTGACTGTTCATTGCGAGGGCAGGATTATAATGGTTCAGCTGTAGGACCTCAAGATGTACTGACTCTTCATTGCAAGGACAGGATTCTAATGGTTCAGCTGTAGGACCTTAAGTTGTACTGACTGTTCATTGCTAGGCTAGGATTCTAATGGTTCAGCTGTAGGACCTCAAGATGTACTGATTGTTCATGGTTAGAGCAGGATTCTAATGGTTCAGCTATAGGACTTCAAGATGTACTGACTGTTGATGGTTAGGGCAGGATTCTAATGGTTCAGCTGTATGCCCTCAAGATGTACTGACTGTTCATGGTTAGCGCAGGATTCTAATGGTTCGGCTGTAGGACCTCCAGATGTACTGACTGTTTATGGTTAGGGCAGGATTCTAATGGTTCAGTGTAGGACCTCAAGATGTACTGACTGTTCATTGCTAGGGAAGGATTCTAATGGTTCAGCTGTAGGACCTCAAGATGTACTGACTGTTCATTGCTAGGGCAGGAATTTATTGGTTCAGTTGTAGGACCTCAAGATGTACTGAATGTTCATGGTTAGGGCAGGATTCTAATGGTTCAGCTGTAGGACCTGAAGATGTACTGACTGTTCATTGCTAGGGCAGGAATTTAATGGTTCAGTTGTGGGACCTCAAGATGTACTGAATGTTCATGGTTAGGGCAGGATTCTAATGGTTCAAATGTAGGACCTCAAGATGTCCTGAATTTCATTGCTAGGGCAGGATTCTAATGGTTCAGCTGTAGGACCTCAAGATGTACTGAATGTTCATGGTTAGGGCAGGATTGTAATGGTTCAGTTGTAGGACCTCAAGATGTAATAACTGTTCATGGTTAGTGCAGGATTCTAATGGTTCAGCTGTAGGACCTCAAGATGTACTGACTGTTCATTGCTAGGGCAGGATTCTAATGGTTCAGCTGTAGGACCTCAAGATGTACTGAATGTTCGTGGTTAGGGCAGGATTCTAATGGTTCAGCTGTAGGACCTCAAGATGTACTGACTGTTCATTGTTAGGGCAGGATTCTAATGGTTCAGCTGTAGGACCTCAAAATGTACTTACTGTACATTGTTAGGGCAGGATTCTAATGGTTCAGCTGTAGGACCTCAACATGTACTGACTGTTCATTGCTAGGGAAGGATTCTAATGGTTCAGCTGTAGGACCTCAAGATGTAATGACTGCACATAGCTAGGGCAGGATTCTAATGGTTCAGATGTAGGACCTCAAGATGTACTAACTGTTCATTGTTAAGGCAGGATTCTAATGGTTCAGATGTAGGACCTCAAGATGTACTGAATGTTCATTGTTAGGGCAGGATTCTAATGGTTCAGCTATAGGACCACAAGATGTACTGACTGTTTATGGTTAGGGCAGGAATCTAATGGTTCAGCTATAGGACCTCAAAATGCACTGACAGTTCATTGTTAGGGCAGGATTCTAATGGTTCAGCTGTAGGACCTCAAGATGTACTAACTGTTCATTGTTAGGGCAGGATTCTAATGGTTCAGATGTAGCACCTCAAAATGTACTGACTGTTCATGGTTTAGGCAGCATTCTAATGCTACAGCTATAGGACCTCAAGATGTACTAACTGTTTATGGTTAGGGCAGGATTCTAATGGTTCAGCTGTAGGACCTCAAGATCTACTGACTGTTTATGGTTAGGGCAGGATTCTAATTGTTCAGCTGTAGGACCTGAAGATGTACTGACGGTTCGTTGCTAGGGCAGGATTCTAATGGTTCAGCTGTAGGACCTCAACATGTACTGACTGTACATAGTTAGGGCAGGATTCTAATGGTTCAGCTGTAGGACCTTAAGATGTACTGACTGATCATTGCTAAGGCGGGATTCTAATGGTTCAGCTGTAGGACCTCAAGATGTACTGACTGTTCATGGTTAGGGCAGGATTCTAATGGTTCAGCTATAGGACCTCAAGATGTACTGACTGTTCATTGCTAGGGCCGGATTCTAATGGTTCAGCTGTAGGACCTCAATATGTACTGACTATTCATTGCTAGGGCAGGATTCTAATGGTTCAGCTGTAGGACCTCAAGATGTACTGACTGTTCATTGTTAGGGCAGGATTCTAATGGTTCAGCTGTAGGACCTCAAAATGTACTGACTGTTCATTGTTAGGGCAGGATTCTAATGGTTCAGCTGTAGGACCTCAAGATGTACTGACTGTTCATTGTTAGGGCAGGATTCTAATGGTTCAGCTGTAGGACCTCAAAATGTACTTACTGTACATTGTTAGGGCAGGATTCTAATGGTTCAGCTGTAGGATCTCAAGATGTACTGACTGTTCATTGCTAGGGCAGGATTCCAATGGATCAGCTGTAGGACCTCAACATGTACTGACTGTTTATTGCTAGGGAAGGATTCTAATGGTTCAGCTGTAGGACCTCAAGATGTAATGACTGCACATTGCTAGGGCAGGATTCTAATGGTTCAGATGTAGGACCTCAAGATGTACTAACTGTTCATTGTTAGGGCAGGATTCTAATGGTTCAGATGTAGGACCTCAAAATGTACTGACTGTTCATGGTTAGGGCAGCATTCTAATGGTACAGCTATAGGACCTCAAGATGTACTGATTTTTATGGTTAGGGCAGGATTCTAATGGTACAGCTGTAGGACCTCAAGATGTACTGACTGTTTATGGTTAGGGCAGGATTCTAATTGTTCAGCTGTAGGACCTCAAGATGTACTGACGGTTCATTGCTAGGGCAGGATTCTAATGGTTCAGCTGTAGGACCTCAACATGTACTGAGTGTACATAGTTAGGGCAGGATTCTAATGGTTCAGCTGTAGGACCTTAAGATGTACTGACTGTTCATTGCTAAGGCGGGATTCTAATGGTTCAGCTGTAGGACCTCAAGATGTACTGACTGTTTATGTTTAGGGCATGATTCTAATAGTTAAGCTGTAGGACCATAAGATGTACTGACTGTTCATTGCTAAGGCAGGATTCTAATGGTTCAGCTGTAGGACCTTAAGATGTACTGATGTTCATTGCTAGGACAGGATTCTAATGGTTCAGCTGTAGGATCTCAAGATGTACTGACTACATGGTTAGGGCAGGATTATAATGGTTCAGCTGTAGGATCTCAAGATGTATTGACTACATGGTTAGGGCAGGATTCTAATGGTTCAGCTGTAGGATCTCAAGACATAATGACTACATGGTTAGGGCAGGATTCTAAAGGTTCAGCTGAAGGACCTCAAGATGTACTGACTACATGCTTAGGGCAGGATTCTAATGGTTCAGCTGTAGGACCTTAAGATGTACTGACTGTTCATGGTTAGGGCAGGATTCTAATGGTTAAGCTGTAGGACCTCAACATGTACTGACTGTTCATTGCGAGGGCAGGATTATAATGGTTCAGCTGTAGGACCTCAAGATGTACTGACTGTTCATTGCAAGGACAGGATTCTAATGGTTCAGCTAAAGGACCTTAAGATGTACTGACTGTTCATTGCTAGGGCAGGATTCTAATGGTTCAGCTGTAGGACCACAACATGTACTGACTGTACATAGGGCAGGACTATAATGGTTCAGCTGTAGGACCTAAAGATGTACTGACTGTTCATTGCTAGGGCAGGATTGTAATGGTTCAGCTGTAGGACCTCAACATGTACTGACTGTTCATTGCAAGGACAGGATTCTAATGGTTCAGCTGTAGGACCTTAAGATGTAATGACTGTTCATTGCTAGGGCAGGATTCTAATGGTTCAGCTGTAGGACCTCAACATGTACTGACTGTACATAGTTAGGGCAGGATTATAATGGTTCAGCTGTAGGACCTCAAGATGTACTGACTGTTCATTGATAGGGCAGGATTCTAATGGTTCAGCTGTAGGGCCTCAACATGTACTGACTGTACATAGTTAGGGCAGGATTATAATGGTTACTCTGTAGGACCTTAAGATGTACTGACTGTTCATTGCTAAGGCAGGATTGTAATGGTTCAGCTGTAGGACCTCAAGGTGTACTGACTGTACATAGTTAGGGCAGGATTATAATGGTTCAGCTGTAGGACCTCAAGATGTATTGAATGTTAATGGTTAGGGCAGGATTCTAATGGTTCAGCTGTAGGACCTCATGTTGTACTGACTGTTCATTGCTAGGACAGCATTCTAATGGTTCAGCTTTAGGACCTCAAGATGTACTGACTACATGGTTAGGGCAGGATTATAATGGTTCAGCTGTAGGACCTTAAGAAGTACTGACTACATGGTTAGGGCAGGATTATAATGGTTCAGCTGTAGGATCTCAAGATGTACTGACTACATGGTTAGGGCAGGATTATAATGGTTCAGCTGTAGGATCTCAAGATGTACTGACTACATGGTCAGGGCAGGATTATAATGGTTCAGCTGTAGGACCTTAAGAAGTACTGACTGTTCATTGCTAGGACAGGATTATAATGGTTCAACTTAGGATCTCAAGATGTACTGACTACATGGTTAGGGCAGGATTATAATGGTTCAGCTGTAAGATCTCAAGATGTACTGACTACATGGTTAGGGCAGGATTATAATGGTTCAGCTGTAGGACCTTAAGAAGTACTGACTGTTCATTGCTAGGACAGGCTTCTAATGGATCAGCTGTAGGATCTCAAATTGTATTGACTACATGGTTAGGGCAGGATTCTAATGGTTCAGCTGTAGGAACTCAAGACGTAATGACTACATGGTTAGGGCAGGATTCTAATGGTTCAGCTGTAGGATCTTAAGATGTACTGACTGTTCATGGTTAGGGCAGGATTCTAATGGTTCAGCTGTAGGACCTTGAGATGTACTGACTACATGGTTAGGGCAGGATTCTAATGGTTCAGCTGTAGGACCTGAAGATGTACTGACTACATGGTTAGGGTAGGATTCTAATGGTTCAGCTGTAGGACCTTAAGTATACTGACTGTTCATGGTTAGGGCAGGATTCTAATGGTTAAGCTGTAGAACCTCAACATGTACCGACTGTTCATTGCGAGGGCAGGATTATAATGGTTCAGCTGTAGGACCTCAAGATGTACTGACTGTTCATTGCAAGGACAGGATTCTAATGGTTCAGCTGTAGGACCTCAACATGTACTGTCTGAACATAGTTAGGGCAGGATTATAATGGTTCAGCTGTAGGACCTAAAGATGTACTGACTGTTCATTGCTAGGGCAGGATTCTAATGGTTCAGCTGCAGGACCTTAAGATATACTGACTGTTCATTGCTAGGGCAGGATTCTAATGGTTCAGCTGTAGGACCTCAACATGTACTGACTGTACATAGTTAGGGCAGGATTATAATGGTTCAGCTGTAGGACCTCAAGATGTACTGACTGTTCATTGCTAGGGCAGGATTCTAATGGTTCAGCTGTAGGACCTCAATATGTACTGACTGTACATAGTTAGGGCAGGATTATGGTGGTTCAGCTGTAGGACCTCAACATGTGACTGTACATAGTTAGGGCAGGATTCTAATGGTTAAGCTGTAAGACCTCAACATGTACTGACTGTACATAGTTAGGGCAGGATTATAATGGTTCAGCTGTAGGACCTTAAGATGTACTGACTGTTCATTGCTAGGGCAGGATTGTAATGGTTCAGCTGAAGGACCTCAAGATGTACTGACTCTACATAGTTAGGGCAGGATTATAATGGTTCAGCTGTAGGACCTCAAGATGTACTGAATGTTCATGGTTAGGGCAGGATTATAATGGTTCAGCTGTAGGACTTCAAGTTGTACTGACTGTTCATTGCTAGGACAGGATTCTAATGGTTCAGCTTTAGGACCTCAAGATGTACTCAATGTTCATGGTTAGGGTAGGATTCTAATGGTTCTGCTGTAGGACCTTAAGATGTACTGACTGTTCATTGCTAGAGCAGGAATTTAATGGTTCAGTTGTAGGACCTCAAGATGTACTGAATTTTCATGGTTAGGGCAGGATTCTAATGGTTCAACTGTAGGACCTCAAGATGTACTGACTGCTCATTGCTGGGGCAGGATTCTAATGGTTAAGCTGTAGGACCTCAAGATGTACTGACTGTTCATTGCTAGGGCAGGATTCTAATGGTTAAGCTGTAGGACCTCAAGATGTACTGACTGTTCAATGCTAGGGCAGGATTCTAATGGTTCAGCTGTAGGACCTCAAGATGCACTGAATGTTCACGCTTAGGGCAGGATTGCAATGGTTCAGTTGTAGGACCTCAAGATGTACTGAATGTTCATGGTTAGGGCAGGATTCTAATGGTTCAGCTGTAGGACCTCAAGATGTACTGACTGTTCATTGTTAGGGCAGGGTTCTAATGGTTCAGCTGTAGGACCTCAAAATGTACTTACTGTACATTGTTAGGGCAGGATTCTAATGGTTCAGCTGTAGGATCTCAAGATGTACTGACTGTTCATTGCTAGGGCAGGATTCTAATGGTTCAGCTGTAGGACCTCAACATGTACTGACTGTTCATTGCTAGGGAAGGATTCTAATGGTTCAGCTGTAGGACCTCAAGACGTAATGGCTGCACATTGCTAGGGCAGGATTCTAATGGTTCAGATGTAGGACCTCAAGATGTACTAACTGTTCATTGTTAGGGCAGGATTCTAATGGTTCAGATGTAGGACCTCAAGATGTACTGAATGTTCATTGTTAGGGCAGTATTCTAATGGTTCAGCTGTAGGACCTCAATATGTACTGAATGTTCATTGTTAGGGCAGGATTCTAATGGTTCAGCTGTAGGACCTCAAGATGTACTGACTGTTCATTGTTAGGGCAGGATTCTAATGGTTCAGCTGTAGGACCTCAAAATGTACTGACTGTTCATTGTTAGGGCAGGATTCTAATGGTTCAGCTGTAGGACCTCAAGATGTACTGACTGTTCATTGTTAGGGCAGGATTCTAATGGTTCAGCTGTAGGACCTCAAAATGTACTGACTGTTCATTGTTAGGGAGGATTCTAATGGTTCAGCTGTAGGACCTCAAGATGTACTGACTGTTCATTGTTAGGGCAGGATTCTAATGGTTCAGCTGTAGGACCTCAAAATGTACTTACTGTACATTGTTAGGGCAGGATTCTAATGGTTCAGCTGTAGGATCTCAAGATGTACTGACTGTTCATTGCTAGGGCAGGATTCCAATGGTTCAGCTGTAGGACCTCAACATGTACTGACTGTTTATTGCTAGGGAAGGATTCTAATGGTTCAGCTGTAGGACCTCAAGATGTAATGACTGCACATTGCTAGGGCAGGATTCTAATGGTTCAGATGTAGGACCTCAAGATGTACTAACTGTTCATTGTTAGGGCAGGATTCTAATGGTTCAGATGTAGGACCTCAAGATGTACTGAATGTTCATTGTTAGGGCAGGATTCTAATGGTTCAGCTATAGGACCACAAGATGTACTGACTGTTTATGGTTAGGGCAGGAATCTAATGGTTCAGCTATAGGAACTCAAAATGCACTGACTGTTCATTGTTAGGGAAGGATTCTAATGGTTCAGCTGTAGGACCTCAAGATGTACTGACTGTTCATTGTTAGGGTAGGATTCTAATGGTTCAGCTGTAGGACCTCAAAATGTACTGACTGTTCATGGTTAGGGCAGCATTCTAATGGTACAGCTATAGGACCTCAAGATGTACTGATTTTTATGGTTAGGGCAGGATTCTAATGGTACAGCTGTAGGACCTCAAGATGTACTGACTGTTTATGGTTAGGGCAGGATTCTAATTGTTCAGCTGTAGGACCTCAACATGTACTGAGTGTACATAGTTAGGGCAGGATTCTAATGGTTCAGCTGTAGGACCTTAAGATGTACTGACTGTTCATTGCTAAGGCGGGATTCTAATGGTTCAGCTGTAGGACCTCAAGATGTACTGACTGTTCATGTTTAGGGCATGATTCTAATAGTTAAGCTGTAGGACCATAAGATGTACTGACTGTTCATTGCTAAGGCAGGATTCTAATGGTTCAGCTGTAGGACCTCAAGATGTACTGACTGTTCATGGTTAGGGCAGGATTATAATGGTTCAGCTATAGGACCTCAAGATGTACTGACTGTTCATTGCTAGGGCAGGATTCTAATGGTTCAGCTGTAGGACCTTAAGATGTACTGATGTTCATTGCTAGGACAGGATTCTAATGGTTCAGCTGTAGGATCTCAAGATGTACTGACTACATGGTTAGGGCAGGATTATAATGGTTCAGTTGTAGGACCTCAAGATTTAATAACTGTTCATGGTTAGTGCAGGATTCTAATGGTTCAGCTGTAGGACCTCAAGATCTACTGACTGTTCATTGCTAGGGCAGGATTCTAATGGTTCTGCTGTAGGACCTCAAGATGTACTGAATGTTCATGGTTAGGGAAGGATTCTAATGGTTCAGCTGTAGGAACTCAAGATGTACTGACTGTTCATTGTTAGGGCAGGATTCTAATGGTTCAGCTGTAGGACCTCAAAATGTACTTACTGTACATTGTTAGGGCAGGATTCTAATGGTTCAGCTGTAGGATCTCAAGAAGTACTGACTGTTCATTGCTAGGGCAGGATTCTAATGGTTCAGCTGTAGGACCTCAACATGTACTGACTGTTCATTGCTAGGGAAGGATTCTAATGGTTCAGCTGTAGGACCTCAAGATGTAATGACTGCACATTGCTAGGGCAGGATTATAATGGTTCAGATGTAGGACCTCAAGATGTACTAACTGTTCATTGTTAGGGCAGGATTCTAATGGTTCAGATGTAGGACCTCAAGATGTACTAACTGTTCATTGTTAGGGCAGGATTCTAATGGTTCAGATGTAGGACCTCAAAATGTACCGACTGTTCATGGTTAGGGCAGCATTCTAATGCTACAGCTATAGGACCTCAAGATGTACTGACTGTTTATGGTTAGGGCAGGATTCTAATGGTTCAGCTGTAGGACCTCAAGATGTACTGACGGTTCGTTGCTAGGGCAGGATTCTAATGGTTCAGCTGTAGGACCTCAACATGTACTGACTGTACATAGTTAGGGCAGGATTCTAATGGTTCAGCTGTAGGACCTTAAGATGTACTGACTGTTCATTGCTAAGGCGGGATTCTAATGGTTCAGCTGTAGGACCTCAAGATGTACTGACTGTTCATGTTTAGGGCATGATTCTAATGGTTCAGCTGTAGGACCATAAGATGTACTGACTGTTCATTGCTAAGGCAGGATTCTAATGGTTCAGCTATAGGACCTCAAGATGTACTGACTGTTCATTGCTAGGGCAGGATTCTAATGGTTCAGCATTAGGACCTCAATATGTACTGAATATTCATTGCTAGGGCAGGATTCTAATGGTTCAGCTGTAAGACCAAAAGATGTACTGACTGTTCATTGCTAGGGCAGGATTCTAATGGTTCAGCTGTAGGACCTCAAGATGTACTGAATGTTCATTGTTAGGGCAGGATTCTAATGGTTCAGCTGTAGGACCTCAAGATGTACTGACTGTTCATTGTTAGGGTAGGATTCTAATGGTTCAGCTGTAGGACCTCAAAATGTACTGACTGTTCATTGCTAGGGCAGGATTCTAATGGTTCAGCTGTAGGACCTTAAGATGTACTGATGTTCATTGCTAAGACAGGATTCTAATGGTTCAGCTGCAGGATCTCAAGATGTACTGACTACATGGTTAGGGCAGGGTTATAATGGTTCAGCTGTAGGATCTCAAGATGTATTGACTACATGGTTAGGGCAGGATTCTAATGGTTCAGCTGTAGGATCTCAAGACATAATGACTACATGGTTAGGGCAGGATTCTAATGGTTCAGCTGTAGGACCTCAAGATGTACTGACTACATGCTTAGGGCAGGATTCTAATGGTTCAGCTGTAGGACCTTAAGATGTACTGACTGTTCATGGTTAGGGCAGGATTCTAATGGTTAAGCTGTAGGACCTCAACATGTACTGACTGTTCATTGCGAGGGCAGGATTATAATGGTTCAGCAGTAGGACCTCAAGATGTACTGACTGTTCATTGCAAGGACAGGATTCTAATGGTTCAGCTGTAGGACCTTAAGATGTACTGACTGTTCATTGCTAGGGCAGGATTCTAATGGTTCAGCTGTAGGACCTCAACATGTACTGACTGTACATATTTAGGGCAGGACTATAATGGTTCAGCTGTAGGACCTAAAGATGTACTGACTGTTCATTGCTAGGGCAGGATTGTAATGGTTCAGTTGTAGGACCTCAACATGTACTGACTGTTCATTTGAAGGACAGGATTCTAATGGTTCAGCTGTAGGACCTTAAGATGTAATGACTGTTCATTGCTAGGGCAGGATTCTAATGGTTCAGCTGTAGGACCTCAACATGTACTGACTGTACATAGTTAGGGCAGGATTATAATAGTTCAGCTGTAGGACCTCAAGATGTACTGACTGTTCATTGATAGGGCAGGATTCTAATGGTTCAGCTGTAGGGCCTCAACATAAACTGACTGTACATAGTTAGGGCAGGATTATAATGGTTCAGCTGTAGGACCTTAAGATGTACTGACTGTTCATTGCTAAGGCAGGATTGTAATGGTTCAGCTGTAGGACCTCAAGGTGTACTGACTGTACATAGTTAGGGCAGGATTATAATGGTTCAGCTGTAGGACCTCAAGATGTATTGAATGTTAATGGTTAGGGCAGGATTCTAATGGTTCAGCTGTAGGACCTCATGTTGTACTGACTGTTCATTGCTAGGACAGCATTCTAATGGTTCATTTTTAGGACCTCAAAATGTACTGACTACATGGTTAGGGCAGGATTATAATGGTTCAGCTGTAGGACCTTAAGAAGTACTGACTACATGGTTAGGGCAGGATTATAATGGTTCAGCTGTAGGATCTCAAGATGTACTGACTACATGGATAGGGCAGGATTATAATGGTTCAGCTGTAGGATCTCAAGATGTACTGACTACATGGTCAGGGCAGGATTATAATGGTTCAGCTGTAGGACCTTAAGAAGTACTGACTGTTCATTGCTAGGACTGGATTATAATGCTTCAGCTGTAGGATCTCAAGATGTACTGACTGTTCATTGCTAGGGCAGGTCTCTAATGGTTCCGCTGTAGGACCTCAAGATGTACTGACTGTTCAATGCTAGGGCAGGATTCTAATGGTTCAGCTGTAGGACCTCAAGATGCACTGAATGTTCATGCTTAGGGCAGGATTGCAATGGTTCAGTTGTAGGACCTCAAGATGTAGTGACTGTTCATGGTTAGGGCAGGATTCTAATGGTTCAGCTGTAGGACTCCAAGATGTACTGAATGTTCATGGTTAGGGCGGGATTCTAATGGTTAAGCTGTAGGACCTCAAGATGTAATGACCGTCCATGGTTAGGGCAGGATTCTAATGGTTCAGCTGTAGGACCTCAAGATGTACTGACTGTTCATTGCTAGGGCAGGAATTTATTGGTTCAGTTGTAGGACCTCAAGATGTACTGAATGTTCATGGTTAGGGCAGGATTCTAATGGTTCAGCTGTAGGACCTTAAGATGTACTGACTGTTCATTGCTAGGGCAGGAATTTAATGGTTCAGTTGTGGGACCTCAAGATGTACTGAATGTTCATGGTTAGGGCAGGATTCTAATGGTTCAACTGTAGGACCTCAACATGTATTGACTACATGGTTAGGGCAGGATTCTAATGGTTCAGCTGTAGGATCTCAAGACATAATGACTACATGGTTAGGGCAGGATTCTAATGGTTCAGTTGTAGCACCTCAAGATGTAATAACTGTTCATGGTTAGTGCAGGATTCTAATGGTTCAGCTGTAGGACCTCAAGATGTACTGACTGTTCATTGCTAGGGCAGGATTCTAATGGTACAGCTGTAGGACCTCAAGATGTACTGAATGTTCATGGTTAGGGCAGGATTCTAATGGTTCACCTGTAGGACCTCAAGATGTACTGACTGTTCATTGTTAGGGCAGGATTCTAATGGTTCAGCTGTAGGACCTCAAAATGTACTTACTGTACATTGTTAGGGCAGGATTCTAATGGTTCAGCTGTAGGATCTCAAGATGTACTGACTGTTCATTGCTAGGGCAGGATTCTAATGGTTCAGCTGTAGGAGCTCAACATGTACTGACTGTTCATTGCTAGGGAAGGATTCTAATGGTTCAGCTGTAGGACCTCAAGACGTAATGACTCCACATTGCAAGGGCAGGATTCTAATGGTTCAGATGTAAGACCTCAAGATGTACTAACTGTTCATTGTTAGGGCAGGATTCTAATGGTTCAGATTTAGGACCTCAAGATGTACTGAATGTTCATTGTTAGGGCAGGATTCTAATGGTTCAGCTATAGGACCACAAGATGTACTGACTGTTTATGGTTAGGGCAGGAATCTAATGGTTCAGCTATAGGACCTCAAAATGCACTGACTGTTCATTGTTAGGGCAGGATTCTAATGGTTCAGCTGTAGGACCTCAAGATGTACTAACTGTTCATTGTTAGGGCAGGATTCTAATGGTTCAGATGTAGGACCTCAAAATGTACTGACTGTTCATGGTTTAGGCAGCATTCTAATGCTACAGCTATAGGACCTCAAGATGTACTAACTGTTTATGGTTAGGGCAGGATTCTAATGGTTCAGCTGTAGGACCTTAAGATGTACTGACTGTTTATGGTTACGGCAGGATTCTAATTGTTCAGCTGTAGGACCTCAAGATGTACTGACGGTTCGTTGCTAGGGCAGGATTCTAATGGTTCAGCTGTAGGACCTCAACATGTACTGACTGTACATAGTTAGGGCAGGATTCTAATGGTTCAGCTGTAGGACCTTAAGATGTACTGACTGTTCATTGCTAAGGCGGGATTCTAATGGTTCAGCTGTAGGACCTCAATATGTACTGACTATTCATTGCTAGGGCAGGATTCTAATGGTTCAGCTGTAATACCAAAAGATGTACTGACTGTTCATTGCTAGGGCAGGATTCTAATGGTTCAGCTGTAGGACCTCAAGATGTACAGAATGTTCATTGTTAGGGCAGGATTCTAATGGTTCAGCTGTAGGACCTCAAGATGTACTGACTGTTCATTGTTAGGGCAGGATTCTAATGGTTCAGCTGTAGGACCTCAAAATGTACTGACTGTTCATTGTTAGGGCAGGATTCTAATGGTTCAGCTGTAGGACCTCAAGATGTACTGACTGTTCATTGTTAGGGCAGGATTCTAATGGTTCAGCTGTAGGACCTCAAAATGTACTGACTGTTCATTGTTAGGGCAGGATTCTAATGGTTCAGCTGTAGGACCTCAAGATGTACTGACTGTTCATTGTTAGGGCAGGATTCTAATGGTTCAGCTGTAGGACCTCAAGATGTACTGACTGTTCATTGTTAGGGCAGGATTCTAATGGTTCAGCTGTAGGACCTCAAAATGTACTTACTGTACATTGCTAGGGCAGGATTCTAATGGTTCAGCTGTAGGACCTCAACATGTACTGACTGTTTATTGCTAGGGAAGGATTCTAATGGTTCAACTGTTGGACCTCAAGATGTAATGACTGCACATTGCTAGGGCAGGATTCTAATGGTTCAGATGTAGGACCTCAAGATGTACTAACTGTTCATTGTTAGGGCAGGATTCTAATGGTTCAAATATAGGACCTCAAGATGTACTGACTGTTTATGGTAAGGGCAGGAATCTAATGGTTCAGCTATAGGAACTCAAAATGCACTGACTGTTCATTGTTAGGGCAGGATTCTAATGGTTCAGCTGTAGGACCTCAAAATGTACTGACTGTTCATGGTTAGGGCAGCATTCTAATGGTACAGCTATAGGACCTCAAGATGTACCGACTGTTTATGGTTAGGGCAGGATTCTAATGGTACAGCTGTAGGACCTCAAGATGTACTGACTGTTTATGGTTAGGGCAGGATTCTAATTGTTCAGCTGTAGGACCTCAAGATGTACTGACGGTCATTGCTAGGGCAGGATTCTAATGGTTCAGCTGTAGGACCTCAACATGTACTGAGTGTACATAGTTAGGGCAGGATTCTAATGGTTCAGCTGTAGGACCTTAAGATGTACTGACTGTTCATTGCTAAGGCGGGATTCTAATGGTTCAGCTGTAGGACCTCAAGATGTACTGACTGTTCATGTTTAGGGCATGATTCTAATAGTTAAGCTGTAGGACCATAAGATGTACTGACTGTTCATTGCTAAGGCAGGATTCTAATGGTTCAGCTGTAGGACCTCAAGATGTACTGACTGTTCATGGTTAGGGCAGGATTCTAATGGTTCAGCTATAGGACCTCAAGATGTACTGACTGTTCATTGCTAGGGCAGGATTCTAATGGTTCAGCTGTAGGACCTCAATATGTACTGACTATTCATTGCTAGGGCAGGATTCTAATGGTTCAGCTGTAAGACCAAAAGATGTACTGACTGTTCATTGCTAGGGCAGGATTCTAATGGTTCAGCTGTAGGACCTTAAGATGTACTGATGTTCATTGCTAAGACAGGATTCTAATGGTTCAGCTGCAGGATCTCAAGATGTACTGACTACATGGTTAGGGCAGGGTTATAATGGTTCAGCTGTAGGATCTCAAGATGTATTGACTACATGGTTAGGGCAGGATTCTAATGGTTCAGCTGTAGGATCTCAAGACATAATGACTACATGGTTAGGGCAGGATTCTAATGGTTCAGCTGTAGGACCTCAAGATGTACTGACTACATGCTTAGGGCAGGATTCTAATGGTTCAGCTGTAGGACCTTAAGATGTACTGACTGTTCATGGTTAGGACAGGATTCTAATGGTTAAGCTGTAGGACCTCAACATGTACTGACTGTTCATTGCGAGGGCAGGATTATAATGGTTCAGCTGTAGGACCTCAAGATGTACTGACTGTTCATTGCAAGGACAGGATTCTAATGGTTCAGCTGTAGGACCTTAAGATGTACTGACTGTTCATTGCTAGGGCAGGATTCTAATGGTTCAGCTGTAGGACCTCAACATGTACTGACTGTACATAGTTAGGGCAGGACTATAATGGTTCAGCTGTAGGACCTAAAGATGTACTGACTGTTCATTGCTAGGGCAGGATTGTAATGGTTCAGCGGTAGGACCTCAACATGTACTGACTGTTCATTGCAAGGACAGGATTCTAATGGTTCAGCTGTAGGACCTTAAGATGTAATGACTGTTCATTGCTAGGGCAGGATTCTAATGGTTCAGCTGTAGGACCTCAACATGTACTGACTGTACATAGTTAGGGCAGGATTATAATAGTTCAGCTGTAGGACCTCAAGATGTACTGACTGTTCATTGATAGGGCAGGATTCTAATGGTTCAGCTGTAGGGCCTCAACATAAACTGACTGTACATAGTTAGGGCAGGATTATAATGGTTCAGCTGTAGGACCTCAAGGTGTACTGACTGTACATAGTTAGGGCAGGATTATAATGGTTCAGCTGTAGGACCTCAAGATGTATTGAATGTTAATGGTTAGGGCAGGATTCTAATGGTTCAGCTGTAGGACCTCATGTTGTACTGACTGTTCATTGCTAGGACAGCATTCTAATGGTTCATTTTTAGGACCTCAAAATGTACTGACTTCATGGTTAGGGCAGGATTATAATGGTTCAGCTGTAGGACCTTAAGAAGTACTGACTACATGGTTAGGGCAGGATTATAATGGTTCAGCTGTAGGATCTCAAGATGTACTGACTACATGGTCAGGGCAGGATTATAATGGTTCAGCTGTAGGACCTTAAGAAGTACTGACTGTTCATTGCTAGGACTGGATTATAATGGTTCAGCTGTAGGATCTCAAGATGTACTGACTACATGGTTAGGGCAGGATTATAATAGTTCAGCCGTAGGATCTCAAGATGTACTGACTACATGGTTAGGGCAGGATTATAATGGTTCACCTGTAGGACCTTAAGAAGTACTGACTGTTCATTGCTAGGACAGGCTTCTAATGGTTCAGCTGAAGGATCTCAAGATGTATTGACTACATGGTTAGGGCAGGATTCTAATGGTTCAGCTGTAGGAACTCAAGACGTAATGACTACATGGTTAGGGCAGGATTCTAATGGTTCAGCTGTAGGATCTTAAGATGTACTGACTGTTCATAGTTACGGCAGGATTCTAATGGTTCAGCTGTAGGACCTTGAGATGTATTGACTACATGGTTAGGGCAGGATTCTAATGGTTCAGCTGTAGGACCTCAATATGTACTGACTACATGGTTAGGGCAGGATTCTAATGGTTCAGCTGTAGGACCTTAAGATGTACTGACTGTTCATGGTTAGGGCAGGATTCTAATGGTTAAGCTGTAGAACCTCAACATGTACCGACTGTTCATTGCGAGGGCAGGATTATAATGGTTCAGCTGTAGGACCTCAAGATGTACTGACTGTTCATTGCAAGGACAGGATTCTAATGGTTCAGCTGTAGGACCTCAACATGTACTGTCTGTACATAGTTAGGGCAGGATTATAATGGTTCAGCTGTAGGACCTAAAGATGTACTGACTGTTCATTGCTAGGGCAGGATTCTAATGGTTCAGCTGTAGGACCTCAACATGTACTGACTGTTCATTGCAAGGACAGGATTCTAATGGTTCAGCTGTAGGACCTTAAGATGTACTGACTGTTCATTGCTAGGGCAGGATTCTAATGGTTCAGCTGTAGGACCTCAACATGTACTGACTGTACATAGTTAGGGCAGGATTATAATGGTTCAGCTGTAGGACCTCAACATGTGACTGTACATAGTTAGGGCAGGATTCTAATGGTTAAGCTGTAGGACCTCAACATGTACTGACTGTACATAGTTAGGGCAGGATTATAATGGTTCAGCTGTAGTACCTTAAGATGTACTGACTGTTCATTGCTAGGGCAGGATTGTAATGGTTCAGCTGTAGGACTTCAAGATGTACTGACTCTACATAGTTAGGGCAGGATTATAATGGTTCAGCTGTAGGACCTCAAGATGTACTGAATGTTAATGGTTAGGGCAGGATTATAATGGTTCAGCTGTAGGACTTCAAGTTGTACTGACTGTTCATTGCTAGGACAGGATTCTAATGGTTCAGCTTTAGGACCTCAAGATGTACTGAATGTTCATGGTTAGGGTAGGATTCTAATGGATCAGCTGTAGGACCTCAAGATGTACTGACTGTTCATTGCTAGGGCAGGAATTTAATGGTTCAGTTGTAGGACCTCAAGATGTACTGAATTTTCATGGTTAGGGCAGGATTCTAATGGTTCAACTGTAGGACCTCAAGATGTATGGACTGCTCATTGCTAGGGCAGGATTCTAATGGTTAAGCTGTAGGACCTCAAGATGTACTGACTGTTCATTGCTAGGGCAGGATTCTAATGGTTCAGCTGTAGGACCTCAAGATGCACTGAATGTTCATGCTTAGGGCAGGATTGCAATGGTTCAGTTGTAGGACCTCAAGATGTAGTGACTGTTCATGGTTAGGGCAGGATTCTAATGGTTCAGCTGTAGGACTTCAAGATGTACTGAATGTTCATGGTTAGGGCGGGATATTAATGGTTCAGCTGTAGGACCTCAAGATGTACTGAATGTTCATTGCTAGGGCAAGATTCTAATGGTTAAGCTATAGGACCTCAAGATGTAATGACTGTTCAGGGTGAGGGCACGATTCTAATGGTTCAGTTGTAGGACCTATAGGTGTACTGAATATTCATTGCTAGTACAGCATTCTAATGGCTCAGCTACAGGACCTCAAGATGTACTGACTGTTCATTGCAAGCGCAGGATTCTATTGGTTCAGTTGTAGGACCTTATAATGTACTGACTGATCATTCCTAGGGCAGGATTCTAATGGTTCAGTTGTAGGACCTCAAGATGAACTGAATGTTCATTGTTAGGACAGCATTCTAATTGTTCAGCTCTAGATCCTCAAGATATACTGAATGTTCATTGTTAGCGTAGGATTCTAATTGCTCAGCTTTAGGATCTCAAGATATACTGATGTTCATTGTTAGGGCAGGATTCTAATGGCTCAGCTTTGGGATCTCAAGATATACTGAATGTTCATTGTTAGCGCAGGATTCTAATGGCTCAGCTTTAGGATCTCAAGATGTACTGAATGTTCACTGTTGGGGCAGGATTCTAGTGGCTCAGCTTTAGGATCTCAAGATGTACTGAATGTCATTGTTAGCGCAGAATTCTAATTGCTCAACCTTAGGATCTAAAGATATACTGAATGTTCATTGTTAGCGCAGGATTCTAATTGCTCAGCTTTAGGATCTCAAGATATACTGAATGTTCATTGTTAGGGCAGGATTTTAATGGCTCAGCTTTAGGATCTCAAGATATACTGAATGTTCATTGTTAGGGCAGGATTTTAATGCCTCATATTTAGAATCTCAAGAGATACTGAATGTTCATTGTTACCGCAGGATTCTAAAGGCTCAGCTTTACGATCTCAAGATGTACTGAATGTTCATTGTTAGCGCAGGATTCTAATGGCTCAGCTCTAGAACCTTTAGATGTACTGAATGTTCATTGTTAGGACAGGATTCTAATTGTTCAGCTCTAGAACCTCAAGATGCACTGAATGTTCATTGCTAGAACAGGATTCTAATTGTTCAGCTCTAGAACCTCAAGATGTACTGAATGTTCATTGTTAGGACAGCATTCTAATAGTTCAGCTCTAGAACTTCAAGATGTACTGAATGTTCATTGTTAGGGCAGGATTTTAATTGTTCAGCTCTAGAACCTCAAGATATACTGAATGTTCATTGTTAGGACAGGATTCTAATTGTACAGCTCTAGAACCTTTAGAATTACTGAATGTTCATTGTTGGACAGGATTCTAATTGTTCAGCTATAGAACCTCAAGATGTACTGAATGTCCATTGTTAGGACAGGATCCTACTTGTTCAGCTCTAGAACCTCAAGATGTACTGAATGTTCATTGTTAGGACAGGATTCTAATTGTACAGCTCTAGAACCTTTAGATGTACTGAATGTTCATTGTTGGACAGGATTCTAATTGTTCAGGTCTAGCACCTCAAGATGTACTGAATGTTCATTGTTAGGACAGGATCCTACTTGTTCAGCTCTAGAATCTCAAGATGTACTGAATGTTCATTGTTAGGGCAGGATTCTAATTGTTCAGCTCTAGAACCTCTAGATGTACTGAATGTTCATTGTTAGGGCAGGATTCTAATTGTTCAGCTCTAGAACCTCAAGATGTACTGAATGTTCATTGTTAGGGCAGGATTCTAATTGTTCAGCTCTAGAACCTCAAGATGTACTGAATGTTCATTGTTAGGACAGGATTCTAAAAGTTCAGCTCTAGAACCTCAAGATGTACTGAATGTTCATTGTTAGGAAAGGATTCTAATTGTTCAGCTCTAGAACCTCAAGATATACTGAATGTTCATTGTTAGGACAGGATTCTAAATGTTCAGCTCTAGAACCTCAAGATGTACTGAATGTTCATTGTTAGGACCGGATCCTAATTGTTCGGCTCTAGAAACTCAAGATGTACTGAATGTTCATTATCAGGACAGGATTCTAATTGTTCAGCTCTAGAACCTCAAGATGTACTGAACGTTCATTGTTAGGACAGGATTCTAATTGTTCAGCTCTAGAACCTCAAGATGTACTGAATGTTCATTGCTTGGACAGGATTCTAATTGTTCAGCTCTAGAACCTCAAGATGTACTGAATGTTCATTGTTAGGGCAGGATTTTAATTGTTCAGCTCTAGATTCTCAAGATTTACTGAATGTTCATTGTTAGGACAGGATTCTAATTTTGCAGCTCTAGACCCTTTGGATGTACTGAATGTTCATTGTTGGACAGGTTTCTAATTGTACAGCTCTAGAACCTCAAAATGTACTGAATGTTCATTGTTAGGACAGGATTCTAATTGTTCAGCTCTAGAACCTCAAGATGTACTGAATGTTCATTGTTAGGGCAGGATTCTAATGGCTCAGATTTAGGATCTCAAGATATACTGAATGTTCATTGTTAGGGCAGGCTTCTAATGGTTAAGCTGTAGGACCTCAAGATGTAATGACTGTTCATGGTTAGGGCACGATTCTAATGGTTCAGCTGTAGGACCTCAAGATGTACTGAATGTTTATGGTTAGGGCAGGATTCTAATGGTTCAGCTGTAGGACCTCAAGATGTACTGACTGTTCATTGCTAGGGCAGGACTCTAATGGTTCAGTTGTAGTACCTATAGATGTACTGAATATTCATTGCTAGCACAGCATTCTAATGGTTCAGCTACAGGACCTCAAGATGTGCTGACTGTTCATTGCAAGGGCAGGATTCTAATGGTTCAGTTGTAGGACCTTATAATGTACTGACTGTTCATTCCTAGGGCAGGATTCTAATAGTTCAGTTGTAGGACCTATATATGTACTGACTGTACATAGTTAGGGCAGGATTATAATGGTTCAGCTACAGGACCTCAAGATGTACTGACTGTTCATTGCTAGGGCAGGATTCTAATGGTTCAGTTATAGGACCTAAAGATGTACTGAATATTCATTGCTAGAGCAGCATTCTAATGGTTCAGCTACAGTACCTCAAGATGTACTGACTGTTCATTGCTAGGGCAGGATACTAATGGCTCAGTTGTAGGATCTTATAATGAACTGACTGTTCATTGCTAGGGCAGGATTCTAATGGTTCAGTTGTAGGACCTTAAATTGTACTGAATGTTCATTGCTAGGGCAGAATTCGAATTGTTCAGTAGTAGGACATCAAGATGTACTGACTGTTCATTGCTAGGGCAGGATTCTAATGGTTCAACTGTAGGACTTCAAGATGTACTGACTGTTCATTGCTAGGGCAGGATTCTAATGGTTAAGCTGTAGGACCTCAAGATGTTCTGACTGTTCATTGCTAGGGCAGGATTCTAATGGTTAAGCTGTAGGACCTCAAGATGTACTGACTGTTCATTGCTAGGGCAGGATTCTAATGGTTCAGCTGTAGGACCTCAAGATGTACTGAACGTTCATGGTTAGGGCAGGATTCTAATGGTTCAGCTGTAGGACATCAAGATGTACTGAATGTTCATGGTTAGGGCAGGATTCTAATGGTTCAGTTGTAGGACCTCAAGTTGTAATGACTGCTCATGGTTAGGGCAGGATTCTAATGGTTCAGTTGTAGGACCTCAAGTTGTAATGACTGCTCATGGTTAGGGCAGGATTCTAATGGTTCAGCTGTAGGACCTCAAGATGTACTGAATGTTCATGGGTAGGGCGGGATTCTAATGGTTAAGCTGTAGGACCTCAAGATGTAATGACTGTTCATTGCTAGGGCAGGATTCTAATGGTTCAGCTGTAGGACCTCAACATGTACTGACTGTTCATGGTTAGGGCAGGATTCTAATGGTTCAGCTGTAGGATCTCAAGATGTACCGACTGTTCATGGTTAGGACAAAATTATAATGGTTCAGCTGTAGGATCCCAAGATGTACTGACTACATGGTTAGGGCAGGATTATAATGGTTCAGCTGTAGGATCTCAAGATGTACTGACTACATGGTTAGGGCAGGATTATAATGGGTCAGCATTAGGACCTCAAGATGCACTGACTGTTCATTCCTAGTGCAGGATTGTAACGGTTCAACTTCAGGACTTTAAGATGTAATCACTGTTCATGGTTAGGGCAAGATTCTAATGGTTCAACTGTAGGACCTCAAGATGTACTGACTGTTCATTGCTAGGGCAGGATTCTAATGGTTCAGCTGTAGGATCTCAAGATGTACTGAATGTTCATGTTTGGGGCGGGATTTTATTGGTTAAGCTGTAGGACCTCAAGATGTAATGACTGTTAATGGTTAGGGCAGGATTCTATTGGTTCAGCTGTAGAACCTCAAGATGTACTGAATGTTCATTGCTAGGGCAGGATTCTAATGGTTCAGCTGTAGGACCTTAAGATGTACTGATGTTCATTGCTACGACAGGATTCTAATGGTTCAGCTGTAGGATCTCAAGATGTACTGACTACATGGTTAGGGCAGGATTATAATGGTTAAGCTGTAGGATCTCAAGATGTATTGACTACATGGTTAGGGCAGGATTCTAATGGTTCAGCTGTAGGATCTCAAGACATAATGACTACATGGTTAGGGCAGGATTCTAATGGTTCAGCTGTAGGACCTCAAGATGTACTGACTACATGCTTAGGGCAGGACTATAATGGTTCAGCTGTAGGACCTAAAGATGTACTGACTGTTCATTGCTAGGGCAGGATTGTAATGGTTCAGCTGTAGGACCTCAACATGTACTGACTGTTCATTGCAAGGACAGGATTCTAATGGTTCAGCTGTAGGACCTTAAGATGTAATGACTGTTCATTGCTAGGGCAGGATTCTAATGGTTCAGCTGTAGGACCTCAACATGTACTGACTGTACATAGTTAGGGCAGGATTATAATGGTTCAGCTGTAGGACCTCAAGATGTACTGACTGTTCATTGATAGGGCAGGATTCTAATGGTTCAGCTGTAGGGCCTCAACATGTACTGACTGTACATAGTTAGGGCAGGATTATAATGGTTCAGCTGTAGGACCTTAAGATGTACTGACTGTTCATTGCTAAGGCAGGATTGTAATGGTTCAGCTGTAGGACCTCAAGGTGTACTGACTGTACATAGTTAGGGCAGGATTCTAATGGTTCAGCTGTAGGACCTCACGTTGTACTGACTGTTCATTGCTAGGACAGCATTCTAATGGTTCAGCTTTAGGACCTCAAAATGTACTGACTACATGGTTAGGGCAGGATTATAATGGTTCAGCTGTAGGACCTTAAGAAGTACTGACTACATAGTTAGGGCAGGATTATAATGGTTCAGCTGTAGGATCTCAAGATGTACTGACTACATGGTTAGGGCAGGATTATAATGGTTCAGCTGTAGGATCTCAAGATGTACTGACTACATGGTCACGGCAGGATTATAATGGTTCAGCTGTAGGACCTTAAGAAGTACTGACTGTTCATTGCTAGGACTGGATTATAATGGTTCAGCTGTAGGATCTCAAGATGTACTGACTACATGATTAGGGCAGGATTATAATGGTTCAGCTGTAGGATCTCAAGATGTATTGACTACATGGTTATGGCAGGATTCTAATGGTTAAGCTGTAGGAACTCAAGACGTAATGACTACATGGTTAGGGCAGGATTCTAATGGTTCAGCTGTAGGATCTTAAGATGTACTGACTGTTCATGGTTAGGGCAGGATTCTAATGGTTCAGCTGTAGGACCTTGAGATGTACTGACTACATGGTTAGGGCTGGATTCTAATGGTTCAGCTGTAGGACCTCAAGATGTACTGACTACATGGTTAGGGCAGGATTCTAATGGTTCAGCTGTAGGACCTTAAGATGTACTGACAGTTCATGGTTAGGGCAGGATTCTAATGGTTAAGCTGTAGAACCTCAACATGTACCGGCTGTTCATTGCGAGGGCAGGATTATAATGGTTCAGCTGTAGGACCTCAAGATGTACTGACTGTTCATTGCAAGGACAGGATTCTAATGGTTCAGCTGTAGGACCTCAACATGTACTGTCTGTACATAGTTAGGGCAGGATTATAATGGTTCAGCTGTAGGACCTCAAGATGTACTGACTGTTCATTGCTAGGGCAGGATTCTAATGGTTCAGCTGTAGGACCTCAAGATGTACTGAATGTTCATGGTTAGGGCAGGATTCTAATGGTTCAGTTGTAGGACCTCAAGATTTAATAACTGTTCATGGTTAGTGCAGGATTCTAATGGTTCAGCTGTAGGACCTCAAGATCTACTGACTGTTCATTGCTAGGGCAGGATTCTAATGGTTCAGCTGTAGGACCTCAAGATGTACTGAATGTTCATGGTTAGGGAAGGATTCTAATGGTTCAGCTGTAGGACCTCAAGATGTACTGACTGTTCATTGTTAGGGCAGGATTCTAATGGTTCAGCTGTAGGACCTCAAAATGTACTTACTGTACATTGTTAGGGCAGGATTCTAATGGTTCAGCTGTAGGATCTCAAGAAGTACTGACTGTTCATTGCTAGGGCAGGATTCTAATGGTTCAGCTGTAGGACCTCAACATGTACTGACTGTTCATTGCTAGGGAAGGATTCTAATGGTTCAGCTGTAGGACCTCAAGATGTAATGACTGCACATTGCTAGGGCAGGATTCTAATGGTTCAGATGTAGGACCTCAAGATGTACTAACTGTTCATTGTTAGGGCAGGATTCTAATGGTTCAGATGTAGGACCTCAAGATGTACTGAATGTTCATTGTTAGGGCAGGATTCTAATGGTTCAGCTATAGGACCACAAGATGAACTGACTGTTTATGGTTAGGGCAGGAATCTAATGGTTCAGCTATAGGACCTCAAAATGCACTGACTGTTCATTGTTAGGGCAGGATTCTAATGGTTCAGCTGTAGGATCTCAAGATGTACTAACTGTTCATTGTTAGGGCAGGATTCTAATGGTTCAGATGTAGGACCTCAAGATGTACTGACTGTTCATTGTTAGGGCAGGATTCTAATGGTTCAGCTGTAGGACCTCAAAATGTACTTACTGTACATTGTTAGGGCAGGATTCTAATGGTTCAGCTGTAGGATCTCAAGAAGTACTGACTGTTCATTGCTAGGGCAGGATTCTAATGGTTCAGCTGTAGGACCTCAACATGTACTGACTGTTCATTGCTAGGGAAGGATTCTAATGGTTCAGCTGTAGGACCTTAAGATGTACTGACTGTTCATTGCTAAGGCGGGATTCTAATGGTTCAGCTGTAGGACCTCAAGATGTACTGACTGTTCATGTTTAGGGCATGATTCTAATGGTTCAGCTGTAGGACCATAAGATGTACTGACTGTTCATTGCTAAGGCAGGATTCTAATGGTTCAGCTATAGGACCTCAAGATGTACTGACTGTTCATTGCTAGGGCAGGATTCTAATGGTTCAGCATTAGGACCTCAATATGTGCTGAATATTCATTGCTAGGGCAGGATTCTAATGGTTCAGCTGTAAGACCAAAAGATGTACTGACTGTTCATTGCTAGGGCAGGATTCTAATGGTTCAGCTGTAGGACCTCAAGATGTACTGAATGTTCATTGTTAGGGCAGGATTCTAATGGTTCAGCTGTAGGACCTCAAGATGTACTGACTGTTCATTGTTAGGGCAGGATTCTAATGGTTCAGCTGTAGGACCTCAAAATGTACTGACTGTTCATTGTTAGGGCAGGATTCTAATGGTTCAGCTGTAGGACCTCAAGATGTACTGACTGTTCATTGTTAGGGCGGGATTCTAATGTTCAGCTGTAGGACCTCAAAATGTACTGACTGTTCATTGTTAGGGCAGGATTCTAATGGTTCAGCTGTAGGACCTCAAGATGTACTGACTGTTCATTGTTAGGGCAGGATTCTAATGGTTCAGCTGTAGGACCTCAAGATGTACAGACTGTTCATTGTTAGGGCAGGATTCTAATGGTTCAGCTGTAGGACCTCAACATGTACTGACTGTTCATTGCTAGGGAGGGATTCTAATGGTTCAGCTGTAGGACCTCAAGATGTAATGACTGCACATTGCTAGGGCAGGATTCTAATGGTTCAGATGTAGGACCTCAAGATGTACTAACTGTTCAGTATTAGGGCAGGATTCTAATGGTTCAGATGTAGGACCTCAAAATGTACTGAATGTTCATTGTTAGGGTAGGATTCTAATGGTTCAGCTATAGGACCACAAGATGTACTGACTGTTTATGGTTAGGGCAGGAATCTAATGGTTCAGCTATAGGACCTCAAAATACACTGACTGTTCATTGTTAGGGCAGGATTCTAATGGTTCAGCTGTAGGACCTCAAGATGTACTGACTGTTCATTGTTAGGGTAGGATTCTAATGGTTCAGCTGTAGGACCTCAAAATGTACTGACTGTTCATGGTTAGGGCAGCATTCTAATGGTACAGCTATAGGACCTCAAGATGTACTGACTGTATATGGTTAGGGCAGGATTCTAATGGTACAGCTGTAGGACCTCAAGATGTACTGACTGTTTATGGTTAGGGCAGGATTCTAATTGTTCAGCTGTAGGACCTCAAGATGTACTGACGGTTCATTGCTAGGGCAGGATTCTAATGGTTCAGCTGTAGGACCTCAACATATACTGAGTGTACATAGTTAAGGCATGATTCTAATGGTTCAGCTGTAGGACCTTAAGATGTACTGACTGTTTATGGTTAGGGCAGGATTCTAATGGTTCAGTGTAGGACCTCAAGATGTACTGACTGTTCATGTTTAGGGCATGATTCTAATGGTTCAGCTGTAGGACCTCAACATGTACTGACTGTTCATGGTTAGGGCAGGATTCTAATGGTTCAGCTGTAGGATCTCAAGATGTACCGACTGTTCATGGTTAGGACAAAATTATAATGGTTCAGCTGTAGGATCCCAAGATGTACTGACTACATGGTTAGGGCAGGATTCTAATGGTTCAGCTGTAGGACCTTGAGATGTACTGACTACATGGTTAGGGTAGGATTCTAATGGTTCAGCTGTAGGACCTCAAGATGTACTGACTACATGGTTAGGGCTGGATTCTAATGGTTCAGCTCTAGGACCTTAAGATGTACTGACTGTTCATGGTTAGGGCAGGATTCTAATGGTTAAGCTGTAGAACCTCAACATGTACCGACTGTTCATTGCGAGGGCAGGATTATAATGGTTCAGCTGTAGGACCTCAAGATGTACTGACTGTTCATTGCAAGGACAGGATTCTAATGGTTCAGCTGTAGGACCTCAACATGTACTGTCTGTACATAGTTAGGGCAGGATTATAATGGTTCAGCTGTAGGACCTAAAGATGTACTGACTGTTCATTGCTAGGGCAGGATTCTAATGGTTCAGCTGTAGGACCTCAACATGTACTGACTTTTCATTGCAAGGACAGGATTCTAATGGTTCAGCTGTAGGACGTTAAGATGTACTGACTGTTCATTGCTAGGGCAGGATTCTAATGGTTCAGTTGTAGGACCTCAACATGTACTGACTGTACATAGTTAGGGCAGGATAATAATGGTTCAGCTGTAGGACCTCAAGATGTACTGACTGTTCATTGCTAGGGCAGGATTCTAATGGTTCAGCTGTAGGACCTCAACATGTACTGACTGTACATAGTTAGGGCAGGATTTTAATGGTTCAGCTGTAGGACCTTAACATGTGACTGTACATAGTTAGGGCAGGATTCTAATGGTTAAGCTGTAGGACCTCAACATGTACTGACTGTACATAGTTAGGGCAGGATTCAATTGGTTCAGCTGTAGGACCTCAAGATGTACTGAATGTTCATGGTTAGGGCGTGATTCTAATGGTTAAGTTTAGGACCTCAAGATGTAATGACTGTTCATGGTTAGGGCAGGATTCAAATGGATTCAGCTGTAGGACCTTAAGATATACTGAATGTTTATTGCTAGGGCAGGACTCTAATGGTTAAGCTGTAGGACCTCAAGATGTACTGACTGTTCATGGTTAAGGCAGGATTCTAATGGTTCAGCTGTAGGACTTGAAGATGTACTGACTGTTCATGGTTAGGGCAGGATTCTAATGTTTCAGCTGTAGGACCTCAAGATGTACTGACTGTTCATGGTTAGGACAGGATTATAATGGTACAGTTGTAGGATTTCAAGATGTACTGACTACATGGTTAGGGCAGGATTATAATGGTTGAGCTGTAGGATCTCAAGATGTACTGACTACATGGTTAGGGCAGGATTATAATGGTTCAGCTATAGGACCTCAAGATGTACTGACTGTTTATGGTTAGGGCAGGATTCTAATAGTTCAGCTGTAGGCCTCAAGATGTACTGACTGTTCATTGCTAGGGCAGGATTCTAATGGTTCAGCTGTAGGACCTAAGATGTACTGACTGTTCATTACTAGGGCAGGACTTTAATGGTTCAGTTGTAGGACCTCAAGATGTACTGAAAGTTCATGGTTAGGGCAGGATTCTAATGGTTCAACTGTAGGACCTCAAGATGTACTGACTGTTCATTGCTAGGGCAGGATTCTAATGGTTAGGCTGTAGGACCTCAAGATGCACTGACTGTTCATTGCTAGAGTAGGATTCTAATGGTTAAGCTGTAGAACCTCAAGAGGTACTCACTGTTCATTGCTAGGGCAGGATTCTAATGGTTCAGCTGTAGGACCTCAAGATGTACTGACTGTTCATAGTTAGGGAAGGATTCTAATGGTTCAGCTGCAGGACCTCACGATGTACTGACTACATGGTTAGGGCAGGATTCTAATGGTTCAGCTGTAGGACCTCAAGATGTACTGACTGTTCATTGCGAGGGCAGGATTATAATGGTTCAGCTGTAGGACCTCAAGATGTACTGACTCTTCATTGCAAGGACAGGATTCTAATGGTTCAGCTGTAGGACCTTAAGTTGTACTGACTGTTCATTGCTAGGCTAGGATTCTAATGGTTCAGCTGTAGGACCTCAAGATGTACTGATTGTTCATGGTTAGAGCAGGATTCTAATGGTTCAGCTATAGGACTTCAAGATGTACTGACTGTTGATGGTTAGGGCAGGATTCTAATGGTTCAGCTGTATGCCCTCAAGATGTACTGACTGTTCATGGTTAGCGCAGGATTCTAATGGTTCGGCTGTAGGACCTCCAGATGTACTGACTGTTTATGGTTAGGGCAGGATTCTAATGGTTCAGTGTAGGACCTCAAGATGTACTGACTGTTCATTGCTAGGGAAGGATTCTAATGGTTCAGCTGTAGGATCTCAAGATGTACTGACTGTTCATTGCTAGGGCAGGAATTTATTGGTTCAGTTGTAGGACCTCAAGATGTACTGAATGTTCATGGTTAGGGCAGGATTCTAATGGTTCAGCTGTAGGACCTGAAGATGTACTGACTGTTCATTGCTAGGGCAGGAATTTAATGGTTCAGTTGTGGGACCTCAAGATGTACTGAATGTTCATGGTTAGGGCAGGATTCTAATGGTTCAACTGTAGGACCTCAAGATGTCCTGAATTTCATTGCTAGGGCAGGATTCTAATGGTTCAGCTGTAGGACCTCAAGATGTACTGAATGTTCATGGTTAGGGCAGGATTGTAATGGTTCAGTTGTAGGACCTCAAGATGTAATAACTGTTCATGGTTAGTGCAGGATTCTAATGGTTCAGCTGTAGGACCTCAAGATGTACTGACTGTTCATTGCTAGGGCAGGATTCTAATGGTTCAGCTGTAGGACCTCAAGATGTACTGAATGTTCGTGGTTAGGGCAGGATTCTAATGGTTCAGCTGTAGGACCTCAAGATGTACTGACTGTTCATTGTTAGGGCAGGATTCTAATGGTTCAGCTGTAGGACCTCAAAATGTACTTACTGTACATTGTTAGGGCAGGATTCTAATGGTTCAGCTGTAGGACCTCAACATGTACTGACTGTTCATTGCTAGGGAAGGATTCTAATGGTTCAGCTGTAGGACCTCAAGATGTAATGACTGCACATTGCTAGGGCAGGATTCTAATGGTTCAGATGTAGGACCTCAAGATGTACTAACTGTTCATTGTTAAGGCAGGATTCTAATGGTTCAGATGTAGGACCTCAAGATGTACTGAATGTTCATTGTTAGGGCAGGATTCTAATGGTTCAGCTATAGGACCACAAGATGTACTGACTGTTTATGGTTAGGGCAGGAATCTAATGGTTCAGCTATAGGACCTCAAAATGCACTGACAGTTCATTGTTAGGGCAGGATTCTAATGGTTCAGCTGTAGGACCTCAAGATGTACTAACTGTTCATTGTTAGGGCAGGATTCTAATGGTTCAGATGTAGCACCTCAAAATGTACTGACTGTTCATGGTTTAGGCAGCATTCTAATGCTACAGCTATAGGACCTCAAGATGTACTAACTGTTTATGGTTAGGGCAGGATTCTAATGGTTCAGCTGTAGGACCTCAAGATCTACTGACTGTTTATGGTTAGGGCAGGATTCTAATTGTTCAGCTGTAGGACCTGAAGATGTACTGACGGTTCGTTGCTAGGGCAGGATTCTAATGGTTCAGCTGTAGGACCTCAACATGTACTGACTGTACATAGTTAGGGCAGGATTCTAATGGTTCAGCTGTAGGACCTTAAGATGTACTGACTGATCATTGCTAAGGCGGGATTCTAATGGTTCAGCTGTAGGACCTCAAGATGTACTGATTGTTCATGGTTAGGGCAGGATTCTAATGGTTCAGCTATAGGACCTCAAGATGTACTGACTGTTCATTGCTAGGGCAGGATTCTAATGGTTCAGCTGTAGGACCTCAATATGTACTGACTATTCATTGCTAGGGCAGGATTCTAATGGTTCAGCTGTAAGCCAAAAGATGTACTGACTGTTCATTGCTAGGGCAGGATTCTAATGGTTCAGCTGTAGGACCTCAAGATGTACTGAATGTTCATTGCTAGGGCAGGATTCTAATGGTTCAGCTGTAGGACCTCAAGATGTACTGACTCTTCATTGTTAGGGCAGGATTCTAATGGTTCAGCTGTAGGACCTCAAAATGTACTGACTGTTCATTGTTAGGGCAGGATTCTAATGGTTCAGATGTAGGACCTCAAAATGTACTGACTGTTCATGGTTAGGGCAGC
This sequence comes from Deroplatys truncata, assembly GCA_030765065.1. Lineage (NCBI taxonomy): Eukaryota > Metazoa > Arthropoda > Insecta > Mantodea > Mantidae > Deroplatys > Deroplatys truncata. The sequence continues at coordinate 4,044,861 of CM060981.1, read as the reverse complement.
ATTCTAATGGTACAGCTATAGGACCTCAAGATGTACTGATTTTTATGGTTAGGGCAGGATTCTAATGGTACAGCTGTAGGACCTCAAGATGTACTGACTGTTTATGGTTAGGGCAGGATTCTAATTGTTCAGCTGTAGGACCTCAAGATGTACTGACGGTTCATTGCTAGGGCAGGATTCTAATGGTTCAGCTGTAGGACCTCAACATGTACTGAGTGTTCATTGCTAGGGCAGGATTCCAATGGTTCAGCTGTAGGACCTCAACATGTACTGACTGTTTATTGCTAGGGAAGGATTCTAATGGTTCAGCTGTAGGACCTCAAGATGTAATGACTGCACATTGCTAGGGCAGGATTCTAATGGTTCAGATGTAGGACCTCAAGATGTACTAACTGTTCATTGTTAGGGCAGGATTCTAATGGTTCAGATGTAGGACCTCAAAATGTACTGACTGTTCATGGTTAGGGCAGCATTCTAATGGTACAGCTATAGGACCTCAAGATGTACTGATTTTTATGGTTAGGGCAGGATTCTAATGGTACAGCTGTAGGACCTCAAGATGTACTGACTGTTTATGGTTAGGGCAGGATTCTAATTGTTCAGCTGTAGGACCTCAAGATGTACTGACGGTTCATTGCTAGGGCAGGATTCTAATGGTTCAGCTGTAGGACCTCAACATGTACTGAGTGTACATAGTTAGGGCAGGATTCTAATGGTTCAGCTGTAGGACCTTAAGATGTACTGACTGTTCATTGCTAAGGCGGGATTCTAATGGTTCAGCTGTAGGACCTCAAGATGTACTGACTGTTTATGTTTAGGGCATGATTCTAATAGTTAAGCTGTAGGACCATAAGATGTACTGACTGTTCATTGCTAAGGCAGGATTCTAATGGTTCAGCTGTAGGACCTCAAGATGTACTGACTGTTCATGGTTAGGGCAGGATTATAATGGTTCAGCTATAGGACCTCAAGATGTACTGACTGTTCATTGCTAGGGCAGGATTCTAATGGTTCAGCTGTAGGACCTTAAGATGTACTGATGTTCATTGCTAGGACAGGATTCTAATGGTTCAGCTGTAGGATCTCAAGATGTACTGACTACATGGTTAGGGCAGGATTATAATGGTTCAGCTGTAGGATCTCAAGATGTATTGACTACATGGTTAGGGCAGGATTCTAATGGTTCAGCTGTAGGATCTCAAGACATAATGACTACATGGTTAGGGCAGGATTCTAATGGTTCAGCTGAAGGACCTCAAGATGTACTGACTACATGCTTAGGGCAGGATTCTAATGGTTCAGCTGTAGGACCTTAAGATGTACTGACTGTTCATGGTTAGGGCAGGATTCTAATGGTTAAGCTGTAGGACCTCAACATGTACTGACTGTTCATTGCGAGGGCAGGATTATAATGGTTCAGCTGTAGGACCTCAAGATGTACTGACTGTTCATTGCAAGGACAGGATTCTAATGGTTCAGCTAAAGGACCTTAAGATGTACTGACTGTTCATTGCTAGGGCAGGATTCTAATGGTTCAGCTGTAGGACCTCAACATGTACTGACTGTACATAGGGCAGGACTATAATGGTTCAGCTGTAGGACCTAAAGATGTACTGACTGTTCATTGCTAGGGCAGGATTGTAATGGTTCAGCTGTAGGACCTCAACATGTACTGACTGTTCATTGCAAGGACAGGATTCTAATGGTTCAGCTGTAGGACCTTAAGATGTAATGACTGTTCATTGCTAGGGCAGGATTCTAATGGTTCAGCTGTAGGACCTCAACATGTACTGACTGTACATAGTTAGGGCAGGATTATAATGGTTCAGCTGTAGGACCTCAAGATGTACTGACTGTTCATTGATAGGGCAGGATTCTAAAGGTTCAGCTGTAGGGCCTCAACATGTACTGACTGTACATAGTTAGGGCAGGATTATAATGGTTACTCTGTAGGACCTTAAGATGTACTGACTGTTCATTGCTAAGGCAGGATTGTAATGGTTCAGCTGTAGGACCTCAAGGTGTACTGACTGTACTTAGTTAGGGCAGGATTATAATGGTTCAGCTGTAGGACCTCAAGATGTATTGAATGTTAATGGTTAGGGCAGGATTCTAATGGTTCAGCTGTAGGACCTCATGTTGTACTGACTGTTCATTGCTAGGACAGCATTCTAATGGTTCAGCTTTAGGACCTCAAGATGTACTGACTACATGGTTAGGGCAGGATTATAATGGTTCAGCTGTAGGACCTTAAGAAGTACTGACTACATGGTTAGGGCAGGATTATAATGGTTCAGCTGTAGGATCTCAAGATGTACTGACTACATGGTTAGGGCAGGATTATAATGGTTCAGCTGTAGGATCTCAAGATGTACTGACTACATGGTCAGGGCAGGATTATAATGGTTCAGCTGTAGGACCTTAAGAAGTACTGACTGTTCATTGCTAGGACAGGCTTCTAATGGTTCAGCTGTAGGATCTCAAATTGTATTGACTACATGGTTAGGGCAGGATTCTAATGGTTCAGCTGTAGGAACTCAAGACGTAATGACTACATGGTTAGGGCAGGATTCTAATGGTTCAGCTGTAGGATCTTAAGATGTACTGACTGTTCATGGTTAGGGCAGGATTCTAATGGTTCAGCTGTAGGACCTTGAGATGTACTGACTACATGGTTAGGGCAGGATTCTAATGGTTCAGCTGTAGGACCTGAAGATGTACTGACTACATGGTTAGGGCAGGATTCTAATGGTTCAGCTGTAGGACCTTAAGATGTACTGACTGTTCATGGTTAGGGCAGGATTCTAATGGTTAAGCTGTAGAACCTCAACATGTACCGACTGTTCATTGCGAGGGCAGGATTATAATGGTTCAGCTGTAGGACCTCAAGATGTACTGACTGTTCATTGCAAGGACAGGATTCTAATGGTTCAGCTGTAGGACCTCAACATGTACTGTCTGAACATAGTTAGGGCAGGATTATAATGGTTCAGCTGTAGGACCTAAAGATGTACTGACTGTTCATTGCTAGGGCAGGATTCTAATGGTTCAGCTGTAGGACCTTAAGATATACTGACTGTTCATTGCTAGGGCAGGATTCTAATGGTTCAGCTGTAGGACCTCAACATGTACTGACTGTACATAGTTAGGGCAGGATTATATAGGTTCAGCTGTAGGACCTCAAGATGTACTGACTGTTCATTGCTAGGGCAGGATTCTAATGGTTCAGCTTTAGGACCTCAATATGTACTGACTGTACATAGTTAGGGCAGGATTATGGTGGTTCAGCTGTAGGACCTCAACATGTACTGACTGTACATAGTTAGGGCAGGATTATAATGGTTCAGCTGTAGGACCTTAAGATGTACTGACTGTTCATTGCTAGGGCAGGATTGTAATGGTTCAGCTGAAGGACCTCAAGATGTACTGACTCTACATAGTTAGGGCAGGATTATAATGGTTCAGCTGTAGGACCTCAAGATGTACTGAATGTTCATGGTTAGGGCAGGATTATAATGGTTCAGCTGTAGGACTTCAAGTTGTACTGACTGTTCATTGCTAGGACAGGATTCTAATGGTTCAGCTTTAGGACCTCAAGATGTACTCAATGTTCATGGTTAGGGTAGGATTCTAATGGTTCAGCTGTAGGACCTTAAGATGTACTGACTGTTCATTGCTAGAGCAGGAATTTAATGGTTCAGTTGTAGGACCTCAAGATGTACTGAATTTTCATGGTTAGGGCAGGATTCTAATGGTTCAACTGTAGGACCTCAAGATGTACTGACTGCTCATTGCTGGGGCAGGATTCTAATGGTTAAGCTGTAGGACCTCAAGATGTACTGACTGTTCATTGCTAGGGCAGGATTCTAATGGTTAAGCTGTAGGACCTCAAGATGTACTGACTGTTCAATGCTAGGGCAGGATTCTAATGGTTCAGCTGTAGGACCTCAAGATGCACTGAATGTTCATGCTTAGGGCAGGATTGCAATGGTTCAGTTGTAGGACCTCAAGATGTACTGAATGTTCATGGTTAGGGCAGGATTCTAATGGTTCAGCTGTAGGACCTCAAGATGTACTGACTGTTCATTGTTAGGGCAGGATTCTAATGGTTCAGCTGTAGGACCTCAAAATGTACTTACTGTACATTGTTAGGGCAGGATTCTAATGGTTCAGCTGTAGGATCTCAAGATGTACTGACTGTTCATTGCTAGGGCAGGATTCTAATGGTTCAGCTGTAGGACCTCAACATGTACTGACTGTTCATTGCTAGGGAAGGATTCTAATGGTTCAGCTGTAGGACCTCAAGACGTAATGACTGCACATTGCTAGGGCAGGATTCTAATGGTTCAGATGTAGGAACTCAAGATGTACTAACTGTTCATTGTTAGGGCAGGATTCTAATGGTTCAGATGTAGGACCTCAAGATGTACTGAATGTTCATTGTTAGGGCAGTATTCTAATGGTTCAGCTATAGCACCACAAGATGTACTGACTGTTTATGGTTAGGGCAGGAATCTAATGGTTCAGCTATAGGACCTCAAAATGCACTGACTGTTCATTGTTAGGGCAGGATTCTAATGGTTCAGCTGTAGGACCTCAAGATGTACTAACTGTTCATTGTTAGGGCAGGATTCTAATGGTTTAGATGTAGGACCTCAAAAAGTACTGACTGTTCATGGTTTAGGCACCATTCTAATGCTACAGCTATAGGACCTCAACATGTACTAAGTGTTTATGGTGAGGGCAGGATTCTAATGGTTCAGCTGTAGGACCTCTAGATGTACTGACTGTTTATGGTTAGGGCAGGATTCTAATTGTTCAGCTGTAGGACCTCATGATGTACTGACGGTTCGTTGCTAGGGCAGGAGTCTAATGGTTCAGCTGTAGGACCTCAACATGTAATGACTGTACATAGTTAGGGCAGGATTCTAATGGTTCAGCTGTAGGACCTTAAGATCTACTGACTGTTCATTGCTAAGGCGGGATTCTAATGGTTCAGCTGTAGGACCTCAAGATGTACTGACTGTTCATGTTTAGGGCATGATTCTAATGGTTCAGCTGTAGGACCATAAGATGTACTGACTGTTCATTGCTAAGGCAGGATTCTAATGGTTCAGCTGTAGGACCTCAAGATGTACTGACTTTTCATGGTTAGGGCAGGATTCTAATGGTTCAGCTATAGGACCTCAAGATGTACTGACTGTTCATTGCTAGGGCAGGATTCTAATGGTTCAGCTGTAGGACCTCAATATGTACTGACTATTCATTGCTAGGGCAGGATTCTAATGGTTCAGCTGTAAGACCAAAAGATGTACTGACTGTTCATTGCTAGGGCAGGATTCTAATGGTTCAGCTGTAGGACCTCAAGATGTACTGAATGTTCATTGTTAGGGCAGGATTCTAATGGTTCAGCTGTAGGACCTCAAGATGTACTGACTGTTCATTGTTAGGGCAGGATTCTAATGGTTCAGCTGTAGGACCTCAAAATGTACTGACTGTTCATTGTTAGGGCAGGATTCAAATGGTACAGCTGTAGGACCTCAAGATGTACTGACTGTTCATTGTTAGGGCAGGATTCTAATGGTTCAGCTGTAGGACCTCAAAATGTACTGACTGTTCATTGTTAGGGCAGGATTCTAATGGTTCAGCTGTAGGACCTCAAGATGTACTGACTGTTCATTGTTAGGGCAGGATTCTAATGGTTCAGCTGTAGGACCTCAAGATGTACTGACTGTTCATTGTTAGGGTAGGATTCTAATGGTTCAGCTGTAGGACCTCAAAATGTACTGACTGTTCATGGTTAGGGCAGCATTCTAATGGTACAGCTATAGGACCTCAAGATGTACTGACTGTTTATGGTTGGGGCAGGATTCTAATGGTACAGCTGTAGGACCTCAAGATGTACTGACTGTTTATGGTTAGGGCAGGATTCTAATTGTTCAGCTGTAGGACCTCAAGATGTACTGACGGTTCATTGCTAGGGCAGGATTCTAATGGTTCAGCTGTAGGACCTCAACTTGTACTGAGTGTACATAGTTAGGACAGGATTCTAATGGTTCAGCTGTAGGACCTTAAGATGTACTGACTGTTCATTGCTAAGGCGGGATTCTAATGGTTCAGCTGTAGGACCTCAAGATGTACTGACTGTTCATGTTTAGGGCATGATTCTAATAGTTAAGCTGTAGGACCATAAGATGTACTGAATGTTCATTGTTAGGGCAGGATTCTAATGGTTCAGCTGTAGGACCTCAAGATGTACTGACTGTTCATTGTTAGGGCAGGATTCTAATGGTTCAGCTGTAGGACCTCAAAATGTACTGACTGTTCATTGTTAGGGCAGGATTCTAATGGTTCAGCTGTAGGACCTCAAGATGTACTGACTGTTCATTGTTAGGGCAGGATTCTAATGGTTCAGCTGTAGGACCTCAAAATGTACTGACTGTTCATTGTTAGGGCAGGATTCTAATGGTTCAGCTGTAGGACCTCAAGATGTACTGACTGTTCACTGTTAGGGCAGGATTCTAATGGTTCAGCTGTAGGACCTCAAGATGTACTGACTGTTCATTGTTAGGGTAGGATTCTAATGGTTCAGCTGTAGGACCTCAAAATGTACTGACTGTTCATGGTTAGGGCAGGATTCTAATGGTTCAGCTATAGGACCTCAAGATGTACTGACTGTTCATTGCTAGGGCAGGATTCTAATGGTTCAGCTGTAAGACCAAAAGATGTACTGACTGTTCATTGCTAGGGCAGGATTCTAATGGTTCAGCTGTAGGTCCTTAAGATGTACTGATGTTCATTGCTAGGACAGGATTTTAATGGTTCAGCTGTAGGACCTCAAGATGTACTGACTACATGGTTAGGGCAGGATTATAATGGTTCAGCTGTAGGATCTCAAGATGTATTGACTACATGGTTAGGGCAGGATTCTAATGGTTCAACTGTAGGACCTCAAGATGTACCGACTACATGGTTAGGGCAGGATTCTAATGGTTCAGCTGTAGGACCTTAAGTAGTACTGACTGTTCATGGTTAGGGCAGGATTCTAATGGTTAAGCTGTAGGACCTCAACATGTACTGACTGTTCATTGCGAGGGCAGGATTATAATGGTTCAGCTGTAGGACCTCAACCAGTACTGACTGTTCATTGCTAGGGCAGGATTGTAATGGTTCAGCTGTAGGACCTCAACATGTACTGACTGTTCATTGCAAGGACAGGATTCTAATGGTTCAGCTGTAGGACCTTAAGATGTAATGACTGTTCATTGCTAGGGCAGGATTCTAATGGTTCAGCTGTAGGACCTCAACATGTACTGACTGTACATAGTTAAGGCAGGATTATAATGGTTCAGCTGTAGGACATCAAGATGTACTGACTGTTCATTGATAGGGCAGGATTCTAATGGTTCAGCTGTAGGGCCTCAACATGTACTGACTGTACATAGTTAAGGCAGGATTATAATGGTTCAGCTTTAGGACCTTAAGATGTACTGACTGTTCATTGCTAAGGCAGGATTGTAATGGTTCAGCTGTAGGACCTCAAGGTGTACTGACTGTACATAGTTAGGGCAGGATTATAATTGTTCAGCTGTAGGACCTCAAGATGTATTGAATGTTAATGGTTAGGGCAGGATTCTAATGGTTCAGCTGTAGGACCTCATGTTGTACTGACTGTTCATTGCTAGGACAGCATTCTAATGGTTCAGCTTTAGGACCTCAAAATGTACTGACTACATGGTTAGGGCAGGACTATAATGGTTCAGCTGTAGGACCTTAAGAAGTACTGACTACATGGTTAGGGCAGGATTATAATGGTTCAGCTGTAGGATCTCAAGATGTACTGACTACATGGTTAGGGCAGGATTATAATGGTTCAGCTGTAGGATCTCAAGATGTACTGACTACATTGTCAGGGCAGGATTATAATGGTTCAGCTGTAGGACCTTAAGAAGTACTGACTGTTCATTGCTAGGACTGGATTTTAATGGTTCAGCTGTAGGATCTCAAGATGTACTGACTACATGGTTAGGGCAGGATTATAATGGTTCAGCTGTAGGATCTCAAGATGTACTGACTACATGGTTAGGGCAGGATTATAATGGTTCAGCTGTAGGACCTTAAGAAGTACTGACTGTTCATTGCTAGGACAGGCTTCTAATGGTTCAGCTGTAGGATCTCAAGATGTATTGACTACATGGTTAGGGCAGGATTCTAATGGTTCAGCTGTAGGAACTCAAGACGTAATGACTACATGGTTAGGGCCGGATTCTAATGGTTCAGCTGTAGGATCTTAAGATGTACTGACTGTTCATGGATAGGGCAGGATTCTAATGGTTCAGCTGTAGGACCTTGAGATGTACTGACTACATGGTTAGGGCAGGATTCTAATGGTTCAGCTGTAGGACCTCAAGGTGTACTGACTACATGGTTAGGGCAGGATTCTAATGGTTCATCTGTAGGACCTTAAGATGTACTGACTGTTCATGGTTAGGGCAGGATTCTAATGGTTAAGCTGTAGAACCTCAACATGTACCGACTGTTCATTGCGAGGGCAGGATTATAATGGTTCAGCTGTAGGACCTCAAGATGTACTGACTGTTCATTGCAAGGACAGGATTCTAATGGTTCACCTGTAGGACCTCAACATGTACTGTCTGTACATAGCTAGGGCAGGATTATAATGGTTCAGCTGTAGGACCTAAAGATGTACTGACTGTTCATTGCTAGGGCAGGATTCTAATGGTTCAGCTGTAGGACCTCAACATGTACTGACTGTACATAGTTAGGGCAGGATTATAATGGTTCAGCTGTAGGACCTCAACATGTGACTGTACATAGTTAGGGCAGGATTCTAATGGTTAAGCTGTAGGACCTCAACATGTACTGACTGTACATAGTTAGGGCAGGATTATAATGGTTCAGCTGTAGGACCTTAAGATGTACTGACTGTTCATTGCTAGGGCAGGATTGTAATGGTTCAGCTGTAGGACCTCAAGATGTACTGACTCTACAAAGTTAGGGCAGGATTATAATGGTTCAGCTGTAGGACCTCAAGATGTACTGAATGTTCATGGTTAGGGCAGGATTATAATTGTTCAGCTGTAGGACTTCAAGTTGTACTGATTGTTCATTGCTAGGACAGGATTCTAATGGTTCAGCTTTAGGACCTCAAGATGTACTGAATGTTCATGGTTAGGGTAGGATTCTAATGGTTCAGCTGTAGGACCTTAAGATGTACTGACTGTTCATTGCTAGGGCAGGAATTTAATGGTTCAGTTGTGGGACCTCAAGATGTACTGAATGTTCATGGTTAGGGCAGGATTCTAATGGTTCAACTGTAGGACCTCAAGATGTACTGACTGTTCATTGCTAGGGCAGGTCTCTAATGGTTCAGCTGTAGGACCTCAAGATGTACTGACTGTTCAATGCTAGGGCAGGATTCTAATGGTTCAGCTGTAGGACCTCAAGATGCACTGAATGTTCATGCTTAGGGCAGGATTGCAATGGTTCAGTTGTAGGACCTCAAGATGTAGTGACTGTTCATGGTTAGGGCAGGATTCTAATGGTTCAGCTGTAGGACTCCAAGATGTACTGAATGTTCATGGTTAGGGCGGGATTCTAATGGTTAAGCTGTAGGACCTCAAGATGTAATGACCGTCCATGGTTAGGGCAGGATTCTAATGGTTCAGCTGTAGGACCTCAAGATGTACTGACTGTTCATTGCTAGGGCAGGAATTTATTGGTTCAGTTGTAGGACCTCAAGATGTACTGAATGTTCATGGTTAGGGCAGGATTCTAATGGTTCAGCTGTAGGACCTTAAGATGTACTGACTGTTCATTGCTAGGGCAGGAATTTAATGGTTCAGTTGTGGGACCTCAAGATGTACTGAATGTTCATGGTTAGGGCAGGATTCTAATGGTTCAACTGTAGGACCTCAAGATGTATTGACTACATGGTTAGGGCAGGATTCTAATGGTTCAGCTGTAGGATCTCAAGACATAATGACTACATGGTTAGGGCAGGATTCTAATGGTTCAGTTGTAGGACCTCAAGATGTAATAACTGTTCATGGTTAGCGCAGGATTCTAATGGTTCAGCTGTAGGACCTCAAGATGTACTGACTGTTCATTGCTAGGGCAGGATTCTAATGGTTCAGCTGTAGGACCTCAAGATGTACTGAATGTTCATGGTTAGGGCAGGATTCTAATGGTTCAGCTGTAGGACCTCAAGATGTACTGACTGTTCATTGTTAGGGCAGGATTCTAATGGTTCAGCTGTAGGACCTCAAAATGTACTTACTGTACATTGTTAGGGCAGGATTCTAATGGTTCAGCTGTAGGATCTCAAGATGTACTGACTGTTCATTGCTAGGGCAGGATTCTAATGGTTCAGCTGTAGGAGCTCAACATGTACTGACTGTTCATTGCTAGGGAAGGATTCTAATGGTTCAGCTGTAGGACCTCAAGATGTAATGACTGCACATTGCAAGGGCAGGATTCTAATGGTTCAGATGTAAGACCTCAAGATGTACTAACTGTTCATTGTTAGGGCAGGATTCTAATGGTTCAGATTTAGGACCTCAAGATGTACTGAATGTTCATTGTTAGGGCAGGATTCTAATGGTTCAGCTATAGGACCACAAGATGTACTGACTGTTTATGGTTAGGGCAGGAATCTAATGGTTCAGCTATAGGACCTCAAAATGCACTGACTGTTCATTATTAGGGCAGGATTCTAATGGTTCAGCTGTAGGACCTCAAGATGTACTAACTGTTCATTGTTAGGGCAGGATTCTAATGGTTCAGATGTAGGACCTCAAAATGTACTGATTGTTCATGGTTTAGGCAGCATTCTAATGCTACAGCTATAGGACCTCAAGATGTACTAACTGTTTATGGTTAGGGCAGGATTCTAATGGTTCAGCTGTAGGACCTTAAGATGTACTGACTGTTTATGGTTACGGCAGGATTCTAATTGTTCAGCTGTAGGACCTCAAGATGTACTGACGGTTCGTTGCTAGGGCAGGATTCTAATGGTTCAGCTGTAGGACCTCAACATGTACTGACTGTACATAGTTAGGGCAGGATTCTAATGGTTCAGCTGTAGGACCTTAAGATGTACTGACTGTTCATTGCTAAGGCGGGATTCTAATGGTTCAGCTGTAGGACCTCAAGATGTACTGACTGTTCATGTTTACGGCATGATTCTAATGGTTCAGCTGTAGGACCATAAGATGTACTGACTGTTCATTGCTAAGGCAGGATTCTAATGGTTCAGCTGTAGGACCTCAAGATGTACTTGTCTGTTCATGGTTAGGGCAGGATTCTAATGGTTCAGCTATAGGACCTCAAGATGTACTGACTGTTCATTGCTAGGGCAGGATTCTAATGGTTCAGCTATAGGACCTCAATATGTACTGACTATTCATTGCTAGGGCAGGATTCTAATGGTTCAGCTGTAAGACCAAAAGATGTACTGACTGTTCATTGCTAGGGCAGGATTCTAATGGTTCAGCTGTAGGACCTCAAGATGTACTGAATGTTCATTGTTAGGGCAGGATTCTAATGGTTCAGCTGTAGGACCTCAAGATGTACTGACTGTTCATTGTTAGGGCAGGATTCTAATGGTTCAGCTGTAGGACCTCAAAATGTACTGACTGTTCATTGTTAGGGCAGGATTCTAATGGTTCAGCTGTAGGACCTCAAGATGTACTGACTGTTCATTGTTAGGGCAGGATTCTAATGGTTCAGCTGTAGGACCTCAGAATGTACTGACTGTCACTGTTAGGGCAGGATTCTAATGGTTCAGCTGTAGGACCTCAAGATGTACTGACTGTTCATTGTTAGGGCAGGATTCTAATGGTTCAGCTGTAGGACCTCAAGATGTACTGACTGTTCATTGTTAGGGCAGGATTCTAATGGTTCAGCTGTAGGACCTCAAAATGTACTTACTGTACATTGTTAGGGTAGGATTCTAATGGTTGAGCTGTAGGATCTCAAGATGTACTGACTGTTCATTGCTAGGGCAGGATTCTAATGGTTCAGCTGTAGGACCTCAACATGTACTGACTGTTTATTGCTAGGGAAGGATTCTAATGGTTCAACTGTTGGACCTCAAGATGTAATGACTGCACATTGCTAGGGCAGGATTCTAATGGTTCAGATGTAGGACCTCAAGATGTACTAACTGTTCATTGTTAGGGCAGGATTCTAATGGTTCAAATATAGGACCTCAAGATGTACTGACTGTTTATGGTTAGGGCAGGAATCTAATGGTTCAGCTATAGGACCTCAAAATGCACTGACTGTTCATTGTTAGGGCAGGATTCTAATGGTTCAGCTGTAGGACCTCAAGATGTACTGACTGTTCATTGTTAGGGTAGGATTCTAATGGTTCAGCTGTAGGACCTCAAAATGTACTGACTGTTCATGGTTAGGGCAGCATTCTAATGGTACAGCTATAGGACCTCAAGATGTACTGACTGTTTATGGTTAGGGCAGGATTCTAATGGTACAGCTGTAGGACCTCAAGATGTACTGACTGTTTATGGTTAGGGCAGGATTCTAATTGTTCAGCTGTAGGACCTCAAGATGTACTGACGGTCATTGCTAGGGCAGGATTCTAATGGTTCAGCTGTAGGACCTCAACATGTACTGAGTGTACATAGTTAGGGCAGGATTCTAATGGTTCAGCTGTAGGACCTTAAGATGTACTGACTGTTCATTGCTTAGGCGGCATTCTAATGGTTCAGCTGTAGGACCTCAAGATGTACTGACTGTTCATGTTTAGGGCATGATTCTAATAGTTAAGCTGTAGGACCATAAGATGTACTGACTGTTCATTGCTAAGGCAGGATTCTAATGGTTCAGCTGTAGGACCTCAAGATGTACTGACTGTTCATGGTTAGGGCAGGATTCTAATGGTTCAGCTATAGGACCTCAAGATGTACTGACTGTTCATTGCTAGGGCAGGATTCTAATGGTTCAGCTGTAGGACCTCAATATGTACTGACTATTCATTGCTAGGGCAGGATTCTAATGGTTCAGCTGTAAGACCAAAAGATGTACTGACTGTTCATTGCTAGGGCAGGATTCTAATGGTTCAGCTGTAGGACCTTAAGATGTACTGATGTTCATTGCTAAGACAGGATTCTAATGGTTCAGCTGCAGGATCTCAAGATGTACTGACTACATGGTTAGGGCAGGATTATAATGGTTCAGCTGTAGGATCTCAAGATGTATTGACTACATGGTTAGGGCAGGATTCTAATGGTTCAGCTGTAGGATCTCAAGACATAATGACTACATGGTTAGGGCAGGATTTTAATGGTTCAGCTGTAGGACCTCAAGATGTACTGACTACATGCTTAGGGCAGGATTCTAATGGTTCAGCTGTAGGACCTTAAGATGTACTGACTGTTCATGGTTAGGGCAGGATTCTAATGGTTAAGCTGTAGGACCTCAACATGTACTGACTGTTCATTGCGAGGGCAGGATTATAATGGTTCAGCTGTAGGACCTCAAGATGTACTGACTGTTCATTGCAAGGACAGGATTCTAATGGTTCAGCTGTAGGACCTTAAGATGTACTGACTGTTCATTGCTAGGGCAGGATTCTAATGGTTCAGCTGTAGGACCTCAACATGTACTGACTGTACATAGTTAGGGCAGGACTATAATGGTTCAGCTGTAGGACCTAAAGATGTACTGACTGTTCATTGCTAGGGCAGGATTGTAATGGTTCAGTTGTAGGACCTCAACATGTACTGACTGTTCATTTGAAGGACAGGATTCTAATGGTTCAGCTGTAGGACCTTAAGATGTAATGACTGTTCATTGCTAGGGCAGGATTCTAATGGTTCAGCTGTAGGACCTCAACATGTACTGACTGTACATAGTTAGGGCAGGATTATAATAGTTCAGCTGTAGGACCTCAAGATGTACTGACTGTTCATTGATAGGGCAGGATTCTAATGGTTCAGCTGTAGGGCCTCAACATAAACTGACTGTACATAGTTAGGGCAGGATTATAATGGTTCAGCTGTAGGACCTTAAGATGTACTGACTGTTCATTGCTAAGGCAGGATTGTAATGGTTCAGCTGTAGGACCTCAAGGTGTACTGACTGTACATAGTTAGGGCAGGATTATAATGGTTCAGCTGTAGGACCTCAAGATGTATTGAATGTTAATGGTTAGGGCAGGATTCTAATGGTTCAGCTGTAGGACCTCATGTTGTACTGACTGTTCATTGCTAGGACAGCATTCTAATGGTTCATTTTTAGGACCTCAAAATGTACTGTCTACATGGTTAGGGCAGGATTATAATGGTTCAGCTGTAGGACCTTAAGAAGTACTGACTACATGGTTAGGGCAGGATTATAATGGTTCAGCTGTAGGATCTCAAGATGTACTGACTACATGGTTAGGGCAGGATTATAATGGTTCAGCTGTAGGATCTCAAGTTGTACTGACTACATGGTCAGGGCAGGATTATAATGGTTCAGCTGTAGGACCTTAAGAAGTACTGACTGTTCATTGCTAGGACTGGATTATAATGGTTCAGCTGTAGGATCTCAAGATGTACTGACTGTTCATTGCTAGGGCAGGTCTCTAATGGTTCAGCTGTGGGACCTCAAGATGTACTGACTGTTCAATGCTAGGGCAGGATTCTAATGGTTCAGCTGTAGGACCTCAAGATGCACTGAATGTTCATGCTTAGGGCAGGATTGCAATGGTTCAGTTGTAGGACCTCAAGATGTAGTGACTGTTCATGGTTAGGGCAGGATTCTAATGGTTCAGCTGTAGGACTCCAAGATGTACTGAATGTTCATGGTTAGGGCGGGATTCTAATGGTTAAGCTGTAGGACCTCAAGATGTAATGACCGTCCATGGTTAGGGCAGGATTCTATTGGTTCAGCTGTAGGACCTCAAGATGTACTGACTGTTCATTGCTAGGGCAGGAATTTATTGGTTCAGTTGTAGGACCTCAAGATGTACTGAATGTTCATGGTTAGGGCAGGATTATAATGGTTCAGCTGTAGGACCTTAAGATGTACTGACTGTTCATTGCTAGGGCAGGAATTTAATGGTTCAGTTGTGGGACCTCAAGATGTACTGAATGTTCATGGTTAGGGCAGGATTCTAATGGTTCAACTGTAGGACCTCAAGATGTATTGACTACATGGTTAGGGCAGGATTCTAATGGTTCAGCTGTAGGATCTCAAGACATAATGACTACATGGTTAGGGCAGGATTCTAATGGTTCAGTTGTAGGACCTCAAGATGTAATAACTGTTCATGGTTAGTGCAGGATTCTAATGGTTCAGCTGTAGGACCTCAAGATGTACTGACTGTTCATTGCTAGGGCAGGATTCTAATGGTTCAGCTGTAGGACCTCAAGATGTACTGAATGTTCATGGTTAGGGCAGGATTCTAATGGTTCAGCTGTAGGACCTCAAGATGTACTGACTGTTCATTGTTAGGGCAGGATTCTAATGGTTCAGCTGTAGGACCTCAAAATGTACTTACTGTACATTGTTAGGGCAGGATTCTAATGGTTCAGCTGTAGGATCTCAAGATGTACTGACTGTTCATTGCTAGGGCAGGATTCTAATGGTTCAGCTGTAGGACCTAAGATGTACTGACTGTTCATTACTAGGGCAGGACTTTAATGGTTCAGTTGTAGGACCTCAAGATGTACTGAAAGTTCATGGTTAGGGCAGGATTCTAATGGTTCAACTGTAGGACCTCAAGATGTACTGACTGTTCATTGCTAGGGCAGGATTCTAATGGTTAGGCTGTAGGACCTCAAGATGCACTGACTGTTCATTGCTAGAGTAGGATTCTAATGGTTAAGCTGTAGAACCTCAAGAGGTACTCACTGTTCATTGCTAGGGCAGGATTCTAATGGTTCAGCTGTAGGACCTCAAGATGTACTGACTGTTCATAGTTAGGGAAGGATTCTAATGGTTCAGCTGCAGGACCTCACGATGTACTGACTACATGGTTAGGGCAGGATTCTAATGGTTCAGCTGTAGGACCTCAAGATGTACTGACTGTTCATTGCGAGGGCAGGATTATAATGGTTCAGCTGTAGGACCTCAAGATGTACTGACTCTTCATTGCAAGGACAGGATTCTAATGGTTCAGCTGTAGGACCTTAAGTTGTACTGACTGTTCATTGCTAGGCTAGGATTCTAATGGTTCAGCTGTAGGACCTCAAGATGTACTGATTGTTCATGGTTAGAGCAGGATTCTAATGGTTCAGCTATAGGACTTCAAGATGTACTGACTGTTGATGGTTAGGGCAGGATTCTAATGGTTCAGCTGTATGCCCTCAAGATGTACTGAGTGTTCATGGTTAGCGCAGGATTCTAATGGTTCGGCTGTAGGACCTCCAGATGTACTGACTGTTTATGGTTAGGGCAGGATTCTAATGGTTCAGTGTAGGACCTCAAGATGTACTGACTGTTCATTGCTAGGGAAGGATTCTAATGGTTCAGCTGTAGGATCTCAAGATGTACTGACTGTTCATTGCTAGGGCAGGAATTTATTGGTTCAGTTGTAGGACCTCAAGATGTACTGAATGTTCATGGTTAGGGCAGGATTCTAATGGTTCAGCTGTAGGACCTGAAGATGTACTGACTGTTCATTGCTAGGGCAGGAATTTAATGGTTCAGTTGTGGGACCTCAAGATGTACTGAATGTTCATGGTTAGGGCAGGATTCTAATGGTTCAACTGTAGGACCTCAAGATGTCCTGAATTTCATTGCTAGGGCAGGATTCTAATGGTTCAGCTGTAGGACCTCAAGATGTACTGAATGTTCATGGTTAGGGCAGGATTGTAATGGTTCAGTTGTAGGACCTCAAGATGTAATAACTGTTCATGGTTAGTGCAGGATTCTAATGGTTCAGCTGTAGGACCTCAAGATGTACTGACTGTTCATTGCTAGGGCAGGATTCTAATGGTTCAGCTGTAGGACCTCAAGATGTACTGAATGTTCGTGGTTAGGGCAGGATTCTAATGGTTCAGCTGTAGGACCTCAAGATGTACTGACTGTTCATTGTTAGGGCAGGATTCTAATGGTTCAGCTGTAGGACCTCAAAATGTACTTACTGTACATTGTTAGGGCAGGATTCTAATGGTTCAGCTGTAGGACCTCAACATGTACTGACTGTTCATTGCTAGGGAAGGATTCTAATGGTTCAGCTGTAGGACCTCAAGATGTAATGACTGCACATTGCTAGGGCAGGATTCTAATGGTTCAGATGTAGGACCTCAAGATGTACTAACTGTTCATTGTTAAGGCAGGATTCTAATGGTTCAGATGTAGGACCTCAAGATGTACTGAATGTTCATTGTTAGGGCAGGATTCTAATGGTTCAGCTATAGGACCACAAGATGTACTGACTGTTTATGGTTAGGGCAGGAATCTAATGGTTCAGCTATAGGACCTCAAAATGCACTGACAGTTCATTGTTAGGGCAGGATTCTAATGGTTCAGCTGTAGGACCTCAAGATGTACTAACTGTTCATTGTTAGGGCAGGATTCTAATGGTTCAGATGTAGCACCTCAAAATGTACTGACTGTTCATGGTTTAGGCAGCATTCTAATGCTACAGCTATAGGACCTCAAGATGTACTAACTGTTTATGGTTAGGGCAGGATTCTAATGGTTCAGCTGTAGGACCTCAAGATCTACTGACTGTTTATGGTTAGGGCAGGATTCTAATTGTTCAGCTGTAGGACCTGAAGATGTACTGACGGTTCGTTGCTAGGGCAGGATTCTAATGGTTCAGCTGTAGGACCTCAACATGTACTGACTGTACATAGTTAGGGCAGGATTCTAATGGTTCAGCTGTAGGACCTTAAGATGTACTGACTGATCATTGCTAAGGCGGGATTCTAATGGTTCAGCTGTAGGACCTCAAGATGTACTGATTGTTCATGGTTAGGGCAGGATTCTAATGGTTCAGCTATAGGACCTCAAGATGTACTGACTGTTCATTGCTAGGGCAGGATTCTAATGGTTCAGCTGTAGGACCTCAATATGTACTGACTATTCATTGCTAGGGCAGGATTCTAATGGTTCAGCTGTAAGCCAAAAGATGTACTGACTGTTCATTGCTAGGGCAGGATTCTAATGGTTCAGCTGTAGGACCTCAAGATGTACTGAATGTTCATTGCTAGGGCAGGATTCTAATGGTTCAGCTGTAGGACCTCAAGATGTACTGACTCTTCATTGTTAGGGCAGGATTCTAATGGTTCAGCTGTAGGACCTCAAAATGTACTGACTGTTCATTGTTAGGGCAGGATTCTAATGGTTCAGCTGTAGGACCTCAAGATGTACTGACTGTTCATTGTGAGGGCAGGATTCTAATGGTTCAGCTGTAGGACCTCAAAATGTACTGACTGTTCATTGTTAGGGCAGGATTCTAATGGTTCAGCTGTAGGACCTCAAGATGTACTGACTGTTCATTGTTAGGGCAGGATTCTAATGGTTCAGCTGTAGGACCTCAAAATGTACTTACTGTACATTGTTAGGGCAGGATTCTAATGGTTCAGCTGTAGGATCTAAAGATGTACTGACTGTTCATTGCTAGGGCAGGATTCCAATGGTTCAGCTGTAGGACCTCAACATGTACTGACTGTTTATTGCTAGGGAAGGATTCTAATGGTTCAGCTGTAGGACCTCAAGATGTAATGACTGCACATTGCTAGGGCAGGATTCTAATGGTTCAGATGTAGGACCTCAAGATGTACTAACTGTTCACTGTTAGGGCAGGATTCTAATGGTTCAGATGTAGGACCTCAAAATGTACTGACTGTTCATGGTTAGGGCAGCATTCTAATGGTACAGCTATAGGACCTCAAGATGTACTGATTTTTATGGTTAGGGCAGGATTCTAATGGTACAGCTGTAGGACCTCAAGATGTACTGACTGTTTATGGTTAGGGCAGGATTCTAATTGTTCAGCTGTAGGACCTCAAGATGTACTGACGGTTCATTGCTAGGGCAGGATTCTAATGGTTCAGCTGTAGGACCTCAACATTTACTGAGTGTACATAGTTAGGGCAGGATTCTAATGGTTCAGCTGTAGGACCTTAAGATGTACTGACTGTTCATTGCTAAGGCGGGATTCTAATGGTTCAGCTGTAGGACCTCAAGATGTACTGACTGTTTATGTTTAGGGCATGATTCTAATAGTTAAGCTGTAGGACCATAAGATGTACTGACTGTTCATTGCTAAGGCAGGATTCTAATGGTTCAGCTGTAGGACCTCAAGATGTACTGACTGTTCATGGTTAGGGCAGGATTCTAATGGTTCAGCTATAGGACCTCAAGATGTACTGACTGTTCATTGCTAGGGCAGGATTCTAATGGTTCAGCTGTAGGACCTTAAGATGTACTGATGTTCATTGCTAGGACAGGATTCTAATGGTTCAGCTGTAGGATCTCAAGATGTACTGACTACATGGTTAGGGCAGGATTATAATGGTTCAGCTGTAGGATCTCAAGATGTATTGACTACATGGTTAGGGCAGGATTCTAATGGTTCAGCTGTAGGATCTCAAGACATAATGACTACATGGTTAGGGCAGGATTCTAATGGTTCAGCTGAAGGACCTCAAGATGTACTGACTACATGCTTAGGGCAGGATTCTAATGGTTCAGCTGTAGGACCTTAAGATGTACTGACTGTTCATGGTTAGGGCAGGATTCTAATGGTTAAGCTGTAGGACCTCAACATGTACTGACTGTTCATTGCGAGGGCAGGATTATAATGGTTCAGCTGTAGGACCTCAAGATGTACTGACTGTTCATTGCAAGGACAGGATTCTAATGGTTCAGCTAAAGGACCTTAAGATGTACTGACTGTTCATTGCTAGGGCAGGATTCTAATGGTTCAGCTGTAGGACCTCAACATGTACTGACTGTACATAGGGCAGGACTATAATGGTTCAGCTGTAGGACCTAAAGATGTACTGACTGTTCATTGCTAGGGCAGGATTGTAATGGTTCAGCTGTAGGACCTCAACATGTACTGACTGTTCATTGCAAGGACAGGATTCTAATGGTTCAGCTGTAGGACCTTAAGATGTAATGACTGTTCATTGCTAGGGCAGGATTCTAATGGTTCAGCTGTAGGACCTCAACATGTACTGACTGTACATAGTTAGGGCAGGATTATAATGGTTCAGCTGTAGGACCTCAAGATGTACTGACTGTTCATTGATAGGGCAGGATTCTAAAGGTTCAGCTGTAGGGCCTCAACATGTACTGACTGTACATAGTTAGGGCAGGATTATAATGGTTACTCTGTAGGACCTTAAGATGTACTGACTGTTCATTGCTAAGGCAGGATTGTAATGGTTCAGCTGTAGGACCTCAAGGTGTACTGACTGTACTTAGTTAGGGCAGGATTATAATGGTTCAGCTGTAGGACCTCAAGATGTATTGAATGTTAATGGTTAGGGCAGGATTCTAATGGTTCAGCTGTAGGACCTCATGTTGTACTGACTGTTCATTGCTAGGACAGCATTCTAATGGTTCAGCTTTAGGACCTCAAGATGTACTGACTACATGGTTAGGGCAGGATTATAATGGTTCAGCTGTAGGACCTTAAGAAGTACTGACTACATGGTTAGGGCAGGATTATAATGGTTCAGCTGTAGGATCTCAAGATGTACTGACTACATGGTTAGGGCAGGATTATAATGGTTCAGCTGTAGGATCTCAAGATGTACTGACTACATGGTCAGGGCAGGATTATAATGGTTCAGCTGTAGGACCTAAAGAAGTACTGACTGTTCATTGCTAGGACAGGATTATAATGGTTCAACTTACGATCTCAAGATGTACTGACTACATGGTTAGGGCAGGATTATAATGGTTCAGCTGTAAGATCTCAAGATGTACTGACTACATGGTTAGGGCAGGATTATAATGGTTCAGCTGTAGGACCTTAAGAAGTACTGACTGTTCATTGCTAGGACAGGCTTCTAATGGTTCAGCTGTAGGATCTCAAATTGTATTGACTACATGGTTAGGGCAGGATTCTAATGGTTCAGCTGTAGGAACTCAAGACGTAATGACTACATGGTTAGGGCAGGATTCTAATGGTTCAGCTGTAGGATCTTAAGATGTACTGACTGTTCATGGTTAGGGCAGGATTCTAATGGTTCAGCTGTAGGACCTTGAGATGTACTGACTACATGGTTAGGGCAGGATTCTAATGGTTCAGCTGTAGGACCTGAAGATGTACTGACTACATGGTTAGGGCAGGATTCTAATGGTTCAGCTGTAGGACCTTAAGATGTACTGACTGTTCATGGTTAGGGCAGGATTCTAATGGTTAAGCTGTAGAACCTCAACATGTACCGACTGTTCATTGCGAGGGCAGGATTATAATGGTTCAGCTGTAGGACCTCAAGATGTACTGACTGTTCATTGCAAGGACAGGATTCTAATGGTTCAGCTGTAGGACCTCAACATGTACTGTCTGAACATAGTTAGGGCAGGATTATAATGGTTCAGCTGTAGGACCTAAAGATGTACTGACTGTTCATTGCTAGGGCAGGATTCTAATGGTTCAGCTGTAGGACCTTAAGATATACTGACTGTTCATTGCTAGGGCAGGATTCTAATGGTTCAGCTGTAGGACCTCAACATGTACTGACTGTACATAGTTAGGGCAGGATTATAATGGTTCAGCTGTAGGACCTCAAGATGTACTGACTGTTCATTGCTAGGGCAGGATTCTAATGGTTCAGCTTTAGGACCTCAATATGTACTGACTGTACATAGTTAGGGCAGGATTATGGTGGTTCAGCTGTAGGACCTCAACATGTGACTGTACATAGTTAGGGCAGGATTCTAATGGTTAAGCTGTAAGACCTCAACATGTACTGACTGTACATAGTTAGGGCAGGATTATAATGGTTCAGCTGTAGGACCTTAAGATGTACTGACTGTTCATTGCTAGGGCAGGATTGTAATGGTTCAGCTGAAGGACCTCAAGATGTACTGACTCTACATAGTTAGGGCAGGATTATAATGGTTCAGCTGTAGGACCTCAAGATGTACTGAATGTTCATGGTTAGGGCAGGATTATAATGGTTCAGCTGTAGGACTTCAAGTTGTACTGACTGTTCATTGCTAGGCAAGGATTCTAATGGTTCAGCTTTAGGACCTCAAGATGTACTCAATGTTCATGGTTAGGGTAGGATTCTAATGGTTCAGCTGTAGGACCTTAAGATGTACTGACTGTTCATTGCTAGAGCAGGAATTTAATGGTTCAGTTGTAGGACCTCAAGATGTACTGAATTTTCATGGTTAGGGCAGGATTCTAATGGTTCAACTGTAGGACCTCAAGATGTACTGACTGCTCATTGCTGGGGCAGGATTCTAATGGTTAAGCTGTAGGACCTCAAGATGTACTGACTGTTCATTGCTAGGGCAGGATTCTAATGGTTAAGCTGTAGGACCTCAAGATGTACTGACTGTTCAATGCTAGGGCAGGATTCTAATGGTTCAGCTGTAGGACCTCAAGATGCACTGAATGTTCATGCTTAGGGCAGGATTGCAATGGTTCAGTTGTAGGACCTCAAGATGTACTGAATGTTCATGGTTAGGGCAGGATTCTAATGGTTCAGCTGTAGGACCTCAAGATGTACTGACTGTTCATTGTTAGGGCAGGATTCTAATGGTTCAGCTGTAGGACCTCAAAATGTACTTACTGTACATTGTTAGGGCAGGATTCTAATGGTTCAGCTGTAGGATCTCAAGATGTACTGACTGTTCATTGCTAGGGCAGGATTCTAATGGTTCAGCTGTAGGACCTCAACATGTACTGACTGTTCATTGCTAGGGAAGGATTCTAATGGTTCAGCTGTAGGACCTCAAGACGTAATGACTGCACATTGCTAGGGCAGGATTCTAATGGTTCAGATGTAGGAACTCAAGATGTACTAACTGTTCATTGTTAGGGCAGGATTCTAATGGTTCAGATGTAGGACCTCAAGATGTACTGAATGTTCATTGTTAGGGCAGTATTCTAATGGTTCAGCTATAGCACCACAAGATGTACTGACTGTTTATGGTTAGGGCAGGAATCTAATGGTTCAGCTATAGGACCTCAAAATGCACTGACTGTTCATTGTTAGGGCAGGATTCTAATGGTTCAGCTGTAGGACCTCAAGATGTACTAACTGTTCATTGTTAGGGCAGGATTCTAATGGTTTAGATGTAGGACCTCAAAAAGTACTGACTGTTCATGGTTTAGGCACCATTCTAATGCTACAGCTATAGGACCTCAACATGTACTAACTGTTTATGGTGAGGGCAGGATTCTAATGGTTCAGCTGTAGGACCTCTAGATGTACTGACTGTTTATGGTTAGGGCAGGATTCTAATTGTTCAGCTGTAGGACCTCATGATGTACTGACGGTTCGTTGCTAGGGCAGGAGTCTAATGGTTCAGCTGTAGGACCTCAACATGTAATGACTGTACATAGTTAGGGCAGGATTCTAATGGTTCAGCTGTAGGACCTTAAGATCTACTGACTGTTCATTGCTAAGGCGGGATTCTAATGGTTCAGCTGTAGGACCTCAAGATGTACTGACTGTTCATGTTTAGGGCATGATTCTAATGGTTCAGCTGTAGGACCATAAGATGTACTGACTGTTCATTGCTAAGGCAGGATTCTAATGGTTCAGCTGTAGGACCTCAAGATGTACTGACTTTTCATGGTTAGGGCAGGATTCTAATGGTTCAGCTATAGGACCTCAAGATGTACTGACTGTTCATTGCTAGGGCAGGATTCTAATGGTTCAGCTGTAGGACCTCAATATGTACTGACTATTCATTGCTAGGGCAGGATTCTAATGGTTCAGCTGTAAGACCAAAAGTTGTACTGACTGTTCATTGCTAGGGCAGGATTCTAATGGTTCAGCTGTAGGACCTCAAGATGTACTGAATGTTCATTGTTAGGGCAGGATTCTAATGGTTCAGCTGTAGGACCTCAAGATGTACTGACTGTTCATTGTTAGGGCAGGATTCTAATGGTTCAGCTGTAGGACCTCAAAATGTACTGACTGTTCATTGTTAGGGCAGGATTCAAATGGTACAGCTGTAGGACCTCAAGATGTACTGACTGTTCATTGTTAGGGCAGGATTCTAATGGTTCAGCTGTAGGACCTCAAAATGTACTGACTGTTCATTGTTAGGGCAGGATTCTAATGGTTCAGCTGTAGGACCTCAAGATGTACTGACTGTTCATTGTTAGGGCAGGATTCTAATGGTTCAGCTGTAGGACCTCAAGATGTACTGACTGTTCATTGTTAGGGTAGGATTCTAATGGTTCAGCTGTAGGACCTCAAAATGTACTGACTGTTCATGGATAGGGCAGCATTCTAATGGTACAGCTATAGGACCTCAAGATGTACTGACTGTTTATGGTTGGGGCAGGATTCTAATGGTACAGCTGTAGGACCTCAAGATGTACTGACTGTTTATGGTTAGGGCAGGATTCTAATTGTTCAGCTGTAGGACCTCAAGATGTACTGACGGTTCATTGCTAGGGCAGGATTCTAATGGTTCAGCTGTAGGACCTCAACTTGTACTGAGTGTACATAGTTAGGACAGGATTCTAATGGTTCAGCTGTAGGACCTTAAGATGTACTGACTGTTCATTGCTAAGGCGGGATTCTAATGGTTCAGCTGTAGGACCTCAAGATGTACTGACTGTTCATGTTTAGGGCATGATTCTAATAGTTAAGCTGTAGGACCATAAGATGTACTGAATGTTCATTGTTAGGGCAGGATTCTAATGGTTCAGCTGTAGGACCTCAAGATGTACTGACTGTTCATTGTTAGGGCAGGATTCTAATGGTTCAGCTGTAGGACCTCAAAATGTACTGACTGTTCATTGTTAGGGCAGGATTCTAATGGTTCAGCTGTAGGACCTCAAGATGTACTGACTGTTCATTGTTAGGGCAGGATTCTAATGGTTCAGCTGTAGGACCTCAAAATGTACTGACTGTTCATTGTTAGGGCAGGATTCTAATGGTTCAGCTGTAGGACCTCAAGATGTACTGACTGTTCACTGTTAGGGCAGGATTCTAATGGTTCAGCTGTAGGACCTCAAGATGTACTGACTGTTCATTGTTAGGGTAGGATTCTAATGGTTCAGCTGTAGGACCTCAAAATGTACTGACTGTTCATGGTTAGGGCAGGATTCTAATGGTTCACCTATAGGACCTCAAGATGTACTGACTGTTCATTGCTAGGGCAGGATTCTAATGGTTCAGCTGTAAGACCAAAAGATGTACTGACTGTTCATTGCTAGGGCAGGATTCTAATGGTTCAGCTGTAGGTCCTTAAGATGTACTGATGTTCATTGCTAGGACAGGATTTTAATGGTTCAGCTGTAGGACCTCAAGATGTACTGACTATATGGTTAGGGCAGGATTATAATGGTTCAGCTGTAGGATCTCAAGATGTATTGACTACATGGTTAGGGCAGGATTCTAATGGTTCAACTGTAGGACCTCAAGATGTACCGACTACATGCTTAGGGCAGGATTCTAATGGTTCAGCTGTAGGACCTTAAGTAGTACTGACTGTTCATGGTTAGGGCAGGATTCTAATGGTTAAGCTGTAGGACCTCAACATGTACTGACTGTTCATTGCGAGGGCAGGATTATAATGGTTCAGCTGTAGGACCTCAACCAGTACTGACTGTTCATTGCTAGGGCAGGATTGTAATGGTTCAGCTGTAGGACCTCAACATGTACTGACTGTTCATTGCAAGGACAGGATTCTAATGGTTCAGCTGTAGGACCTTAAGATGTAATGACTGTTCATTGCTAGGGCAGGATTCTAATGGTTCAGCTGTAGGACCTCAACATGTACTGACTGTACATAGTTAAGGCAGGATTATAATGGTTCAGCTGTAGGACATCAAGATGTACTGACTGTTCATTGATAGGGCAGGATTCTAATGGTTCAGCTGTAGGGCCTCAACATGTACTGACTGTACATAGTTAAGGCAGGATTATAATGGTTCAGCTTTAGGACCTTAAGATGTACTGACTGTTCATTGCTAAGGCAGGATTGTAATGGTTCAGCTGTAGGACCTCAAGGTGTACTGACTGTACATAGTTAGGGCAGGATTATAATTGTTCAGCTGTAGGACCTCAAGATGTATTGAATGTTAATGGTTAGGGCAGGATTCTAATGGTTCAGCTGTAGGACCTCATGTTGTACTGACTGTTCATTGCTAGGACAGCATTCTAATGGTTCAGCTTTAGGACCTCAAAATGTACTGACTACATGGTTAGGGCAGGACTATAATGGTTCAGCTGTAGGACCTTAAGAAGTACTGACTACATGGTTAGGGCAGGATTATAATGGTTCAGCTGTAGGATCTCAAGATGTACTGACTACATGGTTAGGGCAGGATTATAATGGTTCAGCTGTAGGATCTCAAGATGTACTGACTACATTGTCAGGGCAGGATTATAATGGTTCAGCTGTAGGACCTTAAGAAGTACTGACTGTTCATTGCTAGGACTGGATTTTAATGGTTCAGCTGTAGGATCTCAAGATGTACTGACTACATGGTTAGGGCAGGATTATAATGGTTCAGCTGTAGGATCTCAAGATGTACTGACTACATGGTTAGGGCAGGATTATAATGGTTCAGCTGTAGGACCTTAAGAAGTACTGACTGTTCATTGCTAGGACAGGCTTCTAATGGTTCAGCTGTAGGATCTCAAGATGTATTGACTACATGGTTAGGGCAGGATTCTAATGGTTCAGCTGTAGGAACTCAAGACGTAATGACTACATGGTTAGGGCCGGATTCTAATGGTTCAGCTGTAGGATCTTAAGATGTACTGACTGTTCATGGATAGGGCAGGATTCTAATGGTTCAGCTGTAGGACCTTGAGATGTACTGACTACATGGTTAGGGCAGGATTCTAATGGTTCAGCTGTAGGACCTCAAGGTGTACTGACTACATGGTTAGGGCAGGATTCTAATGGTTCATCTGTAGGACCTTAAGATGTACTGACTGTTCATGGTTAGGGCAGGATTCTAATGGTTAAGCTGTAGAACCTCAACATGTACCGACTGTTCATTGCGAGGGCAGGATTATAATGGTTCAGCTGTAGGACCTCAAGATGTACTGACTGTTCATTGCAAGGACAGGATTCTAATGGTTCACCTGTAGGACCTCAACATGTACTGTCTGTACATAGCTAGGGCAGGATTATAATGGTTCAGCTGTAGGACCTAAAGATGTACTGACTGTTCATTGCTAGGGCAGGATTCTAATGGTTCAGCTGTAGGACCTCAACATGTACTGACTGTACATAGTTAGGGCAGGATTATAATGGTTCAGCTGTAGGACCTCAACATGTGACTGTACATAGTTAGGGCAGGATTCTAATGGTTAAGCTGTAGGACCTCAACATGTACTGACTGTACATAGTTAGGGCAGGATTATAATGGTTCAGCTGTAGGACCTTAAGATGTACTGACTGTTCATTGCTAGGGCAGGATTGTAATGGTTCAGCTGTAGGACCTCAAGATGTACTGACTCTACATAGTTAGGGCAGGATTATAATGGTTCAGCTGTAGGACCTCAAGATGTACTGAATGTTCATGGTTAGGGCAGGATTATAATTGTTCAGCTGTAGGACTTCAAGTTGTACTGATTGTTCATTGCTAGGACAGGATTCTAATGGTTCAGCTTTAGGACCTCAAGATGTACTGAATGTTCATGGTTAGGGTAGGATTCTAATGGTTCAGCTGTAGGACCTTAAGATGTACTGACTGTTCATTGCTAGGGCAGGAATTTAATGGTTCAGTTGTGGGACCTCAAGATGTACTGAATGTTCATGGTTAGGGCAGGATTCTAATGGTTCAACTGTAGGACCTCAAGATGTACTGACTGTTCATTGCTAGGGCAGGTCTCTAATGGTTCAGCTGTAGGACCTCAAGATGTACTGACTGTTCAATGCTAGGGCAGGATTCTAATGGTTCAGCTGTAGGACCTCAAGATGCACTGAATGTTCATGCTTAGGGCAGGATTGCAATGGTTCAGTTGTAGGACCTCAAGATGTAGTGACTGTTCATGGTTAGGGCAGGATTCTAATGGTTCAGCTGTAGGACTCCAAGATGTACTGAATGTTCATGGTTAGGGCGGGATTCTAATGGTTAAGCTGTAGGACCTCAAGATGTAATGACCGTCCATGGTTAGGGCAGGATTCTAATGGTTCAGCTGTAGGACCTCAAGATGTACTGACTGTTCATTGCTAGGGCAGGAATTTATTGGTTCAGTTGTAGGACCTCAAGATGTACTGAATGTTCATGGTTAGGGCAGGATTCTAATGGTTCAGCTGTAGGACCTTAAGATGTACTGACTGTTCATTGCTAAGGCAGGAATTTAATGGTTCAGTTGTGGGACCTCAAGATGTACTGAATGTTCATGGTTAGAGCAGGATTCTAATGGTTCAACTGTAGGACCTCAAGATGTATTGACTACATGGTTAGGGCAGGATTCTAATGGTTCAGCTGTAGGATCTCAAGACATAATGACTACATGGTTAGGGCAGGATTCTAATGGTTCAGTTGTAGGACCTCAAGATGTAATAACTGTTCATGGTTAGCGCAGGATTCTAATGGTTCAGCTGTAGGACCTCAAGATGTACTGACTGTTCATTGCTAGGGCAGGATTCTAATGGTTCAGCTGTAGGACCTCAAGATGTACTGAATGTTCATGGTTAGGGCAGGATTCTAATGGTTCAGCTGTAGGACCTCAAGATGTACTGACTGTTCATTGTTAGGGCAGGATTCTAATGGTTCAGCTGTAGGACCTCAAAATGTACTTACTGTACATTGTTAGGGCAGGATTCTAATGGTTCAGCTGTAGGATCTCAAGATGTACTGACTGTTCATTGCTAGGGCAGGATTCTAATGGTTCAGCTGTAGGAGCTCAACATGTACTGACTGTTCATTGCTAGGGAAGGATTCTAATGGTTCAGCTGTAGGACCTCAAGATGTAATGACTGCACATTGCAAGGGCAGGATTCTAATGGTTCAGATGTAAGACCTCAAGATGTACTAACTGTTCATTGTTAGGGCAGGATTCTAATGGTTCAGATTTAGGACCTCAAGATGTACTGAATGTTCATTGTTAGGGCAGGATTCTAATGGTTCAGCTATAGGACCACAAGATGTACTGACTGTTTATGGTTAGGGCAGGAATCTAATGGTTCAGCTATAGGACCTCAAAATGCACTGACTGTTCATTATTAGGGCAGGATTCTAATGGTTCAGCTGTAGGACCTCAAGATGTACTAACTGTTCATTGTTAGGGCAGGATTCTAATGGTTCAGATGTAGGACCTCAAAATGTACTGACTGTTCATGGTTTAGGCAGCATTCTAATGCTACAGCTATAGGACCTCAAGATGTACTAACTGTTTATGGTTAGGGCAGGATTCTAATGGTTCAGCTGTAGGACCTTAAGATGTACTGACTGTTTATGGTTACGGCAGGATTCTAATTGTTCAGCTGTAGGACCTCAAGATGTACTGACGGTTCGTTGCTAGGGCAGGATTCTAATGGTTCCGCTGTAGGACCTCAACATGTACTGACTGTACATAGTTAGGGCAGGATTCTAATGGTTCAGCTGTAGGACCTTAAGATGTACTGACTGTTCATTGCTAAGGCGGGATTCTAATGGTTCAGCTGTAGGACCTCAAGATGTACTGACTGTTCATGTTTACGGCATGATTCTAATGGTTCAGCTGTAGGACCATAAGATGTACTGACTGTTCATTGCTAAGGCAGGATTCTAATGGTTCAGCTGTAGGACCTCAAGATGTACCTGTCTGTTCATGGTTAGGGCAGGATTCTAATGGTTCAGCTATAGGACCTCAAGATGTACTGACTGTTCATTGCTAGGGCAGGATTCTAATGGTTCAGCTATAGGACCTCAATATGTACTGACTATTCATTGCTAGGGCAGGATTCTAATGGTTCAGCTGTAAGACCAAAAGATGTACTGACTGTTCATTGCTAGGGCAGGATTCTAATGGTTCAGCTGTAGGACCTCAAGATGTACTGAATGTTCATTGTTAGGGCAGGATTCTAATGGTTCAGCTGTAGGACCTCAAGATGTACTGACTGTTCATTGTTAGGGCAGGATTCTAATGGTTCAGCTGTAGGACCTCAAAATGTACTGACTGTTCATTGTTAGGGCAGGATTCTAATGGTTCAGCTGTAGAACCTCAAGATGTACTGACTGTTCATTGTTAGGGCAGGATTCTAATGGTTCAGCTGTAGGACCTCAGAATGTACTGACTGTCACTGTTAGGGCAGGATTCTAATGGTTCAGCTGTAGGACCTCAAGATGTACTGACTGTTCATTGTTAGGGCAGGATTCTAATGGTTCAGCTGTAGGACCTCAAGATGTACTGACTGTTCATTGTTAGGGCAGGATTCTAATGGTTCAGCTGTAGGACCTCAAAATGTACTTACTGTACATTGTTAGGGTAGGATTCTAATGGTTGAGCTGTAGGATCTCAAGATGTACTGACTGTTCATTGCTAGGGCAGGATTCTAATGGTTCAGCTGTAGGACCTCAACATGTACTGACTGTTTATTGCTAGGGAAGGATTCTAATGGTTCAACTGTTGGACCTCAAGATGTAATGACTGCACATTGCTAGGGCAGGATTCTAATGGTTCAGATGTAGGACCTCAAGATGTACTAACTGTTCATTGTTAGGGCAGGATTCTAATGGTTCAAATATAGGACCTCAAGATGTACTGACTGTTTATGGTTAGGGCAGGAATCTAATGGTTCAGCTATAGGACCTCAAAATGCACTGACTGTTCATTGTTAGGGCAGGATTCTAATGGTTCAGCTGTAGGACCTCAAGATGTACTGACTGTTCATTGTTAGGGTAGGATTCTAATGGTTCAGCTGTAGGACCTCAAAATGTACTGACTGTTCATGGTTAGGGCAGCATTCTAATGGTACAGCTATAGGACCTCAAGATGTACTGACTGTTTATGGTTAGGGCAGGATTCTAATGGTACAGCTGTAGGACCTCAAGATGTACTGACTGTTTATGGTTAGGGCAGGATTCTAATTGTTCAGCTGTAGGACCTCAAGATGTACTTTCGGTCATTGCTAGGGCAGGATTCTAATGGTTCAGCTGTAGGACCTCAACATTACTGAGTGTACATAGTTAGGGCAGGATTCTAATGGTTCAGCTGTAGGACCTTAAGATGTACTGACTGTTCATTGCTTAGGCGGCATTCTAATGGTTCAGCTGTAGGACCTCAAGATGTACTGACTGTTCATGTTTAGGGCATGATTCTAATAGTTAAGCTGTAGGACCATAAGATGTACTGACTGTTCATTGCTAAGGCAGGATTCTAATGGTTCAGCTGTAGGACCTCAAGATGTACTGACTGTTCATGGTTAGGGCAGGATTCTAATGGTTCAGCTATAGGACCTCAAGATGTACTGACTGTTCATTGCTAGGGCAGGATTCTATTGGTTCAGCTGTAGGACCTCAATATGTACTGACTATTCATTGCTAGGGCAGGATTCTAATGGTTCAGCTGTAAGACCAAAAGATGTACTGACTGTTCATTGCTAGGGCAGGATTCTAATGGTTCAGCTGTAGGACCTTAAGATGTACTGATGTTCATTGCTAAGACAGGATTCTAATGGTTCAGCTGCAGGATCTCAAGATGTACTGACTACATGGTTAGGGCAGGATTATAATGGTTCAGCTGTAGGATCTCAAGATGTATTGACTACATGGTTAGGGCAGGATTCTAATGGTTCAGCTGTAGGATCTCAAGACATAATGACTACATGGTTAGGGCAGGATTCTAATGGTTCAGCTGTAGGACCTCAAGATGTACTGACTACATGCTTAGGGCAGGATTCTAATGGTTCAGCTGTAGGACCTTAAGATGTACTGACTGTTCATGGTTAGGGCAGGATTCTAATGGTTAAGCTGTAGGACCTCAACATGTACTGACTGTTCATTGCGAGGGCAGGATTATAATGGTTTAGCTGTAGGACCTCAAGATGTACTGACTGTTCATTGCAAGGACAGGATTCTAATGGTTCAGCTGTAGGACCTTAAGATGTACTGACTGTTCATTGCTAGGGCAGGATTCTAATGGTTCAGCTGTAGGACCTCAACATGTACTGACTGTACATAGTTAGGGCAGGACTATAATGGTTCAGCTGTAGGACCTAAAGATGTACTGACTGTTCATTGCTAGGGCAGGATTGTAATGGTTCAGTTGTAGGACCTCAACATGTACTGACTGTTCATTTGAAGGACAGGATTCTAATGGTTCAGCTGTAGGACCTTAAGATGTAATGACTGTTCATTGCTAGGGCAGGATTCTAATGGTTCAGCTGTAGGACCTCAACATGTACTGACTGTACATAGTTAGGGCAGGATTATAATAGTTCAGCTGTAGGACCTCAAGATGTACTGACTGTTCATTGATAGGGCAGGATTCTAATGGTTCAGCTGTAGGGCCTCAACATAAACTGACTGTACATAGTTAGGGCAGGATTATAATGGTTCAGCTGTAGGACCTTAAGATGTACTGACTGTTCATTGCTAAGGCAGGATTGTAATGGTTCAGCTGTAGGACCTCAAGGTGTACTGACTGTACATAGTTAGGGCAGGATTATAATGGTTCAGCTGTAGGACCTCAAGATGTATTGAATGTTAATGGTTAGGGCAGGATTCTAATGGTTCAGCTGTAGGACCTCATGTTGTACTGACTGTTCATTGCTAGGACAGCATTCTAATGGTTCATTTTTAGGACCTCAAAATGTACTGTCTACATGGTTAGGGCAGGATTATAATGGTTCAGCTGTAGGACCTTAAGAAGTACTGACTACATGGTTAGGGCAGGATTATAATGGTTCAGCTGTAGGATCTCAAGATGTACTGACTACATGGTTAGGGCAGGATTATAATGGTTCAGCTGTAGGATCTCAAGATGTACTGACTACATGGTCAGGGCAGGATTATAATGGTTCAGCTGTAGGACCTTAAGAAGTACTGACTGTTCATTGCTAGGACTGGATTATAATGGTTCAGCTGTAGGATCTCAAGATGTACTGACTGTTCATTGCTAGGGCAGGTCTCTAATGGTTCAGCTGTGGGACCTCAAGATGTACTGACTGTTCAATGCTAGGGCAGGATTCTAATGGTTCAGCTGTAGGACCTCAAGATGCACTGAATGTTCATGCTTAGGGCAGGATTGCAATGGTTCAGTTGTAGGACCTCAAGATGTAGTGACTGTTCATGGTTAGGGCAGGATTCTAATGGTTCAGCTGTAGGACTCCAAGATGTACTGAATGTTCATGGTTAGGGCGGGATTCTAATGGTTAAGCTGTAGGACCTCAAGATGTAATGACCGTCCATGGTTAGGGCAGGATTCTAATGGTTCAGCTGTAGGACCTCAAGATGTACTGACTGTTCATTGCTAGGGCAGAAATTTATTGGTTCAGTTGTAGGACCTCAAGATGTACTGAATGTTCATGGT
Organism: Deroplatys truncata; assembly: GCA_030765065.1. Taxonomy (NCBI): domain Eukaryota; kingdom Metazoa; phylum Arthropoda; class Insecta; order Mantodea; family Mantidae; genus Deroplatys; species Deroplatys truncata. Next base: position 4,011,247 of record CM060981.1, on the reverse strand, counting down.
TAGGGCAGGATTCTAATGGTTCAGCTGTAGGACCTTAAGATGTACTGACTGTTCATTGCTAGGGCAGGAATTTAATGGTTCAGTTGTGGGACCTCAAGATGTACTGAATGTTCATGGTTAGGGCAGGATTCTAATGGTTCAACTGTAGGACCTCAAGATGTATTGACTACATGGTTAGGGCAGGATTCTAATGGTTCAGCTGTAGGATCTCAAGACATAATGACTACATGGTTAGGGCAGGATTCTAATGGTTCAGTTGTAGGACCTCAAGATGTAATAACTGTTCATGGTTAGTGCAGGATTCTAATGGTTCAGCTGTAGGACCTCAAGATGTACTGACTGTTCATTGCTAGGGCAGGATTCTAATGGTTCAGCTGTAGGACCTCAAGATGTACTGAATGTTCATGGTTAGGGCAGGATTCTAATGGTTCAGCTGTAGGACCTCAAGATGTACTGACTGTTCATTGTTAGGGCAGGATTCTAATGGTTCAGCTGTAGGACCTCAAAATGTACTTACTGTACATTGTTAGGGCAGGATTCTAATGGTTCAGCTGTAGGATCTCAAGATGTACTGACTGTTCATTGCTAGGGCAGGATTCTAATGGTTCAGCTGTAGGAGCTCAACATGTACTGACTGTTCATTGCTAGGGAAGGATTCTAATGGTTCAGCTGTAGGACCTCAAGACGTAATGACTGCACATTGCAAGGGCAGGATTCTAATGGTTCAGATTTAGGACCTCAAGATGTACTGAATGTTCATTGTTAGGGCAGGATTCTAATGGTTCAGCTATAGGACCACAAGATGTACTGACTGTTTATGGTTAGGGCAGGAATCTAATGGTTCAGCTATAGGACCTCAAAATGCACTGACTGTTCATTGTTAGGGCAGGATTCTAATGGTTCAGCTGTAGGACCTCAAGATGTACTAACTGTTCATTGTTAGGGCAGGATTCTAATGGTTCAGATGTAGGACCTCAAAATGTACTGACTGTTCATGGTTTAGGCAGCATTCTAATGCTACAGCTATAGGACCTCAAGATGTACTAACTGTTTATGGTTAGGGCAGGATTCTAATGGTTCAGCTGTAGGACCTTAAGATCTACTGACTGTTTATGGTTACGGCAGGATTCTAATTGTTCAGCTGTAGGACCTCAAGATGTACTGACGGTTCGTTGCTAGGGCAGGATTCTAATGGTTCAGCTGTAGGACCTCAACATGTACTGACTGTACATAGTTAGGGCAGGATTCTAATGGTTCAGCTGTAGGACCTTAAGATGTACTGACTGTTCATTGCTAAGGCGGGATTCTAATGGTTCAGCTGTAGGACCTCAAGATGTACTGACTGTTCATGTTTACGGCATGATTCTAATGGTTCAGCTGTAGGACCATAAGATGTACTGACTGTTCATTGCTAAGGCAGGATTCTAATGGTTCAGCTGTAGGACCTCAAGATGTACTGACTGTTCATGGTTAGGACAGGATTCTAATGGTTCAGCTATAGGACCTCAAGATGTACTGACTTCATTGCTAGGGCAGGATTCTAATGGTTCAGCTGTAGGACCTCAATATGTACTGACTATTCATTGCTAGGGCAGGATTCTAATGGTTCAGCTGTAAGACCAAAAGATGTACTGACTGTTCATTGCTAGGGCAGGATTCTAATGGTTCAGCTGTAGGTCCTCAAGATGTACTGAATGTTCATTGTTAGGGCAGGATTCTAATGGTTCAGCTGTAGGACCTCAAGATGTACTGACTGTTCATTGTTAGGGCAGGATTTTAATGGTTCAGCTGTAGGACCTCAAAATGTACTGACTGTTCATTGTTAGGGCAGGATTCTAATGGTTCAGCTGTAGGACCTCAAGATGTACTGACTGTTCATTGTTAGGGCAGGATTCTAATGGTTCAGCTGTAGGACCTCAAAATGTACCGACTGTTCATTGTTAGGGCAGGATTCTAATCGTTCAGCTGTAGGACCTCAAGATGTACTGACTGTTCATTGTTAGGGCAGGATTCTAATGGTTCAGCTTTAGGACCTCAAGATGTACTGACTGTTCATTGTTAGGGCAGGATTCTAATGGTTCAGCTGTAGGACCTCAAAATGTACTTACTGTACATTGTTAGGGTAGGATTCTAATGGTTCAGCTGTAGGATCTCAAGATGTACTGACTGTTCATTGCTAGGGCAGGATTCTAATGGTTCAGCTGTAGGACCTCAACATGTACTGACTGTTTATTGCTAGGGAAGGATTCTAATGGTTCAACTGTTGGACCTCAAAATGTAATGACTGCACATTGCTAGGGCAGGATTCTAATGGTTCAGATGTAGGACCTCAAGATGTACTAACTGTTCATTGTTAGGGCAGGATTCTAATGGTTCAAATATAGGACCTCAAGATGTACTGACTGTTTATGGTTAGGGCAGGAATCTAATGGTTCAGCTATAGGACCTCAAAATGCACTGACTGTTCATTGTTAGGGCAGGATTCTAATGGTTCAGCTGTAGGACCTCAAAATGTACTGACTGTTCATGGTTAGGGCATGATTCTAATAGTTAAGCTGTAGGACCATAAGATGTACTGACTGTTCATTGCTAAGGCAGGATTCTAATGGTTCAGCTGTAGGACCTCAAATTGTACTGACTGTTCATGGTTAGGGCAGGATTCTAATGGTTCAGCTATAGGACCTCAAGATGTACTGACTGTTCATTGCTAGGGCAGGATTCTAATGGTTCAGCTGTAGGACCTCAATATGTACTGACTATTCATTGCTAGGGCAGGATTCTAATGGTTCAGCTGTAAGACCAAAAGATGTACTGACTGTTCATTGCTAGGGCAGGATTCTAATGGTTCAGCTGTAGGACCTTAAGATGTACTGATGTTCATTGCTAAGACAGGATTCTAATGGTTCAGCTGCAGGATCTCAAGATGTACTGACTACATGGCTAGGGCAGGGTTATAATGGTTCAGCTGTAGGATCTCAAGATGTATTGACTACATGGTTAGGGCAGGATTCTAATGGTTCAGCTGTAGGATCTCAAGACATTATGACTACATGGTTAGGGCAGGATTCTAATGGTTCAGCTGTAGGACCTCAAGATGTACTGACTACATGCTTAGGGCAGGATTCTAATGGTTCAGCTGTAGGACCTTAAGATGTACTGACTGTTCATGGTTAGGGCAGGATTCTAATGGTTAAGCTGTAGGACCTCAACATGTACTGACTGTTCATTGCGAGGGCAGGATTATAATGGTTCAGCTGTAGGACCTCAAGATGTACTGACTGTTCATTGCAAGGACAGGATTCTAATGGTTCAGCTGTAGGACCTTAAGATGTACTGACTGTTCATTGCTAGGGCAGGATTCTAATGGTTCAGCTGTAGGACCTCAACATGTACTGACTGTACATAGTTAGGGCAGGACTATAATGGTTCAGCTGTAGGACCTAAAGATGTACTGACTGTTCATTGCTAGGGCAGGATTGTAATGGTTCAGCTGTAGGACCTCAACATGTACTGACTGTTCATTGCAAGGACAGGATTCTAATGGTTCAGCTGTAGGACCTTAAGATGTAATGACTGTTCATTGCTAGGGCAGGATTCTAATGGTTCAGCTGTAGGACCTCAACATGTACTGACTGTACATAGTTAGGGCAGGATTATAATAGTTCAGCTGTAGGACCTCAAGATGTACTGACTGTTCATTGATAGGGCAGGATTCTAATGGTTCAGCTGTAGGGCCTCAACATAAACTGACTGTACATAGTTAGGGCAGGATTATAATGGTTCAGCTGTAGGACCTCAAGGTGTACTGACTGTACATAGTTAGGGCAGGATTATAATGGTTCAGCTGTAGGACCTCAAGGTGTATTGAATGTTAATGGTTAGGGCAGGATTCTACTGGTTCAGCTGTAGGACCTCATGTTGTACTGACTGTTCATTGCTAGGACAGCATTCTAATGGTTCATTTTTAGGACCTCAAAATGTACTGACTACATGGTTAGGGCAGGATTATAATGGTTCAGCTGTAGGACCTTAAGAAGTACTGACTACATGGTTAGGGCAGGATTATAATGGTTCAGCTGTAGGATCTCAAGATGTACTGACTACATGGTCAGGGCAGGATTATAATGGTTCAGCTGTGGGACCTTAAGAAGTACTGACTGTTCATTGCTAGGACTGGATTATAATGGTTCAGCTGTAAAATCTCAAGATGTACTGACTACATGGTTAGGGCAGGATTATAATAGTTCAGCAGTAGGATCTCAAGATGTACTGACTACATGGTTAGGGCAGGATTATAATGGTTCAGCTGTAGGACCTTAAGAAGTACTGACTGTTCATTGCTAGGACAGGCTTCTAATGGTTCAGCTGTAGGATCTCAAGATGTATTGACTACATGGTTAGGGCAGGATTCTAATGGTTCAGCTGTAGGAACTCAAGACGTAATGACTACATGGTTAGGGCAGGATTCTAATGGTTCAGCTGTAGGATCTTAAGATGTACTGACTGTTCATGGTTACGGCAGGATTCTAATGGTTCAGCTGTAGGACCTTGAGATGTACTGACTACATGGTTAGGGCAGGATTCTAATGGTTCAGCTGTAGGACCTCAATATGTACTGACTACATGGTTAGGGCAGGATTCTAATGGTTCAGCTGTAGGACCTTAAAATGTACTGACTGTTCATGGTTAGGGCAGGATTCTAATGGTTAAGCTGTAGAACCTCAACATGTACCGACTGTTCATTGCGAGGGCAGGATTATAATGGTTCAGCTGTAGGACCTCAAGATGTACTGACTGTTCATTGCAAGGACAGGATTCTAATGGTTCAGCTGTAGGACCTCAACATGTACTGTCTGTACATAGTTAGGGCAGGATTATAATGGTTCAGCTGTAGGACCTAAAGATGTACTGACTGTTCATTGCTAGGGCAGGATTCTAATGGTTCAGCTGTAGGACCTCAACATGTACTGACTGTTCATTGCAAGGACAGGATTCTAATGGTTCAGCTGTAGGACCTTAAGGTGTACTGACTGTTCATTGCTAGGGCAGGATTCTAATGGTTCAGCTGTAGGACCTCAACATGTACTGACTGTACATAGTTAGGGCAGGATTATAATGGTTCAGCTGTAGGACCTCAACATGTGACTGTACATAGTTAGGGCAGGATTCTAATGGTTAAGCTGTAGGACCTCAACATGTACTGACTGTACATAGTTAGGGCAGGATTATAATGTTTCAGCTGTAGGACCTTAAGATGTACTGACTGTTCATTGCTAGGGCAGGATTGTAATGGTTCAGCTGTAGGACCTCAAGATGTACTGACTCTACATAGTTAGGGCAGGATTATAATGGTTCAGCTGTAGGACCTCAAGATGTACTGAATGTTAATGGTTAGGGCAGGATTATAATGGTTCGGCTGTAGGACTTCAAGATGTACTGACTGTTCATTGCTAGGACAGGATTCTAATGGTTCAGCTTTAGGACCTCAAGATGTACTGAATGTTCATGGTTAGGGTAGGATTCTAATGGTTCAGCTGTAGGACCTCAAGATGTACTGACTGTTCATTGCTAGGGCAGGAATTTAATGGTTCAGTTGTAGGACCTCAAGATGTACTGAATTTTCATGGTTAGGGCAGGATTCTAATGGTTCAACTGTAGGACCTCAAGATGTATGGACTGCTCATTGCTAGGGCAGGATTCTAATGGTTAAGCTGTAGGACCTCAAGATGTACTGACTGTTCATTGCTAGGGCAGGATTCTAATGGTTAAGCTGTAGGACCTCAAGATGTACTGACTGTTCAATGCTAGGGCAGGATTCTAATGGTTCAGCTGTAGGACCTCAAGATGCACTGAATGTTCATGCTTAGGGCAGGATTGCAATGGTTCAGTTGTAGGACCTCAAGATTTAGTGACTGTTCATGGTTAGGGCAGGATTCTAATGGTTCAGCTGTAGGACTTCAAGATGTACTGAATGTTCATGGTTAGGGCGGGATTCTAATGGTTAAGCTGTAGGACCTCAAGATGTAATGACTGTCCATGGTTAGGGCAGGATTCTAATGGTTCAGCTGTAGGACCTCAAGATGTACTGAATGTTCATTGCTAGGGCAAGATTCTAATGATTAAGCTATAGGACCTCAAGATGTAATGACTGTTCAGGGTTAGGGCACGATTCTAATGGTTCAGCTGTAGGACCTCAAGATGTACTGAATTTTCATGGCTAGGGCAGGATTCTAATGGTTCAGCTGTAGGACCTCAAGATGTACTGACTGTTCATTGCTAGGGCAGGATTCTAATGGTTCAGTTGTAGGACCTATAGGTGTACTGAATATTCATTGCTAGTACAGCATTCTAATGGTTCAGCTACAGGACCTCAAGATGTACTGACTGTTCATTGCAATAGCAGCATTCTAATGGTTCAGTTGTAGGACCTATAGATGTACTGAATATTCATTGCTAAAGCAGCATTCTAATGGTTCAGCTACAGGACCTCAAGATGAACTGAATGTTCATTGTTAGGACAGCATTCTAATTGTTCAGCTCTAGATCCTCAAGATATACTGAATGTTCATTGTTAGCGTAGGATTCTAATTGCTCAGCTTTACGATCTCAAGATATACTGATGTTCATTGTTAGGGCAGGATTCTAATGGCTCAGCTTTGGGATCTCAAGATATACTGAATGTTCATTGTTAGCGCAGGATTCTAATGGCTCAGCTTTAGGATCTCAAGATGTACTGAATGTTCATTGTTGGGGCAGGATTCTAGTGGCTCAGCTTTAGGATCTCAAGATGTACTGAATGTCATTGTTAGCGCAGAATTCTAATTGCTCAACCTTAGGATCTCAAGATATACTGAATGTTCATTGTTAGCGCAGGATTCTAATTGCTCAGATTTAGGATCTCAAGATATACTGAATGTTCATTGTTAGGGCAGGATTTTAATGGCTCAGCTTTAGGATCTCAAGATATACTGAATGTTCATTGTTAGGGCAGGATTTTAATGCCTCATATTTAGAATCTCAAGAGATACTGAATGTTCATTGTTACCGCAGGATTCTAAAGGCTCAGCTTTACGATCTCAAGATGTACTGAATGTTCATTGTTAGCGCAGGATTCTAAGGGCTCAGCTCTAGAACATCAAGATGTACTGAATGTTCATTGTCAGGGCAGGATTCTAATGGCTCAGCTCTAGAACCTTTAGATGTACTGAATGTTCATTGTTAGGACAGGATTCTAATTGTTCAGCTCTAGAACCTCAAGATGCACTGAATGTTCATTGCTAGAACAGGATTCTAATTGTTCAGCTCTAGAACCTCAAGATGTACTGAATGTTCATTGTTAGGACAGCATTCTAATAGTTCAGCTCTAGAACTTCAAGATGTACTGAATGTTCATTGTTAGGGCAGGATTTTAATTGTTCAGCTCTAGAACCTCAAGATATACTGAATGTTCATTGTTAGGACAGGATTCTAATTGTACAGCTCTAGAACCTTTAGATGTACTGAATGTTCATTGTTGGACAGGATTCTAATTGTTCAGCTATAGAACCTCAAGATGTACTGAATGTTCATTGTTAGGACAGGATCCTACTTGTTCAGCTCTAGAACCTCAAGATGTACTGAATGTTCATTGTTAGGACAGGATTCTAATTGTACAGCTCTAGAACCTTTAGATGTACTGAATGTTCATTGTTGGACAGGATTCTAATTGTTCAGCTCTAGAACCTCAAGATGTACTGAATGTTCATTGTTAGGACAGCATCCTACTTGTTCAGCTCTAGAATCTCAAGATGTACTGAATATTCATTGTTAGGGCAGGATTCTAATTGTTCAGCTCAAGAACCTCTAGATGTACTGAATGTTCATTGTTAGGGCAGGATTCTAATTGTTCAGCTCTAGAACCTCAAGATGTACTGAATGTTCATTGTTAGGACAGGATTCTAAATGTTCAGCTCTAGAACCTCAAGATGTACTGAATGTTCATTGTTAGGGCAGGATTTTAATTGTTCAGCTCTAGATTCTCAAGATTTACTGAATGTTCATTGTTAGGACAGGATTCTAATTGTGCAGCTCTAGACCCTTTGGATGTACTGAATGTTCATTGTTGGACAGGTTTCTAATTGTACAGCTCTAGAACCTCAAAATGTACTGAATGTTCATTGTTAGGACAGGATTCTAATTGTTCAGCTCTAGAACCTCAAGATGTACTGAATGTTCATTGTTAGGGCAGGCTTCTAATGGTTAAGCTGTAGGACCTCAAGATGTAATGACTGTTCATGGTTAGGGCACGATTCTAATGGTTCAGCTGTAGGACCTCAAGATGTACTGAATGTTTATGGTTAGGGCAGGATTCTAATGGTTCAGCTGTAGGACCTCAAGATGTACTGACTGTTCATTGCTAGGGCAGGACTCTAATGGTTCAGTTGTAGTACCTATAGATGTACTGAATATTCATTGCTACCACAGCATTCTAATGGTTCAGCTACAGGACCTCAAGATGTGCTGACTGTTCATTGCAAGGGCAGGATTCTAATGGTTCAGTTGTAGGACCTTATAATGTACTGACTGTTCATTCCTAGGGCAGGATTCTAATAGTTCAGTTGTAGGACCTATAGATGTACTTAATATTCATTGCTAGAGCAGCATTCTAATGGTTCAGCTACAGGACCTCAAGATGTACTGACTGTTCATTGCTAGGTCAGGATTCTAATGGTTCAGTTATAGGACCTATAGATGTACTGAATATTCATCGCTAGAGCAGCATTCTAATGGTTCAGCTACAGTACCTCAAGATGTACTGACTGTTCATTGCTCGGGCAGGATACTAATGGCTCAGTTGTAGGATCTTATAATGAACTGACTGTTCATTGCTAGGGCAGGATTCTAATGGTTCAGTTGTAGGACCTTAAATTGTACTGAATGTTCATTGCTAGGGCAGAATTCGAATTGTTCAGTTGTAGGACATCAAGATGTACTGACTGTTCATTGCTAGGGCAGGATTCTAATGGTTCAACTGTAGGACTTCAAGATGTACTGACTGTTCATTGCTAGGGCAGGATTCTAATGGTTAAGCTGTAGGACCTCAAGATGTCCTGACTGTTCATTGCTAGGGCAGGATTCTAATGGTTAAGCTGTAGGACCTCAAGATGTACTGACTGTTCATTGCTAGGGCAGGATTCTAATGGTTCAGCTGTAGGACCTCAAGATGTACTGAATGTTCATGGTTAGGGCAGGATTCTAATGGTTCAGCTGTAGGACCTCAAGATGTACTGAATGTTAATGGTTAGGGCAGGATTCTAATGGTTCAGTTGTAGGACCTCAAGTTGTAATGACTGTTCATGGTTAGGGCAGGATTCTAATGGTTTAGCTGTAGGACCTCAAGATGTACTGAATGTTCATGGGTAGGGCGGGATTCTAATGGTTAAGCTGTAGGACCTCAAGATGTAATGACTGTTCATTGCTAGGGCAGGATTCTAATGGTTCAGCTGCAGGACCTCAACATGTACTGACTGTTCATGGTTAGGGCAGGATTCTAATGGTTCAGCTGTAGGATCTCAAGATGTGCCGACTGTTCATGGTTAGGACAAAATTATAATGGTTCAGCTGTAGGATCCCAAGATGTACTGACTACATGGTTAGGGCAGGATTATAATGGTTCAGCTGTAGGATCTCAAGATGTACTGACTACATGGTTAGGGCAGGATTATAATGGGTCAGCTGTAGGACCTCAAGATGCACTGACTGTTCATACCTAGTGCAGGATTGTAACGGTTCAACTTCAGGACTTTAAGATGTAATGACTGTTCATGGTTAGGGCAAGATTCTAATGGTTCAACTGTAGGACCTCAAGATGTACTGACTGTTCATTGCTAGGGCAGGATTCTAATGGTTCAGCTGTAGGATCTCAAGATGTACTGAATGTTCATGTTTGGGGCGGGATTTTATTGGTTAAGCTGTAGGACCTCAAGATGTAATGACTGTTAATGGTTAGGGCAGGATTCTATTGGTTCAGCTGTAGGATCTCAAGATGTACTGAATGTTCATTGCTAGGGCAGGATTCTAATGGTTAAGCTGTAGGAACTCAAGATGTAATGACTGTTCATGGTTAGGGCACGATTCTAATGGTTCAGCTGTAGGAACTCAACTTGTACTGACTGTGCATTGCTAGGGCAGGATTCTAATGGTTCAGCTGTAGGACCTCAAGATGTACTGACTGTTCATGGTTAGGGCAGGATTCAAATGGTTCAGCTGTAGGATCTCAAGATGTACCGACTGTTCATGGTTAGGACAAAATTATAATGGTTCAGCTGTAGGATCCCAAGATGTACTGACTACATGGTTAGGGCAGGATTATAATGGTTCAGCTGGAGGATCTGAAGATGTACTGACTACATGGTTAGGGCAGGATTATAATGGTTCAGCTGTAGGACCTTAAGATGTACTGACTGTTCATTGCTACGACAGGATTCTAGTGGTTCAGCTGTAGGATCTCAAGATGTACTGACTACATGGTTAGGGAAGGATTCTAATGGTTCAGCTGTAGGATCTCAAGATGTACTGACTACATGGTTAGGGCAGGATTCTAAAGGTTCAGCTGTAGGAAATTAATATGTACCTACTATTCATGGTTAGGGCAGGATTCTAATGGTTAAGCTGTAGGACCTCAAGATGTACTGACTGTTCATTGCGAGGGCAGGATTATAATGGTTCAGCTGTAGGTCCTCAAGATGTACTGACGGTTCATTGCAAGGACAGGATTCTAATGGTTAAGCTGAAGGACCTTCAGATGTACTGACTGTTCATTGCAAGGGCAGGATTGTAATGGTTCAGCTGTAGGACCTCAAGATGTACTAACTGTACAAGGTTAGGGCAGGATTATAATGTTTCAGCTGTAGAACCTCAAGATGTACTGAATGTTCATGGTTAGGGCAGGATTCTAATAGTTCAGCTGCAGGACCTCAAGTTGACCTACTATTCATGGTTAGGGCAGGATTCTAATGGTTAAGCTGTAGGACCTCAAGATGTACTGACTGTTCATTGCGAGGGCAGGATTATAATGGTTCAGCTGTAGGTCCTCAAGATGTACTGACGGTTCATTGCAAGGACAGGATTCTAATGGTTCAGCTGTAGGACCTTAAGATGTACTGACTGTTCATTGCTAGGGCAGGATTCTAATGGTTCAGCTGTAGGACCTCAACATGTACTGAGCGTGCATAGTTAGGGCAGGATTATACTGGTTTAGCTGTAGGTCCTCAAGATGTACTGACTGTTCATTGCTACGACAGGATTCTAGTGGTTCAGCTTTAGGACCTCAACATGTACAGACTGTACATAGTTAGGGCAGGATTATAATGGTTCAGCTGTAGGACCTCAACATGTGCTGACTGTACATAGTTAGGGCAGAATTCTAATGGTTAAGCTGAAGGACCTTAAGATGTACTGACTGTTCATTGCAAGGGCAGGATTGTAATGGTTCAGCTGTAGGACCTCAAGATGTACTAACTGTACAAGGTTAGGGCAGGATTATAATGTTTCAGCTGTAGAACCTCAAGATGTACTGAATGTTCATGGTTAGGGCAGGATTCTAATAGTTCAGCTGTAGGACCTCAAGTTGTACTGACTGTTCATTGCTAGGACAGGATTCTAATGGTTCAGCTGTAGGACCTCAAGTTGTACTGACTGTTCATTGCTAGGGCAGGATTCTAATGGTTCAGCTGTAGGACCTCAAGATGTACTGACTGTTCATGGTTAGGGCAGGATTCTAATGGTTCAGCTGTAGGACCTCAAGATATACTGACTGTTTAAGGTTAGGGCAGGATTCTAATGGTTCAGCTGTAGGACCTCAAGATGTACTGACTGTTCATTGCTCGGGCAGGATTCTAATGGTTCAGCCCTAGGACCCCAAGATGTAAAGACTGTTCATTGCTAGGGCAGGAATTTAATGGTTCAGTTGTAGGACCTCAAGATGTACTGAATGTTCATGGTTAGGGCAGGATTCTAATGGTTCAGCTGTAGGACCTTAAGATGTACTGACTGTTCATTGCCAGGGCAGGAATTTAATGGTTCAGTTGTAGGACCTCAAGATGTACTGAATGTTCATGGTTAGGGCAGGATTCTAATGGTTCAGCTGTAGGACCTTAAGATGTACTGACCGTTCATTGCTAGAGCAGGAATTTAATGGTTCAGTTGTAGGACCTCAAGATGTACTGAATGTTCATGGTTAGGGCAGGATTCTAATGCCTCAACTGTAGGACCTAGAGATGTACTGACGTTTCATTGCTAGGGCAGCATTCTAATGGTTAAGCTGTAGGACCTCAAGATGTACTGACTGTTCATTGCTAGGGCAGGATTCTAATGGTTAAGCTGTAGGACCTCAAGATGTCCTGACTGTTCATTGCTAGGTCAGGATTCTAATGGTTAAGCTGTAGGACCTCAAGATGTACTGACTGTTCATTGCTAGGGCAGGATTCTAATGGTTCAGCTGTAGGACCTCAAGATGTACTGAATGTTCATGGTTAGGGCAGGATTCTAATGGTTCAGCTGTAGGACCTCAAGATGTACTGAATGTTCATGGTTAGGGCAGGATTCTAATGGTTCAGTTGTAGTACCTATAGATGTACTGAATATTCATTGCTAGAAAGCATTCTAATGGTTCAGCTACAGGACCTCAAGATGTACTGACTGTTCATTGCAAGGGCAGGATTCTAATGGTTCAGTTGTAGGACCTTATAATGTACTGACTGTTCATTCCTAGGGCAGGATTCTAATGGTTCAGTTGTAGGACCTATATATGTACTTAATATTCATTGCTAGAGCAGCATTCTAATGGTTCAGCTACAGGACCTCAAGATGTACTGACTGTTCATTGCTAGGGCAGGATTCTAATGGTTCAGTTGTAGGACCTATAGATGTACTGAATATTCATTGCTAGAGCAGCATTCTAATGGTTCAGCTACAGTACCTCAAGATGTACTGACTGTTCATTGCTAGGGCAGGATACTAATGGCTCAGTTGTAGGATCTGATAATGAACTGACTGTTCATTGCTAGGGCAGGCTTCTAATGGTTCAGTTGTAGGACCTTAAATTGTACTGAATGTTTATTGCTAGGGCAGGATTCGAATTGTTGAGTTGTAGGACATCAAGATGTACTGAATGTTTATTGCTAGGGCTGGATTCTAATAGTTCAGTTGTAGGACTTCAAGATGTACTGACTGTTCATTGCTAGGGCAGGATTCCAATAGTTCAGTTGTAGGACCTCAAGATGTACTGACTGTTTATTGCTAGGGCAGGATTCTAATAGTTCAGTTGTAGGACCTCAAGATGTACTGACTGTTCATTGCCAGGGCAGGATTCTAATAGGTCAGTTGTAGGACCGCAAGATGTACTGACTGCTCAATGCTAGGGCAGAATTCTAATGGCTCAGTTGTAGGACCTCAAGATGTATTGAATGCTGATGGCTTGGGCAGGATTCTAATGGTTCAGTTGTAGGACCTCAAGGTATACTGAATGTTCATTGCTAAAGTAGATTCTAATGGTTCAGTGTTAGGTCCTCAAGATGCATTGAATGTACATTGCTAGGGACAGGATTCTAATGGTCAGCCCTAGGACCTCAAGATGTACTTAATGATCATTGCCTGGGCAGGATTCTAGTGATTCAGCTGTAAGACCTCAAGATGTACTGAATATTCATTGCTAGGGCAGGATTCTAATGGTTCAGCTGTAAGACCTCAAGATCTACTGAATATTCATTGCTAGGAAAGGATTCTAATGGTTCAGCTGCGGGACTTAAAGATATACTAAATGTTAGTGGCTATAGACAGGAGTTTAAGATTCAGTTGTAGGACCTCAAAATATACTGAATGTTTGTGGCTGTGGGACCGGATTCCAATGGTTCAGTTGTAGGTCCACAAGATAAACTTAATGTCCTTGACTAGGGACAGGATTCTAATGGTTCAGTTGTAGGACCTCAAGTTACACTGAATATTCGTGTCTTTTGACAGGATTTTAATTGTTTAGTTGTAGGACCTTAAGATATTCTGAATGTCCGTGACTAGGGACAGCATTCTAATAGTTTATTTGTAGGACCACAAGATATACTTAATGTCCGTGACTAGGGTCAGAATTCTAATGGTTCAGTTGTAGGACTTCAAGGTATACTGAATGTTCGTGGCTACGGACTGGATTCTAATGGTTCAGTTGTAGGTCCTCAAGATATACTGAATGTTCGTGGCTAGTGTCAGGATTCTAATGATTCAGTTGTGGAGCTATAGATATACTGAATGTTCTTGGCTAGTGTCAGGATTCTAATGATTCTGTTGTGGACTTCAGGATATACTGAATGTTCATGGCTAGTGACAGGATTCTAATGATTCAATTGTGGATCCTCAAGATGTACTGAATGTTCGTGGCTAGTGTAAGGTTTCTAATGATTTAGTTGTGGACCTCAACATATTATGAATGTTCGAGGCTCGGCACAGGATACTAATTTTTCTGTTGTAGGACCTCAAGGTATACTGAATTTTCGTGGCTAAGGACAGGATTCTAATGGTTCAGTTGTAGAAGCTCAAGGTATAACGAATGTTCGTGGATACGGACAGGGTCCTAATGGTTCAGTTGTAGGACCTAAAGATGTACTGACTGCTCATTGCTAGGGCAGGATTCTAATGGGTCAGCTGTAGGACCTCAAGATGCACTGACTGTTCATTCCTAGTGCAGGATTGTAACGGTTCAACTTCAGGACTTTAAGATGTAATGACTGTTCATGGTTAGGGCAAGATTCTAATGGTTCAACTGTAGGACCTCAAGATGTACTGACTGTTCATTGCTAGGGCAGGATTCTAATGGTTCAGCTGTAGGATCTCAAGATCTACTGAATGTTCATGTTTGGGGCGGGATTTTATTGGTTAAGCTGTAGGACCTCAAGATGTAATGACTGTTCATGGTTAGGGCAGGATTCTATTGGTTCAGCTGTAGGACCTCAAGATGTACTGAATGTTCATTGCTAGGGCAGGATTCTAATGGTTAAGCTGTAGGAACTCAAGATGTAATGACTGTTCATGGTTAGGGCACGATTCTAATGGTTCAGCTGTAGGATCTCAAGATGTACCGACTGTTCATGGTTAGGACAAAATTATTATGGTTCAGCTGTAGGATCCCAAGATGTACTGACTACATGGTTAGGGCAGGATTATAATGGTTCAGCTGTAGGATCTCAAGATGTACTGACTACATGGTTAGGGCAGGATTATAATGGTTCAGCTGTAGGACCTTAAGATGTACTGACTGTTCATTGCTACGACAGGATTCTAGTGGTTCAGCTGTAGGATCTCAAGATGTACTGACTGCATGGTTAGGGAAGGATTCTAATGGTTCAGCTGTAGGATCTCAAGATGTACTGACTACATGGTTAGGGCAGGATTCTAATGGTTCAGCTGTAGGAAATTAATATGTACCTACTATTCATGGTTAGGGCAGGATTCTAATGGTTAAGCTGTAGGACCTCAAGATGTACTGACTGTTCATTGCGAGGGCAGGATTATAATGGTTCAGCTTTAGCACCTCAACATGTACAGACTGTACATAGTTAGGGCAGGATTATAATGGTTCAGCTGTAGGACCTCAACATGTACTGACTGTACATAGTTAGGGCAGGATTCTAATGGTTAAGCTGAAGGACCTTCAGATGTACTGACTGTTCATTGCAAGGGCAGGATTGTAATGGTTCAGCTGTAGGACCTCAAGATGTACTAACTGTACAAGGTTAGGGCAGGATTATAATGTTTCAGCTGTAGAACCTCAAGATGTACTGAATGTTCATGGTTAGGGCAGGATTCTAATAGTTCAGCTGTAGGACCTCAAGTTGTACTGACTGCTCATTGCTAGGACAGGATTCTAATGGTTCAGCTGTAGGACCTCAAGTTGTACTGACTGTTCATTGCTAGGGAAGAATTCTAATGGTTCAGCTGTAGGACCTCAAGATGTACTGACTGTTCATGGTTAGGGCAGGATTCTAATGGTTCAGCTGTAGGACCTCAAGATATACTGACTGCTTACGGTTAGGGCAGGATTCTAATGGTTCAGCTGTAGGACCTCAAGATGTACTGACTGTTCATTGCTCGGGCAGGATTCTAATGGTTCAGCCCTAGGACCCCAAGATGTACTGACTGTTCATGCTAGGGCAGGAATTTAATGGTTCAGTTGTAGGACCTCAAGATGTACTGAATGTTCATGGTTAGGGCAGGATTCTAATGGTTCAGCTGTAGGATCTCAAGATGTACTGACTACATGGTTAGGGCAGGATTCTAATGGTTCAGCTTAGGAAATTAATATGTACCTACTATTCATGGTTAGGGCAGGATTCTAATGCTTAAGCTGTAGGACCTCAAGCTGTACTGACTGTTTATTGCGAGGGCAGGATTACAATGGTTCAGCTGTAGGACCTCAAGATGTACTGACGGTTCATTGCAAGGACAGGATTCTAATGGTTCAGCTGTAGGACCTTAAGATGTACTGACTGTTCATTGCTAGGGCAGGATTCTAATGGTTCAGCTGTAGGAACCTCAACATGTACTGACTGTACATAGTTAGGGCAGGATTATAATGGTTCAGCTGTAGGACCTCAAGATGTACTGACTGTTCATTGCTAGGGCAGAATTCTAATGGTTCAGCTGTAGGACCTCAACATGTACTGAGCGTACATAGTTAGGGCAGGATTATACTGGTTCAGCTGTAGGTCCTCAAGATGTACTGACTGTTCATTGCTACGACAGGATTCTAGTGGTTCAGCTTTAGGACCTCAACATGTACAGACTGTACATAGTTAGGGCAGGATTATAATGGTTCAGCTGTAGGACCTCAACATGTACTGACTGTACATAGTTAGGGCAGGATTCTAATGGTTAAGCTGAAGGACCTTGAGATGTACTGACTGTTCATTGCAAGGGCAGGATTGTAATGGTTCAGCTGTAGGACCTCAAGATGTACTAACTGTACAAGGATAGGGCAGGATTATAATGTTTCAGCTGTAGAACCTCAAGATGTACTGAATGTTCATTGCTACGACAGGATTCTAGTGGTTCAGCTGTAGGATCTCAAGATATACTGACTACATGGTTAGGGAAGGATTCTAATGGTTCAGCTGTAGGATCTCAAGATGTACTGACTACATGGTTAGGGCAGGATTCTAATGGTTCAGCTGTAGGAAATTAATATGTACCTACTGTTCATGGTTAGGGCAGGATTCTAATGGTTAAGCTGTAGGACCTCAAGATGTACTGACTGTTCATTGCGAGGCCAGGATTATAATGGTTCAGCTGTAGGACCTCAAGATGTACTGACGGTTCATTGCAAGGACAGGATTCTAATGGTTCAACTGTAGGACCTCAAGATGTACTGACTGTTCATTGCTAGGGCAGTATTCTAATGGTTAAGCTGTAGGACCTCAAGAGGTACTGACTGTTCATTGCTAGGGCAGGATTCTAATGGTTAAGCTGTAGGACCTCAAGATGTACTGACTGTTCATTGCTAGGGCAGGATTCTAAAGGTTCAGCTGTAGGACCTCAAGATGTACTGAATGTTCATGTTTAGGGCAGGATACTAATGGTTCAGCTGTAGGACCTCAAGATGTACTGACTGTTCATTGCTAGGGCAGGATTCCAATGGTTCAGTTGTAGGACCTATAGATATACTGAATATTCATTGCTAGAGCAGCATTCTAATGGTTCAGCTACAGGAACTCAAGATGTACTGACTGTTCATTGCTAGGGCTGGATTCTAATGGTCAGTTGTAGGACCTATAGATGTACTGAATTTTCATTCCTAGAGCAGCATTCTAATGGATCAGCCACAGGACCTCAAGATGTAGTGACTGTTCATTGCTAGGGCAGGATTCTAATGGCTCAGCTTTAGAATCTCAAGATGTACTGAATGTTCATTGTTAGAGGAGGATTCTAGTGGTTCAGCTTTAGGATCTCAAGATGTACTGAATGTTCATTGTTAGCGCAGGATTCTAATGGCTCAGCTTTAGGATCTTAGAGATATACTGAATGTTCATTGTTAGGGCAGGATTCTAATGGCTCAGCTTTAGAACCTCAAGATGTACTGAATGTTCATTTTTAGGGCTGGATTCTAATTGTTCATCTCTAGAACCTCAAGATGTACTGAACGTTCATTGTTAGAGCAAAATTCCAATTGTTCATCTCTAGAACCTAAAGATGTACTAAATGTTCATTGTTAGGCCAGGATTCTAATTGTTCAGCTCTAGAACCTAAAGATGTACTGAATGTTCATTGCTAGGCCAGGATTCTAGTTGTTCAGCTTTAGGATCTCAAGATATACTGAATGTTCATTGTTAGGGCAGGATTCTATTTTGATCAGCTTTAGGATCTCAAGATATACTGAATGTTCATTGTAGGGACGGGATTCTAATTGTACAGCTCTAGAACCTTTAGATGTACTGAATGTTCATTCTTGGACAGGATTCTAATTGTTCAGCTATAGAACCTCAAGATGTACTCAATATTCATTGTTAGGACAGGATCCTACTTGTTCAGCTCTAGAACCTCAAGATGTACTGAATGTTCATTGTTAGGACAGGATTCTAATTGTACAGCTCTAGAACCTTTAGATGTACTGAATGTTCATTGTTGGACAGGATTCTAATTGTTCAGCTCTAGAACCTCAAGATGTACTGAATGTTCATTGTTAGGACAGGATCCTACTTGTTCAGCTCTAGAATCTCAAGATGTACTGAATGTTCATTGTTAGGGCAGGATTCTAATTGTTCAGCTCTAGAACCTCTAGATGTACTGAATGTTCATTGTTAGGGCAGGATTCTAATTGTTCAGCTCTAGAACCTCAAGATGTACTGAATGTTCATTGTTAGGACAGGATTCTAAATGTTCAGCTCTAGAACCTCAAGATGTACTGAATGTTCATTGTTAGGAAAGGATTCTAATTGTTCAGCTCTAGAACCTCAAGATATACTGAATGTTCATTGTTAGGACAGGATTCTAAATGTTCAGCTCTAGAACCTCAAGATATACTGAATGTTCATTGTTAGGACAGGATTCTATGGCTCAGCTCTAGAACCTCAAGATGTACTGAATGTTCATTGTTAGGACCGGATCCTAATTGTTCAGCTCTAGAAACTCAAGATGTACTGAATGTTCATTATCAGGACAGGATTCTAATTGTTCAGCTCTAGAACCTCAAGATGTACTGAACGTTCATTGTTAGGACAGGATTCTAATTGTTCAGCTCTAGAACCTCAAGATGTACTGAATGTTCATTGCTTGGACAGGATTCTAATTGTTCAGCTCTAGAACCTCAAGATGTACTGAATGTTCATTGTTAGGACAGCATTCTAATTGTTCAGCTCTAGAACCTCAAGATGTACTGAATGTTCATTGTTAGGGCAGGATTTTAATTGTTCAGCTCTAGATTCTCAAGATTTACTGAATGTTCATTGTTAGGACAGGATTCTAATTGTGCAGCTCTAGACCCTTTGGATGTACTGAATGTTCATTGTTGGACAGGTTTCTAATTGAACAGCTCTAGAACCTCAAAATGTACTGAATGTTCATTGTTAGGACAGGATTCTAATTGTTCAGCTCTAGAACCTCAAGATGTACTGAATGTTCATTGTTAGGGCCGGATTCTAATGGCTCAGATTTAGGATCTCAAGATATACTGAATGTTCATTGTTAGGGCAGGCTTCTAATGGTTAAGCTGTAGGACCTCAAGATGTAATGACTGTTCATGGTTAGGGCACGATTCTAATGGTTCAGCTGTAGGACCTCAAGATGTACTGAATGTTTATGGTTAGGGCAGGATTCTAATGGTTCAGCTGTAGGACCTCAAGATGTACTGACTGTTCATTGCTAGGGCAGGACTCTAATGGTTCAGTTGTAGTACCTATAGATGTACTGAATATTCATTGCTAGCACAGCATTCTAATGGTTCAGCTACAGGACCTCAAGATGTGCTGACTGTTCATTGCAAGGGCAGGATTCTAATGGTTCAGTTGTAGGACCTTATAATGTACTGACTGTTCATTCCTAGGGCAGGATTCTAATGGTTCAGTTGTAGGACCTATAGATGTACTGAATATTCATTGCTAAAGCAGCATTCTAATGGTTCAGCTACAGGACCTCAAGATGAACTGAATGTTCATTGTTAGGACAGCATTCTAATTGTTCAGCTCTAGATCCTCAAGATATACTGAATGTTCATTGTTAGCGTAGGATTCTAATTGCTCAGCTTTAGGATCTCAAGATATACTGATGTTCATTGTTAGGGCAGGATTCTAATGGCTCAGCTTTGGGATCTCAAGATATACTGAATGTTCATTGTTAGCGCAGGATTCTATTGGCTCAGCTTTAGGATCTCAAGATGTACTGAATGTTCATTGTTGGGGCAGGATTCTAGTGGCTCAGCTTTAGGATCTCAAGATGTACTGAATGTCATTGTTAGCGCAGAATTCTAATTGCTCAGCCTTAGGATCTCAAGATATACTGAATGTTCATTGTTAGCGCAGGATTCTAATTGCTCAGCTTTAGGATCTCAAGATATACTGAATGTTCATTGTTAGGGCAGGATTTTAATGGCATAGCTTTAGGATCTCAAGATATACTGAATGTTCATTGTTAGGGCAGGATTTTAATGCCTCATATTTAGAATCTCAAGAGATACTGAATGCTCATTGTTACCGCAGGATTCTAAAGGCTCAGCTTTACGATCTCAAGATGTACTGAATGTTCATTGTTAGCGCAGGATTCTAAGGGCTCAGCTCTAGAACATCAAGATGTACTGAATGTTCATTGTCAGGGCAGGATTCTAATGGCTCAGCTCTAGAACCTTTAGATGTACTGAATGTTCATTGTTAGGACAGGATTCTAATTGTCCAGCTCTAGAACCTCAAGATGCACTGAATGTTCATTGCTAAAACAGGATTCTAATTGTTCAGCTCTAGAACCTCAAGATGTATTGAATGTTCATTGTTAGGACAGCATTCTAATAGTTCAGCTCTAGAACTTCAAGATGTACTGAATGTTCATTGTTAGGGCAGGATTTTAATTGTTCAGCTCTAGAACCTCAAGATATACTGAATGTTCATTGTTAGGACAGGATTCTAATTGTACAGCTCTAGAACCTTTAGATGTACTGAATGTTCATTGTTGGACAGGATTCTAATTGTTCAGCTATACAACCTCAAGATGTAATCAATGTTCATTGTTAGGACAGGATCCTACTTGTTCAGCTCTAGAACCTCAAGATGTACTGAAAGTGCATTGTTAGGACAGGATTCTAATTGTACAGCTCTAGAACCTTTAGATGTACTGAATGTTCATTGTTGGACAGGATTCTAATTGTTCAGCTATAGAACCTCAAGATGTACTGAATGTTCATTGTTAGGACAGGATCCTACTTGTTCAGCTCTAGAATCTCAAGATGTACTGAATGTTCATTGTTAGGGCAGGATTCTAATTGTTCAGCTCTAGAACCTCTAGATGTACTGAATGTTCATTGTTAGGGCAGGATTCTAAATGTTCAGCTCTAGAACCTCAAGATGTACTGAATGTTCATTGTTAGGAAAGGATTCTAATTGTTCAGCTCTAAAACCTCAAGATATACTGAATGTTCATTATTAGGACAGGATTCTAAATGTTCAGCTCTAGAACCTCAAGATATACTGAATGTTTATTGTTAGGACAGGATTCTATGGCTCAGCTCTAGAACCTCAAGATGTACTGAATGTTCATTGTTAGGACCGGATCCTAATTGTTCAGCTCTAGAAACTCAAGATGTACTGAATGTTCATTATCAGGACAGGATTCTAATTGTTCAGCTCTAGAACCTCAAGATGTACTGAACGTTCTTTGTTAGGACAGGATTCTAATTGTTCAGCTCTAGAACCTCAAGATGTACTGAATGTTCATTGCTTGGACAGGATTCTAATTGTTCAGCTCTAGAACCTCAAGATGTACTGAATGTTCATTGTTAGGACAGCATTCTAATTGTTCAGCTCTAGAACCTCAAAATGTACTGAATGTTCATTGTTAGGGCAGGATTTTAATTGTTCAGCTCTAGATTCTCAAGATTTACTGAATGTTCATTGTTAGGACAGGATTCTAATTGTACAGCTCTAGAACCTTTAGATGTACTGAATGTTCATTGTTGGACAGGATTCTAATTGTTCAGCTATAGAACCTCAAGATGTACTGAATGTTCATTGTTAGGACAGGATCCTACTTGTTCAGCTCTAGAACCTCAAGATGTACTGAATGTTCATTGTTAGGACAGGATCCTACTTGTTCAGCTCTAGAATCTCAAGATGTACTGAATGTTCATTGTTAGGGCAGGATTCTAATTGTTCAGCTCTAGAACCTCTAGATGTACTGAATGTTCATTGTTAGGGCAGGATTCTAATTGTTCAGCTCTAGAACCTCAAGATGTACTGAATGTTCATTGTTAGGACAGGATTCTAATTGTTAAGCTCTAGAACCTCAAGATGAACAGAATGTTCATTGCTAGGACAGGATTCTAATTGTTCAGCTCTAGAACCTCAAGATGTACTGAATGTTCATTGTTAGGACAGGATTCTAATTGTTCAGCTCTAGAACCTTTAGATGTACTGAATGTTCATTGTTAGGACAGGGTTCTAATTGTTCAGCTCTAGAACCTCAAGATGTACTGAATGTTCATTGTTAGAACAGGATTCTAATGGCTCAGCTCTAGAACCCTTAGATGTACTGAATGTTCATTGTTAGGACAGTATTCTAATTGTACAGCTCTAGAACCTCAAGATGTACTGAATGTTCATTGCTAGGACAGGATTCTAATTGTTCAGCTCTTTAACCTCAAGATGTACTGAATGTTCATTGTTAGGACAGCATTCTAATAGTTCAGCTCCAGACCCTCAAGATATACTGAATGTTCATTGTTAGGACAGGATTCTAATTGTACAGCTCTAGAACCTTAAGATGTACTGAATGTTCATTGTTGGACAGGATTCTAATTGTTCAGCTCTAGAACCACAAGATGTACTGAATGTTCATTGTTAGGACAGGATCCTACTTGTTCAGCTCTAGAACCTCAAGATGTACTGAATGTTCATTGTTAGGACAGGATTCTAATTGTTCAGCTCTAGAACCTCAAGATGTACTGAATGTTCATTGTTAGGACAGGATTCTAATTGTACAGCTCTAGAACCTTTAGATCTAATGAATGTTCATTGTTGGACAGGATTCTAATTGTTCAGCTCTAGAACCTCAAGATGTACTGAATATTCATTGTTAGGACAGGATCCTACTTGGTCAGCTCTAGAACCTCAAGATGTACTGAATGTTCAATGTTAGTGCATGATTCTAATTGTTCAGCTCTTTAACCTCAAGATGTACTGAATGTTCATTGTTAGGACAGCATTCTAATAGTTCAGCTCCAGACCCTCAAGATGTACTGAATGTTCATTGTTAGGGAGGATTATAATTGTTCAGCTCTAGAACCTCAAGATGTACAGATGGTTCATTGTTAGGGTAGGATTCTAATGGCTCAGCTCTAGATCCTCAAGATGTACTGAATGTTTAATTTAGGCCAGGATTCTAATTGTTCAGCTCTAGAACCTCAAGATATACTGAATGTTCATTGTTAGGGCAGGATTCTAATTGTTCAGCTCTAGAACCTCAAGATGTACTGAATGTTCATTGTTAGGGCAGGATTCTAATTGTTCAGCTCTAGAACTTCAAGATGTACTGAATGTTCATTTTTAGGGCAGGATTTTAAGTGTTCAGCTCTAGAACCACAAAATGTACTCAATGTTCATTGTTAGGGCAGGATTCTAATTGTTCAGCTCTAGAACTTTAAGATCTACTGAATGTTAATTGTTAGGGCAGGATTCTAATGGCTCAGGTTTAGGATCTCAAGATATACTGAATGTTCATTTTTAGGGCAGGATTCTAATGGCTCAGCTTTAGGATCTCAAGATGTACTGAATGTTCATTATTAGCGTAGGATTCTAATTGCTCAGCTTTAGGATCTCAAGATATACTGATGTTTAATGTTAGGGCAGGATTCTAATGGCTCAGCTTTAGGATCTCAAGATATACTGAATCTTCATTGTTAGGGCAGGATTCTAATGGCTCAGCTTTGGGATCTCAAGATATACTGAATGTTCATTGTTAGCGCAGGATTCTAATGGCTCAGCTTTAGGATCTCAAGATGTACTGAATGTTCATTGTTGGGGCAGGTTTCTAATTGCTCAGCTTTAGGATCTCAAGATATACTGAATGTTCATTGTTAGCGCAGGATTCTAATTGCTCAGCTTTAGGATCGCAAGATATACTGAATTTTCATTGTTAGGGCAGGATTTTAATGGCTCAGCTTTAGGATCTCAAGATATACTGAATGTTCATTGTTAGGGCAGGATTTTAATGGCTCATATTTAGGATCTCAAGATATACTGAATGTTCAATGTTAGGGCATGATTCTAATTGTTCAGCTCTAAAACCTCGAGATCCACTGAATGTTCATTGTTAGGGCAGGATTCTAATGGTTCAGGTTTAGGATCTCAAGATGTACTGAATGTTCATTGTTAGGGAGGATTATAATTGTTCCGTTCTAGAACCTCAAGATGTACTGAATGTTCAATTTAGGACAGGATTCTTATTGTTCAGCTCTAGAACCTCAAGATATACTGAATGTTCATTGTTAGGGCAGGATTCTAATTGTTCAGCTCTAGAACCTCAAGATGTACTGAATGTTCATTGTTAGGGCAGGATTCTGATTGTTCAGCTCTAGAACTTGAAGATGTACTGAATGTTCATTTTTAGGGCAGGATTTTAATTGTTCAGCTCTAGAACCACAAAATGTACTCAATGTTCATTGTTAGGGCAGGATTCTAATTGTTCAGCTCTAGAACCTCAAGATCTACTGAATGTTAATTGTTAGGGCATGATTCTAATGGGTCAGGTTTAGGATCTCAAGATATACTGAATGTTCATTTTTAGGCCATGATTCTAATGGCTCAGCTTTAGGATCTCAAGATGTATTGAATGTTCATTGTTAGCGTAGGATTTTAATTGCTCAGCTTT
Organism: Deroplatys truncata; assembly: GCA_030765065.1. Lineage (NCBI taxonomy): Eukaryota > Metazoa > Arthropoda > Insecta > Mantodea > Mantidae > Deroplatys > Deroplatys truncata. The sequence goes on along the minus strand of CM060981.1, from coordinate 3,986,161 downwards.
AGGATCTCAAGATATACTGATATATATTGTTAGGGCAGGATTCTAATGGCTCAGCTTTAGGATCTCAAGATATACTGAATCTTCATTGTTAGGGCAGGATTCTAATTGATCAGCTCTAGAACCTCAAGATGTACTGAATGTTCATTGTTAGGACAGGTTTCTAATGGCTCAGCTCTAGAACCTTTAGATGTACTGAATGTTCATTGTTAGGACAGTATTCTAATTGTACAGCTCTAGAACCTCAAGATGTACTGAATGTTCATTGTTAGGACAGGATTCTAAATGTTGAGATCTAGAACCTCAAATTGTACTGAATGTACATTGTTAGGACAGGATTCTAAATGTTGAGCTCTAGAACCTCAAGATGTACTGAATGTTCATTGTTAGGACAGGATTCTAAATGTACAGCTCTAGAACCTCAAGATGTACTGAATGTTCATTGTTAGGACAGGATTCTAAATGTTCAGCTCTAGAACCTCAAGATGTACTGAATGTTCATTGTTAGGACAGGATTCTAATTGTTAAGCTCTAGAACCTCAAGATGTACAGAATGTTCATTGCTAGGACAGGATTCTAATTGTTCAGCTCTAGAACCTCAAGATGTACTGAATGTTCATTGTTAGGACAGGATTCTAATTGTTCAGCTCTAGAACCTTTAGATGTACTGAATGTTCATTGTTAGGACAGGGTTCTAATTGTTCAGCTCTAGAACCTCAAGATGTACTAAATGTTCATTGTTAGAACAGGATTCTAATGGCTCAGCTCTAGAACCCTTAGATGTACTGAATGTTCATTGTTAGGACAGTATTCTAATTGTACAGCTCTAGAACCTCAAGATGTACTGAATGTTCATTGCTAGGACAGGATTCTAATTGTTCAGCTCTTTAACCTCAAGATGTACTGAATGTTCATTGTTAGGACAGCATTCTAATAGTTCAGCTCCAGAACCTCAAGATATACTGAATGTTCATTGTTAGGACAGGATTCTAATTGTACAGCTCTAAAACCTTTAGATGTACTGAATGTTCATTGTTGGACAGGATTCTAATTGTTCAGCTCTAGAACCACAAGAAGTACTGAATGTTCATTGTTAGGACAGGATTCTAATTGTTCAGCTCTAGAACCTCAAGATGTACTGAATGTTCATTGTTAGGACAGGATTCTAATTGTACAGCTCTAGAACCTTTAGATCTAATGAATGTTCATTGTTGGACAGGATTCTAATTGTTCAGCTCTAGAACCTCAAGATGTACTGAATATTCATTGTTAGGAGAGGATCCTACTTGGTCAGCTCTAGAACCTCAAGATGTACTGAATGTTCAATGTTAGTGCATGATTCTAATTGTTCAGCTCTAAATCCTCGAGATCCACTGAATGTTCATTGTTAGGCAGGATTCTAATGGTTCAGGTTTAGGATCTCAAGATGTACTGAATGTTCATTGTTAGGGAGGATTATAATTGTTCAGCTCTAGAACCTCAAGATGTACAGATGGTTCATTGTTAGGGTAGGATTCTAATGGCTCAGCTCTAGATCCTCAAGATGTACTGAATGTTCAATTTAGGCCAGGATTCTAATTGTTCAGCTCTAGAACCTCAAGATATACTGAATGTTCATTGTTAGGGCAGGATTCTAATTGTTCAGCTCTAGAACCTCAAGATGTACTGAATGTTCATTGTTAGGGCAGGATTCTAATTGTTCAGCTCTAGAACTTCAAGATGTACTGAATGTTCATTTTTAGGGCAGGATTTTAATTGTTCAGCTCTAGAACCACAAAATGTACTCAATGTTCATTGTTAGGGCAGGATTCTAATTGTTCAGCTCTAGAACTTTAAGATCTACTGAATGTTAATTGTTAGGGCAGGATTCTAATGGCTCAGGTTTAGGATCTCAAGATATACTGAATGTTCATTTTTAGGGCAGAATTCTAATGGCTCAGCTTTAGGATCTCAAGATGTACTGAATGTTCATTATTAGCGTAGGATTCTAATTGCTCAGCTTTAGGATCTCAAGATATACTGATGTTTAATGTTAGGGCAGGATTCTAATGGCTCAGCTTTAGGATCTCAAGATATACTGAATCTTCATTGTTAGGGCAGGATTCTAATGGCTCAGCTTTGGGATCTCAAGATATACTGAATGTTCATTGTTAGCGCAGGATTCTAATGGCTCAGCTTTAGGATCTCAAGATGTACTGAATGTTCATTGTTGGGGCAGGTTTCTAATTGCTCAGCTTTAGGATCTCAAGATATACTGAATGTTCATTGTTAGCGCAGGATTCTAATTGCTCAGCTTTAGGATCGCAAGATATACTGAATTTTCATTGTTAGGGCAGGATTTTAATGGCTCAGCTTTAGGATCTCAAGATATACTGAATGTTCATTGTTAGGGCAGGATTTTAATGGCTCATATTTAGGATCTCAAGATATACTGAATGTTCAATGTTAGTGCATGATTCTAATTGTTCAGCTCTAAAACCTCGAGATCCACTGAATGTTCATTGTTAGGGCAGGATTCTAATGGTTCAGGTTTAGGATCTCAAGATGTACTGAATGTTCATTGTTAGGGAGGATTATAATTGTTCCGTTCTAGAACCTCAAGATGTACTGAATGTTCAATTTAGGACAGGATTCTAATTGTTCAGCTCTAGAACCTCAAGATATACTGAATGTTCATTGTTAGGGCAGGATTCTAATTGTTCAGCTCTAGAACCTCATGATGTACTGAATGTTCATTGTTAGGGCAGGATTCTAATTGTTCAGCTCTAGAACTTGAAGATGTACTGAATGTTCATTTTTAGGGCAGGATTTTAATTGTTCAGCTCTAGAACCACAAAATGTACTCAATGTTCATTGTTAGGGCAGGATTCTAATTGTTCAGCTCTAGAACCTCAAGATCTACTGAATGTTAATTGTTAGGGCAGGATTCTAATGGGTCAGGTTTAGGATCTCAAGATATACTGAATGTTCATTTTTAGGGCAGGATTCTAATGGCTCAGCTTTAGGATCTCAAGATGTATTGAATGTTCATTGTTAGCGTAGGATTCTAATTGCTCAGCTTTAGGATCTCAAGATATACTGATATTTATTGATAGGGCAGGATTCTAATGGCTCAGCTTTAGGATCTCAAGATATACTGAATCTTCATTGTTAGGGCAGGATTCTAATTGATCAGCTCTAGAACCTCAAGATGTACTGAATGTTCATTGTTAGGACAGGTTTCTAATGGCTCAGCTCTAGAACCTTTAGATGTACTGAATGTTCATTGTTAGGACAGGATTCTAATTGTACAGCTCTAGAACCTCAAGATGTACTGAATGTTCATTGTTAGGGCAGGATTCTAAATGTTGAGCTCTAGAACCTCAAGATGTACTGAATGTTCATTGTTAGGACAGCATTCTAATTGTTCAGCTCTATATCCTCAAGATATACTGAATGTTCATTGTTAGCGTAGGATTCTTATTGCTCAGCTTTAGGATCTCAAGATATACTGATGTTCATTGTTAGGGCAGGATTCTAATGGCTCAGCTTTAGGATCTCAAGATATACTGAATCTTCATTGTTAGGGCAGGATTCTAATGGCTCAGCTTTGGGATCTCAAGATATACTGAATGTTCATTGTTAGCGCAGGATTCTAATGGCTCAGCTTTAGGATCTCAAGATGTACTGAATGTTCATTGTTGGGGCAGGATTCTAGTGGCTCAGCTTTAGGATCTCAAGATGTACTGAATGTCATTGTTAGCGCAGAATTCTAATTGCTCAGCCTTAGGATCTCAAGATATACTGAATGTTCATTGTTAGCGCAGGATTCTAATTGCTCAGCTTTAGGATCTCAAGATATACTGAATCTTCATTGTTAGGGCAGGATTTTAATGGCTCAGCTTTAGGATCTCAAGATATACTGAATGTTCATTGTTAGGGCAGGATTTTAATGCCTCATATTTAGAATCTCAAGATATACTGAATGTTCATTGTTACCGCAGGATTCAAAAGGCCCAGCTTTACGATCTCAAGATGTACTGAATGTTCATTGTTAGCGCAGGATTCTAATGGCTCAGCTCTAGAACATCAAGATGTACTGAATGTTCATTGTCAGGGCAGGATTCTAATGGCTCAGCTCTAGAACCTTTAGATGTACTGAATGTTCATTGTTAGGACAGGATTCTAATTGTTCAGCTCTAGAACCTCAAGATGCACTGAATCTTCATTGCTAGAACAGGATTCTAATTGTTCAGCTCTAGAACCTCAAGATGTACTGAATGTTCATTGTTAGGTCAGCATTCTAATAGTTCAGCTCTAGAACCTCAAGATGTACTGAATGTTCATTGTTAGGGCAGGATTCTAATTGTTCAGCTCTAGAACCTCTAGATGTACTGAATGTTCATTGTTAGGGCAGGATTCTAATTGTTCAGCTCTAGAACCTCAAGATGTACTGAATGTTCATTGTTAGGACAGGATTCTAAATGTTCAGCTCTAGAACCTCAAGATGTACTGAATGTTCATTGTTAGGAAAGGATTCTAATTGTTCAGCTCTAGAACCTCAAGATATACTGAATGTTCATTGTTAGGACAGGATTCTAAATGTTCATCTCTAGAACCTCAAGATATACTGAATGTTCATTGTTAGGACAGGATTCTAATGGCTCAGCTCTAGAACCTCAAGATGTACTGAATGTTCATTGTTAGGACCGGATCCTAATTGTTCAGCTCTAGAAACTCAAGGTGTACTGAATGTTCATTATCAGGACAGGATTCTAATTGTTCAGCTCTAGAACCTCAAGATGTACTGAACGTTCATTGTTAGGAAAGGATTCTAATTGTTCAGCTCTAGTACCTCAAGATGTACTGAATGTTCATTGCTAGGACAGGATTCTAATTGTTCAGCTCTAGAAGCTCAAGATGTACTGAATGTTCATTGTTAGGACAGCATTCTAATTGTTCAGCTCTAGAACCTCAAGATGTACTGAATGTTCATTGTTAGGGCAGGATTTTAATTGTTCAGCTCTAGATTCTCAAGATTTACCGAATGTTCATTGTTAGGACAGGATTCTAATTGTACAGCTCTAGAACCTTTGGATGTACTGAATGTTCATTGTTGGACAGGTTTCTAATTGTACAGCTCTAGAACCTCAAAATGCACTGAATGTTCATTGTTAGGACAGGATTCTAATTGTTCAGCTCTAGAACCTCAAGATGTACCGAATGTTCATTGTTAGGGCAGGATTCTAATTGTTCAGGTCTAGAACCAAAAAATGTACTCAATGTTCATTGTTAGGACAGGATTCTAATTGTTCAGCTCTAGAACCTCAAGATCTACTGAAAGTTAATTGTTAGGGCAGGATTCTAATGGCTCAGCACTAGGATATCAAGATATACTGAATGTTCATTGTTAGGACAGCATTCTAATGGCTCAGGTTTAGGATCTCAAGATATACTGAATGTTCATTGTTAGGGCAGGATTCTAATGGCTCAGATTTAGGATCTCAAGATATACTGAATGTTCATTGTTAGGGCAGGATTCTAATGGCTCAGTTTTAGGATCTCAAGATATACTGAATGTTCATTGTTAGCGCAGGATTCTAATGGCTCAGCTTTAGTATCTCAATATGTACTGAATGTTCATTGTTAGGTCAGGATTCTAATGGCTCAGCTTTAGTATCTCAAGATGTACTGAATGTTCATTGTTAGCGTAAAATTCTAATTGCTCAGCTTTAGGATCTCAAGATATACTGATGTTCATTGTTAGGACAGGATTCAAATGGCTCAGCTTTAGGATCTCAAATTATACTGAATCTTCATTGTTAGGGGAGGATTCTAATGGCTCAGCTTTAGGATCTCAAGATATACTGAATGTTCATTTTTAGCGCAGGACTCTAATGGCTCAGCTTTAGGATCTCAAGGTGTACTGAATGTTCATTGTTGGGGCAGGATTCTAGTGGCTCAGCTTTAGGCTCTCAAGATGTACTGAATGTTCAATGTTAGCGCAGGATTCTAATTGCTCAGCTTTAGGATCTCAAGATATACTGAATGTTCATTGTTAGCGCAGGATTCTAATTGCTCAGCTTTAGGATCTCAAGATATACTGAATGTTTATTGTTAGGGCAGGATTTTAATGGCTCAGCTTTAGGATCTCAAGATATACTGAATGTTCATTGTTAGGTCAGGATTTTAATGGCTCATATTTAGGATCTCAAGATATACTGAATGTTCATTGTTACCGCAGGATTCTAATGGCTCAGCTTTAGGATCTCAAGATGTACTGAATGTTCATTGTTGGGGCAGGATTCTAGTTGCTCAGCTTTAGGATCTCAAGATGTACTGAATGTTCATTGTTAGCGCAGGATTCTAATGGCTTAGCTTTAGGATCTCAAGGTGTACTGAATGTTCATTGTTAGCGCAGGATTCTAATGGCTCAGCTCTAGAACATCAAGATGTACTGAATGTTCATTGTCAGGGCAGGATTCTAATCGCTCAGTTCTAGAACGTTTAGATGTACTGAATGTTCATTGTTAGGGCAGGATTCTAATTGTTCAGCTCTAGAACCTCAAAATGTACTGAATGTTCATTGTTAGGACAGGATTCTAAATGTTGAGCTCTAGAACCTCAAGATGTACTGAATGTTCATTTTTAGGACAGGATTCTAATTGTTCAGCTCTAGAACATCAAGATGTACTGAATGTTCATTGTTAGGACAGGATTCTAAATGTTGAGCTCTAGAACCTCAAGATGTACTGAATGTTCATTGTTAGGACAGGATTCTAAATGTTCAGCTCTAGAACCTCAAGATGTACTGAATGTACATTCTTAGGACAGGATTCTAAATGTTTAGCTCTAGAACCTCAAGATGTACTGAATGTTCATTGTCAGGACAGGATTCTAATTGTACAACTCTAGAACCTTTAGATGTACTGAATGTTCATTGTTAGGACAGGGTTCTAATTGTTCAGCTCTAGAACCTCAAGATGTACTGAATGTTCATTGTTAGGACAGGATTCTAATGGCTCAGCTCCTGAACCTTTAGATGTACTGAATGTTCATTGTTAGGACAGTATTCTAATTGTACAGCTCTAGAACCTCAAGATGTACTGAATGTTCATTGTTAGGACAGGATTCTAATTGTTCAACTCTAGAACCTCAAGATGTACTGAATGTTCATTGTTAGGACAGGATTCTAATTGTACAGCTCTAGAACCTTTAGATCTAATGAATGTTCATTGTTGGACAGGATTCTAATTGTTCACCTCTAGAGCCTCAAGATGTACTGAATGTTCAATGTTAGTGCATGATTCTAATTGTTCAGCTCTAAAACCTCGAGATCCACTGGATGTTCATTGTTAGGGCAGGATTGTAATGGTTCAGGTTTAGGATCTCAAGATGTACTGAATGTTCATTGTTAGGGAGGATTATAATTGTTCAGTTCTAGAACCTCAAGATGTACTGAATGTTCAATTTAGGACAGGATTCTAATTGTTCAGCTCTAGAACCTCAAGATATACTGAATGTTCATTGTTAGGGCAGGATTCTAATTGTTCAGCTCTAGAACCTCAAGATGTACTGAATGTTCATTGTTAGGGCAGGATTCTAATTGTTCAGCTCTAGAACTTGAAGATGCACTGAATGTTAATTGTTAGGGCAGGATTCTAATGGCTCAGCTCTAGGATCTCAAGATATCTGAATATTCATTGTTAGGGCAGGATTCTATTGGCTCAGCTTTAGGATCTCAAGATATACTGAATGTTCATTGTTAGGGCAGGATTCTAATGGCTCAGCTTTAGGATCTCAAGATATACTGAATGTTCATTGTTAGCGCAGGATTCTAATGGCTCAGCTTTAGGATCTCAAGATGTACTGAATGTTCATTGTTAGGGCAGGATTTTAATTTCTCAGCGTTAGGATCTCAAGATATACTGAATGTTCATTGTTAGGGCAGGATTCTAATGGCTCAGCTTTAGGATCTCAAGATGTACTGAATGTTCATTGTTAGCGCAGGATTGTAATGGCTCAGCTTTATGATCTCAAGATATACTGAATGTTCATTGTTAGGGCAGGATGGTAATAGCTCAGCTTTAGGATCTCAAGATGTACTGAATGTTCATCGTTAGCTCAGGACTCTAATGGCTCAGCTCTAGAACCTCAAGATTTACTGAATGTTCATTGTTAGGGCAGGATTCTAATGGCTCAGCACTAGAACCTCAAGATGTACGGAATGTTCACTGTTAGGGCAGGATTCTAATGGCTCAGATCTAGAACCTCAAGATGTACTGAATGTTTATTGTTAGGGCAGGATTCTAATGGCTCAGATCTAGAACCTCAAGATGTACGGAATGTTCACTGTTAGGGCAGGATTCTAATGGCTCAGATCTAGAACTTCAAGATGTACGGAATGTTCATTGTTAGGTCAGGATTCTAATGGCTCAGATCTAGAACCTCAAGATGTACTGAATGTTTATTGTTAGGACAGAATTCTAATCGTTCAGCTCTAGAACCTCAAAATGTACTGAATGTTCATTGTTAGGGCAGGCTTGTAATTATTCAGCTCTAGAACCTCAAGATATACTGATTGTCCATTGTTAGGACAGGATTCTAATTGTTCAGCTCTAGAACCTAGAGATGTACTTAATGTTCATTGTTAGGGCAGGATTCTAATTGTTCAGCTCCTACAAGACCAAGCCTGTCTCGCAGCTCCGAATAGCCAACTCCACTAGTTACCACATTGCGAGGCAGTTTATAATGTCTCCATGGAATGCACAAGGGCCCAGAGGACCAAGCCTCACTCCCAGGTCCCAATAGCTAACTCTACTGATTACCGTACTGCGAGACAGTTTATATTGTGTCCATGGAATGCACTAGGGGGCCCAGAATACCAAGCCTGTCTCCCAGCTCCCATTAGCTAACTCTACTGATTACCGTACTGCGAGCCAGTTTATATTATCTCCATGGAATGCACTAGGGGCCTAGAAGACCAATCCTGTCTCCCAGCTCCCAATAGCTAAATGCACTGATTACCACACTGCGAGCCAGTTTATATTGTGTCCATGGAATGCACTAGGGGCCTAGAAGACCAAGCCTGTCTCCTAGCTCTCAATAGATAACTACACTGATTACCACACTGCGAGCCAGTTTATATTGTGTCCATGGAATGCACTAGGGGCCTAGAAGACCAAGCCTGTCTCCCAGCTCCCAATAGCAAACTCCAATAGTTACTGTACTGCGAGCCAGTTTATATTATCTCCATGGAATGCACTAGCGGGGCTAGAAGACCAAGCCTGTCTCACAGCTCCCAATAGCTAACTACACTGATTGCCACACTGCAGGCCAGTTTATATTCTCTCCATGGAATGCACTAGGGGGCCTAGAAGACCAAGCCTGTCTCCCAGCTCCCAATAGCAAACTCCAATAGTTACTGTACTGCGAGCCAGTTTATATTCTCTTCATGGAATGCACTAGGGGGCCTAGAAGACCATGCCTGTCTCCCAGCTCCCAATAGCTAACTCCAATAGTTACTGTACTGCGAGCCAGTTTATATTATCTCCGTGGAATGCACTAGCGGGGCTAGAAGACCAAGCCTGTCTCACAGCTCCCAATAACTAACTACACTGATTGCCACACTGCAGGCCAGTTTATATTCTCTCCATGGAATGCACTAGGGGGCCTAGAAGACCAAGCCTGTCTCCCAGCTCCCAATAGCAAACTCCAATAGTTACTGTACTGCGAGCCAGTTTATATTATCTCCATGGAATGCACTAGCGGGGCTAGAAGACCAAGCCTGTCTCACAGCTCCCAATAGCTAACTCTACTGATTACCGTACAGCGAGCCAGTTTATATTCTACCCATGGAATACACTAGGGGGCCTAGAACACCAAGCTTTCTCACAGCTCCCAATAGCTAACTCCACCGGTTACCGCACTGCGAGCCAGTTTATATTCTACCCATGGAATGCACTAGGGGTCCTAGAATACCAAGCCGGTCTTCCAGCTCCCAATAGCTAACTCCACTGGTTACCACACTGTGATCCAGTTTATATTCTCTCCATGGAATGGACTAGGGGGCCCAGAAGACCAAGCCTGTCCCCCAGCTCCCAATAGCTAACTGCACTGATTACCACACTGCGAGCCAGTTTATATTCTCTCCATGGAATGTACAAGGGATCCTAGCAGACCAAGCCTGTCTCACGGTTCCCAATAGCTAACTGCACAGATTACCGCACTGCGAGCCATTTTGTATTCTCTCCATGGAATGCACTAGGGGGCCTAGAAGACCAAGTCTGTCTCCAAGCTCCCAATAGCTAACTACACTGATTACCACACTGCGAGGCAGTTTATATTCTCTGCATGGAATGCACTAGGGGGCCTAGAAGACCAAGTCTGTCTCCCAGCTCCCAATAGCTAACTGCACTGATTACCACACTGCGAGCCAGTTTATATTCGCTCCATGGAATGCACTAGGGGACCTAGAACATCAAGCCTGTCTCACAGCTACCAATTGCTAAATCCACTGGTTACTGCACTGCGAGCCAGTTTATATTCTCCCCATGGAATGCGCTAGGAGGGCGTAGAAGGCCAAGGCTGTCTCCCAACACCCAATAGCTAACTCCACTGGTTACCGCAATGCGAGCCAGTTTATATTATCACCATGGAATGCACTAGGGGACCTAGATCACCAAGTCTGTATCCAAGCTCCCAATAGCTAACTACACTGATTACCACACTGCGAGCGAGTTTATATTGTCTCTATGGAATGCACTAGGGGGCCTAGAAGACCAAGCCAGTCTTCCAGCTCCCAATAACTAACTGCACTGTGTACCACACTGTGAGGCAGTTTATATTCCCTCCAATGAATGCACTAGGGGGCCTAGAAAACCCAGTCTGTCTCCAAGCTCCCAATAGCTAACTACACTGATTACCACACTGCGAGCCAGTTTATATTGTCTCTATGGAATTCACTAGGGGGCCTAGAAGACCAAGCCTGTCTACCAGCTGCCAATATCTAATTCCACTGGTTACCGTACTGCGAGCCAGTTTATATTATCTCCGTGGAATGCACTAGGGGGGCTAGAAGACCGAGCCTGTCTCACAGCTCCCAATAGCTAACTGCACTGATTACCACTATGCGAGCCAGTTTATATCATCTCCATGGAGCGCACTAGGGTCCTAGAAAACCAAGCCTGTCTCCCAGCTCCCAATAGCTAACTGCACTGATTACCACACTGTGAGGCAGTTTATATTGTCTCCATGGAATCCACTAGGGGGCCTGGAAGACCAAGTCGGTCTATCACCTCCCAATAGCTAACTGCAGTCATTACCACACTGCGAGCCAGTTTAATTCTACCCATGGAATGCACTAGGGGGCCTAGGAGACCAAGTCTGTCTCGCAGCTCGCAATAGCTAAATGCACTGATTACCGTACTGCCAGCCAGGTTATATTCTCCCTATGGAATGCACTAGGGGGCCTAGAAGATCAAGCCTGTCTCCCAGCTCCCAATAGCTAATTCCACTGGTTACCGTACTGCGAGCCAGTTTATATTATCTCCATGGAATGCACTAGGGGCCTAGAAGACCAAGCCTGTCTCCCAGCTCCCAATAGATAACTACACTGATTACCACATCCGAGCCAGTTTATATTGTCTCCATGGAATGCACTAGGGGGCCTAGGAGACCAAGTCTGTCTCGCAGCTCGCAATAGCTAAATGCACTGATTACCGTACTGCCAGCCAGGTTATATTCTCCCTATGGAATGCACTAGGGGGCCTAGAAGACCAAGCCTGTCTCGCAGCTCCCAATAGCTAACTCCACTGATCACCACACTGCGAGCCAGTTTATATTCTTTCCATGGAATGCACTGGGGGACCTATAAGACCAAGCCCGTCTCCAAGCTCCCAATAACTAACCCTACTGATTACCACACGGCGAGTCAGTTTATATTGTCTCTATGGAATGCTAGGTGCCCAGAAGACCAAGCCTGTCTCCCACCTCCCAATAGCTAACTCAACTGGTTACTGCACTGCGAGCCAGTTTATATTGTCTCCATGGAATGCACTAGGGGGCCTAGAAGACTAAGCCTGTCTCACAGCTCCCAATAGCTAACTTTACTGATTACCACACTGTGAGGCAGTTTATATTGTCTCCATGGAATGTACTAGGGGCCCAGAAGACCAAGCCTGTTCCACAGTTCCCAATAGCTAACTGTACTGATAACCACACTGTGAGGCAGTTTATATTGTCCCCATGGAATGTACTAGGGAGCCCAGAAGACCAAGCTTGTCTCACAGTTCCCAATAGCTAACTGTACTGATTACCACACTGTGAGGCAGTTTATATTGTCTCCATGGAATGCACTAGGGGGCCTAGAAGAGCAAGCCTGTCTCACAGCTCCCAATTGCTAACTCCATTGATTAGCGTACTGCGAGCTAGATTATATTGTCTCTATAGAATGCACTAGGGAGCCTTGAAGACCAACCCTGTCTCCCAGCTCCCAATTGCGAAGTCTACTGATTACCACACTGCGAGGCAGTTTATATTGTCTCTATGGAATGCCTAGGGGGCGAAGAAGATCAAGCCTGTCTCCCGACTCCCAATAGCTAACTACACTGGTTACCGTATTGCGAGCCAGTTTATATTATCTCCATTGAATGCACTAGGGGGCCTAGAAAATCAAGCCTGTCTCACAGCTCCCAATTGCTAACTACACTGGTTACTGCACTGCGAGCCAGTTTATAATCTCCCCATGGAATGCGCTAGGAGCCCTAGAAGACCAAGCCGGTCTCCCAACTCCCAAAGCTAACTCCACTGTTTACCGCACTGCGAGTCAGGTTATATTCTCTCCATGGAATGCACTACCGGGCCTACAAGACCAAGTCTGTCTCCCAGCTCCCAATAGCTAACTCCACTGGTTACTGCACTGCGAGCCAGTTTATTTTCTCTCCATGGAATGCACTAGGGAGCCTAGAAGACGAAGCCTGTCTCGAACTTCCCAATAGCTAACTGCACTGACCACGGTACTGGGAGCCAGTTCATATTGTCTCCACGGAATGCACTACGGAGCCTAGAAGACCAAGTCTGTCTCACAGGTCCCAATAGCTAACTCTACTGATTACCACACTGCGAGCCAGTTTATATTGTGTCCATGCAATGCTCTAGGCGGCCTAGAAGACCAAGTCTGTCTCCCAGCTCCCAATAGCTAACTTTACTGATTACCACACTGCGAGCCAGTTTATATTGTGTCCATGGAATGCACTAGGGGCCTAGAAGAGCAAGTCTGTCTCACAGCTCCCAATAGCTAACTCTACTGATTAACACACTGCGAGCCAGTTTATATTCTCCCCATGGAATGCACTAGGCGGCCTAGAAGACCAAGTCTGTCTCCCACCCCCCAATAGCTAACTGCACTGATTACCGTATTGGGAGCAAGTTTATATTCTCCCCATGGAATGCACTAGGCGGCCTAGAAGACCAAGTCTGTCTCCCAGCTCCCAACAGCTAACTGCACTGATTAACGTATTGGGAGCAAGTTTATATTCTCTCCATGGAATGGACTAGGGGGCCTAGAAGACAAAATCTGTCTCCAAGCTCCCAATAGCTAACTACACTGATTACCACACTGCAGGCCAGTTTATATTCTCTTCATGGAACGCACTAGGGGGCCTAGAAGACCAAGCCTGTCTCCCAGCTCCCAATAGCTAACTCCAATAGTTACTGTACTGCGAGCCAGTTTATATTATCTCCGTGGAATGCACTAGCGGGGCAAGAAGACCAAGCCTGTCTCACAGCTCCCAATAGCTAACTACACTGATTACCGCACTGCGAGCCAGTTTATATTGTGTCCATGGAATGCACTAGGGGCGTAGAAGAACAAGTCTGTCTCACAGCTCCCAATAGCTAACTTTACTGATTACCGTACTGCGAGCCAGTTTATATTCTACCCATGGAATACACTACGGGGCCTAGAACACCAAGTTTTCTCACAGCTCCCAATAGCTAACTCCACCGGTTACCGCACTGCGAGCCAGTTTATATTCTACCCATGGAATGCACTAGGGGGCCTATAAGACCAGGCCTGTGTCCCAACTCCCAATAGATAACTCCACTGGTTCCTGTACTTCGAGCCAGTTTATATTCTCTCCATGGAATGTACTAGGGGTCCTAGAATACCAAGGCTGTCTTCCAGCTCCCAATAGCTAAGTCCACTGGTTACCACACTGTGATCCAGTTTATATTCTCTCCATGGAATGGACTAGGGATCCTAGCAGACCAAGCCTGTCCCCCAGCTCCCAATAGCTAACTGCACTGATTACCACACTGTGAGGCAGTTTATATTGTCTCCTTGGAATGCACTAGGGCGCCTAGAAGACCAAGCCAGTCTCTCAGCTCCCAATAGCTAACTGCACTGATTACCACACTGCGAGCCAGTTTATATTCTCTAAAGGAATGTACAAGGGATCCTAGCAGACCAAGCCTGTCTCACAGTCCCAATAGCTAACTGCACTGATTACCGCACTGCGAACCATTTTGTATTCTCTCCATGGAATGCACTAGGGGGCCTAGGAGACCAAGTCTGTCTCCAAGCTCCCAATAGCTAACTACACTGATTACCACACTGCGAGGCAGTTTATATTCTCTCCATGGAATGCACTAGGGGGCCTAGAAGACCAAGTCTGTCTCCCAGCTCCCAATAGCTAACGGCACTGATTACCGTATTGGGAGCAAGTTTATATTCTCCCCATGGAATGCACTAGGGGGCTAGAAGACCAAGCCTGTCTCACAGCTCCCAATAGCTAACTGCACTGATTACCACACTGCGAGCCAGTTTATACTGTCTTCATGGAATGCACTAGGGGGCCTAGAAGACAAAGTCTGTCTCCAAACTCCCAACAGCTAACTACACTGATTACCACACTGCAGGCCAGTTTATATTCTCTCCATGGAATGCGCTAGGGGGCCTAGAAGACCAAGCCTGTCTCCCAGCTCCCAATAGCTAACTCCAATAGTTACTGTACTTCGAGCCAGTTTATATTATCTCCGTGGAATGCACTAGCGGGGCTAGAAGACCAAGCCTGTCTCACAGCTCCCAATAGCTAACTGCACTGATTACCACAATTCGAGCCAGTTTATATTATCTGCATGGAACGCACTAGCGGCCTAGAAGGTCAAACCTGTCTCCGAGCTCCCAATAACTAACTACACTGATTACCGCACTGCGCCAGTTTATATTGTGTCCATGGAATGCAGTAGGGGCGTAGAAGAGCAAGTCTGTCTCACAGCTCCAAATAGCTAACTCTACTAATTACATTCTGCGAGCTAGTTTATATTCTCCCATTGGAATGCACTAGGCGGCCTAGAAGACCAAGCCTGTCTCGAAGCTCCCAATAGCTAAATGAACTGATTACCACACTGTGAGGCAGTTTATATTGTCTCCATGGAATGCACTAGGGGGCCTAGAAGTCCAAGCCGGTCTCTCAGTTTCCAATAGCTAACTGCACTGTATACCACACTTCGAGCAAGTTTATATTCTCTCCATGAAATGTACTAGGGGTCCTAGAAGACAAGCCTGTCTCACAGTTCCCAATAGCTAACTGTACTGATTACCACAATGTGAGGAAGTTTATAATATCTCCATGGAATGGACTAGGGGGCCCAGAAGTCCAAGCCTGTCCCCCAGATCCAAATAGCTAACTGCACTGATTACCACACTGTGAGGCAGTTTATATTGTCTCAATGGAATGCACTAGGGGGCCTAGAAGACCAAGCCGGTCTCTCAGCTTCCAATAGCTAACTGCACTGTTTACCACACTGCGAGCAAATTTATATTCTCTCTATGGAATGTACTAGGGGACCTAGAAGACCAAGTCTGTCTCACAGCTCCCAATAGCTAACTGCACCGTTTACCACACTGCGAGCCAGTTTATATTCTCTCCATGGAATGCACTAGGGAGCCTAGAAGACCAAGTCTGTCTCACAGCTCCCAATAGCTAACTGCACTGTTTACCACACTGTGAGGCAGTTTATAATGTCTCCGTGGAATGCACTAGGGAGCCTAGAAGACCAAGTCTGTCTCACAGCTCCCAATAGCTAACTGCACTGTTTACCACACTGCGAACCAGTTTATATTCTCTCCAAGGAATGTACTAGGGGGACTAGAAGACCAAGTCTGTCTCGCAGCTCCCAATAGCTAACTGTACTGATTACCACACTGTGAGGCAGTTTATATTGTCTCCATGGAATGCACTAGGGGGCCTAGAAGACCAAGCCGGTGTCTCAGATTCCAATAGCTAACTGCACTGTTTACCACACTGCGAGCCAGTTTATATTCTCTCCATGGAATGTACTAGCGGTCCTAGAAGACAAGCCTGTCTCACAGTTCCCAATAGCTAACTGTACCGATTACCGCACTGCGAGCCAGTTTATATTCTCTCCATGGAATGCACTAGAGGGCCTAGAAGACCAAGCCTGTCTCCCAGCTCCCAATAACTAACTCCACTGTTTACCGCACTGCGAGCCAGGTTATATTCTCTCCATGGAATGCACTACCGGGCCTACAAGACCAAGTCTGTCTCCCAGCTCCCAATAGCTAACTCCACTGGTTACTGCACTGCGAGCCAGTTTATATTCTCTCCATGGAATGCACTAGGGGTCTAGAAGACCAAGGTTGTCTCCCAGCTCCCAATAACTAAATCCACTGATCAGCGCACTCCGAGCTACTTTATACTGTCTCCATGGAATGCACTAACGGGCCTACAAGACCAAGTCTGTCTCCCAGCTCCCAATAGCTAACTGCACTGGTTACTGCACTGCGTGCCAGTTTATATTCTCTCCATGGACGCCTAGAAGACCAAGCCTGTCTCCCAGCTCCAAATTGCTAACTCCACTGATTAGCGCACTGCGAGCTAGATTCTATTGTCTCCATGGAATGCACTGGGGGCCTAGAAGACTAAGCCTGTCTCGAACTTCCCAATAGCTAACTGCACTGACTACCGTACTGGGAGCCAGTTTATATTGTCTCCACGGAATGCACTACGGGGCCTAGAAGACCAAGACTGTCGCCCAGCTCCCAATAGCTAACTGCACTAATTACCGTACTGGGAGCCAGTTTATATTGTCTCCATGGATACACTAGTGGGCCTAGAAGACAAAGTCTGTATCCCAGCTCCCAATAGCTAACTCCACTGATTAGCGCAAGGCAAACCAGTTTATATTCTCTGCATGGGATTCACTACGGGGCCTAGAAGACCAAGTCTGTCTCCGTGCTCCCAATAACCAACTCCACTGATTACTGCACTCCGAGGCAGTTTATATTGTCTCCATGGAATTCACTAGGGGGCCTACAAGACTATGACTGTCTCCAAGATCCCAATAGCTAACTGCAGTGATTACCACACTGCGAGCCAGTTTATATTCTACGCATGGAATGCACTAGGGGGCCTAGAACACCAAGTTGTCTCACAGCTCCCAATAGCTCACTCCACCGGTTACCGCACTGCAAGCCAGGATATATTCTACCCATGGAATGCACTAGGGGGCATAGAAGACCCGGCCTGTGTCCCAACTCCCACTAGCTAACTCCACTGGTTACTGTACTACGAGCCAGTTTATATTCTCTCCATGGAACGCACTAGGGGTCCTAGAATACCAAGCCTGCCTTCCAGCTCCCAATAGCTAACTCCACTGGTTACCACACTGTGAGGCAGACTATATTGTCTCCTTGGAATGCACTAGGGGGCCTAGAAGACCAAGCCAGTCTCTCAGCTCCCAAAAGGTCACTGCACTGATTACCACACTGCGAGCCAGTTTATATTCCTTCCATGGAATGTACAAGGGATCCTAGAAGACCAAGCCTGTCTCACAGTTCCCAATAGCTAACTGCACTGATTACCTCACTGCGAGCCATTTTGTATTCTCTCCTTGGAATGCACTAGGGGGCCTAGAACACCAAGTCTGTTTCCAAGCTCCCAATAGCTAACTACACTGATTACCACACTGCGAGGCAGTTTATATTCTCTCCATTGAATGCACTAGGGGGCCTAGAAGACCAAGTCTGTCTCCCAGCTCCCAATAGCTAACCGCACTGATTACCGTATTGGGAGCTAGTTTATATTCT
Organism: Deroplatys truncata; assembly: GCA_030765065.1. Lineage (NCBI taxonomy): Eukaryota > Metazoa > Arthropoda > Insecta > Mantodea > Mantidae > Deroplatys > Deroplatys truncata. The sequence goes on along the minus strand of CM060981.1, from coordinate 3,968,073 downwards.
CCCCATGGAATGCACTAGGGGGCCTAGAAGACAAAGTCTGTCTCCCAGCTCCCAATAGCTAACTACACTGATTACCACACTGCGAGCCAGTTTATATTCTCCCCATGGAATGCACTAGGCGGCCTAGAAAACCAAGTCTGTCTCCCAGCTCCCAATAGCTAACTGCACTGATTACCGTATTGGGAGCAAGTTTATATTCTCTCCATGGAATGCACCACGGGGCTAGAAGACCAAGCCTGTCTCACAGCTCCCAATACCTAACTGCACTGATTACCACACTGTGAGGCAGTTTATATTGTCTCCTTGGAATGCACTAGGGGGCCTAGAAGACCAAGCCTGTCTCCCAGCTCCAAATTGCTAACTCCACTGATTAGCGCACTGCGAGCTAGATTATATTGTCTCCATGGAATGCACTGGGGGCCTAGAAGACCAAGCCTGTCTCGAACTTCCCAATAGCTAACTGCACTGACTACCGTACTGGGAGCACGTTTATATTGTCTCCGCGGAATGCACTACGGGGCCTAGAAGACCAAGACTGTCGCCCAGCTCCCAATAGCTAACTGCACTAATTACCGTACTGGGACCCAGTTTATATTGTCTCCATGGATACACTAGTGGACCTAGAAGACAAAGTCTGTATCCCAGCTCCCAATAGCTAACTCCACTGATGAGCGCAAGGCAAACAAGTTTATCTTCTCTTCATGGGATTCACTAGGGGGCCTAGAAGACCAAGTCTGTCTCCCTGCTCCCAATAACCAACTCCACTGATTACTGCACTCCGAGGCAGTTTATATTGTCTCCATGGAATTCACTAGGGGCCTACAAGACTATGACTGTCTCCAAGCTCCCAATAGCTAACTGCAGTGATTACCACACTGCGAGCCAGTTTATATTCTACCCAAGGAATACACTAGGGGGCCTAGAAGACCAGGCCTGTGTCCCAACTCCCAATAGCTAACTCCACTGGTTACTGTACTACGAGCCAGTTTATATTCTCTCCATGGAACGTACTAGGGGTCCTAGAATACCAAGCCTGTCTTCCAGCTCCCAATAGCTAACTCCACTGGTTACCAGACTGTGATCCAGTTTATATTCTCTCCATGGAATGGACTAGGGGGCCCAGAAGACCAAGCCTGTCCCCCAGCTCCCAATAGCTAACTGCACTGATTACCGCACTGCGAGCCAGTTTATATTGTGTCCATGGAATGCACTAGGGGCGTAGAAGAGCAAGTCTGTCTCACAGCTCCAAATAGCTAACTCTACTGATTACCTACTGCGAGCCAGTTTATATTCTCCCATTGGAATGCACTAGGCGGCCTAGAAGACCAAGCCTGTCTCGCAGCTCCCAATAGCTAAATGAACTGATCACCACACTGTGAGGCAGTTTATATTGTCTCCATGGAATGCACTAGGGGGCCTAGAAGTCCAAACCGGTCTCTCAGCTTCCAATAGCTAACTGCACTCTTTACCACACTGCGAGCAAGTTTATATTCTCTCCATGGAATGTACTAGGGGTCCTAGAAGACAAGCCTGTCTCACAGTTCCCAATAGCTAACTGCACTGATTACCTCACTGCGAGCCATTTTGTATTCTCTCCTTGGAATGCACTAGGGGGCCTATAAGACCAAGTCTGTTTCCAAGCTCACAATAGCTAACTACACTGATTACCACACTGCGAGGCAGTTTATATTCTCTCCATGGAATGCACTAGGGGGCCTAGAAGACCAAGTCTGTCTCCCAGCTCCCAATAGCTAACTGCACTGATTACCGTATTGGGAGCAAGTTTATATTCTCCCCATGGAATGCACTAGGAGGCCTAGAAGACAAAGTCTGTCTCACAGCTCCCAATAGCTAACTGCACTGATTACCACACTGCGAGCCAGTTTATATTCTCCCCATGGAATGCACTAGGCGGCCTAGAAAACCAAGTCTGTCTCCCAGCTCCCAATAGCTAACTGCACTGATTACCGTATTGGGAGCAAGTTTATATTCTCTCCATGGAATGCACTACGGGGCTAGAAGACCAAGCCTGTCTCACAGCTCCCAATAGCTAACTGCACTGATTACCACACTGCGAGCCAGTTTATATTGTCTTCATGGAATGCACTAGGGGGCCTAGAAGACAAAGTCTGTCTCCAAGCTCCCAATAGCTAACTACACTGATTACCACACTGCAGGCCAGTTTATATTCTCTCCATGGAATGCACTAGGGGGCCTAGAAGACCAAGACTGTCTCCCAGCTCCCAATAGCTAACTTCAATAGTTACTGTACTGCGAGCCAGTTTATATTATCTCCGTGGAATGCACTAGCGGGGCTAGAAGACCAAGCCTGTCTCACAGCTACCAATATCTAACTGCACTGATTACCACAGAGCGAGCCAGTTTATATTATCTGCATGGAACGCACTAGGGGCCTAGAAGGTCAAGCCTGTCGCCCAGCTCCCAATAGCTAACTGCACTGTTTACCACACTGCGAGCAAGTTTATATTCTCTCCATGGAATGTACTAGGGGTCCTAGAAGACAAGCCTGTCTCACAGTTCCCAATAGCTAACTGTACTGATTACCACAATGTGAGGAAGTTTATATTGTCTCCATGGAATGGACTAGGGGGCCCAGAAGACCAAGCCTGTCCCCCAGCTCCAAATAGCTAACTGCACTGATTACCACACTGTGAGGCAGTTTATATTGTCTCCATGGAATGCACTAGGGGGCCTAGAAGACCAAGCCGGTCTCTCAGCTTCCAATAGCTAACTGCACTGTTTACCACACTGCGAGCAAATTTATATTCTCTCTATGGAATGTACTAGGGGACCTAGAAGACCAAGTCTGTCTCACAGCTCCCAATAGCTAACTGCACTGTTTACCACACTGTGAGGCAGTTTATATTGTCTCCGTGGAATGCACTAGGGAGCCTAGAAGACCAAGTCTGTCTCACAGCTCCCAATAGCTAACTGCACTGTTTACCACACTGTGAGGCAGTTTATATTGTCTCCGTGGAATGCACTAGGGAGCCTAGAAGACCAAGTCTGTCTCACAGCTCCCAATAGCTAACTGCACTGTTTACCACACTGTGAGGCAGTTTATATTGTCTCCGTGGAATGCACTAGGGAGCCTAGAAGACCAAGTCTGTCTCACATCTACCAATTGCTAAATCCACTTGTTACTGCACTGCGAGCCAGTTTATATTCTCCCCAGGGAATGCGCTAGAAGGGCGTAGAAGGCCAAGGGCGTCTCCCAACACCCAATAGCTAACTCCACTGGTTACCGCACTGCGAGCCAGTTTATATTATCACCATGGAATGCACTACGGGGCCTAGAAGACCAAGTCTGTATCCAAGCTCCCAATAGCTAACTACACTGATTACCGCACTGCGAGCGAGTTTATATTGTCTCTATGGAATGCACTAGGGAGCCTAGAAGACCAAGCCAGTCTTCCAGCTCCCAATAACTAACTGCACTGTGTACCACACTGTGAGGCAGTTTATATTCTCTCCATGCTATGTACTAGGGGGACTAGAAGACCAAGTCTGTCTCACAGCTACCAATTGCTAAATCCACTTGTTACTGCACTGCGAGCCAGTTTATATTCTCCCCATGGAATGCGCTAGAAGGGCGTAGAAGGCCAAGGGCGTCTCCCAACACCCAATAGCTAACTCCACTGGTTACCGCACTGCGAGCCAGTTTATATTATCACCATGGAATGCACTACGGGGCCTAGAAGACCAAGTCTGTATCCAAGCTCCCAATAGCTAACTACACTGATTACCGCACTGCGAGCGAGTTTATATTGTCTCTATGGAATGCACTAGGGAGCCTAGAAGACCAAGCCAGTCTTCCAGCTCCCAATAACTAACTGCACTGTGTACCACACTGTGACGCAGTTTATATTCTCTCCATGCTATGTACTAGGGGGACTAGAAGACCAAGTCTGTCTCACAGCTACCAATTGCTAAATCCACTTGTTACTGCACTGCGAGCCAGTTTATATTCTCCCCATGGAATGCGCTAGAAGGGCGTAGAAGGCCAAGGGCGTCTCCCAACACCCAATAGCTAACTCCACTGGTTACCGCACTGCGAGCCAGTTTATATTATCACAATGGAATGCACTACGGGGCCTAGAAGAACCAGTCTGTCTCCAAGCTCCCAATAGCTAACTACACTGATTACCACACTGCGAGCCAGTTTATATTGTCTCTATGGAATGCACTAGGAGGCCTAGAAGACCAAGCCTGTCTCCCAATTGCCAATATCTAATTCCACTGGTTACCGTACTGCGAGCCAGTTTATATTATCTCCATGGAATGCACTAGGGGGGCTAGAAGACCAAGCCTGTCTCACAGCTCCCAATAGCTAACTGCACTGATTACCACAATGCGAGCCAGTTTATATCATCTCCATGGAACGCACTAGGGGCCTAGAAGACCAAGTCGGTCTATCAGCTCCCAATAGCTAACTGCAGTCATTACCACACTGCGAGCCAGTTTAATTCTACCCATGGAATGCACTAGGGTGCCTAGGAGACCAAGTCTGTCTCGCAGCTCGCAATAGCTAAATGCACTGATTACCGTACTGCCAGCCAGGTTATATTCTCACTATGAAATTGACTAGGGGGCCTAGAAGACTAAGCCTGTCTCCCAGCTCCCAATAGATAACTACACTGATTACCGTACTGCGAGCCAGTTTATATTATCTCCATGGAATGCACTAGGGGCTTAGCAGACCAAGTCTGTCTCGCAGCTCGCAATAGCTAAATGCACTGATTAACGTACTGCGAGCCAGTTTATATTATCTCCATGAAATGCACTAGGGGCCTAGAAGACCAAGTCTGTCTCCCAGCTCCCAATAGCTAACTGCACTGGTTACTGCACTGCGTTCCAGTTTATATTCTCCCCATGGAATACACTAGGCGGCCTAGAAGACCAAGTCTGTCTCCCAGCTCCCAAAAGCTAACTGCACTGATTACCGTATTGGGAGCAAGTTTATATTCTCTCCATGGAATGCACTACGGGGCTAGAAGACCAAGCCTGTCTCACAGCTCCCAATAGCTAACTGCTCTGATTACCACACTGCGAGCTAGTTTATATTGTCTTCATGGAATGCACTAGGGGGCCTAGAAGACCAAGTCTGTCTCCAAGCTCCCAATAGCTAACTACACTGATTGCCACACTGCAGGCCAGTTTATATTCTCTCCATGGAATACACTAGGCGGCCTAGAAGACCAAGCCTGTCTCCCAGCTCCCAATAGAGAACTCCAATAGTTACTGTACTGCGAGCCAGTTTATATTATCTCCGTGGAATGCACTAGCGGGGCTAGAAGACCAGGCCTGTCTCACAGCTCACAATAGCTAACTCTACTGATTACCGTACTGCGAGCCAGTTTATATTCTACCCATGGAATACACTAGGGGGCCTAGAACACCAAGCTTTCTCACAGCTCACAAAAGCTAACTCCACCGGTTACCGCACTGCGAGCCAGTTTATATTCTACCCATGGAATGCACTAGGGGTCCTAGAATACCAAGCCGGTCTTCCAGCTCCCAATAGCTAACTCCACTGGTTAGCACACTGTGATCCAGTTTATATTCTCTCCATGGAATGGACTAGGGGGCCCAGAAGACCAAGCCTGTCCCCCAGCTCCCAATAGCTAACTGCACTGATTACCACACTGCGAGCCAGTTTATATTCTCTCCATGGAATGTACAAGGGATCCTAGCAGACCAAGCCTGTCTCACGGTTCCCAATAGCTAACTGCACAGATTACCGCAGTGCGAGCCATTTTGTATTCTCTCCATGGAATGCACTAGGGGGCCTAGAAGACCAAGTCTGTCTCCAAGCTCCCAATAGCTAACTACACTGATTACCACACTGCCAGGCAGTTTATATTCTCTCCATGGAATGCACTAGGGGGCCTAGAAGACCAAGTCTGTCTCCCAGCTCCCAATAGCTAACTGCACTGATTACCACACTGCGAGCCAGTTTATATTCGCTCCATGGAATGCACTAGGGGACCTAGAACATCAAGCCTGTCTCACAGCTACCAATTGCTAAATCCACTGGTTACTGCACTGCAAGCCAGTTTATATTCTCCCCATGGAATGCGCTAGGATGGCGTAGAAGGCCAAGGCTGTCTCCCAACACCCAATAGCTAACTCCACTGGTTACCGCAATGCGAGCCAGTTTATATTATCACCATGGAATGCACTAGGGGTCCTAGAGCACCAAGTCTGTATACAAGCTCCCAATAGCTAACTACACTGATTACCACACTGCGAGCGAGTTTATATTGTCTCTATGGAATGCACTAGGGGGCCTAGAAGACCAAGCCAGTCTTCCAGCTCCCAATAACTAACTGCACTGTGTACCACACTGTGAGGCAGTTTATATTCCCTCCAATGATTGCACTAGGGGGCCTAGAAAACCCAGTCTGTCTCCAAGCTCCCAATAGCTAACTACACTGATTACCACACTGCGAGCCAGTTTATATTGTCTCTATGGAATGCACTAGGGGGCCTAGAAGACCAAGCCTGTCTACCAGCTGCCAATATCCAATTCCACTGGTTACCGTACTGCGAGCCAGTTTATATTATCTCCGTGGAATGCACTAGGGGGGCTAGAAGACCAAGCCTGTCTCACAGCTCCCAATAGCTAACTGCACTGATTACCACTATGCGAGCCAGTTTATATCATCTCCATGGAACGCACTAGGGGCCTAGAAAACCAAGCCTGTCTACCAGCTCCCAATAGCTAACTGCACTGATTACCACACTGTGAGGCAGTTTATAATGTCTCCGTGGAATCCACTAGGGGGCCTTGAAGACCAAGTCGGTCTATCAGCTCCCAATAGCTAACTGCAGTCATTACCACACTGCGACCCAGTTTAATTCTACCCATGGAATGCACTAGGGGGCCTAGGAGACCAAGTCTGTCTCGCAGCTCGCAATAGCTAAATGCACTGATTACCGTACTGCCAGCCAGGTTATATTCTCCCTATGGAATGCACTAGGGGGCCTAGAAGACCAAGCCTGTCTCCCAGCTCCCAATAGCTAATTCCACTGGTTACCGTACTGCGAGCCAGTTTATATTATCTCCATGGAATGCACTAGGGGCCTAGAAGACCAAGCCTGTCTCCCAGCTCCCAATAGATAACTACACTGATTACCACATCCGAGCCAGTTTATATTGTCTCCATGGAATGCACTAGGGGGCCTAGGAGACCAAGTCTGTCTCGCAGCTCGCAATAGCTAAATGCACTGATTACCGTACTGCCAGCCAGGTTATATTCTCCCTATGGAATGCACTAGGGGGCCTAGAAGACCAAGCCTGTCTCGCAGCTCCCAATAGCTAACTCCACTGATCACCACACTGCGAACCAGTTTATATTCTTTCCATGGAATGCACTGGGGGACCTATAAGACCAAGCCTATCTCACAGCTCAGAATAGCTAACTCCACTGATCACCACACTGCGAGCCAGTTTATATTCTTTCCATGGAATGCACTGGGGGACCTATAAGACCAAGCCTGTCTCCAAGCTCCCAATAACTAACCCTACTGATTACCACACGGCGAGTCAGTTTATATTGTCTCTATGGAATGCTAGGTGCCTAGAAGACCAAGCCTGTCTCCCACCTCCCAATAGCTAACTCAACTGGTTACTGCACTGCGAGCCAGTTTATATTGTCTCCATGGAATGCACTAGGGGGCCTAGAAGACTAAGCCTGTCTCACAGCTCCCAATAGCTAACTCTACTGATTACCACACTGTGAGGCAGTTTATATTGTCTCCATGGAATGTACTAGGGGCCCAGAAGACCAAGCCTGTTCCACAGTTCCCAATAGCTAACTATACTGATAACCACACTGTGAGGCAGTTTATATTGTCTCCATGGAATGTACTAGGGAGCCCCGAAGACCAAGCCTGTCTCATAGTTCCCAACAGCTAACTGTACTGATTACCACACTGTGAGGCAGTTTATATTGTCTCCATGGAATGCACTACGGGGCCTAGAAGACCAAGCCTGTCTCACAGCTCCCAATTGCTAACTCCATTGATTAGCGCACTGCGAGCTAGATTATATTGTCTCTATGGAATGCACTAGGGAGCCTTGAAGACCAAGCCTGTCTCCCAGCTCCCAATTGCTAACTCTACTGATTACCACACTGCGAGCAGTTTATATTGTCTCTATGGAATGCCTAGGGGGCGAAGAAGACCAAGCCTGTCTCCCGCCTCCCAATAGCTAACTACACTGGTTACCGTACTGCGAGCCAGTTTATATTATCTCCATGGAATGCACTAGGGGGCCTAGAAAATCAAGCCTGTCTCACAGCTCCCAATTGCTAACTACACTGGTTACTGCACTGCGAGCCAGTTTATAATCTCCCCATGGAATGCGCTAGGAGCCCTAGAAGACCAAGCAGGTCTCCCAACTCCCAAAGCTAACTCCACTGTTTACCGCACTGCGACCCAGGTTATATTCTCTCCATGGAATGCACTACCGGGCCTACAAGACCAAGTCTGTCTCCCAGCTCCCAATAGCTAACTCCACTGGTTACTGCACTGCGAGCCAGTTTATTTTCTCTCCATGGAATGCACTAGGGAGCCTAGAAGACGAAGCCTGTCTCGAACTTCCCAATAGCTAACTGCACTGACCACGGTACTGGGAGCCAGTTTATATTGTCTCCACGGAATGCACTACGGAGCCTAGAAGACCAAGTCTGTCTCACAGGTCCCAATAGCTAACTCTACTGATTACCACACTGCGAGCCAGTTTATATTGTGTCCATGCAATGCTCTAGGCGGCCTAGAAGACCAAGTCTGTCTCCCAGCTCCCAATAGCTAACTCTACTGATTACCACACTGCTAGCCAGCTTATATTGTGTCCATGGAATGCACTAGGGGCCTAGAAGAGCAAGTCTGTCTCACAGCTCCCAATAGCTAACTTTACTGATTACCACACTGCGAGCCAGTTTATATTGTCTCCATGGAATCCACTAGGGGGCCTGGAAGACCAAGTCGGTCTATCAGCTCCCAAGAGCTAACTGCAGTCATTACCACACTGCGAGCCAGTTTAATTCTACCCATGGAATGCACTAGGGTGCCTAGGAGACCAAGTCTGTCTCGCAGCTCGCAATAGCTAAATGCACTGATTACCGTACTGCCAGCCAGGTTATATTCTCCCTATGAAATTGACTAGGGGGCCTAGAAGACTAAGCCTGTCTCCCAGCTCCCAATAGATAACTACACTGATTACCGTACTGCGAGCCAGTTTATATTATCTCCATGGAATGCACTAGGGGGCTAGCAGACCAAGTCTGTCTCGCAGCTCGCAATAGCTAAATGCACTGATTAACGTACTGCATGGCCAGTTTATATTATCTCCATGGAATGCACAAGGGGCCTAGAAGACCAAGTCTGTCTCCCAGCTCCCAATAGCTAACTGCACTGGTTACTGCACTGCGTTCCAGTTTATATTCTCCCCATGGAATACACTAGGCGGCCTAGAAGACCAAGTCTGTCTCCCAGCTCCCAAAAGCTAACTGCACTGATTACCGTATTGGGAGCAAGTTTATATTCTCTCCATGGAATGCACTACGGGGCTAGAAGACCAAGCCTGTCTCACAGCTCCCAATAGCTAACTGCTCTGATTACCACACTGCGAGCTAGTTTATATTGTCTTCATGGAATGCACTAGGGGGCCTAGAAGACAAAGTCTGTCTCCAAGCTCCCAATAGCTAACTACACTGATTGCCACACTGCAGGCCAGTTTATATTCTCTCCATGGAATGCACTAGCGGGCCTAGAAGACCAAGCCTGTCTCCCAGCTCCCAATAGAGAACTCCAATAGTTACTGTACTGCGAGCCAGTTTATATTATCTCCGTGGAATGCACTAGCGGGGCTAGAAGACCAAGCCTGTCTCACAGCTCACAATAGCTAACTCTACTGATTACCGTACTGCGAGCCAGTTTATATTCTACCCATGGAATACACTAGGGGGCCTAGAACACCAAGCTTTCTCACAGCTCCCAATAGCTAACTCCACCGGTTACCGCACTGCGAGCCAGTTTATATTCTACCCATGGAATGCACTAGGGGTCCTAGAATACCAAGCCGGTCTTCCAGCTCCCAATAGCTAACTCCACTGGTTACCACACTGTGATCCAGTTTATATTCTCGCCATGGAATGGACTAGGGGGCCCAGAAGACCAAGCCTGTACCCCAGCTCCCAATAGCTAACTGCACTGATTACCACACTGCGAGCCAGTTCATATTCTCTCCATGGAATGTACAAGGGATCCTAGCAGACCAAGCCTGTCTCACGGTTCCCAATAGCTAACTGCACAGATTACCGCACTGCGAGCCATTTTGTATTCTCTCCATGGAATGCACTAGGGGGCCTAGAAGACCAAGTCTGTCTCCAAGCTCCCAATAGCTAACTACACTGATTACCACACTGCCAGGCAGTTTATATTCTCTCCGTGGAATGCACTAGGGGGCCTAGAAGACCAACTCTGTCTCCCAGCTCCCAATAGCTAACTGCACTGATTACCACACTGCGAGCCAGGTTATATTCGCTCCATGGAATGCACTAGGGGACTTAGAACATCAAGCCTGTCTCACAGCTACCAATTGCTAAATCCACTGGTTACTGCACTGCGAGCCAGTTTATATTCTCCCCATGGAATGCGCTAGGAGGGCGTAGAAGGCCAAGGCTGTCTCCCAACACCCAATAGCTAACTCCACTGGTTACCGCAATGCGAGCCAGTTTATATTATCACCATGGAATGCACTAGGGGTCCTAGAGCACCAAGTCTGTATCCAAGCTCCCAATAGCTAACTACACTGATTACCACACTGCGAGCGAGTTTATATTGTCTCTATGGAATGCACTAGGGGGCCTAGAAGACCAAGCCAGTCTTCCAGCTCCCAATAACTAACTGCACTGTGTACCACACTGTGAGGCAGTTTATATTCCCTCCAATGATTGCACTAGGGGGCCTAGAAAACCCAGTCTATCTCCAAGCTCCCAATAGCTAACTACACTGATTACCACACTGCGAGCCAGTTTATATTGTCTCTATGGAATGCACTAGGGGGCCTAGAAGACCAAGCCTGGCTACCAGCTGCCAATATCTAATTCCACTGGTTACCGTACTGCGAGCCAGTTTATATTATCTCCGTGGAATGCACTAGGGGGCCTTGAACACCAAGTCGGTCTATCAGCTCCCAATAGCTAACTGCAGTCATTACCACACTGCGACCCAGTTTAATTCTACCCATGGAATACACTAGGGGGCCTAGGAGACCAAGTCTGTCTCGCAGCTCGCAATAGCTAAATGCACTGATTACCGTACTGCCAGCCAGGTTATATTCTCCCTATGGAATGCACTAGAGGGCCTAGAAGACCAAGCCTGTCTCCCAGCTCCCAATAGCTAATTCCACTGGTTACCGTACTGCGAGCCAGTTTATATTATCTCCATGGAATGCACTAGGGGCCTAGAAGACCAAGCCTGTCTCCCAGCTCCCAATAGATAACTACACTGATTACCACATCCGAGCCAGTTTATATTGTCTCCATGGAATGCACTAGGGGGCCTAGGAGACCAAGTCTGTCTCGCAGCTCGCAATAGCTAAATGCACTGATTACCGTACTGCCAGCCAGGTTATATTCTCCCTATGGAATGCACTAGGGGGCCTAGAAGACCAAGCCTGTCTCGCAGCTCCCAATAGCTAACTCCACTGATCACCACACTGCGAACCAGTTTATATTCTTTCCATGGAATGCACTGGGGGACCTATAAGACCAAGCCTATCTCACAGCTCAGAATAGCTAACTCCACTGATCACTACACTGCGAGCCAGTTTATATTCTTTCCATGGTATGCACTGGGGGACCTATAAGACCAAGCCTGTCTCCAAGCTCCCAATAACTAACCCTACTGATTACCACACGGCAAGTCAGTTTATATTGTCTCTATGGAATGCTAGGTGCCTAGAAGACCAAGCCTGTCTCCCACCTCCCAATAGCTAACTCAACTGGTTACTGCACTGCGAGCCAGTTTATATTGTCTCCATGGTATGCACTAGGGGGCCTAGAAGACTAAGCCTGTCTCACAGCTCCCAATAGCTAACTCTACTGATTACCACACTGTGAGGCAGTTTATATTGTCTCCATGGAATGTACTAGGGGCCCAGAAGACCAAGCCTGTTCCACAGTTCCCAATAGCTAACTATACTGATAACCACACTGTGAGGCAGTTTATATTGTCTCCATGGAATGTACTAGGGAGCCCAGAAGACCAAGCCTGTCTCACAGTTCCCAATAGCTAACTGTACTGATTACCACACTGTGAGGCAGTTTATATTGTCTCCATGGAATGCACTACGGGGCCTAGAAGACCAAGCCTGTCTCACAGCTCCCAATTGCTAACTCCATTGATTAGCGCACTGCGAGCTAGATTATATTGTCTCTATGGAATGCACTAGGGAGCCTTGAAGACCAAGCCTGTCTCCCAGCTCCCAATTGCTAACTCTACTGATTACCACACTGCGAGCCAGTTTATATTGTCTCTATGGAATGCCTAGGGGGCGAAGAAGACCAAGCCTGACTCCCGCCTCCCAATAGCTAACTCTACTGATTACCACACTGCGAGCCAGTTTATATTCTCCCCATGGAATGCACTAGGCGGCCTAGAAGACCAAGTCTGTCTCCCACCACCCAATAGCTAACTGCACTGATTACCGTATTGGGAGCAAGTTTATATTCTCCCAATGGAATGCACTAGGCGGCCTAGAAGACCAAGTCTGTCTCCCAGCTCCCAACAGCTAACTGCACTGATTACCGTATTGGGAGCAAGTTTATATTCTCTCCATGGAATCGACTAGGGGGCCTAGAAGACAAAGTCTGTCTCCAAGCTCCCAATAGCTAACTACACTGATTACCACACTGCAGGCCAGTTTATATTCTCTTCATGGAATGCACTAGGGGGCCTAGAAGACCAAGCCTGTCTCCCAGCTCCCAAAAGCTAACTCCAATAGTTACTGTACTGCGAGCCAGTTTATATTATCTCCGTGGAATGCACTAGCGGGGCTAGAAGACCAAGCCTGTCTCACAGCTCCCAATAGCTAACTACACTGATTACCGCACTGCGAGCCAGTTTATATTGTGTCCATGGAATGCACTAGGGGCGTAGAAGAGCAAGTCTGTCTCACAGCTCCCAATAGCTAACTTTACTGATTACCGTACTGCGAGCCAGTTTATATTCTACCCATGGAATACACTACGGGGCCTAGAACACCAGGTTTTCTCACAGCTCCCAATAGCTAACTCCACCGGTTACCGCACTGCGAGCCAGTTTATATTCTACCCATGGAATGGACTAGGGGGCCCACAGGACCAAGCCTGTCCCCCAGCTCCCAATAGCTAACTGCACTGATTACCACACTGTGAGGCAGTTTATATTGTCTCCTTGGAGTGCACTAGGGCTCCTAGAAGACCAAGCCAGTCTCTCAGCTGCCAATAGCTAACTGCACTGATTACCACTCTGCGAGCCAGTTTATATTCTCTCCATGGAATGTACAAGGGATCCTAGCAGACCAAGCCTGTCTCACAGTCCCAAGAGCTAACTGCACTGATTACCGCACTGCGAACCATTTTGTATTCTCTCCATGGAATTCACTAGGGGGCCTAGGAGACCAAGTCTGTCTCCAAGCTCCCAATAGCTAACTACACTGATCACCACACTGCGAGGCAGTTTATATTCTCTCCATGGAATGCACTAGGGGGCCTAGAAGACCAAGTCTGTCTCCCAGCTCCCAATAGCTAACGGCACTGATTACCGTATTGGGAGCAAGTTTATATTCTCCCCATGGAATGCACTAGGGGGCTAGAAGACCAAGCCTGTCTCACAGCTCCCAATAGCTAACTGCACTGATTACCACACTGCGAGCCAGTTTATATTGTCTTCATGGAATGCACTAGGGGGCCTAGAACACAAAGTCTGTCTCCAAACTCCCAACAGCTAACTACACTGATTACCACACTGCAGGCCAGTTTATATTCTCTCCATGGAATTCACTAGGGGGCCTAGAAGACCAAGCCTGTCTCCCAGCTCCCAATAGCTAACTCCAATAGTTACTGTACTTCGAGCCAGTTTATATTATCTCCGTGGAATGCACTAGCGGGGCTAGAAGACCAAGCCTGTCTCACAGCTGCCAATAGCTAACTGCAATGATTACCACAATGCGAGCCAGTTTAAATTATCTGCATGGAACGAACTAGCGACCTAGAAGGTCAAACCTGTCTCCCAGCTCCCAATAACTAACTACACTGATTACCGCACTGCGAGTCAGTTTATATTGTGTCCATGGAATGCAGTAGGGGCCTAGAAGACCAAGCCTGTCTCGCAGCTCCCAATAGCTAAATGAACTGATTACCACACTGTGAGGCAGTTTATATTGTCTCCATGGAATGCACTAGGGGGCCTAGAAGTACAAGCCGGTCTCTCAGCTTCCAATAGCTAACGGCACTGTATAGCACACTGCGAGCAAGTTTATATTCTCTCCATGGAATGTACTAGGGGTCCTAGAAGACAAGCCTGTCTCACAGTTCCCAATAGCTAACTGTACTGATTACCACAATGTGAGGAAGTTTATATTGTCTCCATGGAATGGACTAGGGGGCCCAGAAAACCAAGCCTGTCCCCCAGCTCCAAATAGCTAACTGCACTGATTACCACACTGTGAGGCAGTTTATATTGTCTCAATGGAATGCACTAGGGGGCCTAGAAGACCAAGCCGGTCTCTCAGCTTCCAATAGCTAACTGCACTGTTTACCACACTGCGAGCAAATTTATATTCTCTCTATGGAATGTACTAGGGGACCTAGAAGACCAAGTCTGTCTCACAGCTCGCAATAGCTAACTGCACCGTTTACCACACTGCGAGCCAGTTTATATTCTCTCCATGGAATGCACTAGGGAGCATAGAAGACCAAGTCTGTCTCACAGCTCCCAATAGCTAACTGCACTGTTTACCACACTGTGAGGCAGTTTATATTGTCTCCGTGGAATGCACTAGGGAGCCTAGAAGACCAAGTCTGTCTCACAGCTCCCAATAGCTAACTGCACTGTTTACCACACTGCGAGCCAGTTTATATTCTCTCCATGGAATGTACTAGGGGGACTAGAAGACCAAGTCTGTCTCGCAGCTCCCAATAGCCAACTGTACTGATTACCACACTGTGAGGCAGTTTATATTGTCTCCATGGAATGCACTAGGGGGCCTAGAAGACCAAGCCGGTGTCTCAGATTCCAATAGCTAACTGCACTGTTTACCACACTGCGAGCCAGTTTATATTCTCTCCATGGAATGTACTAGCGGTCCTAGAAGACAAGCCTGTCTCACAGTTCCCAATAGCTAACTGTACTGATTACCGCACTGCGAGCCAGTTTATATTCTCTCCATGGAATGCACTAGAGGGCCTAGAAGACCAAGCCTGTCTCCCAGCTCCCAATAAATAACTCTACTGATTACCACACTGCGAGCCAGTTTATATTGTCTCTATGGAATGCCTAGGGTCGAAGAAGACCAAGCCTGTCTCCCAGCTCCGAATTGCTAACTACACTGGTTACCGTACTGCGAGCCAGTTTATATTATCTCCATGGAATGCACTAGGGGGCCTAGAAAATCAAGCCTGTCTCACAGCTCCCAATTGGTAACTCCACTGGTTACTGCACTGCGAACCAGTATATAATCTCCCCATGGAATGCGCTAGGGGGGCGTAGAAGGCCAAGCCTGTCTCCCAACTCCCAAAGCTAACTCCACTGTTTACCGCACTGCGAGCCAGGTTATATTCTCTCCATGGAATGCACTACCGGGCCTACAAGACCAAGTCTGTCTCCCAGCTCCCAATAGCTAACTCCACTGGTTACTGCACTGCGAGCCAGTTTATATTCTCTCCATGGAATGCACTAGGGGTCTAGAAGACCAAGGTTGTCTCCCAGCTCCCAATAACTAAATCCACTGATTAGCGCACTCCGAGCTACTTTATACTGTCTCCATGGAATGCACTAACGGGCCTACAGACCAAGTCTGTCTCCCAGCTCCCAATAGCTAACTGCACTGGTTACTGCACTGCGTGCCAGTTTATATTCTCTCCATGGACGCCTAGAAGACCAATCATGTCTCCCAGATCCAAATTGCTAACTCCACTGATTAGCGCACTGCGAGCTAGATTCTATTGTCTCCATGGAATGCACTGGGGCCTAGAAGACTAAGCCTGTCTCGAACTTCCCAATAGCTAACTGCACTGACTACCGTACTGGGAGACAGTTTATATTGTCTCCACGGAATGCACTACGGGGCCTAGAAGACCAAGACTGTCGCCCAGCTCCCAATAGCTAACTCCACTGATTAGCGCAAGGCAAACCAGTTTATATTCTCTTCATGGGATTCACTACGGGGCCTAGAAAACCAAGTCTGTCTCCCTGCTCCCAATAACCAACTCCACTGATTACTGCACTCCGAGGCAGTTTATATTGTCTCCATGGAATTCACTAGGGGGCCTACAAGACTATGACTGTCTCCAAGCTCCCAATAGCTAACTGCAGTGATTACCACACTGCGAGCCAGTTTATATTCTACGCATGGAATGCACTAGGGGGCCTAGAACACCAAGTTGTCTCACAGCTCCCAATAGCTCACTCCACCGGTTACCGCACTGCAAGCCAGGTTATATTCTACCCATGGAATCCACTAGGGGGCCTAGAAGACCCGGCCTGTGTCCCAACTCCCAATAGCTAACTCCACTGGTTACTGTACTACGAGCCAGTTTATATTCTCTCCATGGAACGCACTAGGGGTCCTAGAATACCAAGCCTGTCTTCCAGCTCCCAATAGCTAACTCCACTGGTTACCACACTGTGAGGCAGATTATATTGTCTCCTTGGAATGCACTAGGGGGCCTAGAAGACCAAGCCAGTCTCTCAGCTCCCAATAGGTAACTGCACTGATTACCACACTGCGAGCCAGTTTATATTCCTTCCATGGAATGTACAAGGGATCCTAGAAGACCAAGCCTGTCTCACAGTTCCCAATAGCTAACTGCACTGATTACCTCACTGCGAGCCATTTTGTATTCTCTCCTTGGAATGCACTAGGGGGCCTAGAAGACCAAGTCTGTTTCGAAGCTCCCGATAGCTAACTACACTGATTACCACACTGCGGGGCAGTTTATATTCTCTCCATTGAATGCACTAGGGGGCCTAGAAGACCAAGTCTGTCTCCCAGCTCCCAATAGCTAACTGCACTGATTACCGTATTGGGAGCAAGTTTATATTCTCCCCATGGAATGCACTAGGTGGCCTAGAAGACAAAGTCTGTCTCACAGCTCCCAATAGCTAACTACACTGATTACCACACTGCGAGCCAGTTTATATTCTCCCCATGGAATGCACTAGGCGGCCCCGACCGAGTGGTCGACTTGTCAGGCTACACTTGCTGTATCTCTGGCTCTTCTCCTGGAGTTTTGTGCCTTGTTGGGCATTCATCTGCTTTCGCCGGTCCTGCACTTCAGTGCTCGACTTGGGACCTTGCCTCTCAGAGCTTCCGCTCCATTGGCTGGCTGAGTGTGGTGCGGCTTCGTCCTTGTTGGACTTTGCAGTGCTTTTGGGCAACCTGCCCATTTTCGTGCGCTGAGTTGTTGCCGACGGCTTTGAACGAGCGTTTTTGGTCGCCTGTGCGCTTCGCAACCGGTGGGCCTCTTGGGGCTTGCCGGTGCCTCTTCTCCAGTTCCGGTGGCTGACCTGTTGGGTGGTGGTGGTTTCATTGTCACTCCTGCCTGATGGACGCTTCTTCTGCTGTTGCTCCCACCCGGGACTCCTTGGCTGGTGCTGATGCGGCTGCTCCTACTCCGGTTCCTGAGGTTATGGACACCGGGCTACCTTCGGATCCTTCTGGTACGTCTGGCGTGCCTCCTTCGCCACTTGTCCCATCTCCTCACTCCTTGGCTCTCCAGAAGGAGGTCCTCGAACTGGAGAGCGAAAAGCTTTATTATCAAACCCTCCTGCAGGATGCTCGTCCTGGGGAGGAGAAATGGCTCCAAGTGGCAAATGCCTTGGAAGGTGTGTTACGCGAGCTTGGCGTTAAACGCCGTGCCTTGTCTTCCGCTTCTTCTGCCTGGGTTTCCCAGCGCACCAAGCGTTCATTCCAGCGCTGCGATAGCGACGACGAGGGTCGTTCTCCGCACGCCAAGAAGTTTACTAAGACCTTGCACCCTTCTCCTGCTGTTCCTACGCAAAACCGCTTTGCTCCCCTCTCTGACTCCGAGGATGACGGTGTTGCGGTCCCTCCGCCTTCTGCGTCACATCCCTCTGTTCCTTCCCGGCCTCCTCGACCGCGTCGTTCTGGCCCCTCTGCTTCCTCTTCTCGCCGTCCCGCGGCGTCCGCCTCTGCTCCTTCTACTTCCGCTGCTCCTCCCCCCGCGCCTGGGGTGGTCGAGCCTCGCCCTCCCCGCATCATCCTGCCGGAGGTCGGCCGCCTGAAAGACGTTCTCCGACTTCTTCGCGGTCTCTGTGGCACTGATGGCTTCACTCTTCAAGATACTGCGGATGGGTTGAAGATTATGCTTCGTTCGCTGGCGCATTTCCATCCCGTTTTGGACGCCTTCAGGGAGGCCAGCTTGATGTACTTCACGTTCCTGCCCAAGAGCGAACAGCCGCTTCGTTATGTGGTGAAGGGCCTTCCTTCCGCAATGGACCCTGCCGACATTCTGGAGGCTATCAAACAACAAGGATATGCGGCTCTCCAATGCAAGCAGCTGGACTCTCGAGGTCGGTCGCTGCCCATGTTTCTGGTCACGTTGGAGCGGTGTGAGTCCAGTAAGCGTTTTCCTAATGAACGCACTTTAGCCCAGGTTATTGTTCGCATCGAAGCCTATCGCACACAGAACCACATTACGCAGTGCTTCAACTGCCAGAAGATTGGCCATACCTTTCGAATGTGCACCCTTCCTACGCGGTGTGTGCTCTGCAGCGGCCTTCATATGCTCAAGGACTGCCCCCATAAGGGGCTTGAGTCGTTTACGCCCCTTTGCACCAATTGTGGCTCTGCCCATACAGCCAGCTACCGCGGTTGCCAAACCTTCCAGCTCGAGCGTGATCGCCGGCAACTTGCCGATCTCAGCAAACAGCTCGCTTCTGCCAGACGTGGTTCTTCTAGCCCTTCTCCTGCTTCGTCTTCTGTGGTTCGGCCAGGTCTCTCCTTTTCTCGGGCTCTTGGTGGTCGTGGCCCTGTCGCCGCCGTCCCTCCGGTTTCCTGTACTCCTCCGTCCGGGTCAGATTCTGCTTTGGGTTCCGACTTGAAAGAAATTTTATCCTTTTTTGCCGCTTTTGATTTTCGTACTTTGTTTGCCCGACTTCGTGCTTGTGTCGCTCGTTTCCGGTCTTGCTCCACAGTTTTTGAGAAGTTTCAAGCTATTCTTGAATGTCTTGAGTCCCTCTTCTAGGCTATGGCGCAGCGGACCCCGCCCGTCCCCACTGGTATTTGCGGTTTGCTCTGGAACGCCAATGGCCTCCGCTCGCACCGTTACGAATTTCTCCATTACTTACAGCGCCACGGTATTGCTGTTGCCTGCGTGACGGAAACTAAACTTAAGCCTACTGTTCGTTTTTCTCTTCCTGGCTACCATATTTTCCGCTCGGATCGCCCGGGTCGCCGTCCCGGTGGTGGGACTGCTGTCTTTCTTCGCCGGCATATTTCCTTCTCCCTCCCTCCTCTCCCTGCTCTTGAGTGCCTGGAGTGCACGTTAGTTCGGTTCTCGATCAGCCGCCAGTTCGTCTCCGTCGCTGCTGTTTATCGCCCTCCAGGATCTCATCCGGATGCGATGGTGCGCGATCTTCGCCGCCTTTTCGATGTATGCTCTGGCCCGGTCCTTTTGGCGGGAGACTTTAATGCCAAGAACACGTCCTGGAACTCTCGGTCCACCAACTTCGCCGGAGCTCGGCTCCTGGACTTCCTTCTTTCCCGACCCGATTTGCGTGTTACCGCTCCTCGGGACTGTACTTACTGGCCCTCGATGGCCGGACGTAACCCTGATGTGCTTGATATCTTTCTCTCTCGTTCTCTTCCCATCTCCCCCGCCCTTACGGTTTCTCAGGGTTTGGATTCCGACCACTCCCCGGTTCACTTTCTTCTTCCCGGTTGCCTCTCCTCCTTACCCGACAGCGTTCGTTTTCTTCGTTCCACTGATTGGTCTTTGTTTCGCTCGACTTTTCATCGCCTTGTTGATTCATCTCTCCCTTGCTCTTCGCCTGCGGACATTGACTCTGCCGTTGCTGCCTTTGCCGCCTCCTTGCGTACGGCTGTTTTCCGGTCTACGACTTCGATTCCCCAGCACTTTCGTCATCCGCACTTTCCGGACGTTGCATATCTCATTGCTTGTCGGCGTCGTCTGATGCGTCTTTGGCGTCAGACCCACCTGCCTCTCTATCGTCGTCTTGTCAATCGCCTTCGGGTTGACATCCAGGACATTCTGATGCTTAGTCAGGAGTGTGCCTGGGAGGACCGGATGCTTCGCACCACACACCAAGACGGCTCCCTCTGGCGCCTTCTCCGCGGTTTTCGCTCCTCTTCTCGTGGTTCTGCTCATGCCGAAGCTCTTCTCTCTCCGACGGGGCCTGTCGACTCTGCTGCAGGCAAAGCCGAGCTTTTTGCCTCCTCTTTGGAGCAACGCTTCACGGATAATCCCGTTGTTGACCCAGGTCACGCTCATCAGGTTGACCTCTGGTTCCATTCCTGGCTTCAGCTTCCATCGGTTCCCTCGGATCTCCGCTTCTCTCCATTGCAGGTTTCTCAGGCGATTCGCCGTCTTCACCCCAGCAAAGCTGCTGGTCCTGACTTCGTTTCTCCCATTGCTCTTAAGCACCTTCCCCGTTGCGCTTTGATCTTCCTTACACGTGTCTTCAATGCTTGTCTTTCTCTGGATTACTTTCCTCCGGCCTGGAAGACGGCCGACGTTATTATGTTGCCTAAACCGGGCCGCGCTCTCCGAGATGCATCTAATTATCGCCCCATTAGCCTGTTGTCCCATCTCGGCAAACTCTTTGAACGGCTTCTTCTTCTCCACATCCATTCGGTTGTTCCTTTTCATATTGCTCTTCCTGATTTTCAGTTCGGTTTTCGCCCTCGTCACTCTACTGATCTTCAATTGCTTAAGTTTGTTGACGATGTCAGTACCGCCTTCAATGACGACTGCAGTACTCTTGCGTTGTTTCTCGATGTTGAGGCTGCTTTTGATCGTTGTTGGCATCGTGGTATTCTATTTAAGGTCTTCCATCAGGTTCCGGAGCTCCGTCCATTCTTGCGTCTTTTCTACAGTTTTCTCCGTGATCGCACCTTTTCTGTGCGCGTTGGCACGGCTCGTTCCGCCCCTCGGTGTATGCTTGCTGGTGTCCCACAGGGTGCAATTTTGGCCCCTTACCTTTTTGCTTTATTCACACGGGATCCACCCTCCTCGCCGCAATGTCACGTCCTGATGTACGCCGACGACACAGCTCTTTACCACCATTGTCGTAATTTGCGTTATGGCCAACTGGCCCTCCAACGCTATGTCTCCAGCTTCCTGGATTGGCTTGCGCGTTGGCGGATAGCCATTAATGCCGCCAAGTGCCACTTTTTATTGTTCTCTAAGAAAGTTAAGATCCCCGAGCTCTCTCTTCAGGTCGCTGGGCGGGCCTTACCGTATCGTCGGCAAACTCGATATTTGGGAGTTACTCTCGATGGCACTCTCACTTGGCGCCCCCATCTTGCCCGTGTTCGTGCCCAGGGGAAGGCGCGACTTCACCTCTGTCAACAGATTTTCCGCAGCCGCTCCCTTGCTCTTCGGTCCAAGCTCATTCTTTACGCAGCCTTTATCCGCTCCTTTCTCCTTTATGCCTGTGTGGCCTGGGCTGGCATCCCGCAAGGTAGCTGGCAGGCGCTTCAGAGGATCCAGAATCTTAGTTTTCGCCGGATGCTTCGTGTGCCCCTTATCACCACCAATCAGTCTATTCGGGCTGAGCTGCAGATGCCCACCCTGGAGGAAGTCACGCATGTTCGTTGCCGTCGTTTGTGGGCTGCCATTCGTCGCCACTCCAACCCGTTGGTCCGGAACATCGGCACGGCCGAGCCTCGACACAGAAAGCACCGCCGTGTGCGTCAGTATTAACCTTTTATCCTCCTCTTGTGCGCGCTCCCGCTGCGGCGGCTGCTCTATTGCGTCGTGTATATCAGTGCTATGATCTGTTCTGTTTGGCGTAACATAACATTTTGTGTAAACTTAACTACTTACTTGACATTCTAGGCGGGGTACCGCCCTATTTCTGTTCTCTTGTGCATTACTTTTTTGGTTCAAGTGGGGCTGTTCTCCTGGGGGCGCTTGGCCGCCCAGGTATGGGTTCCTTTTCATTATTTTGTGTCACTGTATCTGTTTTGTATCACCTGATGTTATTTTAACCTGTGAGGCTGCCTCTCTGTACCAGCCACAGGGTGATTTCTGTTGAATAAAAACTTGGACACTTGGACACTAGGCGGCCTAGAACACCAAGTCTGTCTCCCAGCTCCCAATAGCTAACTGCACTGATTACCGTATTGGGAGCAAGTTTATATTCTCTCCATGGAATGCACTACGGGGCTAGAAGACCAAGCCTGTCTCACAGCTCCCAATAGCTAACTGCACTGATTACCACACTGTGAGGCAGTTTATATTGTCTCCTTGGAATGCACTAGGGGGCCTAGAAGACCAAGCCTGTCTCCCAGCTCCAAATTGCTAACTCCACTGATTAGCGCACTGCGAGCTAGATTATATTGTCTCCATGGAATGCACTGTGGGCCTAGAAGACCAAGCCTGTCTCGAACTTCCCAATAGCTAACTGCACTGACTACCGTACTGGGAGCACGTTTATATTGCCTCCGCGGAATGCACTACGGGGCCTAGAAGACCAAGACTGTCGCCCAGCTCCCAATAGCTAACTGCACTAATTACCGTACTGGGACCCAGTTTATATTGTCTCCATGGATACACTAGTGGACCTAGAAGACAAAGTCTGTATCCCAGCTCCCAATAGCTAACTCCACTGATGAGCGCAAGGCAAACAAGTTTATATTCTCTTCATGGGATTCACTAGGGGGCCTAGAAGACCAAGTCTGTCTCCCTGCTCCCAATAACCAACTCCACTGATTACTGCACTCCGAGGCAGTTTATATTGTCTCCATGGAATTCACTAGGGGGCCTACAAGACTATGACAGTCTCCAAGCTCCCAATAGCTAACTGCAGTGATTACCACACTGCGAGCCAGTTTATATTCTACCCAAGGAATACACTAGGGGGCCTAGAAGACCAGGCCTCTGTCCCAACTCCCAATAGCTAACACCACTGGTTACTGTAGTACGAGCCAGTTTATATTCTCTCCATGGAACGTACTAGGGGTCCTAGAATACCAAGCCTGTCTCCCAGCTCCCAATAGCTAACTCCACTGGTTACCAGACTGTGATCCAGTTTATATTCTCTCCATGGAATGGACTAGGGGGCCCAGAAGACCAAGCCTGTCCCCCAGCTCCCAATAGCTAACTGCACTGATTACCGCACTGCGAGCCAGTTTAT
This sequence comes from Deroplatys truncata, assembly GCA_030765065.1. Taxonomy (NCBI): domain Eukaryota; kingdom Metazoa; phylum Arthropoda; class Insecta; order Mantodea; family Mantidae; genus Deroplatys; species Deroplatys truncata. The sequence continues at coordinate 3,944,436 of CM060981.1, read as the reverse complement.
ATTGTGTCCATGGAATGCACTAGGGGCGTAGAAGAGCAAGTCTGTCTCACAGCTCCAAATAGCTAACTCTACTGATTACCTACTGCGAGCCAGTTTATATTCTTCCATTGGAATGCACTAGGCGGCCTAGAATACCAAGCCTGTCTCGCAGCTCCCAATAGCTAAATGAACTGATCACCACACTGTGAGGCAGTTTATATTGTCTCCATGGAATGCACTAGGGGGCCTAGAAATCCAAGCCGGTCTCTCAGCTTCCAATAGCTAACTGCACTGTTTACCACACTGCGAGCAAGTTTATATTCTCTCCATGAAATGTACTAGGGGTCCTAGAAGACAAGCCTGTCTCACAGTTCCCAATAGCTAACTGCACTGATTACCTCACTGCGAGCCATTTTGTATTCTCTCCTTGGAATGCACTAGGGGGCCTAGAAGACCAAGTCTGTTTCCAAGCTCACAATAGCTAACTACACTTATTACCACACTGCGAGGCAGTTTATATTCTCTCCATGGAATGCACTAGGGGGCCTAGAAGACCAAGTCTGTCTCCCAGCTCCCAATAGCTAACTGCACTGATTACCGTATTGGGAGCAAGTTTATATTCTCCCCATGGAATGCACTAGGGGGCCTAGAAGACAAAGTCTGTCTCACAGCTCCCAATAGCTAACTGCACTGATTACCACACTGCGAGGCAGTTTATATTCTCCCCATGGAATGCACTAGGCGGCCTAGAAAACCAAGTCTGTCTCCCAGCTCCCAATAGCTAACTGCACTGATTACCGTATTGGGAGCAAGTTTATATTCTCTCCATGGAATGCACTACGGGGCTAGAAGACCAAGCCTGTCTCACAGCTCCCAATAGCTAACTGCACTGATTACCACACTGCGAGCCAGTTTATATTGTCTTCATGGAATGCACTAGGGGGCCTAGAAGACAAAGTCTGTCTCCAAGCTCCCAATAGCTAACTACCCTGATTACCACACTGCAGGCCAGTTTATATTCTCTCCATGGAATGCACTAGGGGGCCTAGAACACCAAGACTGTCTCCCAGCTCGCAATAGCTAACTCCAATAGTTACTGTACTGCGAGCCAGTTTATATTATCTCCGTGGAATGCACTAGCGGGGCTAGAAGACCAAGCCTGTCTCACAGCTCCCAATATCTAAATGCACTGATTACCACAGAGCGAGCCAGTTTATATTATCTGCATGGAACGCGATAGGGGCCTAGAAGGTCAAGCCTGTCTCCCAGCTCCCAATAGCTAACTGCACTGATTACCACACTGTGAGGCAGTTTATATTGTCTCCTTGGAATGCACTAGGGGGCCTAGAAGACCAAGCCTGTCTCCCAGCTCCAAATTGCTAACTCCACTGATTAGCGCACTGCGAGCTAGATTATATTGTCTCCATGGAATGCACTGGGGGCCTAGAAGACCAAGCCTGTCTCACAGCTCCCAATAGCTAACTGCACTGATTACCACACTGCGAGCCAGTTTATATTGTCTTCATGTAATGCACTAGGGGGCCTAGAAGACAAAGTCTGTCTCCAAGCTCCCAATAGCTAACTACACTGATTACCACACTGCAGGCCAGTTTATATTCTCTCCATGGAATGCACTAGGGGGCCTAGAAGACCAAGACTGTCTCCCAGCTCCCAATAGCTAACTCCAATAGTTACTCTACTGCGAGCCAGTTTATATTATCTCCGTGGAATGCACTAGCGGGGCTAGAAGACCAAGCCTGTCTCACAGCTACCAATATCTAACTGCACTGATTACCACAGAGCGAGCCAGTTTATATTATCTGCATGGAACGCACTAGGGGCCTAGAAGGTCAAGCCTGTCGCCCAGCTCCCAATAGCTAACTGCACTGTTTACCACACCGCGAGCAAGTTTATATTCTCTCCATGGAATGTACTAGGGGTCCTAGAAGACAAGCCTGTCTCACAGTTCCCAATAGCTAACTGTACTGATTACCACAATGTGAGGAAGTTTATATTGTCTCCATGGAATGGACTAGGGGGCCCAGAAGACCAAGCCTGTCCCCCAGCTCCAAATAGCTAACTGCACTGATTACCACACTGTGAGGCAGTTTATATTGTCTCCATGGAATGCACTAGGGGCCTAGAAGACCAAGCCGGTCTCTCAGCTTCCAATAGCTAACTGCACTGTTTACCACACTGCGAGCAAATTTATATTCTCTCTATGGAATGTACTAGGGGACCTAGAAGACCAAGTCTGTCTCACTGCTCCCAATAGCTAACTGCACCGTTTACCACACTGCGAGCCAGTTTATATTCTCTCCATGGAATGCACTAGGGAGCCTAGAAGACTAAGTCTGTCTCACAGCTCCCAATAGCTAACTGCACTGTTTACCACACTGTGAGGCAGTTTATATTGTCTCCGTGGAATGCACTAGGGAGCCTAGAAGACCAAGTCTGTCTCACAGCTCCCAATAGCTAACTGCACTGTTTACCAGACTGCGAGCCAGTTTATATTCTCTCCATGGAATGTACTAGGGGGACTAGAAGACCAAGTCTGTCTCACAGCTACCAATTGCTAAATCCACTTGTTACTGCACTGCGAGCCAGTTTATATTCTCCCCATGGAATGCGCTAGAAGGGCGTAGAAGGCCAAGGGCGTCTCCCAACACCCAATAGCTAACTCCACTGGTTACCGCACTGCGAGCCAGTTTATATTATCACCATGGAATGCACTACGGGGCCTTGAAGACCAAGTCTGTATCCAAGCTCCCAATAGCTAACTACACTGATTACCGCACTGCGAGCGAGCTTATATTGTCTCTATGGAATGCACTAGGGAGCCTAGAAGACCAAGCCAGTCTTCCAGCTCCCAATAACTAACTGCAGTGTGTACCACACTGTGAGGCAGTTTATATTCTCTCCATGCTATGTACTAGGGGGACTAGAAGACCAAGTCTGTCTCACAGCTACCAATTGCTAAATCCACTTGTTACTGCACTGCGAGCCAGTTTATATTCTCCCCATGGAATGCGCTAGAAGGGCGTAGAAGGCCAAGGGCGTCTCCCAACACCCAATAGCTAACTCCACTGGTTACCGCACTGCGAGCCAGTTTATATTATCACAATGGAATGCACTACGGGGCCTAGAAGACCCAGTCTGTCTCCAAGCTCCCAATAGCTAACTACACTGATTACCACACTGCGAGCCAGTTTATATTGTCTCTATGGAATGCACTAGGAGGCCTAGAAGACCAAGCCTGTCTCCCAATTGCCAATATCTAATTCCACTGGTTACCGTACTGCGAGCCAGTTTATATTATCTCCATGGAATGCACTAGGGGGGCTAGAAGACCAAGCATGTCTCACAGCTCCCAATAGCTAACTGCACTGATTACCACAATGCGAGCCAGTTTATATCATCTCCATGGAATGCACTACGGGGCTAGAAGACCAAGCCTGTCTCACAGCTCCCAATAGCTAACTGCTCTGATTACCACACTGCGAGCTAGTTTATATTGTCTTCATGGAATGCACTAGGGGGCCTAGAAGACAAAGTCTGTCTCCAAGCTCCCAATAGCTAACTACACTGATTGCCACACTGCAGGCCAGTTTATATTCTCCCCATGGAATGCACTAGGGGGCCTAGAAGACAAACCCTGTCTCCCAGCTCCCAATAGCAAACTCCAATAGTTTCCAAGTTTCCAAGTTTTTATTCAACAGAAATCACCCTGTGGCTGGTACAGAGAGGCAGCCTCACAGGTTAAAATAACATCAGGTGATACAAAACAGATACAGTGACACAAAATAATGAAAAGGAACCCATACCTGGGCGGCCAAGCGCCCCCAGGAGAACAGCCCCACGTGAACCAAAAAAGTAATGCACAAGAGAACAGAAACAGGGCGGTACCCCGCCTAGAAAGTCAAGTAGGTAGTTAAGTTTACACAAAATGTTAGGCTACACCATACAGAACATCCCATAGCACTGACACACACGACGCAATGGAACAGCCGCCGCAGCGGGAGCGCGCACAAAAGGAGTATAAAAGGTTAAAATTGACGCACACGGCGGTGCTTTCTGTGTCGAGGCTCGGCCGTACCGATGTTCCTGACCAACGGGTTGGAGTGTCGACGAATGGCAGCCCACAAACGACGGCCACGAACATGCGTGACTTCCTCCAGGGTGGGCACCTGCAGCTCAGCCCGAATAGACTGATTGGTGGTGATAAGGGGCACACGAAGCATCCGGCGGAGACTAAGATTCTGGATCCTCTGAAGCGCCTGCCAGCTACCTTGCGGGATGCCAGCCCAGGCCACACAGGCATAAAGGAGAAAGGAGCGGATAAAGGCTGCGTAAAGAATGAGCTTGGACCGAAGAGCAAGGGAGCGGCTGCGGAAAATCTGTTGACAGAGGTGAAGTCGCGCCTTCCCCTGGGCACGAACACGGGCAAGATGGGGGCGCCAAGTGAGAGTGCTATCGAGAGTAACTCCCAAATATCGAGTTTGCCGACGATACGGTAAGGCCCGCCCAGCGACCCGAAGAGAGAGCTCGGGAATCTTAAGTTTCTTAGAGAACAATAAAAAGTGGCACTTGGCGGCATTAATGGCTATCCGCCAACGCGCAAGCCAATCCAGGAAGCTGGTGACATAGCGTTGGAGGGCCAGTTGGCCATAACGCAAATTACGGCAATGGTGGTAAAGAGCTGTGTCGTCGGCGTACATCAGGACGTGACATTGCGGCGAGGAGGGTGGATCCCGTGTGAATAAAGCAAAAAGGTAAGGGGCCAAAATTGCACCCTGTGGGACACCAGCAAGCATACACCGAGGGGCGGAACGAGCCGTGCCAACGCGCACAGAAAAGGTGCGATCACGGAGAAAACTGTAGAAAAGACGCAAGAATGGACGGAGTTCCGGAACCTGATGGAAGACCTTAAATAGAATACCACGATGCCAACAACGATCAAAAGCAGCCTCAACATCGAGAAACAACGCAAGAGTACTGCAGTCGTCATTGAAGGCGGTACTGACATCGTCAACAAACTTAAGCAATTGGAGATCAGTAGAGTGACGAGGGCGAAAACCGAACTGAAAATCAGGAAGAGCAATATGAAAAGGAAACACGAATGGATGTGGAGAAGAAGAAGCCGTTCAAAGAGTTTGCCGAGATGGGACAACAGGCTAATGGGGCGATAATTAGAAGCATCCCGGAGAGCGCGGCCCGGTTTAGGCAACATAATAACGTCGGCCGTCTTCCAGGCCGGAGGAAAATAATCCAGAGAAAGACAAGCATTGAAGACACGTGTAAGGAAGATCAAAGCGCAACGGGGAAGGTGCTTGAGAGCAATGGGAGAAACGAAGTCAGGTCCAGCAGCTTTGCTGGGGTGAAGACGGCGAATCGCCTGAGAGACCTGCAATGGAGAGAAGCGGAGATCCGAGGGAACCGAAGGAAGCTGAAGCCAGGAATGGAACCAGAGGTCAACCTGATGAGCGTGACCTGGGTCAACAACAGGATTATCCGTGAAGCGTTGCTCCAAAGAGGAGGCAAAAAGCTCGGCTTTGCCTGCAGCAGAGTCGACAGGCCCCGTCGGAGAAAGAAGAGCTTCGGCATGAGCAGAACCACGAGAAGAGGAGCGAAAACCGCGGAGAAGGCGCCAGAGGGAGCCGTCTTGGTGTGTGGTGCGAAGCATCCGGTCCTCCCAGGCACACTCCTGACTAAGCATCAGAGTGTCCTGGATGTCAACCCGAAGGCGATTGACAAGACGACGATAGAGGGGCAGGTGGGTCTGACGCCAAAGACGCATCAGACGACGACGACAAGCAATGAGATAGGCAACGTCCGGAAAGTGCGGATGACGAAAGTGCTGGGGAATTGAAGTCGTAGACCGGAAAACAGCCGTACGCAAGGAGGCGGTAAAGGCAGCAACGGCAGAGTCAATGTCCGCAGGCGAAGAGCAAGGGAGAGATGAATCAACAAGGCGATGAAAAGTCGAGCGAAACAAAGACCAATCAGTGGAACGAAGAAAACGAACGCTGTCGGGTAAGGAGGAGAGGCAACCGGAAAGAAGAAAGTGAACCGGGGAGTGGTCGGAATCCAAACCCTGAGAAACCGTAAGGGTGGGGGAGATGGGAAGAGAACGAGAGAGAAAGATATCAAGCACATCAGGGTTACGTCCGGCCATCGAGGGCCAGTAAGTACAGTCCCGAGGAGCGGTAACACGCAAATCGGGACGGGAAAGAAGGAAGTCCAGCAGCCGAGTTCCGGCGAAATTAGTGGACCGAGAGTTCCAGGACGTGTTCTTGGCATTAAAGTCTCCCGCCAAAAGGACCGGGCCAGAGCATACATCGAAAAGGCGGCGAAGATCGCGCACCATCGCATCCGGATGAGATCCTGGAGGGCGATAAACAGCAGCGACGGAGACGAACTGGCGGCTGATCGAGAACCGAACTAACGTGCACTCCAGGCACTCAAGAGCAGGGAGAGGAGGGAGGGAGAAGGAAATATGCCGGCGAAGAAAAACAGCAGTCCCACCACCGGGACGGCGACCCGGGCGATCCGAGCGGAAAATATGGTAGCCAGGAAGAGAAAAACGAACAGTAGGCTTAAGTTTAGTTTCCGTCACGCAGGCAACAGCAATACTGTGGCGCTGTAGGTAATGGAGAAATTCGTAACGGTGCGAGCGGAGGCCATTAGCGTTCCAGAGCAAACCGCAAATACCAGTTGGGACGGGCGGGGTCCGCTGCGCCATAGCCTAGAAGAGGGACTCAAGACATTCAAGAAGAGCTTGAAACTTCTCAAAAACTGTGGAGCAAGACCGGAAACGAGCGACACAAGCACGAAGTCGGGCAAACAAAGTACGAAAATCAAAAGCGGCAAAAAAGGATAAAATTTCTTTCAAGTCGGAACCCAAAGCAGAATCCGACCCGGACGGAGGAGTACAGGAAACCTGAGGGACGGCGGTAACAGGGCCGCGACGACCAAGAGCCTGAGAAAAGGAGAGACCTGGCCGAACCACAGAAGACGAAGCAGGAGAAGGGTTAGAAGAACCACGTCTGGCAGAAGCAAGCTGTTTGCTGAGATCGGCAAGTTGCCGGCGATCACGCTCAAGCTGGAAGGTCTGGCAACCGCGGTAGCTGGCTCTATGGGCAGAGCCACAATTGGTGCAAAGGGGCGTAAACGCCTCAAGCCCCTTATGGGGGCAGTCCTTGAGCATATGAAGGCTGCTGCATAACACACACCGTGTAGGAAGGGTGCACATTCGAAAGGTATGGCCAATCTTCTGGCAGTTGAAGCACTGCGTAATGTGGTTCTGTGTGCGATAGGCTTCGATGCGAACAATAACCTGGGCTAATGTGCGTTCATTAGGAAAACGCTTACTGTACTCACACCGCTCCAACGTAACCAGAAACATGGGCAGTAACCGACCTCGAGAGTCCAGCTGCTTGCATTGGAGAGCCGCATATCCTTGTTGTTTGATAGCCTCCAGAATGTCGGCAGGGTCCATTGCGGAAGGAAGGCCCTTCACCACATAACGAAGCGGCTGCTCGCTCTTGGGCAGGAACGTGAAGTACATCAAGTTGGCCTCCCTGAAGGCGTCCAAAACGGGATGGAAATGCGCCAGCGAACGAAGCATAATCTTCAACCCATCCGGAGTATCTTGAAGAGTGAAGCCATCAGTGCCACAAAGACCGCGAAGAAGTCGGAGAACGTCTTTCAGGCGGCCGACCTCCGGCAGGATGATGCGTGGAGGGCGAGGCTCGACCACCCCAGGCGCGGGGGGAGGAGCAGCGGAAGTAGAAGGAGCAGAGGCGGACGCCGCGGGACGGCGAGAAGAGGAAGTAGAGGGGCCAGAACGACGCGGCCGAGGAGGCCGGGAAGGAACAGAGGGATGGGACGCAGAAGGCGGAGGGACCGCAACACCGTCATCCTCGGAGTCAGACAGGGGAGCAAAGCGGTTTTGCGTAGAAACAGCAGGAGAAGGATGTAAGGTCTTAGTGAACTTCTTTGCGTGCGGAGAACGACCCTCGTCGTCGCTATCGCAGCGCTGGAATGAACGCTTGGTGCGCTGGGAAACCCAGGCAGAAGAAGCGGAAGATAAGGCACGGCGTTTAACGCCAAGCTCGCGTAACACACCTTCCAAGGCATTTGCCACTTGGAGCCATTTCTCCTCCCCAGGACGAGCATCCTGCAGGAGGGTTTGATAATAAAGCTTTTCACTCTCCAGTTCGAGGACCTCCTTCTGGAGAGCCAAGGAGTGAGGAGATGGGACAAGTGGTGAAGGAGGCACGCCAGACGTACCAGGAGGATCCGAAGGCAGCCCGGTGCCCAAAACCTCAGGAGCCGGAGCAGGATCAGCCGCATCAGCACCAGCCAAGGAGTCCCGGGTGGGAGCAACAGCAGAAGAAGCGTCCATCAGGCAGGGGTGACAATGAAACCACCACCACCCAACAGGTCAGCCACCGGAACTGTAGAAGAGGCACCGGCAAGCCCCAAGAGGCCCACCGGTTGCGAAGCGTACAGGCGGCCAAAAACGCTCGTTCAAAGCCGTCGGCAACAACGCAGTGCACGAAAATGGGCAGGTAGCCCAAAAAAGCACTGCAAAGTCCAACAAGGACGAAGCCGCACCACACTCAGCCAGCCAATGGAGCGGAAGCTCTGAGAAGCAAGGTCCCAAGCCGAGCACTGAAGTGCAGGACCGGCGAAAGCAGACGGATGCCCAGCAAGGCACAAAACTCCAGGAGAAGAGCCAGAGATACAGCAAGTGTAGCCTGACAAGTCGACCACTCGATCGAGAATGGCAATAGTTACTGTACTGCGAGCCAGTTTATATTATCTCCGTGGAATGCACTAGCGGGGCTAGAAGACCAAGCCTGTCTCACAGCTCACAATAGCTAACTCTACTGATTACCGTACTGCGAGCCAGTTTATATTCTACCCATGGAATACACTAGGGGGCCTAGAATACCAAGCCGGTCTTCCAGCTCCCAATAGATAACTCCACTGGTTACCACACTCTGATCCAGTTTATATTCTCTCCATGGAATGGACTAGGGGGCCCAGAAGACCAAGCCTGTCCCCCAGCTCCCAATAGCTAACTGCACTGATTACCACACTGCGAGCCAGTTTATATTCTCTCCATGGAATGTACAAGGGATCCTAGCAGACCAAGCCTGTCTCACGGTTCCCAATAGCTAACTGCACAGATTACCGCACTGCGAGCCATTTTGTATTCTCTCCATGGAATGCACTAGGGGGCCTAGAAGACCAAGTCTGTCTCCAAGCTCCCAATAGCTAACTACACTGATTACCACACTGCGAGGCAGTTTATATTCTCTCCATGGAATGCACTAGGGGGCCTAGAAGACCAAGTCTGTCTCCCAGCTCCCAATAGCTAACTACACTGATTACCACACTGCGAGCCAGTTTATATTCGCTCCATGGAATGCACTAGGGGACCTAGAACATCAAGCCTGTCTCACAGCTACCAATTGCTAAATCCACTGGTTACTGCACAGCGAGCCAGTTTATATTCTCCCCATGGAATGCGCTAGGAGGGCGTAGAAGGCCAAGGCTGTCTCCCAACACCCAATATGGTTACCGCAATGCGAGCCAGTTTATATTATCACCATGGAATGCACTAGGGGCCCTAGAACACCAAGTCTGTATCCAAGCTCCCAATAGCTAACTACACTGATTACCACACTGCGAGCGAGTTTATATTGTCTCTATGGAATGCACTAGGGGGCCTAGAGGACCAAGCCAGTCTTCCAGCTCCCAATAACTAACTGCACTGTGTACCACACTGTGAGGCAGTTTATATTCCCTCCAATGAATGCACTAGGGGGCCTAGAAAACCCAGTCTGTCTCCAAGCTCCCAATAGCTAACTACACTGATTACCACACTGCGAGCCAGTTTATATTGTCTCTATGGAATGCACTAGGGAGCCTAGAAGACCAAGCCTGTCTACCAGCTGCCAATATCTAATTCCACTGGTTACCGTACTGCGAGCCAGTTTATATTATCTCCATGGAATGCACTAGGGGCCTAGAAGACCAAGCCTGTCTCCCAGCTCCCAATAGATAACTACACTGATTACCACATCCGAGCCAGTTTATATTGTCTCCATGGAATGCACTAGGGGGCCTAGGAGACCAAGTCTGTCTCGCAGCTCGCAATAGCTAAATGCACTGATTACCGTACTGCCAGGCAGGTTATATTCTCCCTATGGAATGCACTAGGGGGCCTACAAGACCAAGCCTGTCTCGCAGCTCCCAATAGCTAACTCCACTGATCACCACACTGCGAACCAGTTTATATTCTTTCCATGGAATGCACTGGGGGACCTATAAGACCAAGCCTGTCTCACAGCTCAGAATAGCTAACTCCACTGATCACCACACTGCGAGCCAGTTTATATTCTTTCCATGGAATGCACTGGGGGACCTATAAGACCAAGCCTGTCTCCAAGCTCCCAATAACTAACCCTACTGATTACCACACGGCGAGTCAGTTTATATTGTCTCTATGGAATGCTAGGTGCCCAGAAGACCAAGCCTGTCTCCCACCTCCCAATAGCTAACTCAACTGGTTACTGCACTGCGAGCCAGTTTATATTGTCTCCATGGAATGCACTAGGGGGCCTAGAAGACTAAGCCTGTCTCACAGCTCCCAATAGCTAACTCTACTGATTACCACACTGTGAGGCAGTTTATATTGTCTCCATGGAATGTACTAGGGGCCCAGAAGACCAAGCCTGTTCCACAGTTCCCAATAGCTAACTGTACTGATAACCACACTGTGAGGCAGTTTATATTGTCTCCATGGAATGTACTAGGGAGCCCAGAAGACCAAGCCTGTCTCACAGTTCCCAATAGCTAACTGTACTGATTTACCACACTGTGAGGCAGTTTATATTGTCTCCATGGAATCCACTACGGGGCCTAGAAGACCAAGCCTGTCACACAGCTCCCAATTGCTAACTCCATTGATTAGCGCATTGCGAGCTAGATTATATTGCCTCTATGGAATGCACTAGGGAGCCTTGAAGACCAAGCCTGTCTCCCAGCTCCCAATTGCTAACTCTACTGATTACCACACTGCGAGAAAGTTTATATTGTCTCTATGGAATGCCTAGGGGGCGAAGAAGACCAAGGCTGTCTCCCGCCTCCCAATAGCTAACTACACTGGTTACCGTACTGCAAGCCAGTTTATATTATCTCCATGGAATGCACTAGGGGGCCTAGAAAATCAAGCCTGTCTCACAGCTCCCAATTGCTAACTACAGTGGTTACTGCACTGCGAGCCAGTTTATAATCTCCCCATGGAATGCACTAGGAGCCCTAGAAGACCAAGCCGGTCTCCCAACTCCCAAAGCTAACTCCACTGTTTACCGCAGTGCGAGCCAGGTTATATTCTCTCCATGGAATGCACTACCGGGCCTACAAGACCAAGTCTGTCTCCCAGCTCCCAATAGCTAACTCTACTGATTACCACACTGCGAGCCAGTTTATATTCTCCCCATGGAATGCACTAGGCGGCCTAGAAGGCCAAGTCTGTCTCCCACCTCCCAATAGCTAACCGCACTGATTACCGTATTGGGAGCAAGTTTATATTCTCCCCATGGAATGCACTAGGCGGCCTAGAAGACCAAGTCTGCCTCCCAGCTCCCAACAGCTAACTGCACTGATTACCGTATTGGGAGCAAGTTTATATTCTCTCCATTGAATGCACTACGGGGCTAGAAGACCAAGCCTGTCTCACAGCTCCCAATAGCTAACTGCTCTGATTACCACACTGCGTTCCAGTTTATATTGTCTCTATGGAATGCACTAGAGGGCCTAGAAGACAAAGTCTGTCTCCAAGCTCCCAATAGCTAACTACACTGATTACCACACTGCAGGCCAGTTTATATTCTCTTCATGGAATGCACTAGGGGGCCTAGAAGACCAAGCCTGTCTCCCAGCTCCCAATAGCTAACTCCTATAGTTACTGTACTGCGAGCCAGTTTATATTATCTCCGTGGAATGCACTAGCGGGGCTAGAAGACCAAGCCTGTCTCACAGCTCCCAATAGCTAACTACACTGATTACCGCACTGCGAGCCAGTTTATATTGTGTCCATGGAATGCACTAGGGGCGTAGAAGAGCAAGTCTGTCTCACAGCTCCCAATAGCTAACTTTACTGATTACCGTACTGCGAGCCAGTTTATATTCTACCCATGGAATACACTACGGGGCCTAGAACACAAAGTTTTCTCACAGCTCCCAATAGCTAACTCCACCGGTTACCGCACTGCGAGCCAGTTTATATTCTACCCATGGAATGCACTAGGGGGCCTAGAAGACCAGGCCTGTGTCCCAACTCCCAATAGCTAACTCCACTGGTTACTGTACTTCGAGCCACTTTATATTCTCTCCATGGAATGTACTAGGGGTCCTAGAATACCAAGCCTGTCTTCCAGCTCCCAATAGCTAACTCCACTGGTTACCACACTGTGATCCAGTTTATATTCTCTCCATGGAATGGACTAGGGGGCCCAGAGGACCAAGCCTGTCCCCCAGCTCCCAATAGCTAACTGCACTGATTACCACACTGTGAGGCAGTTTATATTGTCTCCTTGGAATGCACTAGGGCGCCTAGAAGACCAAGCCAGTCTCTCAGCTCCCAATAGCTAACTACTTTGATTACCACACTGCGAGCCAGTTTATATTCTCTCCATGGAATGTACAAGGGATCCTAGAAGACCAAGCCTGTCTCACAGTCCCAATAGCTAACTGCACTGATTACTGCACTGCGAACCATTTTGTATTCTCTCCATGGAATGCACTAGGGGGCCTAGAAGACCAAGTCTGTCTCCAAGCTCCCAATAGCTAACTACACTGATTACCGTATTGGGAGCAAGTTTATATTCTCTCCATGGAACGTACTAGGGGTCCTAGAATACCAAGCCTGTCTTCGAGCTCCCAATAGCTAACTCCACTGGTTACCAGACTGTGATCCAGTTTATATTCTCTCCATGGAATGGACTAGGGGGCCCAGAAGACCAATCCTGTCCCCCAGCTCCCAATAGCTAACTGCACTGATTACCGCACTGCGAGCCAGTTTATATTGTGTCCATGGAATGCACTAGGGGCGTAGAAGAGCAAGTCTGTCTCACAGCTCCAAATAGCTAACTCTACTGATTACCTACAGCGAGCCAGTTTATATTTTCCCATTGGAATGCACTAGGCGGCCTAGAAGACCAAGCCTGTCTCGCAGCTCCCCATAGCTAAATGAACTGATTACCACACTGTGAGGCAGTTTATATTGTCTCCATGGAATGCACTAGCGGGCCTAGAAGTCCAAGCCGGTCTCTCAGCTTCCAATAGCTAACTGCACTGTTTACCACACTGCGAGCAAGTTTATATTCTCTCCATGGAATGTACTAGGGGTCCTAGAAGACAAGCCTGTCTCACAGTTCCCAATAGCTAACTGTACGGATTACCACAATGTGAGGAAGTTTATATTGTCTCCATGGAATGGACTAGGGGGCCCAGAAGACCAAGCCTGTCCCCCAGCTCCAAATAGCTAACTGCACTGATTACCACACTGTGAGGCAGTTTATATTGTCTCCATGGAATGCACTAGGGGCCTAGAAGACCAAGCCGGTCTCTCAGCTTCCAATAGCTAACTGCACTGTTTACCACACTGCGAGCAAATTTATATTCTCTCTATGGAATGTACTAGGGGACCTAGAACACCAAGTCTGTCTCACAGCTTCCAATAGCTAACTGCACCGTTTACCACACTGCGAGCCAGTTTATATTCTCTCCATGGAATGCACTAGGGAGCCTAGAAGACCAAGTCTGTCTCACAGCTCCCAATAGCTAACTGCACTGTTTACCACACTGTGAGGCACTTTATATTGTATCCGTGGAATGCACTAGGGAGCCTAGAGGACCAAGTCTGTCTCACAGCTCCCAATAGCTAACTGCACTGGTTACCACACTGCGAGCCAGTTTATATTCTCTCCATGGAATGTACTAGGGGGACTAGAAGACCAAGTCTGTCTCGCAGCTCCCAATAGCTAACTGTACTGATTCCCACACTGTGAGGCAGTTTATATTGTCTCCATGGAATGCACTAGGGGGCCTAGAAGACCAAGCCGGTGTCTCAGATTCCAATAGCTAACTGCACTGTTTACCACACTGCGAGGCACTTTATATTGTATCCGTGGAATGCACTAGGGAGCCTAGAGGACCAAGTCTGTCTCACAGCTCCCAATAGCTAACTGCACTGGTTACCACACTGCGAGCCAGTTTATATTCTCTCCATGGAATGTACTAGGGGGACTAGAAGACAAAGTCTGTCTCCAAGCTCCCAATAGCTAACTACACTGATTACCACACTGCAGGCCAGTTTATATTCTCTTCATGGAATGCACTTGGGGGCCTAGAAGACCAAGCCTGTCTCCCAGCTCCCAATAGCTAACTCCTATAGTTACTGTACTGCGAACCAGTTTATATTATCTCCGTGGAATGCACTAGCGGGGCTAGAAGACCAAGCCTGTCTCACAGCTCCCAATAGCTAACTACACTGATTACCGCACTGCGAGCCAGTTTATATTGTGTCCATGGAATGCACTACCGGGCCTACAAGACCAAGTCTGTCTCCCAGCTCCCAATAGCTAACTCCACTGGTTACTGCACTGCGAGCCAGTTTATATTCTCTCCATGGAATGCACTAGGGGTCTAGAAGACCAAGGTTGTCTCCCAGCTCCCAATAACTAAATCCACTGATTAGCGCACTCCGAGCTACTTTATACTGTCTCCATGGAATGCACTAACGGGCCTACAAGACCAAGTCTGTCCCCCAGCTCCCAATAGCTAACTGCACTGGTTACTGCACTGCGTGCCAGTTTATATTCTCTCCATGGACGCCTAGAAGACCAAGCCTGTCTCCCAGCTCCAAATTGCTAACTCCACTGATTAGCGCACTGCGAGCTAGATTCTATTGTCTCCATGGAATGCACTGGGGGCCTAGAAGACTAAGCCTGTCTCGAACTTCCCAATAGCTAACTGCACTGACTACCGTACTGGGAGCCAGTTTATATTGTCTCCACGGAATGCACTACGGGGCCTAGAAGACCAACACTGTCGCCCAGCTCCCAATAGCTAACTGCACTAATTACCGTACTGGGAACCAGTTTATATTGTCTCCATGGATACAGTAGTGGGCCTAGAAGACAAAGTCTGTATCCCAGCTCCCAATAGCTAACTCCACTGATTAGCGCAAGGCAAACCAGTTTATATTCTCTTCATGGGATTCACTGCGGGGCCTAGAAGACCAAGTCTGTCTCCCTGCTCCCAATAACCAACTCCACTGATTACTGCACTCCGAGGCAGTTTATATTGTCTCCATGGAATTCACTAGGGGGCCTACAAGACTATGACTGTCTCCAAGCTCCCAATAGCTAACTCCAGTGATTACCACACTGGGAGCCAGTTTATATTCTACCCAAGCAATGCACTAGGGGGCCTAGAACACCAAGTTGTCTCACAGCTCCCAATAGCTAACTCCACCGGTTACCGCACTGCGAGCCAGGTTATATTCTACCCATGGAATGCACTAGGGGGCCTAGAAGACCCGGCCATTGTCCCAACTCCCAATAGCTAACTCCACTGGTTACTGTACTACGAGCCAGTTTATATTCTCTCCATGGAACGCACTAGGGGTCCTAGAATACCAAGCCTGTGTTCCAGCTCCCAATAGCTAACTCCACTGGTTACCACACTGTGATCCAGTTTGTATTCTCTCCATGGAATGGACTAGGGGGCCCAGAAGACCAAGCCTGTCCCCCAGCTCCCAATAGCTAACTGCACTGATTACCACACTGCGAGCCAGTTTATATTCCTTCCATGGAATGTACAAGGGATCCTAGAAGACCAAGCCTGTCTCACAGTTCCCAATAGCTAACTGCACTGATTACCTCACTGCGAGCCATTTTGTATTCTCTCCTTGGAATGCACTAGGGGGCCTAGAAGACCAAGTCTGTTTCCAAGCTCCCAATAGCTAACTACACTGATTACCAGACTGCGAGGCAGCTTATATTCTCTCCATTGAATGCACTAGGGGGCCTAGAAGACCAAGTCTGTCTCCCAGCTCCCAATAGCTAACTGCACTGATTACCGTATTGGGAGCAAGTTTATATTCTCCCCATGGAATGCACTAGGGGTCCTAGAAGACAAAGTCTGTCTCACAGCTCCCAATAGCTAACTGCACTGATTACCAAACTGCGAGCCAGTTTATATTCTCGCCATGGAATGCACTAGGCGGCCTAGAAAACCAAGTCTGTCTCCCAGCTCCCAATAGCTAAGTGCACTGATTACCGTATTGGGAGCAAGTTTATATTCTCTCCATGGAATACACTACGGGGCTAGAAGACCAATCCTGTCTCACAGCACCCAATAGCTAACTGCACTGATTACCACACTGCAGGCCAGTTTATATTCTCTCCATGGAATGCACTAGGGGGCCTAGAAGACCAAGACTGTCTCCCAGCTCCCAATAGCTAACTCCAATAGTTACTTACTGCGATCCAGTTTATATTATCTCCGTGGAACACACTAGGGGCCTAGAAGGTCAAGCCTGTCTCCCAGCTCTAAATAGCTAACTGCACTGATTACCACACTGTGACGCAGTTTATATTGTCTCCTTGGAATGCACTAGGGGGCCTAGAAGACCAAGCCTGTCTCCCAGCTCCAAATTGCTAACTCCACTGATTAGCGCACTGCGAGCTAGATTATATTCTCTCCATGGAATGCACTGGGGGCCTAGAAGATCAAGCCTGTCTCGAACTTCCCAATAGCTAACTGCACTGACTACCGTACTTGGAGCCAGTTTATATTGTCTCCGCGGAATGCACTACGGGGCCTAGAAGACCAAGACTGTCGCCCAGCTCCCAATAGCTAACTGCACTAATTACCGTACTGGGAGCCAGTTTATATTGTCTCCATGGATACACTAGTGGACCTAGAAGACAAAGTCTGTATCCCAGCTCCCAATAGCTAACTCCACTGATGAGCGCAAGGCAAACCAGTTTATATTCTCTTCATGGGATTCACTAGGGGGCCTAGAAGACCAAGTCTGTCTCCCTGCTCCCAATAACCAACTCCACTGATTACTGCACTCCGAGGCAGTTTATATTGTCTCCATGGAATTCACTAGGGGGCCGACAAGAGTATGACTGTCTCCAAGCTCCCAATAGCTAACTGCAGTGATTACCACACTGCGAGCCAGTTTATACTCTACCCATGGAATACACTAGGGGGCCTAGAAGACCAGGCCTGTGTCCCAACTCCCAATAGCTAACTCCACTGGTTACTGTACTACGAGCCAGTTTATATTCTCTCCATGGAACGTACTAGGGGTCCTAGAATACCAAGCCTGTCTTCCAGCTCCCAATAGCTAACTCCACTGGTTACCAGACTGTGATCAAGTTTATATTCTCTCCATGGAATGGACTAGGGGGCCCAGAAGACCAAGCCTGTCCCCCAGCTCCCAATAGCTAACTGCACTGATTACCGCACTGCGAGCCAGTTTATATTGTGTCCATGGAATGCACTAGGGGCGTAGAGGAGCAAGTCTGTCTCACAGCTCCAAATAGCTAACTCTACTGATTACCTACTGCGAGCCAGTTTATATTCTCCCATTGGAATGCACTAGGCGGCCTAGAAGACCAAGGCTGTCTCGCAGCTCCCAATAGCTAAATGAACTGATTACCACACTGTGAGGCAGTTTATATTGTCTCCATGGAATGCACTAGGGGGCCTAGAAGTCCAAGCCGGTCTCTCAGCTTCCAATAGCTAACTGCACTGTTTACCACACTGCGAGCAAGTTTATATTCTCTCCATGGAATGTACTAGGGGTCCTAGAAGACAAGCCTGTCTCACAGTTCCCAATAGCTAACTGTACTGATTACCACAATGTGAGGAAGTTTATATTGTCTCCATGGAATGGACTAGGGGGCCCAGAAGACCAAGCCTGTCCCCCAGCTCCAAATAGCTAACTGCACTGAATACCACACTGTGAGGCAGTTTATATTGTCTCCATGGAATGCACTAGGGGGCCTAGAAGACCAAGCCGGTCTCTCAGCTTCCAATAGCTAACTGCACTGTTTACCACACTGCGAGCAAATTTATATTCTCTCTATGGAATGTACTAGGGGACCTAGAAGACCAAGTCTGTCTCACAGCTCCCAATAGCTAACTGCACCGTTTACCACACTGCGAGCCAGTTTATATTCTCTCCATGGAATGCACTAGGGAGCCTAGAAGACCAAGTCTGTCTCACAGCTCCCAATAGCTAACTGCACTGTTTACCACACTGTGAGGCAGTTTATATTGTCTCCGTGGAATGCACTAGGGAGCCTAGAGGACCAAGTCGGTCTCACAGCTCCCAATAGCTAACTGCACTGTTTACCACACTGCGAGGCAGTTTATATTCTCTCCATGGAATGTACTAGGGGGACTAGAAGACCAAGTCTGTCTCGCAGCTCCCAATAGCTAACTGTACTGATTACCACACTGTGAGGCAGTTTATATTGTCTCCATGGATTGCACTAGGGGGCCTAGAAGACCAAGCCGGTGTCTCAGATTCCAATAGCTAACTGCACTGTTTACCACACTGCGAGCCAGTTTATATTCTCTCCATGGAATATACTAGCGGTCCTAGAAGACAAGCCTGTCTCACAGTTCCCAATAGCTAACTGTACTGATTACCGCACTGCGAGCCAGTTTATATTCTCTCCATTGAATGCACTAGAGGGCCTAGAAGACCAAGCCTGTCTCCCAGCTCCCAATAACTAACTCTACTGATTACCACACTGCGAGCCAGTTTATATTGTCTCTATGGAATGCCTAGGGTCGAAGAAGACCAAGCCTGTCTCCCAGCTCCCAATAGCTAACTACACTGGTTACCGTACTGCGAGCCAGTTTATATTATCTCCATGGAATGCACTAGGGGGCCTAGAAAATCAAGCCTGTCTCACAGCTCCCAATTGGTAACTCCACTGGTTACTGCACTGCGAACCAGTATATAATCTCCCCATGGAATGCGCTAGGGGGGCGCAGAAGGCCAAGCCTGTCTCCCAACTCCCAAAGCTAACTCCACTGTTTACCGCACTGCGAGCCAGGTTATATTCTCTCCATGGAATGCACTACCGGGCCTACAAGACCAAGTCTGTCTCCCAGCTCCCAATAGCTAACTCCACTGGTTACTGCACTGCGAGCCAGTTTATATTCTCTCCATGGAATGCACTAGGGGTCTAGAAGACCAAGGTTGTCTCCCAGCTCCCAATAACTAAATCCACTGATTAGCGCACTCCGAGCTACTTTATACTGTCTCCATGGAATGCACTAACGGGCCTACAAGACCAAGTCTGTCCCCCAGCTCCCAATAGCTAACTGCACTGGTTACTGCACTGCGTGCCAGTTTATATTCTCTCCATGGACGCCTAGAAGACCAAGCCTGTCTCCCAGCTCCAAATTGCTAACTCCACTGATTAGCGCACTGCGAGCTAGATTCTATTGTCTCCATGGAATGCACTGGGGGCCTAGAAGACTAAGCCTGTCACGAACTTCCCAATAGCTAACTGCACTGACTACCGTACTGGGAGCCAGTTTATATTGTCTCCACGGAATGCACTACGGGGCCTAGAAGACCAACACTGTCGCCCAGCTCCCAATAGCTAACTGCACTAATTACCGTACTGGGAGCCAGTTTATATTGTCTCCATGGATACACTAGTGGGCCTAGAAGACAAAGTCTGTATCCCAGCTCCCAATAGCTAACTCCACTGATTAGCGCAAGGCAAACCAGTTTATATTCTCTGCATGGGATTCACTACGGGGCCTAGAAGACCAAGTCTGTCTCCGTGCTCCCAATAACCAACTCCACTGATTACTGCACTCCGAGGCAGTTTATATTGTCTCCATGGAATTCACTAGGGGGCCTACAAGACTATGACTGTCTCCAAGCTCCCAATAGCTAACTGCAGTGATTACCACACTGCGAGCCAGTTTATATTCTACCCATGGAATGCACTAGGGGGCCTAGAACACCAAGTTGTCTCACAGCTCCCAATAGCTAACTCCACCGGTTACCGCACTGCGAGCCAGGTTATATTCTACCCATGGAATGCACTAGGGGGCCTAGAAGACCCGGCCTGTGTCCAAACTCCCAATAGCTAACTCCACTGGTTACTGTACTACGAGCCAGTTTTAATTCTCTCCATGGAACGCACTAGGGGTCCTAGAATACCAAGCCTGTCTTCCAGCTCCCAATAGCTAACTCCACTGGTTACCACACTGTGATCCAGTTTGTATTCTCTCCATGGAATGGACTAGGGGGCCCAGAAGACCAAGCCTGTCCCCCAGCTCCCAATAGCTAAATGCACTGATTACCACACTGTGAGGCAGATTATATTGTCTCCTTGGAATGCACTAGGGGGCCTAGAAGACCAAGCCAGTCTCTCAGCTCCCAATAGGTAACTGCACTGATTACCACACTGCGAGCCAGTTTATATTCCTTCCATGGAATGTACAAGGGATCCTAGAAGACCAAGCCTGTCTCACAGTTCCCAATAGCTAACTGCACTGATTACCTCACTGCGAGCCATTTTGTATTCTCTCCTTGGAATGCACTAGGGGGCCTAGAAGACCAAGTCTGTTTCCAAGCTCCCAATAGCTAACTACACTGATTACCAGAATGCGAGGCAGTTTATATTCTCTCCATTGAATGCACTAGGGGGCCTAGAAGACCAAGTCTGTCTCCCAGCTCCCAATAGCTAACTGCACTGATTACCGTATTGGGAGCAAGTTTATATTCTCCCCATGGAATGCACTAGGGGTCCTAGAAGACAAAGTCTGTCTCACAGCTCCCAATAGCTAACTGCACTGATTACCACACTGCGAGCCAGTTTATATTCTCCCCATGGAATGCACTAGGCGGCCTAGAAAACCAAGTCTGTCTCTAAGCTCCCAATAGCTAACTGCACTGATTACCGTATTGGGAGCAAGTTTATATTCTCTCCATGGAATGCACTACGGGGCTAGAAGACCAAGCCTGTCTCACAGCTCCCAATAGCTAACTGCAATGATTACCACACTGCGAGCCAGTTTATATTGTCTTCATGGAATGCACTAGGGGGCCTAGAAGACAAATTCTGTCTCCAAGCTCCCAATAGATAACTACACTGATTACCACACTGCAGGTCAGTTTATATTCTCTCCATGGAACGCACTAGGGGGACTAGAAGACCAAGCCTGTCTCCCAGTTCCAAATTGCTAACTCCACTGATTAGCGCACTGCGAGCTAGATTATATTGTCTCCATGGAATGCACTGGGGGCCTAGAAGACCAAGCCTGTCTCGAACTTCCCAATAGCTAACTGCACTGACTACCGTACTGGGAGCCAGTTTATATTGTCTCCGCGGAATGCACTACGGGGCCTAGAAGACCAAGACTGTCGCCCAGCTCCCAATAGCTAACTGCACTAATTACCGTACTGGGAGCCAGTTTATATTGTCTCCATGGATACACTAGTGGACCTAGAAGACAAAGTCTGTATCCCAGCTCCCAATAGCTAACTCCACTGATGAGCGCAAGGCAAACCAGTTTATATTCTGTTCATGGGATTCACTAGGGGGCCTAGAAGACCAAGTCTGTCTCCCTGCTCCCAATAACCAACTCCACTGATTACTGCACACCGAGGCAGTTTATATTGTCTCCATGGAATTCACTAGGGGGCCTACAAGACTATGACTGTCTTCAAGCTCCCAATAGCTAACTGCAGTGATTACCACACTGCGAGCCAGTTTATATTCTACCCATGGAATACACTAGGGGGCCTAGAAGACCAGGCCTGTGTCCCAACTCCCAATAGCTAACTCCACTGGTTACTGTACGACGAGCCAGTTTATATTCTCTCCATGGAACGTACTAGGGGTCCTAGAATACCAAGCCTGTCTTCCAGCTCCCAATAGCTAACTCCACTGGTTACCAGACTGTGATCCAGTTTACATTCTCTCCATGGAATGGACTAGGGGGCCTAGAAGACCAAGCCAGTCTCTCAGCTGCCAATAGCTAACTGCACTGATTAACACACTGCGAGCCATTTTGTATTCTCTCCTTGGAATGCACTAGGGGGCCTAGATGACCAAGTCTGTCTCCAAGCTCACAATAGCTAACTACACTGATTACCACACTGTGAGGCAGTTTATATTGTCTCCATGGAATGCACTAGGGGGCCTAGAAAACCAAGCCGGTCTCTCAGCTTCCAATAGCTAACTGCACTGTTTACCACACTGCGAGCAAGTTTATATTCTCTCCATGGAATGTACTAGGGGGCCTAGAAGACCAAGTCTGTCTCACAGCTCCCAATAGCTAACTGCACTGATTACCACACTGCGAGCCAGTTTATATTCTCTCCATGGAATGCACTAGGGAGCCTAGAAGACCAAGTCTGTCTCACAGCTCCCAATAGCTAACTGCACTGTTTACCACACTGTGAGGCAGTTTATATTGTCTCCGTAGAATGCACTAGGGAGCCTAGAAGGCCAAGTCTTTCTCACAGCTCCCAATAGCTAACTGCACTGTTTACCACATTGCGAGTCAGTTTATATTGTCCCCATGGAATGTACTAGGGGGCCCAGAAGACCAAGCGTATCCCCCAGCTCCCATTAGCTAACTGCACTGATTACCACACTGTGAGGCAGTTTATATAGTCTCCATGGAATGCACTAGGGGGCCTAGAAGACCAAGCCGGTCTCTCAGCTTCCAATAGCTAACTGCACTGTTTACCACACTGCGAGCAAGTTTATATTCTCTCCATGGAATGTACTACGGGGCCTAGAAGACCAAGTCTGTCTCACAGCTCCCAATAGCTAACTGCACTGATTACCACACTGCGAGCCAGTTTATATTCTCTCCATGGAATGCACTAGGGAGCCTAGAAGACCAAGTCTGTCTCGCAGCTCCCAATAGCTAACTGTACTGATTACCACACTTTGAGGCAGTATATATTGTCTCCATGGAATGCACTAGGGGGCCTAGAAGACCAAGCCGGTGTCTCAGCTTCCAATAGCTAACTGCACTGTTTACCACACTGCGAGCCAGTTTATATTCTCTCCATGGAATGTACTAGCGGTCCTAGAAGACCAAGCCTGTCTCCCAGCTCCCAATAACTAACTCTACTGATTACCACACTGCGAGACAGTTTATATTGTCTCTATGGAATGCCTAGGGTCGAAGAAGACCAAGCCTGTCTCCCAGCTCCCAATAGCAAACTACACTGGTTACCGTACTGCGAGCCAGTATATATTATCTCCATAGAATGCACTAGGGGACCTAGAAAATCAAGCCTGTATCACAGCTCCCAATTGGTAACTCCACTGGTTACTGCACTGCGAACCAGTATATAATCTCCCCATGGAATGCGCTAGGGGGGCGTAGAAGGCCAAGCCTGTCTCCCAACTCCCAAAGCTAACTCCACTGTTTACCGCACTGCGAGCCAGGTTATATTCTCTCCATGGAATGCACTACCGGGCCTACAAGACCAAGTCTGTCTCCCAGCTCCCAATAGCTAACTCCACTGGTTACTGCACTGCGAGCAAGTTTATATTCTCTCTATGGAATGCACTAGGGGTTTAGAAGACCAAGGTTGTCTCCCAGCTCCCAATAACTAAATCCACTGATTAGCGCACTCCAGGCTACTTTTAACTGCCTCCATGGAATGCACTACCGGGCCTACAAGACGAAGTCTGTCTCCCAGCTCCCAATAGCTAACTGCACTGGTTACTGCACTGCGTGCCAGTTTATATTCTCTCCATGGACGCCTAGAAGACCAAGCCTGTCTCCCAGCTCCAAATTGCTAACTCCACTGATTAGCGCACTGCGAGCTAGATTATATTGTCTCCATGGAATGCACTGGGGGCCTAGAAGACCAAGCCTGTCTCGAACTTCCCAATAGCTAACTGCACTGACTACCGTACTGGGAGCCAGTTTATATTGTCTCCGCGGAATGCACTACGGGGCCTAGAAGACCAAGACTGTCGCCCAGCTCCCAATAGCTAACTGCACTGATTACCACACTGCGAGCAGGTTTATAATCTCCCCATGGAATGCACTAGGCGGCCTAGAAGACCAAGTATGTCTCCCAGCTCCCAATAGCTAACTGCACTGATTACCGCATTGGGAGCAAGTTTATATTCTCTCCATGGAATGCACTACGGGGCTAGAAGACCAAGCCTGTCTCACAGCTCCCAATAGCTAACTGCACTGATTACCGTATTGGGAGCAAGTTTATATTCTCCCCATGGAATGCACTAGGGGGCCTAGAAGACAAAGTCTGTCTCACAGCTCCCAATAGCTAACTGCACTGATTACCACACTGCAAGCCAGTTTATATTCTCCCCATGGAATGCACTAGGCGGCCTAGAAGACCAAGTCTGTCTCCTAGCTCCCAATAGCTAACTGCACTGATTACCGTATTGGGAGCCAGTTTATATTATATCCGTGGAATGCACTAGCGGGGCTAGAAGACCAAGCCTGTCTCACAGATTCCAATAGCTAACTGCACTGATTACCACAATGCGAGCCAGTTTATATTATCTGCATAGAACGCACTAGGGTCCTAGAAGGTCAAGTCTGTCTCCCAGCTCCCAATAGCTAACTACACTGCTTACCTCACTGCGAGCCAGTTTATATTGTGTCCATGGAATGAACTAGGGGCGTAGAAGAGCAAGTCTGTCTCACAGCTCCCAATAGCTAACTCTACGGATTACCGTACTGCGAGCCAGTTTATATTCTCCCCATGGAATGCACTAGGCGGCCTAGAAGACCAAGCCTGTCTCGCAGTTCCCAATAGCTAACTGCACTGATTACCACACTGTGAGGCAGTTTATATTGTCTCCATGGAATGCACTAGGGGGCCTGGAAGACCAAGCCGGTCTCTCAGCTTCCAATAGCTAACTGCACTGTTTACCATACTGCGAGCAATTTTATATTCTCTCCACGGAATGTACTAGGGGTCCTAGAATACAAGCCTGTCTCACAGTTCCCAATAGCTAACTGTACTGATTACCACACTGTGAGGCAGTTTATATTGTCTCCATGGAATGGACTAGGGGGCCCAGAAGACCAAGCCTGTCCCCCAGCTCCAAATAGCTAACTGCACTGATTACCACACTGTGAGGCAGTTTATATTGTCTCCATGGAATGCACTAGGGGGCCTAGAAGACCAAGCCGGTCTCTCAGCATCCAATAGCTAACTGCACTGTTTACCACACTGCGAGCAAGTTTATATTCTCTCCATGGAATGTACTAGGGGGCCTAGAAGACCAAGTCTGTCTCACAGCTCCCAATAGCTAACTGCACCGTTTACCACACTGCGAGCCAGTTTAAATTCTCTCCATGAAATGCACTAGGGAGCCCAGAAGACCAAGTCTGTCTCACAGTTCCCAATAGCTAACTGCACTGATTACCACACTGTGAGGCAGTTTATATTGTCTCCATGGAATGCACTAGGGGGCCTAGAAGACCAAGCCGGTGTCTCGATTCCAATAGCTAACTGCACTGTTTACCACACTGCGAGGCAGATTATATTCTCTCCATGGAATGTACTAGCGGTCCTAGAAGACAAGCCTGTCTCACAGTTCCCAATAGCTAACTGTACTGATTACCGCAATGCGAGCCAGTTTATATTCTCTCCATGGAATGCACTAGAGGGCCTAGAAGACCAAGCCTGTCTCCCAGCTGCCAATAACTAACTCTACTGATTACCACACTGCGAGCCAGTTTATATTGTCTCTATGGAATGCCTAGGGTCGAAGAAGACCAAGCCTGTCTCCCAGCTCCCAATAGCTAACTACACTGGTTACCGTACTGCGAGCCAGTTTATATTATCTCCATGGAATGCACTAGGGGGCCTAGAAAATCAAGCCTGTCTCCCAGTCCGAATTGGTAACTCCACTGGTTACTGCACTGCGAACCAGTATATAATCTCCCCATGGAATGCGCTAGGGGGCAGTAGAAGGCCAAGCCTGTCTCCCAACTCCCAAAGCTAACTCCACTGTTTACCGCACTGCGAGCCAGTTTATATTCTCTCCATGGAATGCACTACCGGGCCTACAAGACCAAGTCTGTCTCCCAGCTGCCAATTGCTAACTCCACTGGTTACTGCACTGCGAGCCAGTTTATATTCTCTCCATGGAATGCACTCGGGGTCTAGAAGACCAAGGTTGTCTCCCAGCTCCCAATAACTAAATCCACTGATTAGCGCACTCCGAGCTACTTTATACTGTCTCCATGGAATGCACTAACGGGCCTACAAGACCAAGTCTGTCTCCCAGCTCCCAATAGCTAACTGCACTGGTTACTGCACTGCGTGCCAGTTTATATTCTTTCCATGGACGCCTAGAAGACCAAGCCTGTCTCCCAGCTCCAAATTGCTAACACCACTGATTAGCGCACTGCGAGCTAGATTTATTGTCTCCATGGAATGCACTGGGTGCATAGAAGACCAAGCCTGTCTCGAACTTCCCAATAGCTAACTGCACTAATTACCGTACTGGGAGCCAGTTTATATTGTCTCCATGGATACACTAGTAGGCCTAGAAGACAAAGTCTGTATCCAGGCTCCCAATAGCTAACTCCACTGATTAGCGCAAGGCAAACCAGTTTATATTCTCTTCATGGGATTCACTAGGGGGCCTAGAAGACCAAGTCTGTCTCCCTGCTCCCAATAACCAACTCCACTGATTACTACACTACGAGGCAGTTTATATTGTCTCCATGGAATTCACTAGGGGGCCTACAAGACTATGACTGTCTCCAAGCTCCCAATAGCTAACTGCAGTGATTACCACACTGCGAGCCAGTTTATATTCTACCTATGGAATGCACTAGGGGGCCTAGAACACCCGGCCTGTGTCCCAACTCCCAATAGCTAACTCCACTGGTTACTGTACTACGAGCCAGTTTATATTCTCTCCATGGAACGCACTAGGGGACCTAGAATACCAAGCCTGTCTTCCAGCTCCCAATAGCTTACTCCACTGGTTACCACACTGTGATCCAGTTTGTATTCTCTCCATGGAATGGACTAGGGGGCCCAGAAGACCAAGCCTGTCCCCCAGCTCCCAATAGCTAACTGCACTGATTACCACACTGTGAGGCAGATTATATTGTCTCCTTGGAATGCACTAGGGGGCCTAGAAGACCAAGCCAGTCTCTCAGCTCCCAATAGCTAACTGCACTGATTACCACACTACGAGCCAGTTTATATTCCTTCCATGGAATGTACAAGGGATCCTAGAAGAGCAAGCCTGTCTCACAGTTCGCAATAGCTAACTGCACTGATTACCTCACTGCGAGCCATTTTGTATTTTCTCCTTGGAATGCACTAGGGGGCCTAGAAGACCAAGTCTGTTTCCAAGCTCCCAATAGCTAACTACACTGATTACCACACTGCGAGGCAGTTTATATTGTCTCCATGGAATGCACTAGGGGGCCTAGAAGACAAAGTCTGTCTCACAGCTCCCAATAGCTAACTGCACTGATTACCACACTGCGAGCCAGTTTATATTCTCTCCATGGAATGTACAAGGGATCCTAGAAGTCCAAGCCTGTCTCACAGTTCCCAATAGCTAACTGTACTGATTACCACACTGTGAGGCAGTTTATATTGTCTCCATGGAATGGACTAGGGGGCCCAGAAGACCAAGCCTGTCCCCCAGCTCCAAATAGCTAACTGCACTGATTACCACACTGTGAGGCAGTTTATATTGTCTCCATGGAATGCACTAGGGGGCCTAGAAGACCAAGCCGGTCTCTCAGCATCCAATAGCTAACTGCACTGTTTACCACACTGCGAGCAAGTTTATATTCTCTCCATGGAATGTACTAGGGGGCCTAGAAGACCAGGTCTGTCTCACAGCTCCCAATAGCTAACTGCACCGTTTACCACACTGCGAGCCAGTTTAAATTCTCTCCATGAAATGCACTAGGGAGCCCAGAAGACCAAGTCTGTCTCACAGTTCCCAATAGCTAACTGCACTGATTACCACAATGCGAGCCAGTTTATATTATCTGCATGGAACGCACTAGGGGCCTAGAAGGTCAAGCCTGTCTCCCAGCTCCCAATAGCTAACCACACTGATTACCGCACTGCGAGCCAGTTTATATTGTGTCCATGGAATGCACTAGGGGCATAGAAGAGCAAGTCTGTCTCACAGCTCCCAATAGCTAACTGCACTGATTACCACACTGTGAGGCAGTTTATATTGTCTCCATGGAATGCACTAGGGGGCCTAGAAGACCAAGCCGGTCTATCAGCTTCCAATAGCTAACTGCACTGTTTACCACACTGCGAGCAAGTTTATATTCTCTCCATGGAATGTACTAGGGGGCCTAGAAGACCAAGTCTGTCTCGCAGCTCCCAATAGCTAACTGTACTGATTACCACACTGCGAGGCAGTATATATTGTCTCCATGGAATGCACTAGGGGGCCTAGAAGACCAAGCCGGTATCTCAGCTTCCAATAGCTAACTGCACTGTTTACCACACTGCGAGCCAGTTTATATTCTCTCCATGGAATGTACTAGCGGTCCTAGAAGACAAGCCTGTCTCACAGTTCCCAATAGCTAACTGTACTGATTACCGCACTGCGAGCCAGTTTATATTCTCTCCATGGAATGCACTAGGGGGCCTAGAAGACCAAGCCTGTCTCCCAGCTCCCAATAACTAACTCTACTGATTACCACACTGCGAGACAGTTTATATTGTCTCTATGGAATGCCTAGGGTCGAAGAAGCCCAAGCCTGTCTCCCAGCTCCCAATAGCAAACTACACTGGTCACCGTACTGCGAGCCAGTGTATATTATCTCCATAGAATGCACTAGGGGACCTAGGAAATCAAGCCTGTATCACAGCTCCCAATTGGTAACTCCACTGGTTACTGCACTGCGAACCAGTATATAATCTCCCCATGGAATGCGCTAGGGGGGCGTAGAAGGCCAAGCCTGTCTCCCAACTCCCAAAGCTAACTCCACTGTTTACCGCACTGCGAGCCAGGTTATATTCTCTCCATGGAATGCACTACCGGGCCTACAAGACCAAGTCTGTCTTCCAGCTGCCAATAGCTAACTCCACTGGTTACTGCACTGCGAGCCAGTTTATATTCTCTCTATGGAATGCACTAGGGGTTTAGAAGACCAAGTTTGTCTCCCAGCTCCCAATAACTAAATCCACTGATTAGCGCACTCCGAGCTACTTTATACTGTCTCCATGGAATGCACTACCGGGCCTACAAGACCAAGTCTGTCTCCAAGCTCCAAATTGCTAACTCCACTGATTAGCGCACTGCGAGCTAGATTATATTGTCTCCATGGAATGCACTGGGGGCCTAGAAGACCAAGCCTGTCTCGAACTTCCCAATAGCTAACTGCACTGACTACCGTACTGGGAGCCAGTTTATATTGTCTCCGCGGAATGCACTACTGGGCCTAGAAGATCAAGACTGTCGCCCAGCTCCCAATAGCTAACTGCACTAATTACCGTACTGGGAGCCAGTTTATATTGTCTCCATGGATACACTAGTGGGCCTAGAAGACAAAGTCTGTATCCCAGCTCCCAATAGCTAACTCCACTGATGAGCGCAAGGCAAACCAGTTTATATTCTCTTCATGGGATTCACTAGGGGGCCTAGAAGACCAAGTCTGTCTCCCTGCTCCCAATAACCAACTCCACTGATTACTGCACTCCGAGGCAGTTTATATTGTCTCCATGGAATTCACTAGAGGGCCTACAAGACGATGACTGTCTCCAAGCTCCCAATATCTAACTGCAGTGATTACCACACTGCGAGCCAGTTTATATTCTACCCATGGAATACACTAGGGGGCCTAGAAGACCAGGCCTGTGTCCCAACTCCCAATAGCTAGCTCAACTGGTTACTGTACTACGAGCCAGTTTATATTCTCTCCATGGAACGTACTAGGGGTCCTAGAATACCAAGCCTGTCTTCCAGCTCCCAATAGCTAACTCCACTGGTTACCAGACTGTGATCCAGTTTATATTCTCTCCATGGAATGAACTATGGGGCCCAGAAGACCAAGCCTGTCCCCCAGCTCCCAATAGCTAACTGCACTGATTACCACACTGTGAGGTAGTTTATATTGTCTCCTTGGACTGTACTAGGGGGCCTAGAAGACCAAGCCAGTCTCTCAGCTGCCAATAGCTAACTGCACTGATTACCACACTGCGAGCCAGTTTATATTCTCTCCATGGAATGTACAAGGGATCCTAGAAGACCAAGCCTGTCTCACAGTTCACAATAGCTAACAGCACTGATTACCTCACTGCGAGCCATTTTGTATTCTCTCCTTGGAATGCACTAGGGGGCCTAGAAGACCAAGTCTGTCTCCAAGCTCACAATAGCTAACTACACTGATTACCACACTGCGAGGCGGTTTATATTCTCTCCATGGAATGCACTAGGGGGCCTAGAAGACCAAGTCTGTCTCCCAGCTCCCAATAGCTAACTGCGCAGATTACAGTATTGGGAGCAAGCTTATATTCTCCCCATGGAATGCACTAGGGGGCCTAGAAGACAAAGTCTGTCTCACAGCTCCCAATAGCTAACTGCACTGATTACCACACTGCAGGCCAGTTTATATTCTCTCCATGGAATGCACTAGGGGGCCTAGAAGACCAAGCCTGTCTCCCAGCTCCCAATAGCTAACTCCAATAGTTACTGTACTGCGAGCCAGTTTATATTATATCCGTGGAATGCACTAGCGGGGCTAGAAGACCAAGCCTGTCTCACAGATTCCAATAGCTAACTGCACTGATTACCACAATGCGAGCCAGTTTATATTATCTGCATAGAACGCACTAGGGGCCTAGAAGGTCAAGTTTTTCTCCCAGCTCCCAATAGCTAACTACACTGCTTACCTCACTGTGAGCCAGTGTATATTGTGTCCATGGAATGCACTAGGGGCGTATAAGAGCAAGTCTGTCTCACAGCTCCCAATAGCTAACTCTACTGATTACCGTACAGCGAGCCAGTTTATATTCTCCCCATGGAATGCACTAGGCGGCCTAGAAGACCAAGCCTGTCTCGCAGCTCCCAATAGCTAACTGCACTGATTACCCACTGTGAGGCAGTTTATATTGTCTCCATGGAATGCACTAGGGGGCCTGGAAGACCAAGCCGGTCTCTCAGCTTCCAATAGCTAACTGCACTGTTTACCACACTGCGAGCAAGTTTATATTCTCTCCACGGAATGTACTAGAGGTCCTAGAAGACAAGCCTGTCTCACAGTTCCCAATAGCTAACTGTACTGATTACCACACTGTGAGGCAGTTTATATTGTCTCCATGGAATGGACTAGGGGGCCCAGAAGACCAAGCCTGTCCCCAAGCACCAAATAGCTAACTGCACTGATTACCACACTGCGAGGCAGCTTATATTGTCTCCATGGAATGCACTAGGGGGCCTAGAAGACCAAGCCGGTCTCTCAGCATCCAATAGCTAACTGCACTGTTTACCACACTGCGAGCAAGTTTATATTCTCTCCATGGAATGTGCTTGGGGGCCTAGAAGACCAAGTCTGTCTCACAGCTCCCAATAGCTAACTGCACCGTTTACCACACTGCGAGCCAGTTTAAATTCTCTCCATGGAATGCACTCGGGAGCCCAGAAGACCAAGTCTGTCTCACAGCTCCCAATAGCTAACTGCACTGTTTACCACACTGTGAGGCAGTTTATATTGTCTCCGTGGAATGCACTAGGGAGCCTAGAAGACCAAGTCGGTCTCACAGCTCCCAATAGCTAACTACACTGATTACCACACTGCAGGCCAGTTTATACTCTGCCCATGGAATGCACTAGGGGGCCTAGAAGACCAAGCCTGTCTCGCAGCTCCCAATAGCTAACTGCACTGATTACCCACTGTGAGGCAGTTTATATTGTCTCCATGGAATGCACTAGGGGGCCTGGAAGACCAAGCCGGTCTCTCAGCTTCCAATAGCTAACTGCACTGTTTACCACACTGCGAGCAAGTTTATATTCTCTCCACGGAATGTACTAGAGGTCCTAGAAGACAAGCCTGTCTCACAGCTCCCAATAGCTAACTGCACCGTTTACCACACTGCGAGCCAGTTTAAATTCTCTCCATGGAATGCACTAGGGAGCCCAGAAGACCAAGCCTGTCCCCAAGCACCAAATAGCTAACTGCACTGATTACCACACTGCGAGGCAGCTTATATTGTCTCCATGGAATGCACTAGGGGGCCTAGAAGACCAAGCCGGTCTCTCAGCATCCAATAGCTAACTGCACTGTTTACCACACTGCGAGCAAGTTTATATTCTCTCCATGGAATGTACTAGGGGGCCTAGAAGACCAAGTCTGTCTCACAGCTCCCAATAGCTAACTGCACCGTTTACCACACTGCGAGCCAGTTTAAATTCTCTCCATGGAATGCACTAGGGAGCCCAGAAGACCAAGTCTGTCTCACAGCTCCCAATAGCTAACTGCACTGTTTACCACACTGTGAGGCAGTTTATATTGTCTCCGTGGAATGCACTAGAGAGCCTAGAAGACCAAGTCGGTCTCACAGCTCCCAATAGCTAACTGCACTGTTTACCACACTGCGAGGCAGCTTATATTCTCTCCATGGGATGTACTAGGGAGACTAGAAGACCAAGTCTGTCTCGCAGCTCCCAATAGCTAACTGTACTGATTACCACACTGTGAGGCAGGTTATATTGTCTCCGTGGAATGCACTAGGGGGCCTAGAAGACCAAGCCGGTGTCTCAGATTCCAATAGCTAACAGCACTGTTTACCACACTGGGAGCCAGTTTATATTCTCTCCATGGAATGCACTAGAGGGCCTAGAAGACCAAGCCTGTCTCCCAGCTCCCAATAACTAACTCTACTGATTACCACACTGCGAGCCAGTTTATATTGTCTCTATGGAATGCCTAGGGTCGAAGAAGACCAAGCCTGTCTCCCAGCTCCCAATAGCTATCTACACTGGTTACCGTACTGCGAGCCAGTTTATATTATCTCAATGGAATGCACTACCGGGCCTACAAGACCAAGTCTGTCTCCCAGCTCCCAATAGCTAACTGCACTGGTTACTGCACTGCGTGCCAGTTTATATTCTCTCCATGGACGCCCAGAAGACCAACCCTGTCTCCCAGCTCCAAATTGCTAAGTCCACTGATTAGCGCACTGCGAGCTAGATTATATTGTCTCCATGGAATGCACTGGGGGCCTAGAAGACCAAGCCTGTCTCGAACTTCCCAATAGCTAACTACACTGATTACCACACTACGAGGCAGTCTATATTCTCTCCATGGAATGCACTAGGGGGCCTAGAAGACCTAGTCTGTCTCCCAGCTCCCAATAGCTAACTGCACTGATTACCGCATTGGGAGCAAGTTTATATTCTCTCCATGGAATGCACTACGGGGCTAGAAGACCAAACCTGTCTCACAGCTCCCAATAGCTAACTGCACTGATTACCGTATTGGGAGCAAGTTTATATTCTCCCCATGGAATGCACTAGGGGGCCTAGAAGACAAAGTCTGTCTCCAAGCTCCCAATAGCTAACTACACTGATTACCACACTGCAGGCCAGTTTATATTCTCTCCATGGAATGCACTAGGGGGCCTAGAAGACCAAGCCTGTCTCCCAGCTCCCAATAGCTAACTCCAATAGTTACTGACTGCGAGCCAGTTTATATTATCTCCGTGGAATGCACTAGCGGGGCTAGAAGACCAAGCCTGTCTCACAGCTCCCAATAGCTAACCGCACTGATTACCACAATGCGAGCCAGTTTATATTATCTGCATGGAACGCACTACGAGCCTAGAAGGTCAAGCCTGTCTCCCAGCTCCCAATAGCTAACTGCACTGATTACCACACTGTGAGGCAGTTTATATTGTCTCCTTGGAATGCACTAGGGGGCCTAGAAGACCAAGCCAGTATCTCAGCTCCCAATAGCTAACTGCACTGATTACCACACTGCGAGCCAGTTTATATTCTCCCCATGGAATGCACTAGGCGGCCTAGAAGACCAAGTCTGTCTCCCAGCACCCAATAGCTAACTGCACTGATTACCGTATTGGGAGCATGTTTATATTTTCTCCATGGAATGCACTACGGGGCTAGAAGACCAAGCCTGTCTCACAGCTCCCAATAGCTAACGGCACTGATTACCACACTGTGAGCCAGTTTATATTGTCTTCGTGGAATGCACTAGGGGGCCTAGAAGACAAAGTCTGTCTCCAAGCTCCCAATAGCTAACTACACTGATTACCAC
Organism: Deroplatys truncata; assembly: GCA_030765065.1. Lineage (NCBI taxonomy): Eukaryota > Metazoa > Arthropoda > Insecta > Mantodea > Mantidae > Deroplatys > Deroplatys truncata. The sequence goes on along the minus strand of CM060981.1, from coordinate 3,910,092 downwards.
ACTGCAGGCCAGTTTATATTCTCCCCATGGAATGCACTAGGGGGCCTAGAAGACCAAGCCTGTCTCTCAGCTCCCAATAGCTAACTCCAATAGTTACTGTACTGCGAGCCAGTTTATATTATCTCCGTGGAATGCACTAGCGGGGCTAGAAGACCAAGCCTGTCTCACAGCTCCCAATAGCTAACTGCACTGATCACCACAGTGCGAGCCAGTTTATATTATCTGCATGGAACGCACTAGGGGCCTAGAAGGTCAAGCCTGTCTCCCAGCTCCCAATAGCCAACTGCACTGATTACCACACTGTGAGGCAGTTTATATTGTCTCCCTCGAATGCACTAGGGGGCCTAGAAGACCAAGCCAGTGTCTCAGCTCCCAATAGCTAACTGCACTGATTACCACACTGCGAGCCAGTTTATATTCTCTCCATGGAATGTACAAGGGATCCTAGAAGTCCAAGCCTGTCTCACAGTTCCCAATAGCTAACTGTACTGATTACCACACTGTGAGGCAGTTTATATTGTCTCCATGGAATGGACTAGGGGGCCCAGAAGACCAAGCCTGTCCCCCAGCTCCAAATAGCTAACTGCACTGATTACCACACTGTGAGGCAGTTTATATTGTCTCCATGGAATGCACTAGGGGGCCTAGAAGACCAAGCCGGTCTCTCAGCATCCAATAGCTAACTGCACTGTTTACCACACTGCGAGCAAGTTTATATTCTCTCCATGGAATGTACTAGCGGGCCTAGAAGACCAAGTCTGTCTCACAGCTCCCAATAGCTAACTGCACCGTTTACCACACTGCGAGCCAGTTTAAATTCTCTCCATGAAATGCACTAGGGAGCCCAGAAGACCAAGTCTGTCTCACAGTTCCCAATAGCTAACTGCACTGATTACCACAATGCGAGCCAGTTTATATTATCTGCATGGAACGCACTAGGGGCCTAGAAGGTCAAGCCTGTCTCCCAGCTCCCAATAGCTAACCACACTGATTACCGCACTGCGAGCCAGTTTATATTGTGTCCATGGAATGCACTAGGGGCATAGAAGAGCAAGTCTGTCTCACAGCTCCCAATAGCTAACTGCACTGATTACCACACTGTGAGGCAGTTTATATTGTCTCCATGGAATGCACTAGGGGGCCTAGAAGACCAAGCCGGTCTCTCAGCTTCCAATAGCTAACTGCACTGTTTACCACACTGCGAGCAAGTTTATATTCTCTCCATGGAATGCACTAGGGAGCCTAGAAGACCAAGTCTGTCTCACAGCTCCCAATAGCTAACTGCACTGTTTACCACACTGCGAGCCAGTTTATATTCTCTCCATGGAATGTACTAGGGGGACTAGAAGACCAAGTCTGTCTCGCAGCTCCCAATAGCTAACTGTACTGATTACCACACTGCGAGGCAGTATATATTGTCTCCATGGAATGCACTAGGGGGCCTAGAAGACCAAGCCGGTATCTCAGCTTCCAATAGCTAACTGCACTGTTTACCACACTGCGAGCCAGTTTATATTCTCTCCATGGAATGTACTAGCGGTCCTAGAAGACAAGCCTGTCTCACAGTTCCCACTAGCTAGCTGTACTGATTACCGCACTGCGAGCCAGTTTATATTCTCTCCATGGAATGCACTAGGGGGCCTAGAAGACCAAGCCTGTCTCCCAGCTCCCAATAACTAACTCTACTGATTACCACACTGCGAGACAGTTTATATTGTCTCTATGGAATGCCTACGGTCGAAGAAGACCAAGCCTGTCTCCCAGCTCCCAATAGCAAACTACACTGGTCACCGTACTGCGAGCCAGTGTATATTATCTCCATAGAATGCACTAGGGGACCTAGGAAATCAAGCCTGTATCACAGCTCCCAATTGGTAACTCCACTGGTTACTGCACTGCGAACCAGTATATAATCTCCCCATGGAATGCGCTAGGGGGGCGTAGAAGGCCAAGCCTGTCTCCCAACTCCCAAAGTTAACTCCACTGTTTACCGCACTGCGAGCCAGGTTATATTCTCTCCATGGAATGCACTACCGGGCCTACAAGACCAAGTCTGTCTTCCAGCTCCCAATAGCTAACTCCACTGGTTACTGCACTGCGAGCCAGTTTATATTCTCTCTATGGAATGCACTAGGGGCTTAGAAGACCAAGGTTGTCTCCCAGCTCCCAATAACTAAATCCACTGATTAGCGCACTCCGAGCTACTTTATACTGTCTCCATGGAATGCACTACCGGGCCTACAAGACCAAGTCTGTCTCCAAGCTCCAAATTGCTAACTCCACTGATTAGCGCACTGCGAGCTAGATTATATTGTCTCCATGGAATGCACTGGGGGCCTAGAAGACCAAGCCTGTCTCGAACTTCCCAATAGCTAACTGCACTGACTACCGTACTGGGAGCCAGTTTATATTGTCTCCGCGGAATGCACTACTGGGCCTAGAAGATCAAGACTGTCGCCCAGCTCCCAATAGCTAACTGCACTAATTACCGTACTGGGAGCCAGTTTATATTGTCTCCATGGATACACTAGTGGGCCTAGAAGACAAAGTCTGTATCCCAGCTCCCAATAGCTAACTCCACTGATGAGCGCAAGGCAAACCAGTTTATATTCTCTTCATGGGATTCACTAGGGGGCCTAGAAGACCAAGTCTGTCTCCCTGCTCCCAATAACCAACTCCACTGATTACTGCACTCCGAGGCAGTTTATATTGTCTCCATGGAATTCACTAGAGGGCCTACAAGACGATGACTGTCTCCAAGCTCCCAATATCTAACTGCAGTGATTACCACACTGCGAGCCAGTTTATATTCTACCCATGGAATACACTAGGGGGCCTAGAAGACCAGGCCTGTGTCCCAACTCCCAATAGCTAGCTCCATTGGTTACTGTACTACGAGCCAGTTTATATTCTCTCCATGGAACGTACTAGGGGTCCTAGAATACCAAGCCTGTCTTCCAGCTCCCAATAGCTAACTCCACTGGTTACCAGACTGTGATCCAGTTTATATTCTCTCCATGGAATGGACTATGGGGCCCAGAAGACCAAGCCTGTCCCCCAGCTCCCAATAGCTAACTGCACTGATTACCACACTGTGAGGTAGTTTATATTGTCTCCTTGGACTGTACTAGGGGGCCTAGAAGACCAAGCCAGTCTCTCAGCTGCCAATAGCTAACTGCACTGATTACCACACTGCGAGCCAGTTTATATTCTCTCCATGGAATGTACAAGGGATCCTAGAAGACCAAGCCTGTCTCACAGTTCACAATAGCTAACAGCACTGATTACCTCACTGCGAGCCATTTTGTATTCTCTCCTTGGAATGCACTAGGGGGCCTAGAAGACCAAGTCTGTCTCCAAGCTCACAATAGCTAACTACACTGATTACCACACTGCGAGGCGGTTTATATTCTCTCCATGGAATGCACTAGGGGGCCTAGAAGACGAAGTCTGTCTCCCAGCTCCCAATAGCTAACTGCGCTGATTACAGTATTGGGAGCAAGTTTATATTCTCCCCATGGAATGCACTAGGGGGCCTAGAAGACCAAGCCTGTCTCACAGATTCCAATAGCTAACTGCACTGATTACCACAATGCGAGCCAGTTTATATTATCTGCATAGAACGCACTAGGGGCCTAGAAGGTCAAGTTTTTCTCCCAGCTCCCAATAGCTAACTACACTGCTTACCTCACTGCGAGCCAGTGTATATTGTGTCCATGGAATGCACTAGGGGCGTAGAAGAGCAAGTCTGTCTCACAGCTCCCAATAGCTAACTCTACTGATTACCGTACAGCGAGCCAGTTTATATTCTCCCCATGGAATGCACTAGGCGGCCTAGAAGACCAAGCCTGTCTCGCAGCTCCCAATAGCTAACTGCACTGATTACCCACTGTGAGGCAGTTTATATTGTCTCCATGGAATGCACTAGGGGTCTGGAAGACCAAGCCGGTCTCTCAGCTTCCAATAGCTAACTGCACTGTTTACCACACTGCGAGCAAGTTTATATTCTCTCCACGGAATGTACTAGAGGTCCTAGAAGACAAGCCTGTCTCACAGTTCCCAATAGCTAACTGTACTGATTACCACACTGTGAGGCAGTTTATATTGTCTCCATGGAATGGACTAGGGGGCCCAGAAGACCAAGCCTGTCCCCAAGCACCAAATAGCTAACTGCACTGATTACCACACTGCGAGGCAGCTTATATTGTCTCCATGGAATGCACTAGGGGGCCTAGAAGACCAAGCCGGTCTCTCAGCATCCAATAGCTAACTGCACTGTTTACCACACTGCGAGCAAGTTTATATTCTCTCCATGGAATGTACTAGGGGGCCTAGAAGACCAAGTCTGTCTCACAGCTCCCAATAGCTAACTGCACCGTTTACCACACTGCGAGCCAGTTTAAATTCTCTCCATGGAATGCACTAGGGAGCCCAGAAGACCAAGTCTGTCTCACAGCTCCCAATAGCTAACTGCACTGTTTACCACACTGTGAGGCAGTTTATATTGTCTCCGTGGAATGCACTAGAGAGCCTAGAAGAGCAAGTCGGTCTCACAGCTCCCAATAGCTAACTGCACTGTTTACCACACTGCGAGGCAGCTTATATTCTCTCCATGGAATGCACTAGAGGGCCTAGAAGACCAAGCCTGTCTCCCAGCTCCCAATAACTAACTCTACTGATTACCACACTGCGAGCCAGTTTATATTGTCTCTATGGAATGCCTAGGGTCGAAGAAGACCAAGCCTGTCTCCCAGCTCCCAATAGCTATCTACACTGGTTACCGTACTGCGAGCCAGTTTATATTATCTCCATGGAATGCACTAGGGGGCCTAAAAAATCAAGCCTGTCTCACAGCTCCCAATTGGTAACTGCACTGTTTACCGCACTGCGAGCCAGGTTATATTCTCTCCATGGAATGCACTACCGGGCCTACAAGACCAAGTCTGTCTCCCAGCTCCCAATAGCTAACTGCACTGGTTACTGCACTGCGTGCCAGTTTATATTCTCTCCATGGACGCCCAGAAGACCAACCCTGTCTCCCAGCTCCAAATTGCTAAGTCCACTGATTAGCGCACTGCGAGCTAGATTATATTGTCTCCATGGAATGCACTGGGGGCCTAGAAGACCAAGCCTGTCTCGAACTTCCCAATAGCTAACTACACTGATTACCACACTACGAGGCAGTCTATATTCTCTCCATGGAATGCACTAGGGGGCCTAGAAGACCTAGTCTGTCTCCCAGCTCCCAATAGCTAACAGCACCGATTACCGCATTGGGAGCAAGTTTATATTCTCTCCATGCAATGCACTACGGGGCTAGAAGACCAAACCTGTCTCACAGCTCCCAATAGCTAACTGCACTGATTACCGTATTGGGAGCAAGTTTATATTCTCCCCATGGAATGCACTAGGGGGCCTAGAAGACAAAGTCTGTCTCCAAGCTCCCAATAGCTAACTACACTGATTACCACACTGCAGGCCAGTTTATATTCTCTCCATGGAATGCACTAGGGGGCCTAGAAGACCAAGCCTGTCTCCCAGCTCCCAATAGCTAACTCCAATAGTTACTGACTGCGAGCCAGTTTATATTATCTCCGTGGAATGCACTAGCGGGGCTAGAAGACCAAGCCTGTCTCACAGCTCCCAATAGCTAACTGCACTGATTACCACACTGTGAGGCAGTTTATATTATCTCCTTGGAATGCACTAGGGGGCCTAGAAGACCAAGCCAGTATCTCAGCTCCCAATACCTAACTGCACTGATTACCACAATGCGAGCCAGTTTATATTATCTGCATGGAACGCACTACGAGCCTAGAAGGTCAAGCCTGTCTCCCAGCTCCCAATAGCTAACTGCACTGATTACCACACTGTGAGGCAGTTTATATTATCTCCTTGGAATGCACTAGGGGGCCTAGAAGACCAAGCCAGTATCTCAGCTCCCAATACCTAACTGCACTGTTTACCACACTGCGAGCCAGTTTATATTCTCTCCATGGAATGTACTAGCGGTCCTAGAAGACAAGCCTGTCTCACAGTTCCCAATAGCTAACTGTACTGATTACCGCACTGCGAGCCAGTTTATATTCTCTCCATGGAATGCACTAGGGGGCCTAGAAGACCAAGCCTGTCTCCCAGCTCCCAATAACTAACTCTACTGATTACCACACTGCGAGACAGTTTATATTGTCTCTATGGAATGCCTACGGTCGAAGAAGACCAAGCCTGTCTCCCAGCTCCCAATAGCAAACTACACTGGTCACCGTACTGCGAGCCAGTGTATATTATCTCCATAGAATGCACTAGGGGACCTAGGAAATCAAGCCTGTATCACAGCTCCTAATTGGCAACTCCACTGGTTACTGCACTGCGAACCAGTATATAATCTCCCCATGGAATGCGCTAGGGGGGCGTAGAAGGCCAAGCCTGTCTCCCAACTCCCAAAGTTAACTCCACTGTTTACCGCACTGCGAGCCAGGTTATATTCTCTCCATGGAATGTACTACCGGGCCTACAAGACCAAGTCTGTCTTCCAGCTCCCAATAGCTAACTCCACTGGTTACTGCACTGCGAGCCAGTTTATATTCTCTCTATGGAATGCACTAGGGGTTTAGAAGACCAAGGTTGTCTCCCAGCTCCCAATAACTAAATCCACTGATTAGCGCACTACGAGCTACTTTATACTGTCTCCATGGAATGCACTACCGGGCCTACAAGACCAAGTCTCTCTCCAAGCTCCAAATTGCTAACTCCACTGATTAGCGCACTGCGAGCTAGATTATATTGTCTCCATGGAATGCACTGGGGGCCTAGAAGACCAAGCCTGTCTCGAACTTCCCAATAGCTAACTGCACTGACTACCGTACTGGGAGCCAGTTTATATTGTCTCCGCGGAATGCACTACTGGGCCTAGAAGATCAAGACTGTCGCCCAGCTCCCAATAGCTAACTGCACTAATTACCGTACTGGGAGCCAGTTTATATTGTCTCCATGGATACACTAGTGGGCCTAGAAGACAAAGTCTGTATCCCAGCTCCCAATAGCTAACTCCACTGATGAGCGCAAGGCAAACCAGTTTATATTCTCTTCATGGGATTCACTAGGGGGCCTAGAAGACCAAGTCTGTCTCCCTGCTCCCAATAACCAACTCCACTGATTACTGCACTCCGAGGCAGTTTATATTGTCTCCATGGAATTCACTAGAGGGCCTACAAGACGATGACTGTCTCCAAGCTCCCAATATCTAACTGCAGTGATTACCACACTGCGAGCCAGTTTATATTCTACCCATGGAATACACTAGGGGGCCTAGAAGACCAGGCCTGTGTCCCAACTCCCAATAGCTAGCTCCAATGGTTACTGTACTACGAGCCAGTTTATATTCTCTCCATGGAACGTACTAGGGGTCCTAGAATACCAAGCCTGTCTTCCAGCTCCCAATAGCTAACTCCACTGGTTACCAGACTGTGATCCAGTTTATATTCTCTCCATGGAATGGACTATGGGGCCCAGAAGACCAAGCCTGTCCCCCAGCTCCCAATAGCTAACTGCACTGATTACCACACTGTGAGGTAGTTTATATTGTCTCCTTGGACTGTACTAGGGGGCCTAGAAGACCAAGCCAGTCTCTCAGCTGCCAATAGCTAACTGCACTGATTACCACACTGCGAGCCAGTTTATATTCTCTCCATGGAATGTACAAGGGATCCTAGAAGACCAAGCCTGTCTCACAGTTCACAATAGCTAACTGCATGATTACCTCACTGCGAGCCATTTTGTATTCTCTCCTTGGAATGCACTAGGGGGCCTAGAAGACCAAGTCTGTCTCCAAGCTCACAATAGCTAACTACACTGATTACCACACTGCGAGGCGGTTTATATTCTCTCCATGGAATGCACTAGGGGGCCTAAAAGACCAAGTCTGTCTCCCAGCTCCCAATAGCTAACTGCGCTGATTACAGTATTGGGAGCAAGTTTATATTCTCCCCATGGAATGCACTAGGGGGCCTAGAAGACAAAGTCTGTCTCACAGCTCCCAATAGCTAACTGCACTGATTACCACACTGCAGGCCAGTTTATATTCTCTCCATGGAATGCACTAGAGGGCCTAGAAGACCAAGCCTGTCTCCCAGCTCCCAATAGCTAACTCCAATAGTTACTGTACTGCGAGCCAGTTTATATTATATCCGTGGAATGCACTAGCGGGGCTAGAAGACCAAGCCTGTCTCACAGATTCCAATAGCTAACTGCACTGATTACCACAATGCGAGCCAGTTTATATTATCTGCATAGAACGCACTAGGGGCCTAGAAGGTCAAGTTTTTCTCCCAGCTCCCAATAGCTAACTACACTGCTTACCTCACTGCGAGCCAGTGTATATTGTGTCCATGGAATGCACTAGGGGCGTAGAAGAGCAAGTCTGTCTCACAGCTCCCAATAGCTAACTCTACTGATTACCGTACAGCGAGTCAGTTTATATTCTCCCCATGGAATGCACTAGGCGGCCTAGAAGACCAAGCCTGTCTCGCAGCTCCCAATAGCTAACTGCACTGATTACCCACTGTGAGGCAGTTTATATTGTCTCCATGGAATGCACAAGGGGGCCTGGAAGACCAAGCCGGTCTCTCAGCTTCCAATAGCTAACTGCACTGTTTACCACACTGCGAGCAAGTTTATATTCTCTCCACGGAATGTACTAGAGGTCCTAGAAGACAAGCCTGTCTCACAGTTCCCAATAGCTAACTGTACTGATTACCACACTGTGAGGCAGTTTATATTGTCTCCATGGAATGGACTAGGGGGCCCAGAAGACCAAGCCTGTCCCCAAGCACCAAATAGCTAACTGCACTGATTACCACACTGCGAGGCAGCTTATATTGTCTCCATGGAATGCACTAGGGGGCCTAGAAAACCAAGCCGGTCTCTCAGCATCCAATAGCTAACTGCACTGTTTACCACACTGCGAGCAAGTTTATATTCTCTCCATGGAATGTACTAGGGGGCCTAGAAGACCAAGTCTGTCTCACAGCTCCCAATAGCTAACTGCACCGTTTACCACACTGCGAGCCAGTTTAAATTCTCTCCATGGAATGCACTAGGGAGCCCAGAAGACCAAGTCTGTCTCACAGCTCCCAATAGCTAACTGCACTGTTTACCACACTGTGAGGCAGTTTATATTGTCTCCGTGGAATGCACTAGGGAGCCTAGAAGACCACGTCGGTCTCACAGCTCCCAATAGCTAACTGCACTGTTTACCACACTGCGAGGCAGCTTATATTCTCTCCATGGGATGTACTAGGGAGACTAGAAGACCAAGTCTGTCTCGCAGCTCCCAATAGCTAACTGTACTGATTACCACACTGTGAGGCAGGTTATATTGTCTCCGTGGAATGCACTAGGGGGCCTAGAAGACCAAGCCTGTCTCCCAGCTCCCAATAGCTAACCACACTGATTACCGCACTGCGAGCCAGTTTATATTGTGTCCATGGAATGCACTAGGGGCATAGAAGAGCAAGTCTGTCTCACAGCTCCCAATAGCTAACTGCACTGATTACCACACTGTGAGGCAGTTTATATTGTCTCCATGGAATGCACTAGGGGGCCTAGAAGACCAAGCCGGTCTCTCAGCTTCCAATAGCTAACTGCACTGTTTACCACACTGCGAGCAAGTTTATATTCTCTCCATGGAATGTACTAGGGGGCCTAGAAGACCAAGTCTGTCTCACAGCTCCCAATAGCTAACTGCACTGTTTACCACACTGCGAGCCAGTTTATATTCTCTCCATGGAATGCACTAGGGAGCCTAGAAGACCAAGTCTGTCTCACAGCTCCCAATAGCTAACTGCACTGTTTACCACACTGCGAGCCAGTTTATATTCTCTCCATGGAATGTACTAGGGGGACTAGAAGACCAAGTCTGTCTCGCAGCTCCCAATAGCTAACTGTACTGATTACCACACTGCGAGGCAGTATATATTGTCTCCATGGAATGCACTAGGGGGCCTAGAAGACCAAGCCGGTATCTCAGCTTCCAATAGCTAACTGCACTGTTTACCACACTGCGAGCCAGTTTATATTCTCTCCATGGAATGTACTAGCGGTCCTAGAAGACAAGCCTGTCTCACAGTTCCCAATAGCTAACTGTACTGATTACCACACTGCGAGGCAGTATATATTGTCTCCATGGAATGCACTAGGGGGCCTAGAAGACCAAGCCGGTGTCTCAGATTCCAATAGCTAACTGCACTGTTTACCACACTGCGAGCCAGTTTATATTCTCTCCATGGAATGTACTAGCGGTCCTAGAAGACAAGCCTGTCTCACAGTTCCCAATAGCTAACTGTAGAGATTACCGCACTGCGAGCCAGTTTATATTCTCTCCATGGAATGCACTAGGGGGCCTAGAAGACCAAGCCTGTCTCCCAGCTCCCAATAACTAACTCTACTGATTACCACACTGCGAGACAGTTTATATTGTCTCTATGGAATGCCTACGGTCGAAGAAGACCAAGCCTGTCTCCCAGCTCCCAATAGCAAACTACACTGGTCACCGTACTGCGAGCCAGTGTATATTATCTCCATAGAATGCACTAGGGGACCTAGGAAATCAAGCCTGTATCACAGCTCCCAATTGGTAACTCCACTGGTTACTGCACTGCGAACCAGTATATAATCTCCCCATGGAATGCGCTAGGGGGGCGTAGAAGGCCAAGCCTGTCTCCCAACTCCCAAAGTTAACTCCACTGTTTACCGCACTGCGAGCCAGGTTATATTCTCTCCATGGAATGCACTACCGGGCCTACAAGACCAAGTCTGTCTTCCAGCTCCCAATAGCTAACTCCACTGGTTACTGCACAGCGAGCCAGTTTATATTCTCTCTATGGAATGCACTAGGGGTTTAGAAGACCAAGGTTGTCTCCCAGCTCCCAATAACTAAATCCACTGATTAGCGCACTCCGAGCTACTTTATACTGTCTCCATGGAATGCACTACCGGGCCTACAAGACCAAGTCTGTCTCCAAGCTCCAAATTGCTAACTCCACTGATTAGCGCACTGCGAGCTAGATTATATTGTCTCCATGGAATGCACTGGGGGCCTAGAAGACCAAGCCTGTCTCGAACTTCCCAATAGCTAACTGCACTGACTACCGTACTGGGAGCCAGTTTATATTGTCTCCGCGGAATGCACTACTGGGCCTAGAAGATCAAGACTGTCGCCCAGCTCCCAATAGCTAACTGCACTAATTACCGTACTGGGAGCCAGTTTATATTGTCTCCATGGATACACTAGTGGGCCTAGAAGACAAAGTCTGTATCCCAGCTCCCAATAGCTAACTCCACTGATGAGCGCAAGGCAAACCAGTTTATATTCTCTTCATGGGATTCACTAGGGGGCCTAGAAGACCAAGTCTGTCTCCCTGCTCCCAATAACCAACTCCACTGATTACTGCACTCCGAGGCAGTTTATATTGTCTCCATGGAATTCACTAGAGGGCCTACAAGACGATGACTGTCTCCAAGCTCCCAATATCTAACTGCAGTGATTACCACACAGCGAGCCAGTTTATATTCTACCCATGGAATACACTAGGGGGCCTAGAAGACCAGGCCTGTGTCCCAACTCCCAATAGCTAGCTCCACTGGTTACTGTACTACGAGCCAGTTTATATTCTCTCCATGGAACGTACTAGGGGTCCTAGAATACCAAGCCTGTCTTCCAGCTCCCAATAGCTAACTCCACTGGTTACCAGACTGTGATCCAGTTTATATTCTCTCCATGGAATGGACTATGGGGCCCAGAAGACCAAGCCTGTCCCCCAGCTCCCAATAGCTAACTGCACTGATTACCACACTGTGAGGTAGTTTATATTGTCTCCTTGGACTGTACTAGGGGGCCTAGAAGACCAAGCCAGTCTCTCAGCTGCCAATAGCTAACTGCACTGATTACCACACTGCGAGCCAGTTTATATTCTCTCCATGGAATGTACAAGGGATCCTAGAAGACCAAGCCTGTCTCACAGTTCACAATAGCTAACAGCACTGATTACCTCACTGCGAGCCATTTTGTATTCTCTCCTTGGAATGCACTAGGGGGCCTAGAAGACCAAGTCTGTCTCCAAGCTCACAATAGCTAACTACACTGATTACCACACTGCGAGGCGGTTTATATTCTCTCCATGGAATGCACTAGGGGGCCTAGAAGACCAAGTCTGTCTCCCAGCTCCCAATAGCTAACTGCGCTGATTACAGTATTGGGAGCAAGTTTATATTCTCCCCATGGAATGCACTAGGGGGCCTAGAAGACTAAGCCTGTCTCACAGATTCCAATAGCTAAGTGCACTGATTACCACAATGCGAGCCAGTTTATATTATCTGCATAGAACGCACTAGGGGCCTAGAAGGTCAAGTTTTTCTCCCAGCTCCCAATAGCTAACTACACTGCTTACCTCACTGCGAGCCAGTGTATATTGTGTCCATGGAATGCACTAGGGGCGTAGAAGAGCAAGTCTGTCTCACAGCTCCCAATAGCTAACTCTACTGATTACCGTACAGCGAGCCAGTTTATATTCTCCCCATGGAATGCACTAGGCGGCCTAGAAGACCAAGCCTGTCTCGCAGCTCCCAATAGCTAACTGCACTGATTACCCACTGTGAGGCAGTTTATATTGTCTCCATGGAATGCACTAGGGGGCCTGGAAGACCAAGCCGGTCTCTCAGCTTCCAATAGCTAACTGCACTGTTTACCACACTGCGAGCAAGTTTATATTCTCTCCACGGAATGTACTAGAGGTCCTAGAAGACAAGCCTGTCTCACAGTTCCCAATAGCTAACTGTACTGATTACCACACTGTGAGGCAGTTTATATTGTCTCCATGGAATGGACTAGGGGGCCCAGAAGACCAAGCCTGTCCCCAAGCACCAAATAGCTAACTGCACTGATTACCACACTGCGAGGCAGCTTATATTGTCTCCATGGAATGCACTAGGGGGCCTAGAAGACCAAGCCGGTCTCTCAGCATCCAATAGCTAACTGCACTGTTTACCACACTGCGAGCAAGTTTATATTCTCTCCATGGAATGTACTAGGGGGCCTAGAAGACCAAGTCTGTCTCACAGCTCCCAATAGCTAACTGCACCGTTTACCACACTGCGAGCCAGTTTAAATTCTCTCCATGGAATGCACTAGGGAGCCCAGAAGACCAAGTCTGTCTCACAGCTCCCAATAGCTAACTGCACTGTTTACCACACTGTGAGGCAGTTTATATTGTCTCCGTGGAATGCACTAGAGAGCCTAGAAGAGCAAGTCGGTCTCACAGCTCCCAATAGCTAACTGCACTGTTTACCACACTGCGAGGCAGCTTATATTCTCTCCATGGAATTCACTAGAGGGCCTAGAAGACCAAGCCTGTCTCCCAGCTCCCAATAACTAACTCTACTGATTACCACACTGCGAGCCAGTTTATATTGTCTCTATGGAATGCCTAGGGTCGAAGAAGACCAAGCCTGTCTCCCAGCTCCCAATAGCTATCTACACTGGTTACCGTACTGCGAGCCAGTTTATATTATCTCCATGGAATGCACTAGGGGGCCTAGAAAATCAAGCCTGTCTCACAGCTCCCAATTGGTAACTCCACTGTTTACCGCACTGCGAGCCAGGTTATATTCTCTCCATGGAATGCACTAACGGGCCTACAAGACCAAGTCTGTCTCCCAGCTCCCAATAGCTAACTGCACTGGTTACTGCACTGCGTGCCAGTTTATATTCTCTCCATGGACGCCCAGAAGACCAACCCTGTCTCCCAGCTCCAAATTGCTAAGTCCACTGATTAGCGCACTGCGAGCTAGATTATATTGTCTCCATGGAATGCACTGGGGGCCTAGAAGACCAAGCCTGTCTCGAACTTCCCAATAGCTAACTACACTGATTACCACACTACGAGGCAGTCTATATTCTCTCCATGGAATGCACTAGGGGGCCTAGAAGACCTAGTCTGTCTCCCAGCTCCCAATAGCTAACAGCACCGATTACCGCATTGGGAGCAAGTTTATATTCTCTCCATGCAATGCACTACGGGGCTAGAAGACCAAACCTGTCTCACAGCCCCCAATAGCTAACTGCACTGATTACCGTATTGGGAGCAAGTTTATATTCTCCCCATGGAATGCACTAGGGGGCCTAGAAGACAAAGTCTGTCTCCAAGCTCCCAATAGCTAACTACACTGATTACCACACTGCAGGCCAGTTTATATTCTCTCCATGGAATGCACTAGGGGGCCTAGAAGACCAAGCCTGTCTCCCAGCTCCCAATAGCTAACTCCAATAGTTACTGACTGCGAGCCAGTTTATATTATCTCCGTGGAATGCACTAGCGGGGCTAGAAGACCAAGCCTGTCTCACAGCTCCCAATAGCTAACCGCACTGATTATCACAATGCGAGCCAGTTTATATTATCTGCATGGAACGCACTACGAGCCTAGAAGGTCAAGCCTGTCTCCCAGTTCCCAATAGCTAACTGCACTGATTACCACACTGTGAGGCAGTTTATATTGTCTCCTTGGAATGCACTAGGGGGCCTAGAAGACCAAGCCAGTATCTCAGCTCCCAATAGCTAACTGCACTGTTTACCACACTGCGAGCCAGTTTATATTCTCTCCATGGAATGTACTAGCGGTCCTAGAAGACAAGCCTGTCTCACAGTTCCCAATAGCTAACTGTACTGATTACCGCACTGCGAGCCAGTTTATATTCTCTCCATGGAATGCACTAGGGGGCCTAGAAGACCAAGCCTGTCTCCCAGCTCCCAATAACTAACTCTACTGATTACCACACTGCGAGACAGTTTATATTGTCTCTATGGAATGCCTACGGTCGAAGAAGACCAAGCCTGTCTCCCAGCTCCCAATAGCAAACTACACTGGTCACCGTACTGCGAGCCAGTGTACATTATCTCCATAGAATGCACTAGGGGACCTAGGAAATCAAGCCTGTATCACAGCTCCCAATTGGTAACTCCACTGGTTACTGCACTGCGAACCAGTATATAATCTCCCCATGGAATGCGCTAGGGGGGCGTAGAAGGCCAAGCCTGTCTCCCAACTCCCAAAGTTAACTCCACTGTTTACCGCACTGCGAGCCAGGTTATATTCTCTCCATGGAATGCACTACCGGGCCTACAAGACCAAGTCTGTCTTCCAGCTCCCAATAGCTAACTCCACTGGTTACTGCACTGCGAGCCAGTTTATATTCTCTCTATGGAATGCACTAGGGGTTTAGAAGACCAAGGTTGTCTCCCAGCTCCCAATAACTAAATCCACTGATTAGCGCACTCCGAGCTACTTTATACTGTCTCCATGGAATGCACTACCGGGCCTACAAGACCAAGTCTGTCTCCTAGCTCCAAATTGCTAACTCCACTGATTAGCGCACTGCGAGCTAGATTATATTGTCTCCATGGAATGCACTGGGGGCCTAGAAGACCAAGCCTGTCTCGAACTTCCCAATAGCTAACTGCACTGACTACCGTACTGGGAGCCAGTTTATATTGTCTCCGCGGAATGCACTACTGGGCCTAGAAGATCAAGACTGTCGACCAGCTCCCAATAGCTAACTGCACTAATTACCGTACTGGGAGCCAGTTTATATTGTCTCCATGGATACACTAGTGGGCCTAGAAGACAAAGTCTGTATCCCAGCTCCCAATAGCTAACTCCACTGATGAGCGCAAGGCAAACCAGTTTATATTCTCTTCATGGGATTCACTAGGGGGCCTAGAAGACCAAGTCTGTGTCCCAACTCCCAATAGCTAACTGCACTGATTACCGCACTGCGAGCCATTTTGTATTCTCTCCATGGAATGCACTAGGGGGCCTAGAAGACCAAGTCTGTCTCCCAGCTCCCAATAGCTAACTGCAGTGATTACCGTATTGGGAGCAAGTTCATATTCTCTCCATGGAATGCACTAGGGGGCCTAGAAGACAAAGTCTGTCTCACAGCTCCCAATAGCTAACTGCACTGATTACCACACTGCGAGCCAGTTTATATTCTCCCCATGGAATGCACTAGGCGGCCTAGAAGACCAAGTCTGTCTCCCAGCTCCCAATAGCTAACTGCACTGATTACCGTATTGGGAGCATGTTTATATTCTCTCCATGGAATGCACTACGGGGCTAGAAGACCAAGCCTGTCTCACAGCTCCCAATAGCTAACGGCACTGATTACCACACTGTGAGCCAGTTTATATTGTCTTCGTGGAATGCACTAGGGGGCCTAGAAGACAAAGTCTGTCTCCAAGCTCCCAATAGCTAACTACACTGATTACCACACTGCAGGCCAGTTTATATTCTCCCCATGGAATGCACTAGGGGGCCTAGAAGACCAAGCCTGTCTCTCAGCTCCCAATAGCTAACTCCAATAGTTACTGTACTGCGAGCCAGTTTATATTATCTCCGTGGAATGCACTAGCGGGGCTAGAAGACCAAGCCTGTCTCACAGCTCCCAATAGCTAACTGCACTGATCACCACAGTGCGAGCCAGTTTATATTATCTGCATGGAACGCACTAGGGGCCTAGAA
Organism: Deroplatys truncata; assembly: GCA_030765065.1. Taxonomy (NCBI): domain Eukaryota; kingdom Metazoa; phylum Arthropoda; class Insecta; order Mantodea; family Mantidae; genus Deroplatys; species Deroplatys truncata. Next base: position 3,893,520 of record CM060981.1, on the reverse strand, counting down.
GGTCAAGCCTGTCTCCCAGCTCCCAATAGTAAACTGCACTGATTACCACACTGTGAGGCAGTTTATATTGTCTCCTTCGAATGCACTAGGGGGCCTAGAAGACCAAGCCAGTGTCTCAGCTCCCAATAGCTAACTGCACTGATTACCACACTGCGAGCCAGTTTATATTCTCTCCATGGAATGTACAAGGGATCCTAGAAGTCCAAGCCTGTCTCACAGTTCCCAATAGCTAACTGTACTGATTACCACACTGTGAGGCAGTTTATATTGTCTCCATGGAATGGACTAGGGGGCCCAGAAGACCAAGCCTGTCCCCCAGCTCCAAATAGCTAACTGCACTGAGTACCACAGTGTGAGGCAGTTTATATTGTCTCCATGGAATGCACTAGGGGGCCTAGAAGACCAAGCCGGTCTCTCAGCATCCAATAGCTAACTGCACTGTTTACCACACTGCGAGCAAGTTTATATTCTCTCCATGGAATGTACTAGAGGGCCTAGAAGACCAAGTCTGTCTCACAGCTCCCAATAGCTAACTGCACCGTTTACCACACTGCGAGCCAGTTTAAATTCTCTCCATGAAATGCACTAGGGAGCCCAGAAGACCAAGTCTGTCTCACAGTTCCCAATAGCTAACTGCACTGATTACCACAATGCGAGCCAGTTTATATTATCTGCATGGAACGCACTAGGGGCCTAGAAGGTCAAGCCTGTCTCCCAGCTCCCAATAGCTAACCACACTGATTACCGCACTGCGAGCCAGTTTATATTGTGTCCATGGGATGCACTAGGGGCATAGAAGAGCAAGTCTGTCTCACAGCTCCCAATAGCTAACTGCACTGATTACCACACTGTGAGGCAGTTTATATTGTCTCCATGGAATGCACTAGGGGGCCTAGAAGACCAAGCCGGTCTCTCAGCTTCCAATAGCTAACTGCACTGTTTACCACACTGCGAGCAAGTTTATATTCTCTCCATGGAATGTACTAGGGGGCCTAGAAGACCAAGCCTGTCTCACAGCTCCCAATAGCTAACTGCACTGTTTACCACACTGCGAGCCAGTTTATATTCTCTCCATGGAATGCACTAGGGAGCCTAGAAGACCAAGTCTGTCTCACAGCTCCCAATAGCTAACTGCACTGTTTACCACACTGCGAGCCAGTTTATATTCTCTCCATGGAATATACTAGGGGGACTAGAAGACCAAGTCTGTCTCGCAGCACCCAATAGCTAACTGTACTGATTACCACACTGCGAGGCAGTATATATTGTCTCCATGGAATGCACTAGGGGGCCTAAAAGACCAAGCCGGTATCTCAGCTTCCAATAGCTAACTGCACTGTTTACCACACTGCGAGCCATTTTATATTCTCTCCATGGAATGTACTAGCGGTCCTAGAAGACAAGCCTGTCTCACAGTTCCCAATAGCTAACTGTACTGATTACCGCACTGCGAGCCAGTTTATATTCTCTCCATGGAATGCACTAGGGGGCCTAGAAGACCAAGCCTGTCTCCCAGCTCCCAATAACTAACTCTACTGATTATCACACTGCGAGACAGTTTATATTGAATCTATGGAATGCCTAGGGTCGAAGAAGACCAAGCCTGTCTCCCAGCTCCCAATAGCAAACTACACTGGTTACCGTACTGCGAGCCAGTATATATTATCTCCATAGAATGCACTAGGGGACCTAGGAAATCAAGCCTGTATCACAGCTCCCAATTGGTAACTCCACTGGTTACTGCACTGCGAACCAGTATATAATCTCCCCATGGAATGCGATAGGGGGGCGTAGAAGGCCAAGCCTGTCTCCCAACTCCCAAAGCTAACTCCACTGTTTACCGCACTGCGAGCCAGGTTATATTCTCTCCATGGAATGCACTACCGGGCCTACAAGACCAAGTCTGTCTTCCAGCTCCCAATAGCTAACTCCACTGGTTACTGCACTGCGAGCCAGTTTATATTCTCTCTATGGAATGCACTAGGGGTTTAGAAGACCAAGGTTGTCTCCCAGCTCCCAATAACTAAATCCACTGATTAGCGCACTGCGAGCTAGATTATATTGTCTCCATGGAATGCACTGGGGGCCTAGAAGACCAAGCCTGTCTCGAACTTCCCAATAGCTAACTGCACTGACTACCGTACTGGGAGCCAGTTTATATTGTCTCCGCGGAATGCACTACTGGGCCTAGAAGATCAAGACTGTCGCCCAGCTCCCAATAGCTAACTGCACTAATTACCGTACTGGGAGCCAGTTTATATTGTCTCCATGGATACACTAGTGGGCCTAGAAGACAAAGTCTGTATCCCAGCTCCCAATAGCTAACTCCACTGATGAGCGCAAGGCAAACCAGTTTATATTCTTTTCATGGGATTCACTAGGGGGCCTAGAAGACCAAGTCTGTCTCCCTGCTCCCAATAACCAACTCCACTGATTACTGCACTCCGAGGCAGTTTATATTGTCTCCATGGAATTCACTAGAGGGCCTACAAGACGATGACTGTCTCCAAGCTCCCAATAGCTAACTGCAGTGATTACCACACTGCGAGCCAGTTTATATTCTACCCATGGAATACACTAGGGGGCCTAGAAGACCAAGCCTGTCTCACAGTTCTCAATAGCTAACTGTACTGATTACCACACTGTGAGGCAGTTTATATTGTCTCCATGGAATGGACTAGGGGGCCCAGAAGACCAAGCCTGTCCCCCAGCTCCAAATAGCTAACTGCACTGATTACCAGACTGTGAGGCAGTTTTTATTGTCTCCAGGGAATGCACTAGGGGGCCTAGAAGACCACGTCTGTCTCACAGCTCCCAATAGCTAACTGCACCGTTTACCACACTGCGAGCCAGTTTAAATTCTCTCCATGAAATGCACTAGGGAGCCCAGAAGACCAAGTCTGTCTCACAGTTCCCAATAGCTAACTGCACTGATTACCACACTGTGAGGCAGTTTATATTGTCTCCATGGAATGCACTAGGGGGCCTAGAGGACCAAGCCGGTGTCTCAGATTCCAATAGCTAACTGCACTGTTTACCACACTGCGAGCCAGTTTATGTTCTCTCCATGGAATGTACTAGCGGTCCTAGAAGACAAGCCTGTCTCACAGTTCCCAATAGCTAACTGTACTGATTACCGCAATGCGAGCCAGTTTATATTCTCTCCATGGAATGCACTAGCGGGCCTAGAAGACCAAGCCTGTCTCCCAGCTCCCAATAACTAACTCTACTGATTACCACACTGCGAGCCAGTTTATATTGTCTCTATGGAATGCCTAGGGTCGAAGAAGACCAAGCCTGTCTCCCAGCTCCCAATAGCTAACTACACTGGTTACCGTACTGCGAGCCAGTTTATATTATCTCCATGGAATGCACTAGGGGGCCTAGACAATCAAGCCTGTCTCCCAGTCCAAATTGGTAACTCCAATGGTTACTGCACTGCGAGCCAGTTTATATTCTCTCCATGGAATGCACTAGGGGTCTAGAAGACCAAGGTTGTCTCCCAGCTCCCAATAACTAAATCCACTGATTAGCGCACTCCGAGCTACTTTATACTGTCTCCATGGAATGCACTAACGGGCCTACAAGACCAAGTCTGTCTCTCAGCTCCCAATAGCTAACTGCACTGGTTACTGCACTGCGTGCCAGTTTATATTCTTTCCATGGACGCCTAGAAGACCAAGCCTGTCTCCCAGCTCCAAATTGCTAACTCCACTGATTAGCGCACTGCGAGCTAGATTTATTGTCTCCATGGAATGCACTGGGGGCCTAGAAGACCAAGCCTGTCTCGAACTTCCCAATAGCTAACTGCACTAATTACCGTACTGGGAGCCAGTTTATATTGTCTCCATGGATACACTAGTGGGCCTAGAAGACAAAGTCTGTATCCAGGCTCCCATTAGCTAACTCCACTGATTAGCGCAAGGCAAACCAGTTTATATTCTCTTCATGGGATTCACTACGGGGCCTAGAAGACCAAGTCTGTCTCCCTGCTCCCAATAACCAACTCCACTGATTACTACACTACGAGGCAGTTTATATTGTCTCCATGGAATTCACTAGGCGGCCTACAAGACTATGACTGTCTCACAGCTCCCAACAGCTAACTCCACCGGTTACCGCACTGCGAGCCAGGTTATATTCTACCCATGGAATGCACTAGGGGGCCTAGAAGCCCCGGCCTGTGTCCCAACTCCCAATAGCTAACTCCACTGGTTACTGTACTACGAGCCAGTTTATATTCTCTCCATGGAACGCACTAGGGGACCTAGAATACCAAGCCTGTCTTCCAGCTCCCAATAGCTTACTCCACTGGTTACCACACTGTGATCCAGTTTGTATTCTCTCCATGGAATGGACTAGGGGGCCCAGAAGACCAAGCCTGTCCCCCAGCTCCCAATAGCTAACCGCACTGATTACCACACTGTGAGGCAGATTATATTGTCTCCTTGGAATGCACTAGGGGGCCTAGAAGACCAAGCCAGTCTCTCAGCTCCCAATAGCTAACTGCACTGATTACCACACTGCGAGCCAGTTTATATTCCTTCCATGGAATGTACAAGGGATCCTAGAAGACCAAGCCTGTCTCACAGTTCCCAATAGCTAACTGCACTGATTACCTCACTGCGCGCCATTTTGTATTCTCTCCTTGGAATGCACTAGGGGGCCTAGAAGACCAAGTCTGTTTCCAAGCTCCCAATAGCTAACTACACTGATTACCACACTGCGAGGCAGTTTATATTGTCTCCATGGAATGCACTAGGGGGCCTAGAAGACCAAGTCTGTCTCCCAGCTCCCAATAGCTAACTGCACTGATTATCGTATTGGGAGCAAGTTTATATTCTCCCCATGGAATGCACTAGGGGGCCTAGAAGACAAAGTCTGTCTCACAGCTCCCAATAGCTACCTGCACTGATTACCACACTGCGAGCCAGTTTATATTCTCCCCATGGAATGCACTAGGCGGCCTAGAAGACCAAGTCTGTCTCCCAGCTCCCAATAGCTAACTGCACTGATTACCGTATTGGGAGCAAGTTTATATTCTCTCCATGGAATGCACTACGGGGCTAGAAGCCCAAGCCTGTCTCACAGCTCCCAATAGCTAACTGCACTGATCACCATAGTGCGAGCCAGTTTATATTATCTGCATGGAACGCACTAGGGGCCTAGAAGGTCAAGCCTGTCTCCCAGCTCCCAATAGCCAACTGCACTGATTACCACACTGTGAGGCAGTTTATATTGTCTCCTTCGAAAGCACTAGGGGGCCTAGAAGACCAAGCCAGTGTCTCAGCTCCCAATAGCTAACTGCACTGATTACCACACTGCGAGCCAGTTTATATTCTCTCCATGGAATGTACAAGGGATCCTAGAAGTCCAAGCCTGTTTCACAGTTCCCAATAGCTAACTGCACTGATTACCGCACTGCGAGCCATTTTGTATTCTCTCCATGGAATTCACTAGGGGGTCTAGAAGACCAAGTCTGTCTCCAAGCTCCCAATAGCTAACTACACTGATTACCACACTGCGAGGTAGTTTATATTGTCTCCATGGAATGCACTAGGGGGCCTAGAAGACCAAGTCTGTCTCCCAGCTCCCAATAGCTAACTGCACTGATTACCGTATTGGGAGCAAGCTTATATTCTCCCCATGGAATGCACTAGGGGGCCTAGAAGACAAAGTCTGTCTCACAGCTCCCAATAGCTAACTGCACTGATTACCACACTGCGAGCCAGTTTATATTCTCCCCATGGAACGCACTAGGCGGCCTAGAAGACCAAGTCTGTCTCCCAGCTCCCAATAGCTAACTGCACTGATTACCGTATTGGGAGCATGTTTATATTCTCTCCATGGAATTCACTACGGGGCTAGAAGACCAAGCCTGTCTCACAGCTCCCAATAGCTAACGGCACTGATTACCACTCTGTGAGCCAGTTTATTTTGTCTTCATGGAATGCACTAGGGGGCCTAGAAGACAAAGTCTGTCTCCAAGCTCCCAATAGCTAACTACACTGATTACCACACTGCAGGCCAGTTTATATTCTCCCCATGGAATGCACTAGGGGGCCTAGAAGACCAAGCCTGTCTCTCAGCTCCCAATAGCTAACTCCAATAGTTACTGTACTGCGAGCCAGTTTATATTATCTCCGTGGAATGCACTAGCGGGGCTAGAAGACCAAGCCTGTCTCACAGCTCCCAATAGCTAACTGCACTGATCACCACAGTGCGAGCCAGTTTATATTATCTGCATGGAACGCACTAGGGGCCTAGAAGGTCAAGCCTGTCTCCCAGCTCCCAATAGCCAACTGCACTGATTACCACACTGTGAGGCAGTTTATATTGTCTCTTTCGAATGCACTAGGGGGCCTAGAAGACCAAGCCAGTGTCTCAGCTCCCAATAGCTAACTGTACTGATTACCACACTGTGAGGCAGTTTATATTGTCTCCATGGAATGGACTAGGGGGCCCAGAAGACCAAGCCTGTCCCCCAGCTCCAAATAGCTAACTGCACTGATTACCACAGTGTGAGGCAGTTTATATTGTCTCCATGGAATGCACTAGGGGGCCTAGAAGACCAAGCCGGTCTCTCAGCATCCAATAGCTAACTGCACTGTTTACCACACTGCGAGCAAGTTTATATTCTCTCCATGGAATGTACTAGAGGGCCTAGAAGACCAAGTCTGTCTCACAGCTCCCAATAGCTAACTGCACCGTTTACCACACTGCGAGCCAGTTTAAATTCTCTCCATGAAATGCACTAGGGAGCCCAGAAGACCAAGTCTGTCTCACAGTTCCCAATAGCTAACTGCACTGATTACCACAATGCGAGCCAGTTTATATTATCTGCATGGAACGCACTAGGGGCCTAGAAGGTCAAGCCTGTCTCCCAGCTCCCAATAGCTAACCACACTGATTACCGCACTGCGAGCCAGTTTATATTGTGTCCATGGGATGCACTAGGGGCATAGAAGAGCAAGTCTGTCTCACAGCTCCCAATAGCTAACTGCACTGATTACCACACTGTGAGGCAGTTTATATTGTCTCCATGGAATGCACTAGGGGGCCTAGAAGACCAAGCCGGTCTCTCAGCTTCCAATAGCTAACTGCACTGTTTACCACACTGCGAGCAAGTTTATATTCTCTCCATGGAATGTACTAGGGGGCCTAGAAGACCAAGCCTGTCTCACAGCTCCCAATAGCTAACTGCACTGTTTACCACACTGCGAGCCAGTTTATATTCTCTCCATGGAATGCACTAGGGAGCCTAGAAGACCAAGTCTGTCTCACAGCTCCCAATAGCTAACTGCACTGTTTACCACACTGCGAGCCAGTTTATATTCTCTCCATGGAATATACTAGGGGGACTAGAAGACCAAGTCTGTCTCGCAGCACCCAATAGCTAACTGTACTGATTACCACACTGCGAGGCAGTATATATTGTCTCCAAGGAATGCACTAGGGGGCCTAGAAGACCAAGCCGGTATCTCAGCTTCCAATAGCTAACTGCACTGTTTACCACACTGCGAGCCATTTTATATTCTCTCCATGGAGTGTACTAGCGGTCCTAGAAGACAAGCCTGTCTCACAGTTCCCAATAGCTAACTGTACTGATTACCGCACTGCGAGCCAGTTTATATTCTCTCCATGGAATGCACTAGGGGGCCTAGAAGACCAAGCCTGTCTCCCAGCTCCCAATAACTAACTCTACTGATTATCACACTGCGAGACAGTTTATATTGACTCTATGGAATGCCTAGGGTCGAAGAAGACCAAGCCTGTCTCCCAGCTCCCAATAGCAAACTACACTGGTTACCGTACTGCGAGCCAGTATATATTATCTCCATAGAATGCACTAGGGGACCTAGGAAATCAAGCCTGTATCACAGCTCCCAATTGGTAACTCCACTGGTTACTGCACTGCGAACCAGTATATAATCTCCCCATGGAATGCGATAGGGGGGCGTAGAAGGCCAAGCCTGTCTCCCAACTCCCAAAGCTAACTCCACTGTTTACCGCACTGCGAGCCAGGTTATATTCTCTCCATGGAATGCACTACCGGGCCTACAAGACCAAGTCTGTCTTCCAGCTCCCAATAGCTAACTCCACTGGTTACTGCACTGCGAGCCAGTTTATATTCTCTCTATGGAATGCACTAGGGGTTTAGAAGACCAAGGTTGTCTCCCAGCTCCCAATAACTAAATCCACTGATTAGCGCACTCCGAGCTACTTTATACTGCCTCCATGGAATGCACTACCGGGCCTACAAGACCAAGTCTGTCTCCCAGCTCCAAATTGCTAACTCCACTGATTAGCGCACTGCGAGCTAGATTATATTGTCTCCATGGAATGCACTGGGGGCCTAGAAGACCAAGCCTGTCTCGTACTTCCCAATAGCTAACTGCACTGACTACCGTACTGGGAGCCAGTTTATATTGTCTCCGCGGAATGCACTACTGGGCCTAGAAGATCAAGACTGTCGCCCAGCTCCCAATAGCTAACTGCACTAATTACCGTACTGGGAGCCAGTTTATATTGTCTCCATGGATACACTAGTGGGCCTAGAAGACAAAGTCTGTATCCCAGCTCCCAATAGCTAACTCCACTGATGAGCGCAAGGCAAACCAGTTTATATTCTTTTCATGGGATTCACTAGGGGGCCTAGAAGACCAAGTCTGTCTCCCTGCTCCCAATAACCAACTCCACTGATTACTGCACTCCGAGGCAGTTTATATTGTCTCCATGGAATTCACTAGAGGGCCTACAAGACGATGACTGTCTCCAAGCTCCCAATAGCTAACTGCAGTGATTACCACACTGCGAGCCAGTTTATATTCTACCCATGGAATACACTAGGGGGCCTAGAAGACCAAGCCTGTCTCACAGTTCTCAATAGCTAACTGTACTGATTACCACACTGTGAGGCAGTTTATATTGTCTCCATGGAATGGACTAGGGGGCCCAGAAGACCAAGCCTGTCCCCCAGCTCCAAATAGCTAACTGCACTGATTACCAGACTGTGAGGCAGTTTTTATTGTCTCCAGGGAATGCTACTAGGGGGCCTAGAAGACCACGTCTGTCTCACAGCTCCCAATAGCTAACTGCACCGTTTACCACACTGCGAGCCAGTTTAAATTCTCTCCATGAAATGCACTAGGGAGCCCAGAAGACCAAGTCTGTCTCACAGTTCCCAATAGCTAACTGCACTGACACTGTGAGGCAGTTTATATTGTCTCCATGGAATTGCACTAGGGGGCCTAGAGGACCAAGCCGGTGTCCTCAGATTCCAATAGCTAACTGCACTGTTTACCACACTGCGAGCCAGTTATGTTCTCTCCATGGAATGTACTAGCGGTCCTAGAAGACAAGCCTGTCTCACAGTTCCCAATAGCTAACTGTACTGATTACCGCAATGCGAGCAGTTTATATTCTCTCCATGGAATGCACTAGCGGGCCTAGAAGACCAAGCCTGTCTCCCAGCTCCCAATAACTAACTCTACTGATTACCACACTGCGAGCCAGTTTATATTGTCTCTATGGAATGCCTAGGGTCGAAGAAGACCAAGCCTGTCTCCAGCTCCAATAGCTAACTACACTGGTTACCGTACTGCGAGCCAGTTTATATTATCTCCATGGAATGCACTAGGGGGCCCTAGACAATCAAGCCGGTCTCCCCAGTCCAAAATGGTAACCTCCAATGGTTACTGCACTGCGGAGCCAGTTTATATTCTCTCCATGGAATGCACTAGGGGGTCTAGAAGACCAAGGTTGTCTCCCAGCTCCCAATAACTAAATCCACTGATTAGCGCACTCCGAGCTACTTTATACTGTCTCCATGGAATGCACTAACGGGCCTACAAGACCAAGTCTGTCTCTCAGCTCCCAATTAGCTAACTGCACTGGTTACTGCACTGCGTGCCAGTTTATATTCTTTCCATGGACGCCTAGAAGACCAAGCCTGTCCTCCAGCTCCAAATTGCTAACTCCACTGATTAGCGCACTGCGAGCTAGATTTATTGTCTCCATGGAATGCACTGGGGGCCTAGAAGACCAAGCCTGTCTCGAACTTCCCAATAGCTAACTGCACTAATTACCGTACTGGGAGCCAGTTTATATTGTCTCCATGGATACACTAGTGGGCCTAGAAGACAAAGTCTGTATCCAGGCTCCCAATAGCTAACTCCACTGATTAGCGCAAGGCAACCAGTTTATATTCTCCTTCATGGGATTCCACTACGGGGCCTAGAAGACCAAGTCTGTCTCCCTGCTCCCAATAACCAACTCCACTGATTACTACACTACGAGGCAGTTTATATTGTCTCCATGGAATTCACTAGGCGGCCTACAAGACCATGACTGTCTCACAGCTCCCAACAGCTAACTCCACCGGTTACCGCACTGCGAGCCAGGTTATATTCTACCATGAATGCACTAGGGGGCCTAGAAGCCCCGGCCTGTGTCCCAACTCCCAATAGCTAACTCCACTGGTTACTGTACTACGAGCCAGTTTATATTCTCTCCATGGAACGCACTAGGGGACCTAGAATACCAAGCCTGTCTTCCAGCTCCCAATAGCTTTACTCCACTGGTTACCACACTGTGATCCAGTTTGTATTCTCTCCATGGAATGGACTAGGGGGCCCAGAAGACCAAGCCTGTCCCCCCAGCTCCCAATAGCTAACCGCACTGGATTACCACACTGTGAGGCAGATTATATTGTCTCCTTGGAATGCACTAGGGGGCCTAGAAGACCAAGCCAGTCTCTCAGCTCCCAATAGCTAACTGCACTGATTACCACACTGCGAGCCAGTTTATATTCCTTCCATGGAATGTACAAGGGATCCTAGAAGACCAAGCCTGTCTCACAGTTCCCAATAGCTAACTGCACTGATTACCTCACTGCGCGCCATTTTGTATTCTATGCACTAGGGGGCCTAGAAGACCAAGTCTGATTCCAAGCTCCCAATAGCTAACTACACTGATTACCACACTGCGAGGCAGTTTATATTGTCTCCATGGAATGCACTAGGGGGCCTAGAAGACCAAGTCTGTCTCCCAGCTCCCAATAGCTAACTGCACTGATTATCGTATTGGGAGCAAGTTTATATTCTCCCCATGGAATGCACTAGGGGGCCTAGAAGACAAAGTATGTCTCACAGCTCCCAATAGCTACCTGCACTGATTACCACACTGCGAGCCAGTTTATATTCTCCCCATGGAATGCACTAGGCGGCCTAGAAGACCAAGTCTGTCTCCCAGCTCCCAATAGCTAACTGCACTGATTACCGTATTGGGAGCAAGTTTATATTCTCTCCATGGAATGCACTACGGGGCTAGAAGCCCAAGCCTGTCTCACAGCTCCCAATAGCTAACTGCACTGATCACCATAGTGCGAGCCAGTTTATATTATCTGCATGGAACGCACTAGGGGCCTAGAAGGTCAAGCCTGTCTCCCAGCTCCCAATAGCCAACTGCACTGATTACCACACTGTGAGGCAGTTTATATTGTCTCCTTCGAAAGCACTAGGGGGCCTAGAAGACCAAGCCAGTGTCTCAGCTCCCAATAGCTAACTGCACTGATTACCACACTGCGAGCCAGTTTATATTCTCTCCATGGAATGTACAAGGGATCCTAGAAGTCCAAGCCTGTTTCACAGTTCCCAATAGCTAACTGCACTGATTACCGCACTGCGAGCCATTTTGTATTCTCTCCATGGAATTCACTAGGGGGTCTAGAAGACCAAGTCTGTCTCCAAGCTCCCAATAGCTAACTACACTGATTACCACACTGCGAGGTAGTTTATATTGTCTCCATGGAATGCACTAGGGGGCCTAGAAGACCAAGTCTGTCTCCCAGCTCCCAATAGCTAACTGCACTGATTACCGTATTGGGAGCAAGCTTATATTCTCCCCATGGAATGCACTAGGGGGCCTAGAAGACAAAGTCTGTCTCACAGCTCCCAATAGCTAACTGCACTGATTACCACACTGCGAGCCAGTTTATATTCTCCCCATGGAACGCACTAGGCGGCCTAGAAGACCAAGTCTGTCTCCCAGCTCCCAATAGCTAACTGCACTGATTACCGTATTGGGAGCATGTTTATATTCTCTCCATGGAATTCACTACGGGGCTAGAAGACCAAGCCTGTCTCACAGCTCCCAATAGCTAACGGCACTGATTACCACTCTGTGAGCCAGTTTATTTTGTCTTCATGGAATGCACTAGGGGGCCTAGAAGACAAAGTCTGTCTCCAAGCTCCCAATAGCTAACTACACTGATTACCACACTGCAGGCCAGTTTATATTCTCCCCATGGAATGCACTAGGGGGCCTAGAAGACCAAGCCTGTCTCTCAGCTCCCAATAGCTAACTCCAATAGTTACTCTACTGCGAGCCAGTTTATATTATCTCCGTGGAATGCACTAGCGGGGCTAGAAGACCAAGCCTGTCTCACAGCTCCCAATAGCTAACTGCACTGATCACCACAGTGCGAGCCAGTTTATATTATCTGCATGGAACGCACTAGGGGCCTAGAAGGTCAAGCCTGTCTCCCAGCTCCCAATAGCCAACTGCACTGATTACCACACTGTGAGGCAGTTTATATTGTCTCTTTCGAATGCACTAGGGGGCCTAGAAGACCAAGCCAGTGTCTCAGCTCCCAATAGCTAACTGCACTGATTACCACACTGCGAGCCAGTTTATATTCTCTCCATGGAATGTACAAGGGATCCTAGAAGTCCAAGCCTGTCTCACAGTTCCCAATAGCTAACTGTACTGATTACCACACTGTGAGGCAGTTTATATTGTCTCCATGGAATGGACTAGGGGGCCCAGAAGACCAAGCCTGTCCCCCAGCTCCAAATAGCTAACTGCACTGATTACCACACTGTGAGGCAGTTTATATTGTCTCCATGGAATGCACTAGGGGGCCTAGAAGGCCAAGCCGGTCTCTCAGCATCCAATAGCTAACTGCACTGTTTACCACACTGCGAGCAAGTTTATATTCTCTCCATGGAATGTACTAGGGGGCCTAGAAGACCAAGTCTGTCTCACAGCTCCCAATAGCTAACTGCACCGTTTACCACACTGCGAGCCAGTTTAAATTCTCTCCATGAAATGCACTAGGGAGCCCAGAAGACCAAGTCTGTCTCACAGTTCCCAATAGCTAACTGCACTGATTACCACAATGCGAGCCAGTTTATATTATCTGCATGGAACGCACTAGGGGCCTAGAAGGTCAAGCCTGTCTCCCAGCTCCCAATAGCTAACCACACTGATTACCGCACTGCGAGCCAGTTTATATTGTGTCCATGGAATGCACTAGGGGCATAGAAGAGCAAGTCTGTCTCACAGCTCCCAATAGCTAACTGCACTGATTACCACACTGTGAGGCAGTTTATATTGTCTCCATGAAATGCACTAGGGGGCCTAGAAGACCAAGCCGGTCTCTCAGCTTCCAATAGCTAACTGCACTGTTTACCACACTGCGAGCAAGTTTATATTCTCTCCATGGAATGTACTAGGGGGCCTAGAAGACCAAGTCTGTCTCACAGCTCCCAATAGCTAACTGCACTGTTTACCACACTGCGAGCCAGTTTATATTCTCTCCATGGAATGCACTAGGGAGCCTAGAAGACCAAGTCTGTCTCACAGCTCCCAATAGCTAACTGCACTGTTTACCACACTGCGAGCCAGTTTATATTCTCTCCATGGAATGTACTAGGGGGACTAGAAGACCAAGTCTGTCTCGCAGCTCCCAATAGCTAACTGTACTGATTACCACACTGCGAGGCAGTATATATTGTCTCCATGGAATGCACTAGGGGGCCTAGAAGACCAAGCCGGTGTCTCAGCTTCCAATAGCTAACTGCACTGTTTACCACACTTCGAGCCAGTTTATATTCTCTCCATGGAATGTACTAGCGGTCCTAGAAGACAAGCCTGTCTCACAGTTCCCAATAGCTAACTGTACTGATTACCGCACTGCGAGCCAGTTTATATTCTCTCCATGGAATGCACTAGGAGGCCTAGAAGACCAAGCCTGTCTCCCAGCTCCCAATAACTAACTCTACTGATTACCACACTGCGAGACAGTTTATATTGTCTCTATGGAATGCCTAGGGTCGAAGAAGACCAAGCCTGTCTCCCAGCTCCCAATAGCAAACTACACTGGTTACCGTACTGCGAGCCAGTATATATTATCTCCATAGAATGCACTAGGGGACCTAGGAAATCAAGCCTGTATCACAGCTCCCAATTGGTAACTCCACTGGTTACTGCACTGCGAACCAGTATATAATCTCCCCATGGAATGCGCTAGGGGGACGTAGAAGGCCAAGCCTGTCTCCCAACTCCCAAAGCTAACTCCACTGTTTACCGCACTGCGAGCCAGGTTATATTCTCTCCATGGAATGCACTACCGGGCCTACAAGACCAAGTCTGTCTTCCAGCTCCCAATAGCTAACTCCACTGGTTACTGCACTGCGAGCCAGTTTATATTCTCTCTATGGAATGCACTAGGGGTTTAGAAGACCAAGGTTGTCTCCCAGCTCCCAATAACTAAATCCACTGATTAGCGCACTCCGAGCTACTTTATACTGTCTCCATGGAATGCACTACCGGGCCTACAAGACCAAGTCTGTCTCCCAGCTCCAAATTGCTAATTCCACTGATTAGCGCACTGCGAGCTAGATTATATTGTCTCCATGGAATGCACTGGGGGCCTAGAAGACCAAGCCTGTCTTGAACTTCCCAATAGCTAACTGCACTGACTACCGTACTGGGAGCCAGTTTATATTGTCTCCGCGGAATGCACTACTGGGCCTAGAAGATCAAGACTGTCGCCCAGCTCCCAATAGCTAACTGCACTAATTACCGTACTGGGAGCCAGATTATATTGTCTCGATGGATACACTAGTGGGCCTAGAAGACAAAGTCTGTATCCCAGCTCCCAATAGCTAACTCCAATGATGAGCGCAAGGCAAACCAGTTTATATTCTCTTCATGGGATTCACTAGGGGGGCTAGAAGACCAAGTCTGTCTCCCTGCTCCCAATAACCAACTCCACTGATTACTGCACTCCGAGGCAGTTTATATTGTCTCCATGGAATTCACTAGAGGGCCTACAAGACGATGACTGTCTCCAAGCTCCCAATAGCTAACTGCAGTGATTACTACACTGCGAGCCAGTTTATATTCTACCCATGGAATACACTAGGGGGCCTAGAAGACCAGGCCTGTGTCCCAACTCCCAATAGCTAACTCCACTGGTTACTGTACTACGAGCCAGTTTATATTCTCTCCATGGAACGTACTAGGGGTCCTAGAATACCAAGCCTGTCTTCCAGCTCCCAATAGCTAACTCCACTGGTTGCCAGACTGTGATCCAGTTTATATTCTCTCCATGGAATGGACTATGGGGCCCAGAAAACCAAGCCTGTCCCCAGCTCCCAATAGCTAACTGCACTGATTACCACACTGTGAGGTAGTTTATATTGTCTCCTTGGACTGTACTAGGGGGCCTAGAAGACCAAGCCAGTCTCTCAGCTGCCAATAGCTAACTGCACTGATTACCACACTGCGAGCCAGTTTATATTCTCTCCATGGAATGTACAAGGGATCCTAGAAGACCAAGCCTGTCTCACAGTTCACAATAGCTAACAGCACTGACTACCTCACTGCGAGCCATTTTGTATTCTCTCCTTGGAATGCACTAGGGGGCCTAGAAGACCAAGTCTGTCTCCAAGCTCACAATAGCTAACTACACTGATTACCACACTGCGAGGCGGTTTATATTCTCTCCATGGAATGCACTAGGGGGCCTAGAAGACCAAGTCCGTCTCCCAGCTCCCAATAGCTAACTGCGCTGATTACAGTATTGGGAGCAAGTTTATATTCTCCCCATGGAATGCACTAGGGGGCCTAGAAGACAAAGTCTGTCTCACAGCTCCCAATAGCTAACTCCAATAGTTACTGTACTGCGAGCCAGTTTATATTATATCCGTGGAATGCACTAGCGGGGCTAGAAGACCAAGCCTGTCTCACAGATTCCAATAGCTAACTGCACTGATTACCACAATGCGAGCCAGTTTATATTATCTGCATAGAACGCACTAGGGGCCTAGAAGGTCAAGTTTTTCTCCCAGCTCCCAATAGCTAACTACACTGCTTACCTCACTGCGAGCCAGTGTATATTGTGTCCATGGAATGCACTAGGGGCGTTGAAGAGCAAGTCTGTCTCACAGCTCCCAATAGCTAACTCTACTGATTACCGTACAGCGAGCCAGTTTATATTCTCCCCATGGAATGCACTAGGCGGCCTAGAAGACCAAGCCTGTCTCGCAGCTCCCAATAGCTAACTGCACTGATTACCCACTGTGAGGCAGTTTATATTGTCTCCATGGAATGCACTAGGGGGCCTGGAAGACCAAGCCGGTCTCTCAGCTTCCAATAGCTAACTGCACTGTTTACCACACTGCGAGCTAGTTTATATTCTCTCCACGGAATGTACTAGGGGTCCTAGAAGACAAGCCTGTCTCACAGTTCCCAATAGCTAACTGTACTGATTACCACACTGTAAGCCAGTTTATATTGTCTCCATGGAATGGACTAGGGGGCCCAGAAGACCAAGCCTGTCCCCAAGCACCAAATAGCTAACTGCACTGATTACCACACTGTAAGGCAGTTTATATTGTCTCCATGGAATGCACAAGGGGGCCTAGAAGACCAAGCCGGTCTCTCAGCATCCAATAGCTAACTGCACTGTTTACCACACTGCGAGCAAGTTTGTATTCTCTCCATGGAATGTACTATGGGGCCTAGAAGACCAAGTCTGTCTCACAGCTCCCAATAGCTAACTGCACCGTTTACCACACTGCGAGCCAGTTTAAATTCTCTCCATGGAATGCACTAGGGAGCCCAGAAGACCAAGTCTGTCTCACAGCTCCCAATAGCTAACTGCACTGTTTACCACACTGAGAGGCAGATTATATTGTCTCCGTGGAATGCACTAGGGAGCCTAGAAGACCAAGTCGGTCTCACAGCTCCCAATAGCTAACTGCACTGTTTACCACACTGCGAGCCAGTTTATATTCTCTCCATGGGATGTACTAGGGAGACTAGAAGACCAAGTCTGTCTCGCAGCACCCAATAGCTAACTGTACTGATTACCACACTGTGAGGCAGGTTATATTGTCTCCGTGGAATGCACTAGGGGGCCTAGAAGACCAAGCCGGTGTCTCAGATTCCAATAGCTAACTGCACTGTTTACCATACTGCGAGCCAGTTTATATTCTCTCCATGGAATGCACTAGAGGGCCTAGAAGACCAAGCCTGTCTCCCAGCTCCCAATAACTAACTCTACTGATTACCACACTGCGAGCCAGTTTATATTGTCTCTATGGAATGCCTAGGGTCGAAGAAGACCAAGCCTGTCTCCCAGCTCCCACTAGCTATCTACACTGGTTACCGTACTGCGAGCCAGTTTATATTATCTCCATGGAATGCACTAGGGGGCCTAGAAAATCAAGCCTGTCTCACAGCTCCCAATTGGTAACTCCACTGGTTACTGCACTGCGAACCAGTATATAATCTCCCCATGGAATGCGCTAGGGGGGCGCAGAAGGCCAAACCTGTCTCCCAACTCCCAAAGCTAACTCCACTGTTTACCGCACTGCGAGCCAGGTTATATTCTCTCCATGGAATGCACTACCGGGCCTACAAGACCAAGTCTGTCTCCCAGCTCCCAATAGCTAACTGCACTGATTACCGCACTGCGAGCCAATTTATATTGTGTCCATGGAATGCACTAGGGTGCCTAGAAGACCAAGCCTGTCTCACAGCTGCCAATAGGTAACTCCCTGGTTACCGTACTGTGAGCCAGTTTATATTATATCCATGGAATGCATTAGGGACCTAGAAGCCCAAGCCTGTCTCCCCGCTCCCAATAGCTAACTACACTGATTACCGCACTGTGAGCCAATTTATATTGTGTCCATGGAATGCACTGGGGGGCCTAGAAGACCAAGCCTGTCTCCCAGCTCCCAATAGCTAACTGCACTGAATACCACACTGCGAGATAGTTTATATTCTCCCTATGGAATGCACTAGGGGGCCCAGAAGACCAAGTCTGTCTACCAGCTCCCAATAGCTAACTCCAATAGTTACTGACTGCGAGCCAGTTTATATTATCTCCGTGGAATGCACTAGCGGGGCTAGAAGACCAAGCCTGTCTCAAAGCTCCCAATAGCTAACTGCACTGATTACCACACTTTGAGGCAGTTTATATTGTCACCTTGGAATGCACTAGGGGGCCTAGAAGACCAAGCCAGTATCTCAGCTCCCAATAGCTAACTGCACTGATTACCACACTGCGAGCCAGTTTATATTCTCTCCATGGAATGTACAAGGGATCCTTGAAGTCCAAGCCTGTCTCACAGTTCCCAATAGCTAACTGCACTGATTACCGCACTGCGAGCCATTTTGTATTCTCTCCATGGAATGCACTAGGGGGCCTAGAAGACCAAGTCTGTCTCCCACCTCCCAATAGCTAACTGCATTGATTACCGTATTGGGAGCAAGTTTATATTCTCTCCATGGAATGCACTAGGGGGCCTAGAAGACAAAGTCTGTCTCACAGCTCCCAATAGCTAACTGCACTGATTACCGTATTGGGAGCAAGTTTATATTCTCTCCGTGGAATGCACTACGGGGCTAGAAGACCAAGCCTGTCTCACAGCTCCCAATAGCTAACTGTACTGATTACCACACTGTGAGCCAGTTTATATTGTCTTCATGGAACGCACTAGGAGGCCTAGAAGACAAAGTCTGTCTCCCAGGTCCCAATACCTAACTGCACTGATTACCACACTGCGAGCCAGTTTATATTGTCTTTATGGAATGCACTAGGGGGCCTTGAAGACCATGCCTGTCTCCCAGCTCCCAATAGCTAACTGCACTGATTACCACACTACGAGCCAGTTTATATTGTCTCCATGGAATGCACTAGGGGGCCTAGAAGACCAAGGCTGTCTCCCAGCTCCCAAAAGCTAACTCCACCGGTTTTCGCACTGCGAGCCAGTTTATATTATCTCCATGGAATGCACTAGGGGGACTAGAAGACCACGTCTGTATCCAAGCTCCCAATAGCTAAGTGCACTGATTACCACACTGCGAGCGAGTTTATATTGTCTCTATGGAATGCACTAGGGGGCCTTGAAGACCAAGCCTGTCTCCCAGCTCCCAATAGCTAACTGCACTGATTACCACACTACGAGCCAGTTTATACTGTCTCCATGGAATGCACTAGGGTGCGTAGAAGACCAAGCCTGTCTCACAGCTCCCAATAGGTAACTCCCTGGTTACGGTACTGCGAGCCAGTTTATATTATCTCCATGGAATACACTAGTGGGGCTAGAAGACCAAGCCTGTCTCACAGCTCCCAATAGCTAACTGCACTGATTACCACAATGCGAGGCAGTTTATATTATCTCCATGGAATGCTTTAGGGACCTTGAAACCCAAGCCTGTCTCCAAATTCCCAAGAGCTAACTACACTTATTACCGCACTGCGAGTCCGTTTATATTGTGTCCATTGAATGCACTAGGGGCATAGGAGACCAAGTCTGTCTCACAGCTCCCAATAGCTAACTCTACTGATTACCGTACTGCGAGCCAGTTAATATACTCCGCATGAAATGCACTAGGGGGCCTAGAAGACCAAGTCTCTCTGACAGCTCCCAAAAGCTATCTGCACTGATTTCTACATTGCGAGCCAGTTTATATTGTCTCCATGGAATGCACCGGGTCCTAGAAGACCAAGCCGGTCTCTCAGCTCCCAATAGCTAACTGTACTGAATACCACACTGCGAGCCAGTTTATTATTCTCTCCATGGAATGCACTACGGGGCCTAGAAGACCAGGTCTGTCTCCCAACTCCCAATAGCTAACTCCACTGGTTACTGCACTGCGAGCCAGTGTATATTCTGCCCATGGAATGCGCTAGGGGGGCGTAGAAGGCCAAGCCTGTCTCGCAACTCCCAAAGCTAACTCCACTGGTTACCGCACTGCGAGACAGTTTATATTCTCTCCATGGAATGCACTACCGGGCCTACAAGACCAAGCCTGTCTCCCAGCTCCTAATAGCTAACTCCACTGGTTACCACACTGCGAGCCAGTTTATATTGTCTCTATGGAATGCACTAGGGGGCCTAGAAGAACAAGCCTGTCTCCCAGCTCCCAATTGCTAACTACCCTTATTACCGCACAGCGAGTCAGCTTATATTGTGTCCATGGAATGCACTAGGGGCATAGAAGACCAAGTCTGTCTCACAGCTCCCAATAGGTAACTCCCTGGTTACGGTACTGCGAGCCAGTTTATATTATCTCCATGGAATGCAGTAGGGGGGCTAGAGGACCAAGGCTGTCTCAGAGCTCCCAATAGCTAACTGCACTGATTACCACAATGCGAGGCAGTTTATAATATCTCCATGGAATGCACTAGGGACCTAGAAATCCAAGCCTGTCTCCGATCTCCCAATAGCTAACTACCCTTATTACCGCACAGCGAGTCAGTTTATATTGTGTCCATGGAATGCACTAGGGGCATAGAAGACCAAGTCTGTCTCACAGCTCCCAATAGCTAACTCTACTGATTACCGTACTTCGAGCCAGTTAATATTCTCCGCAAGAAATGCACTGGGGGGCCTAGAACACCAAGTCTGTCTCCCAGTTCCCAATAGATAACTGAACTGATTACCGTACTGCGACCCAGTTTATATTCTCCCCATGGAATGCACTAGGGGGCCTAGAAGACCAAGTCTCTCTGACAGCTCCCAAAAGCTAAATCAACTGGTTACCACACTGCGAGCCAGTTTATATTGTCTCCATGGAATGCACTAGGGGGCCTAGAGGACCAAGTCTGTCTCACAGCTCCCAATAGCTAACTGCACTGATTACTACATTGCGAGCCAGTTTATATACTTCTCCATGGAATGCACTAGGGAGCCTACAAGCCCAAGCCTATCTCCCCGCTCCCAATAGCTAACTGCACTGATTACCGTACTGAGAGCCAGTTTATACTCTCCCTATGGAATGCATAAGGGAGCCTAGAAGACCAAGCCTGTCTCGCAGCTCCCCATAGCTAACTGCACCGATTACCACACTGTGAGGGAGTTTATATTCTCTCCATGGAATGTACTAGGGGTCCTAGAAGACCAGCCGGTCTCTCAGCTCCCAATAGCTTACTCCACTGGTTACTGCACTGCGAGCAAGTTTATATTCTCTCCATGGAATTAACTAGGGAGCGTAGAAAACCAAGTCGTCTCACAGCTCCCAAATGCTAAATCCACTGGTTACTGCACTGCGAGCCAGTTTATATTCTCCCCATGGAAAGCGTTAGGGGGGCGTAGAAGGCCAAGCCTGTCTCCCAGCTCCAAATAGCTAACTCCACTGGTTACCACACTGCGAAGCAGTTTATATTATCTCCATGGAATGCAATAGGGGCCCTAGAAGACCAAGGTTGTCTCACAGCTCCCAGTAGCTAACTGCACTGATTACCGCACTGCGAGCCAGTTTATATTTTCTCCATGGAATGCACTAGGGCTAAGAAGACCAAGCCTGTCTCCCAGGTGCCAATAGATAACTCCACTGGTTACCGTACTGCGAGACAGTTTATATTGTCTCCATGGAATGCGCTAGGGGGCTAGGAGACCATGCCTGTCTCCCAGCTCCCAATAGCTAATTCCACTGGTTACCGTAATGCGAGCCAGATTATATTATCTCCATGGAATGCACTAGGGTGCCTAGGATACCAAGCCTGTCTCACAGCTGCCAATAGGTAACTCCGTGGTTACCGTACTGCGAGCCAGTTTATATTATCTCCATAGAATGCACTAGCGGACTAGAAGACCAAGCCTGTCTCACAGCTCCCAATAGCTAACTGCACTGATTACCGCACTGCGAGCCAATTTATATTGTGTCCATGGAATGCACTAGGGTGCCTAGAAGACCAAGCCTGTCTCACAGCTGCCAATAGGTAACTCCCTGGTTACCGTACTGTGAGCCAGTTTATATTATATCCATGGAATGCATTAGGGACCTAGAAGCCCAAGCCTGTCTCCCCGCTCCCAATAGCTAACTACACTGATTACCGCACTGTGAGCCAATTTATATTGTGTCCATGGAATGCACTGGGGGGCCTAGAAGACCAAGCCTGTCTCCCAGCTCCCAATAGCTAACTGCACTGAATACCACACTGCGAGATAGTTTATATTCTCCCTATGGAATGCACTAGGGGGCCCAGAAGACCAAGTCTGTCTACCAGCTCCCAATAGCTAACTGCACTGATCACCACACTGCGAGACAGTTTATATTCGCTCCATGGAATGTACTAGGGGGCCCAGAAGACGAAGCCTGTCTCACAGCTCCCAATAGCTAACTGCACTGATTACCATACTGTGACCCAGTTTATATTCTCTCCATGGAATGTAAAGGGGTCCTAGAAGACCAAGCCTGTCTCACAGTTCCCAATAGCTAACTGCACTGATTACCACACTGCGAGCCAGTTTATATTGTCTCTATGGAATGCACTAGGGGGCCTAGAAGAACAAGCCTGTCTCCCAGCTCCCAATAGCTAACTCCACTGATTACCACACTGCGAGCCAGTTTATATTGTCTCTATGGAATGCACTAGGGGGCCTAGAAGACCAAGCCTGTCTCACAGCTCCCAATAGCTAACTCTACTGATTACCGTACTGCGAGCCAGTTAATATACTCCGCATGAAATGCACTAGGGGGCCTAGAAGACCAAGTCTCTCTGACAGCTCCCAAAAGCTAACTGCACTGATTACTACATTGCGAGCCAGTTTATATTGTCTCCATGGAATGCACCGGGTCCTAGAAGACCAAGCCGGTCTCTCAGCTCCCAATAGCTAACTGTACTGAATACCACACTGCGAGCCAGTTTATTATTCTCTCCATGGAATGCACTACGGGCCTAGAAGACCAGGTCTGTCTCCCAACTCCCAATAGCTAACTCCAATGGTTACTCCACTGCGAGCCAGTGTATATTCTCCCCATGGAATGCGCTAGGGGGCGTAGAAGGCCAAGCCTGTCTCCCAACTCCCAAAGCTAACTCCACTGGTTACCGCACTGCGAGACAGTTTATATTCTCTCCATGGAATGCACTACCGGGCCTACAAGACCAAGCCTGTCTCCCAACTCCCAATAGCTAACTCCACTGGTTACCACACTGCGAGCCAGTTTATATTGTCTCTATGGAATGCACTAGGGGGCCTAGAAGAACAAGCCTGTCTCCCAGCTCCCAATAGCTAACTCGACTGATTACCACAATGCGAGGCAGTTTATAATATCTCCATGGAATGCACTAGGGACCTGATTCTCGACCGAGTGGTCGACTTGTCAGGCTACACTTGCTGTATCTCTGGCTCTTCTCTTGGAGTTTTGTGCCTTGTTGGGCATTCATCTGCTTTCGCCGGTCCTGCACTTCAGTGCTCGACTTGGGACCTTGCTTCTCAGAGCTTCCGCTCCATTGGCTGGCTGAGTGTGGTGCGGCTTCGTCCTTGTTGGACTTTGCAGTGCTTTTGGGCGACCTGCCCATTTTCGTGCGCTGAGTTGTTGCCGACGGCTTTGAACGAGCGTTTTTGGTCGCCTGTGCGCTTCGCAACCGGTGGGCCTCTTGGGGCTTGCCGGTGCCTCTTCTCCAGTTCCGGTGGCTGACCTGTTGGGTGGTGGTGGTTTCATTGTCACCCCTGCCTGATGGACGATTCTTCTGCTGTTGCTCCCACCCGGGACTCCTTGGCTGGTGCTGATGCGGCTGCTCCTACTCCGGTTCCTGAGGTTATGGACACCGGGCTACCTTCGGATCCTTCTGGTACGTCTGGCGTGCCTCCTTCGCCACTTGTCCCATCTCCTCACTCCTTGGCTCTCCAGAAGGAGGTCCTCGAACTGGAGAGCGAAAAGCTTTATTATCAAACCCTCCTGCAGGATGCTCGTCCTGGGGAGGAGAAATGGCTCCAAGTGGCAAATGCCTTGGAAGGTGTGTTACGCGAGCTTGGCGTTAAACGCCGTGCCTTGTCTTCCGCTTCTTCTGCCTGGGTTTCCCAGCGCACCAAGCGTTCATTCCAGCGCTGCGATAGCGACGACGAGGGTCGTTCTCCGCACGCCAAGAAGTTTACTAAGACCTTGCACCCTTCTCCTGCTGTTCCTACGCAAAACCGCTTTGCTCCCCTGTCTGACTCCGAGGATGACGGTGTTGCGGTCCCTCCGCCTTCTGCGTCACATCCCTCTGTTCCTTCCCGGCCTCCTCGACCGCGTCGTTCTGGCCCCTCTGCTTCCTCTTCTCGCCGTCCCGCGGCGTCCGCCTCTGCTCCTTCTACTTCCGCTGCTCCTCCCCCCGCGCCTGGGGTGGTCGAGCCTCGCCCTCCCCGCATCATCCTGCCGGAGGTCGGCCGCCTGAAAGACGTTCTCCGACTTCTTCGCGGTCTCTGTGGCACTGATGGCTTCACTCTTCAAGATACTCCGGATGGGTTGAAGATTATGCTTCGTTCGCTGGCGCATTTCCATCCCGTTTTGGACGCCTTCCGGGAGGCCAGCTTGATGTACTTCACGTTCCTGCCCAAGAGCGAACAGCCGCTTCGTTATGTGGTGAAGGGCCTTCCTTCCGCAATGGACCCTGCCGACATTCTGGAGGCTATCAAACAACAAGGATATGCGGCTCTCCAATGCAAGCAGCTGGACTCTCGAGGTCGGTTGCTGCCCATGTTTCTGGTCACGTTGGAGCGGTGTGAGTCCAGTAAGCGTTTTCCTAATGAACGCACTTTAGCCCAGGTTATTGTTCGCATCGAAGCCTATCGCACACAGAACCACATTACGCAGTGCTTCAACTGCCAGAAGATTGGCCATACCTTTCGAATGTGCACCCTTCCTACGCGGTGTGTGCTCTGCAGCGGCCTTCATATGCTCAAGGACTGCCCCCATAAGGGGCTTGAGTCGTTTACGCCCCTTTGCACCAATTGTGGCTCTGCCCATACAGCCAGCTACCGCGGTTGCCAAACCTTCCAGCTCGAGCGTGATCGCCGGCAACTTGCCGATCTCAGCAAACAGCTCGCTTCTGCCAGACGTGGTTCTTCTAGCCCTTCTCCTGCTTCGTCTTCTGTGGTTCGGCCAGGTCTCTCCTTTTCTCGGGCTCTTGGTGGTCGTGGCCCTGTTGCCGCCGTCCCTCCGGTTTCCTGTACTCCTCCGTCCGGGTCAGATTCTGCTTTGGGTTCCGACTTGAAAGAAATTTTATCCTTTTTTGCCGCTTTTGATTTTCGTACTTTGTTTGCCCGACTTCGTGCTTGTGTCGCTCGTTTCCGGTCTTGCTCCACAGTTTTTGAGAAGTTTCAAGCTATTCTTGAATGTCTTGAGTCCCTCTTCTAGGCTATGGCGCAGCGGACCCCGCCCGTCCCCACTGGTATTTGCGGTTTGCTCTGGAACGCCAATGGCCTCCGCTCGCACCGTTACGAATTTCTCCATTACTTACAGCGCCACGGTATTGCTGTTGCCTGCGTGACGGAAACTAAACTTAAGCCTACTGTTCGTTTTTCTCTTCCTGGCTACCATATTTTCCGCTCGGATCGCCCGGGTACCCGTCCCGGTGGTGGGACTGCTGTCTTTCTTCGCCGGCATATTTCCTTCTCCCTCCCTCCTCTCCCTGCTCTTGAGTGCCTGGAGTGCACGTTAGTTCGGTTCTCGATCAGCCGCCAGTTCGTCTCCGTCGCTGCTGTTTATCGCCCTCCAGGATCTCATCCGGATGCGATGGTGCGCGATCTTCGCCGCCTTTTCGATGTCTGCTCTGGCCCGGTCCTTTTGGCGGGAGACTTTAATGCCAAGAACACGTCCTGGAACTCTCGGTCCACCAACTTCGCCGGAGCTCGGCTCCTGGACTTCCTTCTTTCCCGACCCGATTTGCGTGTTACCGCTCCTCGGGACTGTACTTACTGGCCCTCGATGGCCGGACGTAACCCTGATGTGCTTGATATCTTTCTCTCTCGTTCTCTTCCCATCTCCCCCGCCCTTACGGTTTCTCAGGGTTTGGATTCCGACCACTCCCCGGTTCACTTTCTTCTTCCCGGTTGCCTCTCCTCCTTACCCGACAGCGTTCGTTTTCTTCGTTCCACTGATTGGTCTTTGTTTCGCTTGACTTTTCATCGCCTTGTTGATTCATCTCTCCCTTGCTCTTCGCCTGCGGACATTGACTCTGCCGTTGCTGCCTTTACCGCCTCCTTGCGTACGGCTGTTTTCCGGTCTACGACTTCAATTCCCCAGCACTTTCGTCATCCGCACTTTCCGGACGTTGCATATCTCATTGCTTGTCGGCGTCGTCTGATGCGTCTTTGGCGTCAGACCCACCTGCCTCTCTATCGTCGTCTTGTCAATCGCCTTCGGGTTGACATCCAGGACACTCTGATGCTTAGTCAGGAGTGTGCCTGGGAGGACCGGATGCTTCGCACCACACACCAAGACGGCTCCCTCTGGCGCCTTCTCCGCGGTTTTCGCTCCTCTTCTCGTGGTTCTGCTCATGCCGAAGCTCTTCTCTCTCCGACGGGGCCTGTCGACTCTGCTGCGGGCAAAGCCGAGCTTTTTGCCTCCTCTTTGGAGCAACGCTTCACGGATAATCCCGTTGTTGACCCAGGTCACGCTCATCAGGTTGACCAGTTTCCATCGGTTCCCTCGGATCTCCGCTTCTCTCCATTGCAGGTTTCTCAGGCGATTCGCCGTCTTCACCCCAGCAAAGCTGCTGGTCCTGACTTCGTTTCTCCCATTGCTCTTAAGCACCTTCCCCGTTGCGCTTTGATCTTCCTTACACGTGTCTTCAATGCTTGTCTTTCTCTGGATTACTTTCCTCCGGCCTGGAAGACGGCCGACGTTATTATGTTGCCTAAACCGGGCCGCGCTCTCCGAGATGCATCTAATTATCGCCCCATTAGCCTGTTGTCCCATCTCGGCAAACTCTTTGAACGGCTTCTTCTTCTCCACATCCATTCGGTTGTTCCTTTTCATATTGCTCTTCCTGATTTTCAGTTCGGTTTTCGCCCTCGTCACTCTACTGATCTTCAATTGCTTAAGTTTGTTGACGATGTCAGTACCGCCTTCAATGACGACTGCAGTACTCTTGCGTTGTTTCTCGATGTTGAGGCTGCTTTTGATCGTTGTTGGCATCGTGGTATTCTATTTAAGGTCTTCCATCAGGTTCCGGAGCTCCGTCCATTCTTGCGTCTTTTCTACAGTTTTCTCCGTGATCGCACCTTTTCTGTGCGCGTTGGCACGGCTCGTTCCGCCCCTCGGTGTATGCTTGCTGGTGTCCCACAGGGTGCCATTTTGGCCCCTTACCTTTTTGCTTTATTCACACGGGATCCACCCTCCTCGCCGCAATGTCACGTCCTGATGTACGCCGACGACACAGCTCTTTACCACCATTGTCGTAATTTGCGTTATGGCCAACTGGCCCTCCAACGCTATGTCTCCAGCTTCCTGGATTGGCTTGCGCGTTGGCGGATAGCCATTAATGCCGCCAAGTGCCATTTTTTATTGTTCTCTAAGAAACTTAAGATCCCCGAGCTCTCTCTTCAGGTCGCTGGGCGGGCCTTACCGTATCGTCGGCAAACTCGATATTTGGGAGTTACTCTCGATGGCACTCTCACTTGGCGCCCCCATCTTGCCCGTGTTCGTGCCCAGGGGAAGGCGCGACTTCACCTCTGTCAACAGATTTTCCGCAGCCGCTCCCTTGCTCTTCGGTCCAAGCTCATTCTTTACGCAGCCTTTATCCGCTCCTTTCTCCTTTATGCCTGTGTGGCCTGGGCTGGCATCCCGCAAGGTAGCTGGCAGGCGCTTCAGAGGATCCAGAATCTTAGTTTCCGCCGGATGCTTCGTGTGCCCCTTATCACCACCAATCAGTCTATTCGGGCTGAGCTGCAGATGCCCACCCTGGAGGAAGTCACGCATGTTCGTGGCCGTCGTTTGTGGGCTGCCATTCGTCGCCACTCCAACCCGTTGGTCCGGAACATCGGCACGGCCGAGCCTCGACACAGAAAGCACCGCCGTGTGCGTCAATATTAACCTTTTATCCTCCTCTTGTGCGCGCTCCCGCTGCGGCGGCTGCTCTATTGCGTCGTGTATATCAGTGCTATGAACTGTTCTGTTTGGCGTAGCATAACATTTTGTGTAAACTTACCTACCTACTTGACATTCTAGGCGGGGTACCGCCCTGTTTCTGTTCTCTTGTGCATTACTTTTTTGGTTCAAGTGGGGCTGTTCTCCTGGGGGCGCTTGGCCGCCCAGGTATGGGTTCCTTTTCATTATTTTGTGTCACTGTATCTGTTTTGTATCACCTGATGTTATTTTAACCTGTGAGGCTGCCTCTCTGTACCAGCCACAGGGTGATTTCTGTTGAATAAAAACTTGGAAACTTGGAAACTAGGGACCTAGAAAACCAAGCCTGTCTCCGATCTCCCAATAGCTAACTACCCTTATTACCGCACAGCGAGTCAGTTTATATTGTGTCCATGGAATGCACTAGGGGCATAGAAGACCAAGTCTGTCTCACAGCTCCCAATAGCTAACTACTGATTACCGTACTTCGAGCCAGTTAATATTCTCCGCAAGAAATGCACTGGGGGGCCTAGAACACCAAGTCTGTCTCCCAGTTCCCAATAGATAACTGCACTGATTACCGTACTGCGACCCAGTTTATATTCTCCCCATGGAATGCACTAGGGGGCCGAGAAGACCAAGTCTCTCTGACAGCTCCCAAAAGCTAAATCAACTGGTTACCACACTGAGAGGCAGTTTATACTCTCCCTATGGAATGCATAAGGGAGCCTAGAAGACCAAGCCTGTCTCGCAGCTCCCCATAGCTAACTGCACCGATTACCACACTGTGAGACAGTTTATATTCTCTCCATGGAATGTACTAGGGGTCCTAGAAGACCAGCCGGTCTCTCAGCTCCCAATAGCTAACTCCACTGGTTACTGCACTGCGAGCCAGTTTATATTCTCCCCATGGAAAGCGTTAGGGGGGCGTAGAAGGCCAAGCGTGTCACCCAGCTCCAAATAGCTAACTCCACTGGTTACCACACTGCGACGCAGTTTATATTATCTACAGGGAATGCAATAGGGGCCCTAGAAGACCAAGGTTGTCTCACAGCTCCCAGTAGCTAACTGCACTGATTACCGCACTGCGAGCCAGTTTATATTTTCTCCATGGAATGCACTAGGGCTAAGAAGACCAAGCCTGTCTCCCAGGTCCCAATAGATACCTCCACTGGTTACCGTACTGCGAGACAGTTTATATTGTCTCCATGGAATGCCCTAGGGGGCCCAGAAGACCATGCCTGTCTCCCAGCTCCCAATAGCTAACTCCACTAGTTACTGTACTGCGAGCCAGTTTAAATTATCTCCATGGAATGCGCTAGGAAGCTAGGAGACCATGCCTTTCTCCCAGCTCCCAATAGCTAATTCCACTGGTTACCGTAATGCGAGCCAGTTTATATTATCTCCATGGAATACACTAGGGTGCCTAGAATACCAAGCCTGTCTCACAGCTGCCAATAGCTAACTCCGTGGTTACCGTACTGCGAGCCAGTTTATATTATCTCCATAGAATGCACTAGCGGACTAGAAGACCAAGCCTGTCTCACAGCTCCCAATAGCTAACTATACTGATTACCGCACTGCGAGCCAATTTATATTGTGTCCATGGAATGCACTGGGGGGCCTAGAAGACCAAGCCTGTCTCACAGCTGCCAATAGGTAACTCCCTGGTTACCGTACTGTGAGCCAGTTTATATTATATCCATGGAATGCACTAGGGACCTAGAAGCCCAAGCCTGTCTCCCCGCTCCCAATAGCTAACTACACTGATTACCGCACTGTGAGCCAATTTATATTGTGTCCATGGAATGCACTGGGGGGCCTAGAAGACCAAGTCTGTCTCCCAGCTCCCAATAGCTAACTGCACTGATTACCACACTGCGAGACAGTTTATATTGTCTCCATGGAATGCACTACGGGGTCTAGAAGACCAAGTCTGTCTCCCAGCTCCCAATAGCTAACTACACTGGTTTCCACACTGTGATCCAGTTTATATTCGCTCCATGGAATGGACTAGGGGGCCCAGAAGACGAAGCCTGTCTCACAGCTCCCAATAGCTAACTGCACTGATTACCATACTGTGACCCAGTTTATATTCTCTCCATGGAATGTAAAGGGGTCCTAGAAGACCAAGCCTGTCTCACAGTTCCGAATAGCTAACTGCACTGATTACCACACTGCGAGCCAGTTTATATTGTCTCTATGGAATGCACTAGGGAGCCTAGAAGACCAAGTCTGTCTCCAAGCTCCCAATAGCTAACTCCACTGATTACCACACTGCGAGCCAGTTTATATTGTCTCTATTGAATGCACTAGTGGGCCTAGAAGACCAAGTCTGTCTCCAAGCTCCCAATAGCTAACTCCACTCATTACCACACTGCGAGCCAGTTTATATTGTCTCTATGGAATGCACTAGGGGGCTTAGAAGAACAAGCCAGTCTCCCAGCTCCCAATAGCTAACTCCACTGGTTACCGTACTGCGAGCCAGTTTATATTATCTCCATGGAATGCACAAGGGGGGCTAGAAGACCAAACCTGTCACACAGCTCCCAATAGCTAACTGCACTGATTACCACAATGTGAGCCAGTTTATATTATCTCCATGGAATGCACTACGGGGGCAAGAAGACCAAACCTGTCTCAGAGCTCCCAATAGCTAACTGCACTGATTACCACACTGCGAGCCCGTTTATATTATCTCCATGGAATTCACTAGGGGGGCTAGAAGACCAAGCCCGTCTCACAGCTCCCAATAGCTAACTGCACTGATTACCATAATGCGAGCCAGTTTATATTGTCTCCATGGAATGCACTAGGGGCCTAGAAGACCAAGCCGGTCTCTCAGCATCCAATAGCTAACTGCACTGTTTACCACACTGCGAGCAAGTTTATATTCTCTCCATGGCATGTACTAGGGGGCCTAGAAGACCAAGTCTGTCTCACAGCTCCCAATAGCTAACTGCACTGATTACCACAATGCGAGCCAGTTTATATTATCTGCATGGAACGCACTAGGGGCCTAGAAGGTCAAGCCTGTCTCCCAGCTCCCAATAGCTAACCACACTGATTACCGCACTGCGAGCCAGTTTATATTGTGTCCATGGAATGCACTAGGGGCATAGAAGAGCAAGTCTGTCTCACAGCTCCCAATAGCTAACTGCACTGATTACCACACTGTGAGGCAGTTTATATTGTCTCCATGAAATGCACTAGGGGGCCTAGAAGACCAAGCCGGTCTCTCAGCTTCCAATAGCTAACTGCACTGTTTACCACACTGCGAGCAAGTTTATATTCTCTCCATGGAATGTACTAGGGGGCCTAGAAGACCAAGTCTGTCTCACAGCTCCCAATAGCTAACTGCACTGTTTACCACACTGCGAGCCAGTTTATATTCTCTCCATGGAATGCACTAGGGAGCCTAGAAGACCAAGTCTGTCTCACACCTCCCAATAGCTAACTGCACTGTTTACCACACTGCGAGCCAGTTTATATTCTCTCCATGGAATGTACTAGGGGGACTAGAAGACCAAGTCTGTCTCGCAGCTCCCAATAGCTAACTGTACTGATTACCACACTGCGAGGCAGTATATATTGTCTCCATGGAATGCACTAGGGGGCCTAGAGGACCAAGCCGGTGTCTCAGATTCCAATAGCTAACTGCACTGTTTACCACACTGCGAGCCAGTTTATATTCTCTCCATGGAATGTACTAGCGGTCCTAGAAGACAAGCCTGTCTCACAGTTCCCAATAGCTAACTGTACTGCTTACCGCACTGCGAGCCAGTTTATATTCTCTCCATGGAATGCACCAGGGGGCCTAGAAGACCAAGCCTGTCTCCCAGCTCCCAATAACTAACTCTACTGATTACCACACTGCGAGACAGTTTATATTGTCTCTATGGAATGCCTAGGGTCGAAGAAGACCAAGCCTGTCTCCCAGCTCCCAATAGCAAACTACACTGGTTACCGTACTGCGAGCCAGTATATATTATCTCCATAGAATGCACTAGGGGACCTAGGAAATCAAGCCTGTATCACAGCTCCCAATTGGTAACTCCACTGGTGACTGCACTGCGAACCAGTATATAATCTCCCCATGGAATGCGCTAGGGGGGCGTAGAAGGCCAAGCCTGTCTCCCAAGTCCCAAAGCTAACTCCACTGTTTACCGCACTGCGAGCCAGGTTATATTCTCTCCATGGAATGCACTACCGGGCCTACAAGACCAAGTCTGTCTTCCAGCTCCCAATAGCTAACTCCACTGGATACTGCACTGCGAGCCAGTTTATATTCTCTCTATGGAATGCACTAGGGGCTTAGAAGACCAAGGTTGTCTCCCAGCTCCCAATAACTAAATCCACTGATTAGCGCACTCCGAGCTACTTTATACTGTCTCCATGGAATGCACTACCGGGCCTACAAGACCAAGTCTGTCTCCCAGCTCCAAATTGCTAACTCCACTGATTAGCGCACTGCGAGCTAGATTATATTGTCTCCATGGAATGCACTGGGGGCCTAGAAGACCAAGCCTGTCTCGAACTTCCCAATAGCTAACTGCACTGACTACCGTACTGGGAGCCAGTTTATATTGTCTCCGCGGAATGCACTACTGGGCCTAGAAGATCAAGACTGTCGCCCAGCTCCCAATAGCTAACTGCACTAATTACCGTACTGGGAGCCAGATTATATTGTCTCCATGGATACACTAGTGGGCCTAGAAGACAAAGTCTGTATCCCAGCTCCCAATAGCTAACTCCACTGATGAGCGCAAGGCAAACCAGTTTATATTCTCTTCATGGGATTCACTAGGGGGCCTAGAAGACCAAGTCTGTCTCCCTGCTCCCAATAACCAACTCCACTGATTACTGCACTCCGAGGCAGTTTATATTGTCTCCATGGAATTCACTAGAGGGCCTACAAGACGATGACTGTCTCCAAGCTCCCAATAGCTAACTGCAGTGATTACCACACTGCGAGCCAGTTTATATTCTACCCATGGAATACACTAGGGGGCCTAGAAGACCAGGCCTGTGTCCCAACTCCCAATAGCTAACTCCACTGGTTACTGTACTACGAGCCAGTTTATATTCTCTCCATGGAACGTACTAGGGGTCCTAGAATACCAAGCCTGTCTTCCAGCTCCCAATAGCTAACTCCACTGGTTACCAGACTGTGATCCAGTTTATATTCTCTCCATGGAATGGACTATGGGGCCGAGAAAACCAAGCCTGTCCCCCAGCTCCCAATAGATAACTGCACTGATTACCACACTGTGAGGTAGTTTATATTGTCTCCTTGGACTGTACTAGGGGGCCTAGAAGACCAAGCCAGTCTCTCAGCTGCCAATAGCTAACTGCACTGATTACCACACTGCGAGCCAGTTTATATTCTCTCCATGGAATGTACAAGGGATCCTAGAAGACCAAGCCTGTCTCACAGTTCACAATAGCTAACACCACTGATTACCTCACTGAGAGCCATTTTGTATTCTCTCCTTGGAATGCACTAGGGGGCCTAGAAGACCAAGTCTGTCTCCAAGCTCACAATAGCTAACTACACTGATTACCACACTGCGAGGCGGTTTATATTCTCTCCATGGAATGCACTAGGGAGCCTAGAAGACCAAGTCTGTCTCCCAGCTCCCAATAGCTAACTGCGCTGATTACAGTATTGGGAGCAAGTTTATATTCTCCCCATGGAATGCACTAGGGGGCCTAGAAGACAAAGTCTGTCTCACAGCTCCCAATAGCTAACTGCACTGATTACCACACTGCAGGCCAGTTTATATTCTCTCCATGGAATGCACTAGGGGGCCTAGAAGACCAAGCCTGTCTCCCAGCTCCCAATATCTAACTCCAATAGTTACTGTACTGCGAGCCAGTTTATATTATATCCGTGGAATGCACTAGCGGGGCTAGAAGACCAAGCCTGTCTCACAGATTCCAATAGCTAACTGCACTGATTACCACAATGCGAGCCAGTTTATATTATCTGCATAGAACGCACTAGGGGCCTAGAAGGTCAAGTTTTTCTCCCAGCTCCCAATAGCTAACTACACTGCTTACCTCACTGCGAGCCAGTGTATATTGTGTCCATGGAATGCACTAGGGGCGTAGAAGAGAAAGTCTGTCTCACAGCTCCCAATAGCTAACTCTACTGATTACCGTACAGCGAGCCAGTTTATATTCTCCCCATGGAATGCACTAGGCGGCCTAGAAGACCAAGCCTGTCTCGCAGCTCCCAATAGCTAACTGCACTGATTACCCACTGTGAGGCAGTTTATATTGTCTCCATGGAATGCACTAGGGGGCCTGGAAGACCAAGCCGGTCTCTCAGCTTCCAATAGCTAACTGCACCGTTTACCAGACTGCGAGCAAGTTTATATTCTCTCCACGGAATGTACTAGGGGTCCTAGAAGACAAGCCTGTCTCACAGTTCCCAATAGCTAACTGTACTGATTACCACACTGTAAGCCAGTTTATATTGTCTCCATGGAATGGACTAAGGGGCCCAGAAGACCAAGCCTGTCCCCAAGCACCAAATAGCTAACTGCACTGATTACCACACTGTGAGGCAGTTTATATTGTCTCCATGGAATGCACAAGGGGGCCTAGAAGACCAAGCCGGTCTCTCAGCTCCCAATAGCTAACTGCACTGTTTACCACACTGTGAGGCAGTTTATATTGTCTCCGTGGAATGCACTAGGGAGCCTAGAAGACCAAGTCGGTCTAACAGCTCCCAATAGCTAACTGCACTGTTTACCACACTGCGAGCCAGTTTATATTCTCTCCATGGGATGTACTAGGGAGACTAGAAGACCAAGTCTGTCTCGCAGCTCCCAATAGCTAACTGTACTGATTACCACACTGCGAGGCAGGTTATATTGTCTCCGTGGAATGCACTAGGGGGCCTAGAAGACCAAGCCGGTGTCTCAGATTCCAATAGCTAACTGCACTGTTTACCACACTGCGAGCCAGTTTATATTCTCTCCATGGAATGCACTAGAGGGCCTAGAAGACCAAGCCTGTCTCCCAGCTCCCAATAACTAACTGTACTGATTACCACACTGTAAGCCAGTTTATATTGTCTCCATGGAATGGACTAAGGGGCCCAGAAGACCAAGCCTGTCCCCAAGCACCAAATAGCTAACTGCACTGATTACCACACTGTGAGGCAGTTTATATTGTCTCCATGGAATGCACAAGGGGGCCTAGAAGACCAAGCCGGTCTCTCAGCTCCCAATAGCTAACTGCACTGTTTACCACACTGTGAGTCAGTTTATATTGTCTCCGTGGAATGCACTAGGGAGCCTAGAAGACCAAGTCGGTCTCACAGCTCCCAATAGCTAACTGCACTGTTTACCACACTGCGAGCCAGTTTATATTCTCTCCATGGGATGTACTAGGGAGACTAGAAGACCAAGTCTGTCTCGCAGCTCCCAATAGCTAACTGTACTGATTACCACACTGTGAGGCAGGTTATATTGTCTCCGTGGAATGCACTAGGGGGCCTAGAAGACCAAGCCGGTGTCTCAGAGTCCAATAGCTAACTGCACTGTTTACCACACTGCGAGCCAGTTTATATATTCTCTCCATGGAATGCACTAGAGGGCCTAGAAGACCAAGCCTGTCTCCCAGCTCCCAATAACTAAATCTACTGATTACCACACTGCGAGCCAGTTTATATTGTCTCTATGGAATGCCTAGGGTCGAAGAAGACCAAGCCTGTCTCCCAGCTCCCAATAGCTATCTACACTGGTTACCGTACTGCGAGCCAGTTTATATTATCTCCATGGAATGCACTAGGGGGCCTAGAAAATCAAGCCTCTCTCACAGCTCCCAATTGGTAACTCCACTGGTTACTGCACTGCGAACCAGTATATAATCTCCCCATGGAATGCGCTAGGGGGGCGTAGAAGGCCAAACCTGTCTCCCAACTCCCAAAGCTAACTCCACTGTTTACCGCACTGCGAGCCAGGTTATATTCTCTCCATGGAATGCACTACCGGGCCTACAAGACCAAGTCTGTCTCCCAGCTCCCAATAGCTAACTGCACTGGTTACTGCACTGCGTGCCGGTTTATATTCTCTCCATGGACGCCCAGAAGACCAAGCCTGTCTCCCAGCTCCAAATTGCTAAGTCCACTGATTAGCGCACTGCGAGCTAGATTATATTGTCTCCATGGAATGCACTGGGGGCCTAGAAGACCAAGCCTGTCTCGAACTTCCCAATAGCTAACTACACTGATTACCACACTGCGAGGCAGTCTATATTCTCTCCATGGAATGCACTAGGGGGCCTAGAAGACCTAGTCTGTCTCCCAGCTCCCAATAGCTAACTGCACTGATTACCGCATTGGGAGCAAGTTTATATTCTCTCCATGGAATGCACTACGGGGCTAGAAGACCAAGCCTGTCTCACAGCTCCCAATAGCTAACTGCACTGATTACCGTATTGGGAGCAAGTTTATATTCTCCCCATGGTATGCACTAGGGGGCCTAGAAGACAAAGTCTGTCTCCAAGCTCCCAATAGCTAACTACACTGATTACCACACTGCAGGCCAGTTTATATTCTCTCCATGGAATGGACTAGGGGGCCTAGAAGACCAAGCCTGTCTCCCAGCTCCCAATAGCTAACTCCAATAGTTACTGACTGCGAGCCAGTTTATATTATCTCCGTGGAATGCACTAGCGGGGCTAGAAGACAAAGCCTGTCTCACAGCTCCCAATAGCTAACTGCACTGATTACCACAATGCGAGCCAGTTTATATTATCTGCATGGAACGCACTAGGAGCCTAGAAGGTCAAGCCTGTCTCCCAGCTCCCAATAGCTAACTGCACTGATTACCACACTGTGAGGCAGTTTATATTGTCTCCTTGGAATGCACTAGGGGGCCTAGAAGACCAAGGCAGTATCTCAGCTCCCAATAGCTAACTGCACTGATTACCACACTGCGAGCCAGTTTATATTCTCTCCATGGAATGTACAAGGGATCCTTGAAGTCCAAGCCTGTCTCACAGTTCCCAATAGCTAACTGCACTGATTACCGCACTGCGAGCCATTTTGTATTCTCTCCATGGAATGCACTAGGGGGCCTAGAAGACCAAGTCTGTCTCCCAGCTCCCAATAGCTAACTGCAGTGATTACCGTATTGGGAGCAAGTTTATATTCTCTCCATGGAATGCACTAGGGGGCCTAGAAGACAAAGTCTGTCTCACAGCTCCCAATAGCTAACTGCACTGATTACCACACTGCGAGCCAGTTTATATTCTCCCCATGGAATGCACTAGGCGGCCTAGAAGACCAAGTCTGTCTCCCAGCTCCCAATAGCTAACTGCACTGATTACCGTATTGGGAGCAAGTTTATATTCTCTCCGTGGAATGCACTACGGGGCTAGAAGACCAAGCCTGTCTCACAGCTCCCAATAGCTAACTGTACTGATTACCACACTGTGAGCCAGTTTATATTGTCTTCATGGAATGCACTAGGGGGCCTAGAAGACCAAGTCTGTCTCCCAGCTCCCAATAGCTAACTGCACTGAATACCACACTGTGAGCCAGTTTATATTATCTCCATGGAATGCACTAGGGGGCCTTGAAGACCAAGTCTGTCTCCCAGGTCCCAATACCTAACTGCACTGATTACCACACTGCGAGCCAGTTTATATTGTCTCTATGGAATGCACTAGGGGGCCTTGAAGACCAAGCCTGTCTCCCAGCTCCCAATAGCTAACTGCACTGATTACCACACTACGAGCCAGTTTATATTGTCTCCATGGAATGCACTAGGGGGCCTAGAAGACCAAGGCTGTCTCCCAGCTCCCAATAGCTAACTCCACCGGTTTTCGCACTGCGAGCCAGTTTATATTATCTCCATGGAATGCACTAGGGAGACTAGAAGACCACGTCTGTATCCAAGCTCCCAATAGCTAAGTGCACTGATTACCACACTGCGAGCGAGTTTATATTGTCTCTATGGAATGCACTAGGGGGCCTTCAAGACCAAGCCTGTCTCCCAGCTCCCAATAGCTAACTGCACTGATTACCACATTACGAGCCAGTTTATACTGTCTCCATGGAATGCACTAGGGTGCGTAGAAGACCAAGCCTGTCTCACAGCTCCCAATAGGTAACTCCCTGGTTATGGTACTGCGAGCCAGTTTATATTATCTCCATGGAATACACTAGGGGGGCTAGAAGACCAAGCCTGTCTCACAGCTCCCAATAGCTAACTGCACTGATTACCACAATGCGAGGCAGTTTATATTATCTCCATGGAATGCTTTTGGGACCTTGAAACCCAAGCCTGTCTCCAAGCTCCCAAGAGCTAACTACACTTATTACCGCACTGCGAGTCCGTTTATATTGTGTCCATTGAATGCACTAGGGGCATAGGAGACCAAGTCTGTCTCACAGCTCCCAATAGCTAACTCTACTGATTACCGTACTGCGAGCCAGTTAATATACTCCGCATGAAATGCACTAGGGGGCCTAGAAGACCAAGTCTCTCTGACAGCTCCCAAAAGCTAACTGCACTGATTACTACATTACGAGCCAGTTTATATTGTCTCCATGGAATGCACCGGGTCCTAGAAGACCAAGCCGGTCTTTCAGCTCCCAATAGCTAACTGTACTGAATACCACACTGCGAGCCAGTTTATTATTCTCTCCATGGAATGCACTACGGGGCCTAGAAGACCAGGTCTGTCTCCCAACTCCCAATAGCTAACTCCACTGGTTACTGCACTGCGAGCCAGTGTATATTCTGCCCATGGAATGCGCTAGGGGGGCGTAGAAGGCCAAGCCTGTCCCCCAACTCCCAAAGCTAACTCCACTGATTACCGTACTGCGACCCAGTTTATATTCTCCCCATGGAATGCACTAGGGGGCCGAGAAGACCAAGTCTCTCTGACAGCTCCCAAAAGCTAAATCAACTGGTTACCACACTGAGAGCCAGTTTATACTCTCCGTATGGAATGCATAAGGGAGCCTAGAAGACCAAGCCTGTCTCGCAGCTCCCCATAGCTAACTGCACCGATTACCACACTGTGAGACAGTTTATATTCTCTCCATGGAATGTACTAGGGGTCCTAGAAGACCAGCCGGTCTCTCAGCTCCCAATAGCTAACTCCACTGGTTACTGCACTGCGAGCCAGTTTATATTCTCCCCATGGAAAGCGTTAGGGGGGCGTAGAAGGCCAAGCGTGTCACCCAGCTCCAAATAGCTAACTCCACTGGTTACCTCACTGCGACGCAGTTTATATTATCTCCAGGGAATGCAATAGGGGCCCTAGAAGACCAAGGTTGTCTCACAGCTCCCAGTAGCTAACTGCACTGATTACCGCACTGCGAGCCAGTTTATATTTTCTCCATGGAATGCACTAGGGCTAAGAAGACCATGCCTGTCTCCCAGCTCCCAAAGCTAACTCCACTGGTTACCGCACTGCGAGACAGTTTATATTCTCTCCATGGAATGCACTACCGAGCCTACAAGACCAAGCCTGTCTCCCAGCTCCTAATAGCTAACTCCACTGGTTACCACACAGCGAGCCAGTTTATATTGTCTCTATGGAATGCACTAGGGGGCCTAGAAGAACAAGCTTGTCTCCCAGCTCCCAATAGCTAACTCGACTGACTACCACAATGCAAGGCAGCTTATAATATCTCCATGGAATGCACTAGGGACCTAGAAAACCAAGCCTGTCTCCGATCTCCCAATAGCTAACTACCCTTATTACCGCACA
Source organism: Deroplatys truncata (assembly GCA_030765065.1). Lineage (NCBI taxonomy): Eukaryota > Metazoa > Arthropoda > Insecta > Mantodea > Mantidae > Deroplatys > Deroplatys truncata. The sequence goes on along the minus strand of CM060981.1, from coordinate 3,853,635 downwards.
GCGAGTCAGTTTATATTGTGTCCATGGAATGCACTAGGGGCATAGAAGACCAAGTCTGTCTCACAGCTCCCAATAGGTAACTCCCTGGTTACGGTACTGCGAGCCAGTTTATATTATCTCCATGGAATGCAGTAGGGGGGGCTAGAGGACCAAGCCTGTCTCACAGCTCCCAATAGCTAACTGCACTGATTACCACAATGCGAGGCAGTTTATAATATCTCCATGGAATGCACTAGGGACCTAGAAATCCAAGCCTGTCTCCGATCTCCAAATAGCTAACTACCCTTATTACCGCACAGCGAGTCAGTTTATATTGTGTCCATGGAATGCACTAGGGGGCATAGAAGACCAAGTCTGTCTCACAGCTCCCAATAGCTAACTCTACTGATTACCGCACTTCGAGCCAGTTAATATTCTCCGCAAGAAATGCACTGGGGGGCCTAGAACACCAAGTCTGTCTCCCAGTTCCCAATAGATAACTGCACTGATTACCGTACTGCGACCCAGTTTATATTCTCACCATGGAATGCACTAGGGGGCCTAGAAGACCAAGTCTCTCTGACAGCTCCCAAAAGCTAAATCAACTGGTTACCACACTGCGAGCCAGTTTATATTGTCTCCATGGAATGCACTAGGGGGCCTAGAAGACCAAGTCTGTCTCATAGCTCCCAATAGCTAACTGCACTGATTACTACATTGCGAGCCAGTTTATATACTTCTCCATGAAATGCACTAGGGAGCCTACAAGCCCAAGCCTATCTCCCCGCTCCCAATAGCTAATTGCACTGATTACCGTACTCAGAGCCAGTTTATACTCTCCCTATGGAATGCATAAGGGAGCCTAGAAGACCAAGCCTGTCTCGCAGCTCCCCAAAGCTAACTGCACCGATTACCACACTGTGAGGCAGTTTATATTCTCTCCATGGAATGTACTAGGGGTCCTAGAAGACCAGCCGGTCTCTCAGCTCCCAATAGCTAACTCCACTGGTTACTGCACTGCGAGCCAGTTTATATTCTCTCCATGGAATTAACTAGGGAGCCTAGAAAACCAAGTCGTCTCACAGCTCCCAATTGCTAACTCCACTGGTTACTGCACTGCGAGCCAGTTTATATTCTCCCCATGGAAAGCGTTAGGGGGGCGTAGAAGGCCAAGCCTGTCTCCCAGCTCCAAATAGCTAACTCCACTGGTTACCACACTGCGAAGCAGTTTATATTATCTCCATGGAATGCAATAGGGGCCCTAGAAGACCAAGGTTGTCTCACAGCTCCCAGTAGCTAACTGCACTGATTACCACACTGCGAGCCAGTTTATATTTTCTCCATGGAATGCACTAGGGCTAAGAAGACCAAGCCTGTCTCCCAGGTCCCAATAGATAACTCCACTGGTTACCGTACTGCGAGACAGTTTATATTGTCTCCATGGAATGCCCTAGGGGGCCCAGAAGACCATGCCTGTCTCCCAGCTACCAATAGCTAACTCCACCAGTTACTGTACTGCGAGCCAGTTTAAATTATCTCCATGGAATGCGCTAGGGGGCTAGGAGACCATGCCTGTCTCCCAGCTCCCAATAGCTAATTCCACTGGTTACCGTAATGCGAGCCAGTTTATATTATCTCCATGGAATGCACTAGGGTGCCTAGAATACCAAGCCTGTCTCACAGCTGCCAATAGGTAACTCCGTGGTTACCGTACTGCGAGCCAGTTTATATTATCTCCATAGAATGCACTAGCGGACTAGAAGACCAAGCCTGTCTCACAGCTCCCAATAGCTAACTGCACTGATTACCGCACTGCGAGCCAATTTATATTGTGTCCATGGAATGCACTAGGGTGCCTAGAAGACCAAGCCTGTCTCCCAGCTCCCAATAGCTGACTCGACTGATTACCACACTGCGAGCCAGTTTATATTGTCTCTATGGAATGCACTAGGGGGCCTAGAAGACCAAGTCTGCCTCCCAGCTCCCAATAGCTAACTCCACTGATTACCACACTGCGAGCCAGTGTATATTGTCTCTATTGAATGCACTAGTGGGCCTAGAAGACCAAGTCTGTCTCCAAGCTCCCAATAGCTAACTCCACTGCTTAACACACTGCGAGCCAGTTTATATTCTCTCCATGGAATGTACTAGGGGTCCTAGAAGACCAGCCGGTCTCTCAGCTCCCAATAGCTAACTCCACTGGTTACTGCACTGCGAGCCAGTTTATATTCTCTCCATGGAATTAACTAGGGAGGCTAGAAAACCAAGTCGTCTCACAGCTCCCAATTGCTAACTCCACTGGTTACTTCACTGCGAGCCAGTTTATATTCTCCCCATGGAAAGCGTTAGGGGGGCGTAGAAGGCAAGCCTGTCTCCCAGTTCCAAATAGCTAACTCCACTGGTTACCACACTGCGGGCCAGTTTATATTGTTTCTATGGAATGCACTAGGTGGCCTAGAAGAACAAGCCTGTCTCCCAGCTCCCAATAGCTAACTCCACTGATTACCACACTGCGAGCCAGTTTATATTGTCTCTATGGAATGCACTAGGGGGCCTAGAAGACCAAGCCTGTCTCACAGCTCCCAATAGCTAACTCCACTGATTACCGTACTGCGAGCCAGTTAATATACTCCGCATGAAATGCACTAGGGGGCCTAGAAGACCAAGTCTCTCTGACAGCTCCCAAAAGCTAACTGCACTGATTACTACATTGCGAGCCAGTTTATATTGTCTCCATGGAATGCACCGGGTCCTAGAAGACCAAGCCGGTCTCTCAGCTCCCAATAGCTAACTGTACTGAATACCACACTGCGAGCCAGTTTATTATTCTCTCCATGGAATGCACTACGGGGCCTAGAAGACCAGGTCTGTCTCCCAACACCCAATAGCTAACTCCAATGGTTACTGCACTGCGAGCCAGTGTATATTCCCTCCATGGAATGCACTACCGGGCCTACAAGACCAAGCCTGTCTCCCAGCTCCTAATAGCTAACTCCACTGGTTACCACACTGCGAGCCAGTTTATATTGTCTCTATGGAATGCACTAGGGGGCCTAGAAGAACAAGCCTGTCTCCCAGCTCCCAATAGCTAACTCGACTGATTACCACAATGCGAGGCAGTTTATAATATCTCCATGGAATGCACTAGGGACCTAGAAAACCAAGCCTGTCTTCGATCTCCCAATAGCTAACTACCCTTATTACCGCACAGCGAGTCAGTTTATATTGTGTCCATGGAATGCACTAGGGGCATAGAAGACCAAGTCTGTCTCACAGCTCCCAATAGCTAACTCTACTGATTACCGTACTTCGAGCCAGTTAATATTCTCCGCAAGAAATGCACTGGGGGGCCTAGAACACCAAGTCTGTCTCCCAGTTCCCAATAGATAACTGCACTGATTACCGTACTGCGACCCAGTTTATATTCTCCCCATGGAATGCACTAGGGGGCCGAGAAGACCAAGTCTCTCTGACAGCTCCCAAAAGCTAAATCAACTGGTTACCACACTGAGAGCCAGTTTATACTCTCCGTATGGAATGCATAAGGGAGCCTAGAAGACCAAGCCTGTCTCGCAGCTCCCCATAGCTAACTGCACCGATTACCACACTGTGAGACAGTTTATATTCTCTCCATGGAATGTACTAGGGGTCCTAGAAGACCAGCCGGTCTCTCAGCTCCCAATAGCTAACTCCACTGGTTACTGCACTGCGAGCCAGTTTATATTCTCCCCATGGAAAGCGTTAGGGGGGCGTAGAAGGCCAAGCGTGTCACCCAGCTCCAAATAGCTAACTCCACTGGTTACCTCACTGCGACGCAGTTTATATTATCTCCAGGGAATGCAATAGGGGCCCTAGAAGACCAAGGTTGTCTCACAGCTCCCAGTAGCTAACTGCACTGATTACCGCACTGCGAGCCAGTTTATATTTTCTCCATGGAATGCACTAGGGCTAAGAAGACCATGCCTGTCTCCCAGCTCCCAATAGCTAACTCCACTAGTTACTGTACTGCGAGCCAGTTTAAATTATCTCCATGGAATGCGCTAGGGGGCTAGGAGACCATGCCTTTCTCCCAGCTCCCAATAGCTAATTCCACTGGTTACCGTAATGCGAGCCAGTTTATATTATCTCCATGGATTACACTAGGGTGCCTAGAATACCAAGCCTGTCTCACAGCTGCCAATAGGTAACTCCGTGGTTACCGTACTGCGAGCCAGTTTATATTATCTCCATAGAATGCACTAGCGGACTAGAAGACCAAGCCTGTCTCACAGCTCCCAATAGCTAACTGCACTGATTACCGCACTGCGAGCCAATTTATATTGTGTCCATGGAATGCACTGGGGGGCCTAGAAGACCAAGCCTGTCTCACAGCTGCCAATAGGTAACTCCCTGGTTACCGTACTGCGAGCCAGTTTATATTATCTCCATGCAATGCACCAGGGTGCCTAGAAGACCAAGCCTGTCTCACAGCTGCCAATAGGTAACTCCCTGGTTACCGTACAGTGAGCCAGTTTATATTATATCCATGGAATGCACTAGGGACTTAGAAGCCCAAGCCTGTCTCCCCGCTCCCAATAGCTAACTACACTGATTACCGCACTGTGAGCCAATTTATATTGTGTCCATGGAATGCACTGGGGGGCCTAGAAGACCAAGTCTGTCTCCCAGCTCCCAATAGCTAACTGCACTGATTACCACACTGCGAGACAGTTTATATTGTCTCCATGGAATGCACTAGGGGGCCTTGAAGACCAAGCCTGTCTCCCAGCTCCCAATAGCTAACTGCACTGATTACCACACTACGACCCAGTTTATATTGTCTCCATGGAATGCACTAGGGGGCCTAGAAGACCAAGGCTGTCTCCCAGCTCCCAATAGCTAACTGCACTGATTACCACACTACGAGCCAGTTTATATTGTCTCTATGGAATGCACTAGGGGGCCTAGAAGAACAAGCCTGTCTCCCAGCTCCCAATAGCTGACTCGACTGATTACCACACTGCGAGCCAGTTTATATTGTCTCTATGGAATGCACTAAGGGACCTAGAAGACCAAGTCTGCCTCCAGGCTCCCAATAGCTAACTCCAATGGTTACCACACTGCGAGCCAGTTTATATTGTCTCTATGGAATGCACTAGTGGGCCTAGAAGACCAAGTCTCTCTCCAAGCTCCCAATGGCAAACTCCACTGATTACCACACTGCGAGCCAGTTTATATTGTCTCTATGGAATGCACTGGGGGCTTAGAAGAACAAGCCAGTCTCCCAGCTCCCAATAGCTAACTCCACTGGTTACCGTACTGCGAGTCAGTTTATATAATCTCCATGGAATGCACTAGGGGGGCTAGAAGACCAAACCTGTCTCACAGCTCCCAATAGCTAACTGCACTGATTACCACACTGCGAGCCAGTTTATATTATCTCCATGGAATTCACTACGGGGGCTAGAAGACCAAGCCCGTCTCACAGCTCCCAATAGCTAACTGCACTGATTACCACACTGCGAGCCAGTTTATATTATCTCCATGGAATTCACTACGGGGGCTAGAAGACCAAGCCCGTCTCACAGCTCCCAATAGCTAACTGCACTGATTACCACACTGCGAGCCAGTTTATATTATCTCCATGGAATTCACTACGGGGGCTAGAAGACCAAGCCCGTCTCACAGCTCCCAATAGCTAACTGCACTGATTACCACACTGCGAGCCAGTTTATATTATCACCATGGAATGCACTACGGGGGCTAGAAAACCAAGCCCGTCTCACAGCTCCCAATAGCTAACTGCACTGATTACCGCAATGCGAGCCAGTTTATATTATCTCCATGGAATGCACTAGGGGGGCTAGAAGACCAAGCCTGTCTCACAGCTCCCAATAGCTAACTGCAATGACTATCACACTGCGAGCCAGTTTATATTATCTCCATGGAATGCACTAGGGGGGCAAGAAGACCAAGCCTGTCTCACAGCTCCCAATAGCTAACTGCACTGATTACCACAATGCGAGCCAGTTTATATTATCTCCATAGAATGCACTAGGGGCCTAGAAGACCAAGGCTGTCTCACAGCTCCCAATAGCTAACTGCACTGATTACCACACTACGAGCCAGTTTATATTGTCTACATGGAATGCACTAGGGGGCCTAGAAGACCAAGGCTGTCTCCCAGCTCCCAATAGCTAACTGCACTGATTACCACACTGCGAGCCAGTTTATATTGTCTCCATGGAATGCACTAGGGGGCCTTGAAGACCAAGCCCGTCTCACAGCTCCCAATAGCTAACTGCACTGATTACCACACTGCGAGCCAGTTTATATTGTCTCCATGGAATGCACTAGGGGGCCTTGAAGACCAAGCCCGTCTCACAGCTCCCAATAGCTAACTGCACTGATTACCACACTACGAGCCAGTTTATATTGTCTCCATGGAATGCCTTAGGGGGCCTTGAAGACCAAGCCTGTCTCCCAGCTCCCAATAGCTAACTGCACTGATTACCACACTGCGAGCCAGTTTATATTTTCTCCATGGAATGCACTAGGGGGCCTAGAAGACCAAGCCTGTCTCCCAGCTCCCAATAGCTAACTGCACTGATTACCACACTACGAGCCAGTTTATATTGTGTCCATGGAATGCACTAGGGGGCCTTGAAGACCAAGCCTGTCTCCCAGCTCCCAATAGCTAACTGCACTGATTACCACACTGCGAGCCAGTTTATATTGTCTCCATGGAATGCACTAGGGGGCCTAGAAGACCAAGCCTGTCTCCCAGCTCCCAATAGCTAACTGCACTGATTACCACACTACGAGCCAGTTTATATAGTCTCCATGGAATGCATTAGGGGGCCTAGAAGACAAAGGCTGTCTCCCAGCTCCCAATAGCTAACTCCACCGGTTCTCGCACTCCGAGCCAGTTTATATTATCTCCATGGAATGCACTAGGGGGACTAGAAGACCAAGGCTGTCTCACAGCTCCCAATAGTTAACTGCACTGATTACCACAATGCGAGGCAGTTTATATTATCTCCAAGGAATGCACTAGGGACCTAGAAACCCAAGCCTGTCTCCAAGCTCCCAATAGCTAACTACACTTATTACCGCACTGCGAGTCCGTTTATATTGTGTCCATTGAATGCACTAGGGGCATAGAAGACCAAGTCTGTCTCACAGCCCCCAATAGCTAACTCCACTGATTACCACACTGCGAGCCAGTTAATATTCTCCGCATGAAATGCACTAGGGGGCCTAGAGGACCAAGTCTCTCTGCCAGCTCCCAAAAGGTAACCGCACTGATTACTACATTGCGAGCCAGTATATATTGTCTCCATGGAATGCACTACGGGTCCTAGAAGACCAAGCCGGTCTCTCAGCTCCGAATAGCTAACTGCATTGATCACCGTACTGCGAGCCAGTTCATATTCTCCCTATGGATTGCATAAGGGAGCCTAGAAGACCAAGTCTGTCTCGCAGCTCCCAATAGCTAACTGCACTGATTACCGTACTGCGAGCCAGTTTATATTCTCCCTATGGAATGCATAAGGGAGCCTAGAAGACCAAGCCGGTCTCTCAGCTCCCAATAGCTAACTGTACTGAATACCACACTGAGAGCCAGTTTATATTCTCTCCATGGAATGCACTACGGGGCCTAGAGACCAGGTCTGTGTCCCAACTCCCAATAGCTAACTCCACTGGTTACTGCACTGCGAGCAAGTGTACATCTCCCCATGGAATGCGCTAGGGGGGCGTAGAAGGCCAAGCCTGTCTCCCGAATCCCAAAGCTAACTCCAGTGGTTACCGCACTGCGGGACAGTTTATATTCTCTCCATGGAATTCGATACCGGGCCTACAAGACCAAGCCTGTCTCCCAGCACCTAATAGCTAACTCCACTGGTTACCACACTGCGAGCCAGTTTATATTGTCTCTATGGAATGCACTAGGGGGCCTAGAAGAACAAGCCTGTCTCCCAGCTCCCAATAGCTAACTCGACTGATTACCACAATGCGAGGCAGTTTATAATATCTCCATGGAATGCACTAGGGATCTAGAAAACCAAGCCTGTCTCCCAGCTCCCAATAGCTAATTCCACTGGTTACCGTATGCGAGCCAGTTTATATTATCTCCATGGAATGCGCTAGGGTCCCTAGAATACCAAGCCTGTCTCACAGCTGCCAATAGGTAACTCCGTGGTTACCGTACTGCAAGCCAGTTTATATTATCTCCATGGAATGCACTAGGGTACTAGAAGACCAAGCCTGTCTCACAGCTCCCAATAGCTAACTGCACTGATTACCGCCTTGCGAGCCAATTTATATTGTGTCCATGGAATGCACTGGGGGGCCTAGAAGACCAAGCCTGTCTCACAGCTGCCAATAGGTATCTCCCTGGTCACCGTACTGCGAGCCAGTTTATATTATCTCCATGCAATGCACTACGGTGCCTAGAAGACCAAGCCTGTCTCACAGCTGCCAATAGGTAACTCCCTGGTTACCGTACTGCGAGCCAGTTTGTATTATATCCATGGAATGCACTAGGGACCTAGAAGCCCAAGCCTGTCTCCCCGCTCCCAATAGCTAACTACACTGGTTTCCACACTGCGAGCCAATTTATATTGATTCCATGGAATGCACTGGGGAGCCTAGAAGACGAAGTCTGTCTCCCAGCTCCCAATAGCTAACTGCACTGATTACCATACTGCGAGACAGTTTATATTGTCTCCATGGACTGCACTACGGGGTCTAGAAGACCAAGTCTGTCTCCCAGCTCCCAATAGCTAATTGCACTGATTACGACACTGCGAGATAGTTTATATTCTCCCTATGAAATGCACTAGGGGGCCTAGAAGACCAAGCCTGTCTCCCAGCTCCCAATAGCTAACTCCACTGGTTTCCACACTGTGATCCAGTTTATATTCTCTCCATGGAATGGACTAGGGGGCCCAGAAGACGAAGCCTGTCTCACAGCTCCCAATAGCTAACTGCACTGATTACCACACTGTGACCCAGTTTATATTCTCTCCATGGAATGTAAAGGGGTCCTAGAAGACCAAGCCTGTCTCACAGTTCCCAATAGCTAACTGCACTGATTACCGCACTGCGAGCCATTTTTTATTCTCTCCATGGAATGCACTAGGGGCATAGAAGACCAATTCTGTCTCACAGCTCCCAATAGCTAACTCCACTGATTACCGTACTGTGAGCCAGTTAATATTCTCCGCATGAAATGCACTAGGGGGCCTAGAAGAACAAGCCTGTCTCCCAGCTCCCAATAGCTAACTCCACTGATTACCACACTGCGAGCTAGTTTATATTCTCTCTATGGAATGCACTAGGGGGCCTAGAAGACCAAGTCTGTCTCCTAGCTCCCAATAGCTAACTCCACTGATTACCACACTGCGAACCAGTTTATATTGTCTCTATGGAATGCACTAGGGGGCCTAGAAGACCAAGTCTGTCTCCAAGCTCCCAATAGCTAACTCCACTGATTACCACCCTGCGAGCTAGTTTATATTCTCTCTATGGAATGCACTAGGGGGCCTAGAAGACCAAGTCTGTCTCCTAGCTCCCAATAGCTAACTCCACTGATTACCACACTGCGAACCAGTTTATATTGTCTCTATGGAATGCACTAAGGGGCCTAGAAGACCAAGTCTGTCTCCAAGCTCCCAACAAACTCCACTGATTACCATAACTGCGAGCCAGTTTATATTGTCTCTATGGAATGCACTAGGGGGCCTAGAAGAACAAGCCTGTCTACCAGCTCCCAATAGTTGACTCGACTGCTTACCACACTGCGAGCCAGTTTATATTGTCTCTATGGAGTGCACTAGGGGGCCTAGAAGAGAAAGTCTGTCTCCAAGCTCCCAATAGCTAACTGCAGTGATTACCACACTGCGAGCCAGTTTATATTGTCTCTATGGAATGCACTAGGGGGTTAGAAGAACAAGCCAGTCTCCCAGCTCCCAATAGCTAACTCCACTGGTTACAGTACTGCGAGCCAGTTTATATTATCTTCATGGAATGCACTAGGGGGGCTAGAAGACTAAACCTGTCTCACAGCTCCCAATAGCTAACTGCACTGATTACCACAATGTGAGCCAGTTTATATTATCTCCATGGAATGCACTACGGGGGCTAGAAGACCAAGCCCGTCTCACAGCTCCCAATAGCTAACTGCACTGATTAACACAATGCGAGCCAGTTTATATTATCTCCATGGAATGTACTAGGGGGACTATAAGACCAAGCCTGTCTCACAGCTCCCAATAGCTAACTGCACTGATTACCACAATGCGAGCCAGTTTATATTATCTCCATGGAATGCACTAGGGCGGCTAGAAGACCAAGCCTGTCTCACAGCTCCCAATAGCTAACTGCACTGATTATCACACTGCGAGCCAGTTTATATTATCTCCATGGAATGCACTAGGGGGCTAGAAGACCAAGCCTGTCTCACAGCTCCCAATAGCTAACTGCACTGTTTACCACAATGCGAGCCAGTTTATATTATCTCCATGGAATGCACTAGGGGCCTAGAAGACCACGCCTGTCTCCCAGCTCCCAATAGATAACTACACTGATTACCGCACTGCGAGCCAGTTTATATTGTGTCCATGGAATGCACTGGGGGCCTAGAAGACCAAGCCGGTCTCTCAGCTCCGAATAGCTAACTGAATTGATTACCGTACTGCGAGCCAGTTTATATTCTCCCTATGGATTGCATAAGGGAGACTAGAAGACCAAGTCTGTCTCGCAGCTCCCAATAGCTAACTGCACTGATTACCGTACTGCGAGCCAGTTTATATTCTCCCTATGGAATGCATAAGGGAGCCTAGAAGACCAAACCGGTCTCTCAGCTCCCAATAGCTAACTGTACTGAATACCACACTGAGAGCCAGTTTATATTCTCTCCATGGAATGCACTACGGGGCCTAGAAGACCAGGTCTGTCTCCCAACTCCCAATAGCTAACACCACTGGTTACTGCACTGCGAGCCAGTGTATATTCTCACCATGGAATGCGCTAGGGAGGCGTAGAAGGCCAAGCCTGTCTCCCAACTCCCAAAGCTAACTCCACTGGTTACCGCACTGCGAGACAGTTTATATTCTCTCCATGGAATGCACTACCGGGCCTACAAGACCAAGCCTGTCTCCCAGCTCCCAATAGCTAACTCGACTGATTACCACAATGCGAGGCAGTTTATAATATCTCCATGGAATGCACTAGGGACCTAGAAACCCTAGCCTGTCTCCGATCTCCCAATAGCTAACTACCCTTATTACCGCACAGCGAGTCAGTTTATATTGTGTCCATGGAATGCACTAGGCGCATAGAAGACCAAGTCTGTCTCACAGCTCCCAATAGGTAACTCCCTGGTTACGGTACTGCGAGCCAGTTTATATTATCTCCATGGAATGCAGTAGGGGGGCTAGAAGACTAAGCCTGTCTCACAGCTCCCAATAGCTAACTGCACTGATTACCACAATGCCAGGCAGTTTATAATATCTCCATGGAATGCACTAGGGACCTAGAAACCCAAGCCTGTCTCCGATCTCCCAATAGCTAACTACCCTTATTACCGCACAGCCAGTCAGTTTATATTGTGTCCATGGAATGCAATAGGGGCATAGAAGACCAAGTCTGTCTCACAGCTCCCAATAGCTAACTCTACTGATTACCGTACTACGAGCCAGTTAATATTCTCCGCATGAAATGCACTGGGGGGCCTAGAACAGCAAGTCTGTCTCCCAGTTCCCAATAGATAACTGCACTGATTACCGTACTGCGACCCAGTTTATATTGTCTCCATGGAATGCACTAGGGGGCCTAGAAGACCAAGTCTGTCTCACAGCTCCCAATAGCTAACTGCACTGATTACTACATTGCGAGCCAGTTTATATTGTCTCCATGGAATCCACTGGGGGGCCTAGAAGACCAAGTCTGTCTCGCAGCTCCCAATAGCTAACTGCACTGATTACCGTACTGCGAGCCAGTTTATATTCTCCCTATGAAATGCACTAGGGAGCCTAGAAGCCCAAGCCTATCTCCCCGCTCCCAATAGCTAACTGCACTGATTACCGTACTGAGAGCCAGTTTATACTCTCCCTATGGAATGCATAAGGGAGCCTAGAAGACCAAGCCTGTCTCGCAGCTCCCCATAGCTAACTGCACCGATTACCACACAGTGAGGCAGTTTATATTCTCTCCATGGAATGTACTATGGGTCCTAGAAGACGAGCCGGTCTCTCAGCTCCCAATAGCTAACTCCACTGGTTACTGCACTGCGAGCTAGTTTATATTCTCTCCATGGAATTAACTAAGGAGCCTAGAAAACCAAGTCGTCTCACAGCTCCCAATTGCTAACTCCACTGGTTACTGCACTGCGAGCCAGTTTATATTCTCCCAACGGAAAGCGTTAGGGGGGCGTAGAACGCCAAGCCTGTCTCCCAGCTCCAAATAGCTAACTCCACTGGTTACCACACTGCGAAGCAGTTTATATTATCTCCATGGAATGCACTAGGGGCCCTAGAAGACCAAGGTAGTCTCACAGGTCCCAGTAGCTAACTGCACTGATTACCGCACTGCGAGCCAGTTTATATTGTCTCCATGGAATGCACTAGGGCTAAAGAAGACCAAGCCTGTCTCCCAGGTCCCAATAGATAATTCCACTGGTTACCGTACTGCGAGACAGTTTATATTGTCTCCATGGAATGCCCTAGGGGGCCCAGAAGACCATGCCTGTCTCCCAGCTCCCAATAGCTAATTCCACTGGTTACAGTAATGCGAGCCAGTTTATATTATCTCCATGGAATGCACTAGGCTGCCTAGAAGACCAAGCCTGTCTCACAGCTGCCAATAGGTAACTCCCTGGTTACCGTACTGCGAGCCAGTTTATATTATATCCATGGAATGCACAAGGGGGCCTAGAAGACCAAGCCTGTCTCACAGCTCCCAATAGCTACCTCGACTGGTTACCGTACTGCGAGCCAGTTTATATTGTCTCTATGGAATGCACTAGTGGGCCTAGAAGACCAAGTCTCTCTCCAAGCTCCCAATAGCTAACTCCACTAATTACCACACTGCGAGCCAGTTTATATTGTCTCTATGGAATGCACTGGGGGGCTTAGAAGAACAAGCCAGTGTCCCAGCTCCTAATAGCTAACTCCACTGGTTACCGTACTGCGAGTCAGTTTATATAATCTCCATGGAATGCACTAGGGGGGCCAGAAGACCAAACCTGTCTCACAGCTCCCAATAGCTAACTGCACTGATTACCACACTGCGAGCCAGTTTATATTATCTCCATGGAATTCACTACGGGGGCTAGAAGACCAAGCCCGTCTCACAGCTCCCAATAGCTAACTGCACTGATTACCACACTGCGAGCCAGTTTATATTATCTCCATGGAATTCACTACGGGGGCTAGAAGACCAAGCCTGTCTCACAGCTCCCAGTAGCTAACTGCACTGATTACCACACTGCGAGCCAGTTTATATTATCTCCATGGAATTCACTACGGGGGCTAGAAGACCAAGCCCGTCTCACAGTTCCCAATAGCTAACTGCACTGATTACCACACTGCGAGCCAGTTTATATTATCACCATGGAATGCACTAGGGGGCTAGAAAACCAAGCCCGTCTCACAGCTCCCAATAGCTAACTGCACTGATTACCGCAATGCGAGCCAGTTTATATTATCTCCATGGAATGCACTAGGGGGGCTAGAAGACCAAGCCTGTCTCACAGCTCCCAATAGCTAACTGCACTGACTATCACACTGCGAGCCAGTTTATATTATCTCCATGGAATGCACTAGGGGGGCAAAAAGACCAAGCCTGTCTCACAGCTCCCAATAGCTAACTGCACTGATTACCACAATGCGAGCCAGTTTATATTATCTCCATAGAATGCACTAGGGGCCTAGAAGACCAAGGCTGTCTCACAGCTCCCAATAGCTAACTGCACTGATTACCACACTACGAGCCAGTTTATATTGTCTCCATGGAATGCACTAGGGGGCGTAGAAGACCAAGGCTGTCTCCCAGCTCCCAATAGCTAACTGCACTGATTACCACACTGCGAGCCAGTTTATATTGTCTCCATGGAATGCACTAGGGGGCCTTGAAGACCAAGCCCGTCTCACAGCTCCCAATAGCTAACTGCACTGATTACCACACTGCGAGCCAGTTTATATTGTCTCCATGGAATGCACTAGGGGACCTTGAAGACCAAGCCCGTCTCACAGCTCCCAATAGCTAACTGCACTGATTACCACACTACGAGCCAGTTTATATTGTCTCCATGGAATGCCTTAGGCGGCCTTGAAGACCAAGCCTGTCTCCCAGCTCCCAATAGCTAACTGCACTGATTACCACACTGCGAGCCAGTTTATATTTTCTCCATGGAATGCACTAGGGGGCCTAGAAGACCAAGCCTGTCTCCCAGCTCCCAATAGCTAACTGCACTGATTACCACACTACGAGCCAGTTTATATTGTGTCCATGGAATGCACTAGGGGGCCTTGAAGACCAAGCCTGTCTCCCAGCTCCCAATAGCTAACTGCACTGATTACCACACTGCGAGCCAGTTTATATTGTCTCCATGGAATGCACTAGGGGGCCTAGAAGACCAAGCCTGTCTCCCAGCTCCCAATAGCTAACTGCACTGATTACCACACTACGAGCCAGTTTATATAGTCTCCATGGAATGCATTAGGGGGCCTAGAAGACCAAGGCTGTCTCCCAGCTCCCAATAGCTAACTCCACCGGTTTTCGCACTCCGAGCCAGTTTATATTATCTCCATGGAATGCACTAGGGGGACTAGAAGACCAAGTTTGTATCCAAGCTCCCAATAGCTAAGTGCACTGATTACCACACTGCGAGCGAGTTTATATTGTCTCTATGGAATGCACTAGGGGGCCTTGAAGACCAAGCCTGTCTCCCAGCTCCCAATAACTAACTGCACTGATTACCACACTACGAGCCAGTTTATACTGTCTCCATGGAATGCACTAGGGTGCCTAGAAGACCAAGCCTGTCTCACAGCTCCCAATAGGTAACTCCCTCGTTACGGTACTGCGAGCCAGTTTATTTTATCTCCATGGAATACACTAGGGGGGCTAGAAGACCAAGCCTGTCTCACAGCTCCCAATAGTTAACTGCACTGATTACCACAATGCGAGGCAGTTTATATTATCTCCATGGAATGCACTACGGACCTAGAAACCCAAGCCTGTCTCCAAGCTCCCAATAGCTAACTACACTTATTACCGCACTGCGAGTCCGTTTATATTGTGTCCAGTGAATGCACTAGGGGCATAGAAGACCAATTCTGTCTCACAGCTCCCAATAGCTAACTCCACTGATTACCGTACTGCGAGCCAGTTAATATTCTCCGCATGAAATGCACTAGGGGGCCTAGAAGACCAAGTCTCTCTGACAGCTCCCAAAAGCTAACTGCACTGATTACTACATTGCGAGCCAGTTTATATTGTCTCCATGGAATGCACTACGCGTCCTTGAAGACCAAGCCGGTCTCTTAGCTCCGAATAGCTAACTGCTATGATTACCGTACTGCGAGCCAGTTTATATTCTCCCTATGGATTGCATAAGGGAGCCTAGAAGACCAAGTCTGTCTCGCAGCTCCCAATAGCTAACTGCACTGATTACCGTACTGAGAGCCAGTTTATATTCTCTCCATGGAATGCACTAGGGGGCCTAGAAGACCAGGTCTGTCTCCCAACTCCCAATAGCTAACTCCACTGGTTACTGCACTGCGAGCCAGTGTATATTCTCCCCATGGAATGCGCTAGGGGGGCGTAGAAGGCCAAGCCTGTCTCCCAACTCCCAAAGCTAACTCCACTGGTTACCGCACTGCGAGACAGTTTATATTCCATCCATGGAATGCACTACCGGGCCTACAAGACCAAGCCTGTCTCCCAGCTCCTAATAGCTAACTCCACTGGTTACCACACTGCGAGCCAGTTTGTATTGTCTCTATGGAATGCACTAGGGGGCCTAGAAGAACAAGCCTGTCTCCCAGCTCCCAATAGCTAACTCGACTGATTACCACACTGCGAGCCAGTTTATATTGTCTCTATGGAATGCACTAGGGGACCTAGAAGACCAAGTCTGTCTCCAAGCTCCCAATAGCTAACTCCACTGATTACCACACTGCGAGCCAGTTTATATTGTCTCTATGGAATGCACTAGGGGGCCTAGAAGACCAAGTCTGTCTCCAAGCTCCCAATAGTTAACTCCACTGATTACCACACTGCGAGCCAGTTTATATTGTCTCTATGGAATTCACTAGGGGGCTTAGAAGAACAACCCTGTCTCCCAGCTCCCAATAGCTAACTCCACTGGTTACCGTACTGCGAGCCAGTTTATATTATCTCCATGGAATGCACTAGGGGGGCTAGAAGACCAATCCTGTCTCACAGCTCCCAATAGCTAACTGCACTGATTACCACAATGCGAGCCAGTTTATATTATCTCCATGGAATGCACTAGGGGGGCTAGAAGACCAAGCCTGTCTCACAGCTCCCAATAGCTAACTGCACTGATTACCACAATGCGAGCCAGTTTATATTATGTCCATGGAATGCACTAGGGGGTGTAGAAGACCAAGCCTGTCTCACAGCTCCCAATAGCTAACTGCACTGATTACCACAATGCGAGCCAGTTTATATTATCTCCATGCAATGCACTAGGGGGGCTAGAAGACCAAGCGTGTCTCACAGCTCCCAATAGCTAACTGCACTGATCACCACACTGCGAGCCAGTTTATATTATACCATGGAATGCACCAGGGGGGCTAGAAGACCAAGCCTGTCTCACAGCTCCCAATAGCTAACTGCACTGATTACCACAATGCGAGCCAGTTTATATTATCTCCATGGAATGCACTAGGGGCCTAGAAGACCAAGCCTGTCTCCCAGCTCCCAATAGATAACTACACTGATTACCGCAGTGCGAGCCAGTTTATATTGTGTCCATGGAATGCACTAGGGGGCCTTGAAGACCAAGCCTGTCTCCCAGCTCCCAATAGCTAACTGCACTGATTACCACACTAGAGCCAGTTTATACTGTCTCCATGGAATGCACTAGGGTGCCTAGAAGACCAAGGCTGTCTCCCAGCTCCCAATAGCTAACTGCACTGATTACCACACTACGAGCCAGTTTATATTCTCCCCATGGAATGCGCTAGGGGGGCGTAGAAAGCCAAGGCTGTCTCCCAGCTCCCAATAGCTAACTCCACTGGTTACCGCACTGCGAGCCAGTTTATATTATCTCCATGGAATGGACTAGGGGGACTAGAAGACCAAGTCTGTATCCAAGCTCCCAATAGCTAAGTGCACTGATTACCACGCTGCGTGCGATTTTATATATTCTCTATGGAATGCACTAGGGGGCCTTGAAGACCAAGCCTGTCTCCCAGCTCCCAATAGCTAACTGCACTGATTACCACACTAGAGCCAGTTTATACTGTCTCCATGGAATGCACTAGGGTGCCTAGAAGACCAAGCCTGTCTCACAGCTCCCAATAGGTAACTCCCTGGTTACGGTTCTAAGTTTCCAAGTTTTTATTCAAGAGAAATCACCCTGTGGCTGGTACATAGAGGCAGCCTCACAGGTTAAAATAACATCAAGGGATACAAAACAGATACAGTGACACAAAATAATGAAAAGGAACCCATACCTGGGCGGCCAAGCGTCCCCAGGAGAACAGCCCCACTTGAACCAAAAAAGTAATGCACAAGAGAACAGAAACATGGCGGTACCCCGCCTAGAAAGTCAAGGGGTAGTTAAGTTTACACAAAATGTTATGCTACACCAAACAGAACATTCCATAACACTGATACACACGACACAATAGAACAGCCGCCGCAGCGGGAGCGCGCACAAGAGTATAAAAGTTTAAAACTGACGCACACGGCGGTGCTTTCTGTGTCGAGGCTCGGCTGTACCGATGTTCCTGACCAACGGGTTGGAGTGTCGACGAATGGTAGCCCACAAACGACGGCCACGAACATGCGTGACTTCCTCCAGGGTGCGCATCTGCAGCTCAGCCCGAATAGACTGATTGGTGGTGATAAGGGGCACACGAAGCATCCGGCGGAGACTAAGATTCTGGATCCTCTGAAGCGCCTGCCAGCTACCTTGCGGGATGCCAGCCCACGCCACACAGGCATAAAGAAAAAAGGAGCGGATAAAGGCTGCATAAAGAATGAGCTTGGACCGAAGAGCAAGGGAGCGGCTGTGGAAAATCTGTTGACAGAGGTGAAGTCGCGCCTTCCCCTGGGCACGAACACGGGCAAGATGGGGGCGCCAAGTGAGAGTGCTATCGAGAGTAACTCCCAAATATCGAGTTTGCCGACGATACGGTAAGGCCCGCCCAGCGACCTGAAGAGAGAGCTCGGGAATCTTAAGTTTCTTAGAGAACAATAAAAAATGGCACTTGGCGGCATTAATGGCTATGCGCCACCGCGCAAGCCAATCCAGGAAGCTGGAGACATAGCGTTGGAGGGCCAGTTGGCCATAACGCAAATTACGGCAATGGTGGTAAAGAGCTGTGTCGTCGGCGTACATCAGGACGTGACATTGCGGCGAGGAGGGTGGATCCCGAGTGAATAAAGCAAAACGGTAAGGGGCCAGAATTGCACCCTGTGGGACACCAGCAAGCATACACCGAGGGGCGGAACGAGCTCTGCCAGCGCGCACAGAAAAGGTGCGATCACGGAGAAAACTGTAGAAAAGACGCAAGAACGGACGGAGTTCCGGAACCTGATGGAAGATCTTAAATAGAATACCATGATGCCAACAACGATCAAAAGCAGCCTCAACATCGAGAAACAACGCAAGAGTACTGCAATCGTCATTGAAGGCGGTACTGACATCGTCAACAAACTTAAGCAATTGGAGATCAGTAGAATGACGAGGGCGAAAACCGAACTGAAAATCAGGAAGAGCAACATGAAAAGTAACAACCGAATGGATGTGGAGAAGAAGAAGCCGTTCAAAGAGTTTGCCGAGATGGGACAACAGGCTAATGGGGCGATAATTAGATGCATCCCGGAGAGCGCGGCCCTGTTTAGGCAACATAATAACGTCGGCCGTCTTCCAGGCCGGAGGAAAATAATCCAGAGAAAGACAAGCATTGAAGACACGTGTAAGGAAGATCAAAGCGCAACGGGGAAGGTGCTTGAGAGCAATGGGAGAAACGAAGTCAGGTCCAGCAGCTTTGCTGGGGTGAAGACGGCGAATCGCCTGAGAGACCTGCAATGGAGAGAAGCGGAGATCCGAGGGAACCGAGGGAAGCTGAAGCCAGGAATGGAACCAGAGGTCAACCTGATGAACGTGACCTGGGTCAACAACAGGATTATCCGTGAAGCGTTGCTCCAAAGAGGAGGCAAAAAGCTCGGCTTTGCCTGCAGCAGTCGACAGGCCCCGTCGGAGAGAGAAGAGCCTCGGCATGAGCAGAACCACGAGAAGAGGAGCGAAATCCGCGGAGAAGTCGCCAGAGGGAGCCGTCTTGGTGTGTGGTGCGAAGCATCCGGTCCTCCCAGGCACACTCCTGACTAAGCAACAGAGTGTCCTGGATGTCAACCCGAAGGCGATTGACAAGACGACGATAGAGAGGCAGGTGGGTCTGACGCCAAAGACGCATCAGACGACGACGACGGCAAGCAATGAGATATGCAACGTCCGGAAAGTGCGGATGACGAAAGTGCTGGGGAATTGAAGTCGAAGACCGGAAAACAGCCGTACGCAAGGAGGCGGTAAAGGCGGCAACGGCAGAGTCAATGTCCGCAGGCGAAGAGCAAGGGAGAGATGAATCAACAAGGCGATGAAAAGTCGAGCGAAACAAAGACCAATCAGTGGAACGAAGAAAACGAACGCTGTCGGGTAAGGAGGAGAGGCAGCCGGAAAGAAGAAAGTGAACCGGGGAGTGGTCGGAATCCAAACCCTGAGAAACCGTAAGGGCGGGGGAGATGGGAAGAGAACGAGAGAGAAAGATATCAAGCACATCAGGATTACGTCCGGCCATCGAGGGCCAGTAAGTACAGTCCCGAGGAGCGGTAACACGCAAATCGGGACGGGAAAGAAGGAAGTCCAGGAGCCGAGCTCCGGCGAAGTTGGTGGACCGAGAGTTCCAGGACGTGTTCTTGGCATTAAAGTCTCCCGCCAAAAGGACCGGGCCAGAGCATACATCGAAAAGGCGGCGAAGATCGCGCACCATCGCATCCGGATGAGATCCTGGAGGGCGATAAACAGCAGCGACTGAGACGAACTGGCGGCTGATAGAGAACCGAACCAACGTGCACTCCAGGCACTCAAGAGCAGGGAGAGGAGGAAGGGAGAAGGAAATATGCCGGCGAAGAAAAACAGCAGTCCCACCACCGGGACGGGGACCCGGGCGATCCGAGCGGAAAATATGGTAGCCAGGAAGAGAAAAACGAACAGTAGGCTTAAGTTTAGTTTCCGTCACGCAGGCAACAGCAATACTGTGGCGCTGTAAGTAATGGAGAAATTCGTAACGGTGCGAGCGGAGGCCATTGGCGTTCCAGAGCAAACCGCAAATACCAGTTGGGACGGGCGGGGTCCGCTGCGCCATAGCCTAGAAGAGGGACTCAAGACATTCAAGAATAGCTTGAAACTTCTCAAAAACTGTGGAGCAAGACCGGAAACGAGCGACATAAGCACGAAGTCGGGCAAACAAGGTACGAAAATCAAAAGCAGCAAAAAAGGATAAAATTTCTTTCAAGTCGGAACCCAAAGCAGAGTCCGGCCCGGACGGAGGAGTACAGGAAACCTGAGGGACGGCGGTAACAGGGCCACGACGACCGAGAGCCTGAGAAAAGGAGAGACCTGGCCGAACCACAGAAGACGAAGCAGGAGAAGGGCCAGAAGAACCACGTCTGGCAGAAGCTAGCTGTTTGCTGAGATCGGCAAGTTGCCGGCGATCACGCTCGAGCTGAAAGGTTTGGCAACCGCGGTAGCTGGCTGTATGGGCGGAGCCACAATTGGTGCAAAGGGGCGTAAACGACTCAAGTCCCTTATGGGGGCAGTCCTTGAGCATATGAAGGCCGCTGCATAACACACACCGTGTAGGAAGGGTGCACATTCGAAAGGTATGGCCAATCTTCTGGCAGTTGAAGCACTGCGTAATGTGGTTCTGTGTGCGATAGGCTTCGATGCGAACAATAACCTGGGCTAAAGTGCGTTCATTAGGAAAACGCTTACTGGACTCACACCGCTCCAACGTGACCAGAAACATGGGCAGCAACCGACCTCGAGACTCCAGCTGCTTGCATTGGAGAGCCGCATATCCTTGTTGTTTGATAGCCTGCAGAATGTCGGCAGGGTCCATTGCGGAAGGAAGGCCCTTCACCACATAACGAAGCGGCTGCTCGCTCTTGGGCAGGAACGTGAAGTACATGAAGTTCGCCTCCCTGAAGGCGTCCAAAACTGGATGGAAATGCGCCAGCGAACGAAGCATAATCTTCAACCCATCCGGAATATCTTGAAGAGTGAAGCCATCAGTGCCACAAAGACCGCGAAGAAGTCGGAGAACATCTTTCAGGCGGCCGACCTCCGGCAGGATGATGCAGGGAGGGCGAGGCTCGACCACCCCAGGCGCGGGGTGAGGAGCAGCGGAAGTAGAAGGAGCAGAAGCGGACGCCGCGGGACGGTGAGAAGAGGAAGCAGAGGGGCCAGAACGACGCGGCCGAGGAGGCCGGGAAGGAACAGAGGGATGTGACGCAGAAGGCGAAGGGACCGCAACACCGTCATCCTCGGAGTCAGACAGGGGAGTAAAGCGGTTTTGCGTAGGAACAGCAGCAGAAGGGTGCAGGGTCTTAGTAAACTTCTTTGCGTGCGGAGAACGACCCTCGTCGTCGCTATCGCAGCGCTGGAAGGAACGCTTGGTGCGTTGAGAAACCCAGGCAGAAGAAGCGGAAGATAAGGCACGGCGTTTAACGCCAAGCTCGCGTAACACACCTTCCAAGGCATTTGCCACTTGGAGCCATTTCTCCTCCCCAGGGCGAGCATCCTGCAGGAGGGTTTGATAATAAAGATTTTCACTCTCTAGCTCAATGATCTCCTTCTGGAGAGCCAAGGAGTGAGGAGATGGGACAAGTGGTGAAGGAGGCACGCCAGACGTACCAGGAGGATCCGAAGGTAACCCGGTGTCCATAACCTCAGGAACCGGAACAGGATCAGCCGCATCAGCACCAGCCAGGGAGTCCCGGGTGGGAGCAACAGCAGAAGAACCGTCCATCAGGCAGGGGTGACAATGAAACCTCCACCACCTAACAGGTCAGCCACCGGAACTGGAGAAGAGGCAATGGCAAGCCCCAAGAGGCCCACCGGTTGCGAAGCGCACAGGCGGCCAAAACCGCTCGTCCAAAGCCGTCGGCAACAACTCAGCGCACGAAAATGGGCAGGGTGCCCAAAAAAGCACTGCAAAGTCCAACAAGGATTAAGCCACACCACACTCAGCCAGCCAATGGAGCGGAAGCCCTGAGAAGCGAAGACCCAAGTCGATCACTGAAGTGCAGGACCGGCGAAGGCAGACGAATGCCCAAAAAGGCACAAAACTCCAGGAGAAGAGCCAGAGATACAACAAGCGTAACCTCGGTGAGCCGAGCCGCGTGAATTGCCACCGGTTACGGTACTGCGAGCCAGTTTATATTATCTCCATGGAAGACACTAGGGGGGCTAGAAGACCAAGCCTGTCTCACAGCTCCCAATAGCTAACTGCACTGATTACCACAATGCGAGGCAGTTTATATTATCTCCATGGAATGCACTAAAGACCTAGAAACCCAAGCCTGTCTCCAAGCTCCCAATAGCTAACTACACTTATTACCGCACTGCGAGTCAGTTTATATTGTGTCCATGGAATGCACTAGGGGCATAGAAGACCAAGTCTGTCTCACAGCTCCCAATAGCTAACTCTACTGATTACCGTACTGCGAGTCAATTAATATTCTCCGCATGAAATGCACTAGGGGGCCTAAAGGCCAAGTCTCTCTGACAGCTCCCAAAAGCTAACTGCACTGATTACTACATTGCGAGCCAGTTTATATTGACTCCATGGAATGCACTACGGGTCCTAGAAGACCAAGCCGGTCTCTCAGCTCCCAATAGCTAACTGCACTGATTACCGTACTGCGAGCCAGTTTATATTCTCCCTATGGAATGCATAAGGGAGCCTAGAAGACCAAGCCTGTCTCGCAGCTCCCAATAGCTAACTGCACTGATTACCGTACTGCGAGCCAGTTTATATTCTCCCTATGGAATGCATAAGGGAGCCTAGAAGACCAAGCCGGTCTCTCAGCTCCCAATAGCTAACTGTACTGAATACCACACTGCGAGCCAGTTTATATTCTCTCCATGGAATGCACTACGGGGCCTAGAAAACCAAGTCTGTCTCCCAACTCCCAATAGCTAACTCCACTGGTTACTGCACCGCGAGCCAATGTATATTCTCCCCATGGAATACCATAGGGGGGCGTAGAAGGCCAAGACTGTCTCCCAACTCCCTAAGCTAACTCCACTGGTTACCGCACTGCGAGACAGTTTATATTCTCTCCATGGAATGCACAACCGGGCCTAAAAGACAGAGCCTGTCTCCCGGTTCCCAATAGCTAACTCCACTGGTTACTGCACTGCGAACCAGTTTATATTCTCTCCATGGAATGTACTAGGGGGGGCCTAGAAGACAAAGCCTTTCTCCCAGATCCCAATAGCTAACTCCACTGGTTACTGCACTGTGAGCCAGTTTATATTCTCTCCATGGATGTACTAGGGGGGGCCTAGAAGACCAAGCCTGTCTCGCAGCTCCCAATAGCTAACTCTACTGGTTACTGCACTGCGAGCCAGTATATATTCTCTCCATGGAATGTACAAGGGGGGGTCTAGAAGAACAAGGTTTTCTCCCAGCTCCCAATAGCTAACTCCAATGGTTACCGCACTGCGAGCCAGTTTATATTCTCTCCATGGAATGCACTAGGGTGTCTAGAAGCCAGGGTTGTCTCCCAGCTCCCAATAGCTAACTCCAATGGTTACCGCACTGCGAGCCAGTTTATATTATCTCCATGGAATGCACTAGGGGGTCTAGAAGACCAAGGTTGTCTCCCAGCTCCCAATAGCTAACTCCAATGGTTACCGCACTGCGAGCTAGTTTATACTATCTCCATGGAATGCACTAGGGGGTCTATAAGACCAAGGTTGTCTCCCAGCTCCCAATAGCTAAATCCATTGATTAGCGCACTGCGAGCTAGTTTATACTCTCTCCATGGAATGCACTAGGGGACTAGAAGACCAAGTATTTCTCCAAGCTCCCAATAGCTAACTGCACTGATTACCACACTGCGAGCCAGTTTATATTGTCTCTATGGCATGCACTAAGGGGAGTACAAGACCAAGCCTGTCTCCCAGCTCCCAATAGCTAACTCCAATGGTTACCGTACTGCGAGCCAGTTTATATTATCTCCATGGAATGCACTAGGGGGGCTAGAAGACAAAGCCTGTCTCACAGCTCCCATTAGCTAACTACACTGATTACCACAATGCAAGCCAGTTTATATTATTTCCATGGAACGCACTAGGGGCCCAGAAGATCAAGCCTGTCTCCCAGCTCCCAATAGCTAACTACACTGATTACCGCACTGCGAACCAGTTTATATTCTCCCCATGGATGGAATAGGGGGCCTAGAATACCAAGTCTGTCTCACATCTCCCAATAACTAACTGCACTTGTTACCACACTGCGAGCCAGTTTATATTGTCTCCATGGAATGTACTAGGGGGCATCGAAGACCAAGTCTATCTCACAGCACCCAATAGCTAACTGCACTTGTTACCACACTGCGTGCCAGTTTATATTCTTTCCATGGAATGCACTAGGGGGCCTATAAGACCAAGCCTGTTTTACAGCTCAGAATAGCTAACTCCACTGATCACCACACTGCGAGCCAGTTTACATTGTCTCCATGGAATGCACTAGGGGGCCTAGAAGACCAAGTCTGTCTCGCAGCTCCCAATAGCTAACTCCACTAATTACTGTACTGCGAGCCAGTTTAAATTGTCTCCATGGAATGCGCTAGGGGGCTAGAAGGCCATGCCTGTCTCCCAGCTCAGAATAGCTAATTGCACTGATTACCGTACTGCGAGCCAGTTTATATTCTCCCTATGGAATGCACTAGGGGGCCTAGAAGGCCAAGCCTGTCTCGCAACTCCCAAAGCTAACTCCACTGGTTACCGCACTGCGAGACAGTTTATATTCTCTCCATGGAATGCACTACCGGGCCTACAAGACCAAGCCTGTCTCCCAGCTCCCAATAGCTAACTCCACTGGTTACCACACCGCGAGCCAGTTTATATTCTCTCCATGGAATGTACTAGGGGGGTGTCTAGAAGACCAAGACTGTCTCTCAGGTCCCAATAGCTAACTCCACTGGTTACCACACTGCGAGCCAGTTTATATTGTCTCCATGGAATGCGCTAGGGGGCTAGAAGGCCATGCCTGTCTCCCAGCTCCCAATAGCTAACTCCACTAATTACTGTATGCGAGCCAGTTTAAATTGTCTCCATGGAATGCGCTACGGGGCTAGAAGACCATGTCTGTCTCCCAGCTCAGAATAGCTAACTCCACTGATCACCACACTGCGAGCCAGTTTATATTATCTCCATGGAATGCACTAGGGTGCCTAGAAGACCAAGCCTGTCTCACAGCTCCCAATAGCTAATTCCCTGGTTACTGTACTGCGAGCCAGTTTATATTATCTCCATGGAATGCACTAGGGTGCCTAGAAGACCAAGCCTGTCTCACAGCTCCCAATAGCTAACTCCACTGGTTACCACACTGTGATCCAGTTTATATTCTCTCCATGGAATGGACTAGGGGGCCCAGAAGACCAAGCCTGTCTCCCAGCTCCCAATAGCTAACTGCACTGTTTACCACACTGTGAGGCAGATTATATTGTCTCCTTGGAATGCACTAGGGGGCCTAGAAGACCAAGCCAGTCTCTCAGCTCCTAATAGCTAACTGCACTGATTACCACACTGCGAGCCAGTTTATATTCTCTCCATGGAATGTACAAGGGATCCTAAGAGACCAAGCCTGTCTCACAGTTCTCAATAGCTAACTGCACTAATTACCGCACTGCGAGCCATTTTGTATTCTCTACATGGAATGCACTAGGGGGCCTAGAAGACCAAGTCTGTCTCCAAGCTCCCAATACCTAATTCCACTGGTTACCGTACTGCAAGCCAGTTTATATTATCTCCATGGAACGCACTAGCGGCCTAGAAGACCAAGCCTGTCTCCCAGCTCCCAATAGCTAACTACACTGATTACCGCACTGCGAGTCAGTTTATATTGTCTCCATGGAATGCACTAGGGGCCTAGAAGACCAAGTCTGTCTCCCAGCTCCCAATAGCTAACTGTACTGATTACCGTATTGGGTGCCAGTTTATATTATCCCCATGGATGGAATAGGGGGCCTAGAAGACCAAGTCTTTCTCACATCTCCCAATAGCTACCTCCACTGGTTACCACACTGCGAGCCAGTTTATATTGTCTCCATGGAATGCACTAGGGGGCCTAGAAGACCAAGCCTGTCTCCCAGCTCCCAATAGGTACCTGCAGTGATTACCACACTGCGAGCCAGTTTATATTGTCTCCATGGAATGCACTAGGGGCCTAGAAGACCAAGCCTGTCTCCCAGCTCCCAATAGCTACCTCCACTGGTTACCACACTGCGAGCCAGTTTATATTGTCTCCATGGAATGCACTAGGGGCCTAGAACACCAAGCCTGTCTCCCAGCCCCCAATAGTTAACTGCAGATGATTACCACACTGCAAGCCAGTTTATATTGTCTCCATGGAATGCACTAGGGGGCCTAGAACACCAAGCCTGTCTCCCAGCCCCCAATAGTTAACTGCAGATGATTACCACACTGCAAGCCAGTTTATATTGTCTCCATGGAATGCACTAGGGGGCCTAGAACACCAAGCCTGTCGCCCAGCTCCCAATAGCTAACTGCACTGGTTACAGTACTGGGACCCAGTTTATATTGTCTCCATGGAATGCACTAGGGGGCCTAGAAGAGCAAGTCTGTCGCCCAGCTCCCAATAGCTAACTGCACTGGTTACAGTACTGGGAGTCAGTTTATATTGTCTCCATGGAATCCACTAGGGGACCTAGAAGACCAAGTCTGTCGCCCAGCTCCCAATAGCTAACTGCACTGGTTACAGTACTGGGAGCCAGTTTATATTGTCTCCATGGAATGCACTAGGGGGCCTAGAAGACCAAGTCTGTCGCCCAGCTCCCAATAGCTAACTGCACTGGTTACAGTACTGGGAGCCAGTTTATATTGTCTCCATGGAATGCACTAGGGGACCTAGAAGACCAAGTCTGTCGCCCAGCTCCCAATAGCTAACTGCACTGGTTACAGTACTGCGAGCCAGTTTGTATTGTGTCCATGGAATGCACTAGGGGACCTAGAAGACCAAGCCTGTCTCCCCTCTCCCAAGAGGTAGCTGCAGTGATTACCACAGTGTGAGCCAGTTTATACTGTCTCCATGGAATGCACTAGGGGGCCTAGAAGACCAAGCCTGTCGCCCAGCTCCCAATAGCTAACTGCACTGGTTACAGTACTGGGAGCCAGTTTATATTGTCTCCATGGAATGCACTAGAGCACCTAGAAGACCAAACCTGTCTCCCTGCTCCCAATCGCTAACTGCACTGGTTACTGCACTGCGAGCCAGTTTATATTGTCTCCATGGAATGCACTAGGGGACCTAGAAGACCAAGCCTGTCTCGCAGCACCCAATAGCTAACTGCACTGGTTACCGCACTGCGAGCCAGTTTATATTGTCTCCATGGAATGCACTAGGGGACCTAGAAGACCAAGTCTGTCGCCCAGCTCCCAATAGCTGCCTCCACTGGTTACAGTACTGCGAGCCAGTTTATATTCTCTCCATGGAATGTACTAGGGGACCTAGAAGACCAAGTCTGTCGCCCAGCTCCCAATAGCTACCTCCACTGGTTACAGTACTGCGAGCCAGTTTATATTGTCTCCATGGAATGCACTAGGGGTTCTAGAAGACCAAGTCTGTCGCCCAGCTCCCAATAGCTACCTCCACTGGTTACAGTACGGCGAGCCAATTTATATTCTCTCCATGGAATGTACTAGGGGACCTAGAAGACCAAGTCTGTCGCCCAGCTCCCAATAGCTACCTCCACTGGTTACCACACTGCGAGCCAGTTTGTATTATCTCCATGGAATGCACTAGGGGACCTAGAAGACCAAGTCTGTCGCCCAGCTCCCAATAGCTACCTCCACTGGTTACCACACTGCGAGCCAGTTTGTATTATCTCCATGGAATGCACTAGGGGGCCCAGAAGACCAAGTCTGTCACCCAGCTCCCAATAGCTACCTCCATGGTTACAGTACTGCGAGCCAGTTTATATTGTCTCCATGGAATGCACTAGGGGACTTAGAAGACCAAGCCTGTCTCCCCGCTCCCAATAGCTAACTGCACTGGTTACAGTACTGCGAGCCAGTTTGTATTGTCTCCATGGAATGCACTAGGGGACCTAGAAGACCAAGCCTGTCTCCCCTCTCCCAAGAGGTAGCTGCAGTGATTACCACAGTGTGAGCCAGTTTATATTCTCCCCATGGAATGCACTAGGGGACCTAGAAGACCAAGCCTGTCTCACAGCTCCCAATAGCAAACTGCACTGATTTGGATTGGATTGGATTTATTCAAAAAATTTGGCCTGGTGCCGGTACATTGGGCCCGGCTTACAGGCATTAATTTACATGGTTTATAATTTACATATTTTACATTCGATGATTTAAATATATACACAAGATCCTGCACTGCTCTGGTTACCGCACTGCGAGCCAGTTTATATTCTCCCCATGGAATGCACTAGGGGGCCTAGAAGACTAAGGCTGTCTCACAACTCCCAATAGCTAAATGCACTGGTTACCGCACTGCGAGCCAGTTTATATTCTCCCCATGGAATGCGCGGGTGCTTCAGGTGGTACCACAGGAAACCAATTCTTTCCGCTTCGGTCGAGGAGTTTTCAGTGGGTATGCCAATTCATTGGTGAGTCCCACACTGCCAGCTCCGACTCCCATCAGGTCTGGGGTGAGTGAATAAATCATTTTCTCCTGCACTCAAAAAAAGAAAATAAGATGAAATCATTCAGCATCCTGAAACATCGATGTCTCCACATTACTTGAAGCCCGAGAATGTCTGGAGCATACTCGTTGCCAGGAAAGCTTCAACTCTTATTTTGATTTTTAAGAAATACGTCACTCTGACTTCACAGAATAACGACAATATACACAAACTACTATGCAACAGAACAAAAGACCCTATCCTCAAAGATAAATCAGCTGGAAATAATTAAATAGTTTGTAATGACTGTAACCTGGTATACATAGGAAGAACCAAAAGAAATCTTGAAATAAGACTTAAAGAGCATATGAGATGCATTTGCCAAAAACAGATGGATAAATCTGCAGTAGCACATCATTTCTGGTCCTCAAATCTTGAAATCACTCCAAACATAAAACTCTTAAAACCGATCATCTGCAGCAATGAATTGGACATCTGGGAAAAAATACATATTGTCAAACACAGGAATCATGAATTTCGAACTAGGCACCCAGCAGCCTTTGGAAGTTCATCAATCCAGCACCAGAGAACACCACTAACCACGCACATTCCCCAGACAGTAACCAGCAAAATCATTTGGAAACATGCTGACGATGGGAGCAAACCATTCTCCTGAAACGTGCTCAAAGTAATAATATTTTAGTGATGTAGTGTAACAAGCTTCTCTATTTTAAATTATGACACATCACTGTTACTAGCTTCTAAATTTTCAAAATTAATTATATTAAATTTATTACAAAAACTTTGCAACTGCTCTAAGAAAAGGCCCTCCATTATTTTTGAAAATACTGAGCAGAGTGATATAGTTTTCCACTAGTTGTTTGGAGCCTTTCATTTGTTTAAATTTACTTGGGAAAGCTCTCATTTATTATGTAAGTAAAGGTATTTACTATCTCACCTTTACAATATTTTATCATCTGATTTGAATATTCATACAACCCACTAGATTTGTTACATTTTAGTGTTTTTTAGTCTATTTAATGACCTGCTCATTTGTAATTTCTCACACTACCATGGCGTTACATAAATTTTTTTCATTGGTTTTTTTGGTCACTAATTTTCTTTATTCCCATATTTGATACAAAATGTATATAATCATTGAATGCGTTACTTATATTTATTGGGGCGGATTTGATAGTTATTTTTTACAATTTGTAATTTTTTATCCATTTGGTGCGTTTCCTTTGTGTACAGTTTTAATAATATTCCACGTCTTTCAGCGTTTTGTTGTGGAGCTTTTTTGCTTCATTGATCACTGTTTAGAATACTTTTATAGTTTTCTGTATACCGGTATGACTCTTCATTTAGTTTGAAAGGTTTTAAACTATTTAAGAATTTCATTCTGTAGACCAATTTATCTGTTTATGCTTGTCACAGACTGGTGCAGACTGCTCTAGGACCTAGTTAAGGTATTCATAAAGAATTCAAATTTACTGTCTATTGTTTTAGCTTCTGATTACTGCCTGTTTAAGGTAATAATAATAATTTATTTCATCTAGTTTATCATACATCTGATTTTGGACATGTCAAAAGAATTTCATCTTTACAAATCCTTTAATTCATACAGACATTTGTTTATTAGATACACCCTCAATTTCCTTTTGAATTGCTGTTTACAAACATCAACTACAGATTTGATTTCCAGTGGTAATTTATTAAATAGCGTGATTCCAGAAATATATAAATCCTTTAAAGATACACTTTTTTTTACACTATGCCTAAAGTAGTCCAAGTTTCCTCTTGTGTTATGTTTATGGATTTGGTTGTTTTTAATTGGTTTGTACTTATCTATTACATACATTATTGTGCTATATGCATAAAGAGAGTAGATAGTAAGCAATTTATTGTTAATCAAGGTTTCCCTACAAGATTCCCTTCTGATGCATTTCTTTTGGTATATAATTTATCCATAGGCATTTTTGCAGCAGTATCCCAGATTTCAATCCCATAGAGTATGTGTGGATAAAACATACCCATAGTATATTAGTTTCAATACGTTGGTTGTTGAAATACACTGTTTTACTAATTTTACCACATATATGTTGAATGTGCTCAGCCCATGTTATCAACAATAAGACCTAAAAATGTATGTGATTTTACATCCAGAATATTATTATTATCATCGACTTTTAGTGATATTTTACCATCATTTTTATTGAACTGCATCACTTTAGTTTTTTGCATGTTGCAGTGTAGATTTATCGATTTGAAGGCAACCAGTAGGTGGTATTGTTTATGGTAGTATTTAATCCTTCTACTGTTTTATTCCAACATACAGCTGTAGTGTCATCTGCATAAGTTTTCACTGAAGTATTTGATGGATTTTCAATGTCATTAACAAAGATAATAAATAATAATGGTGCCAACACAGTGCCTTGTGGTACGCCATATTTCACAGATCCCAAATGTGATTTGATTTGTTGTGTATATCTCCCTTTTTTGTACGTTATTACTATAATTTGTTTTCTTCCAACCAGGTAACTATGAATTAGGTCCAAGGGTAATCCTCTTATGCCGTAGTTTTCCAATTTACTAATTAATATATTATGGTTGACACAGTCAAAGGCCTTAGATAAATCAAAAAATAATGTACTGACCTCCTCATTGTTTTCTAAATTCTCAATTATTTCATGTATAGACTGGTTAATGGCAGAAATAGTGGATTTCCCTTTTCTAAACCCATGTTGAAACTTCCTTAATATATTGAATTTACTTATATAATTATCCAGTCTTAGCAGCAGGATCCTTTCAAACAATTTAGCTATCTCCGATGGTAAGGCTATAGGTCTGTAATTGTTAATATTTAGTTCATCCCCTTTTTTAAATACTGGTCTCATTATTGCTAATTTTAACATTTCTGGAAATTGTCCCTGTTCGATGGAAAAATTAATCAAATAGGTTAATGGTTTTACAATAACATATTTACATACTTTTAATAGAAATGAGCTGATTTCATCCCACCCACTGCTTTTTTTACTCGGCAGGTTGTTGATTATTTTAATTATCTCATCTTCTGTAACTGGTCTGAGAAAGAAAGAAGTATTAACATTGGCATTTACAGAATTTGGCCTACTAGCTATCCGTGTACGTGCATTTATGAAATAATCATTAAATTGTTTACTTATAGTGACCGGATCATGAAACACTTCCCCATTTATGTTCAGTTTTATGTTTTTATATAATTCAGGATATCTTCTCGCTTCATTTATTAAGCCCCAGGCTGTTTTACCGACATTTTTGGATTTTCTCATGCTTTCTCTATATGCATTTATTTTAACAGCTTTCAGATTATTGAGATATTCATGTCTCATATTTTTATAACACTCCAGTGAGGAAGTTTTATACAGTACAAACATATCTTTCATTCTCTCTTTCAGCTTCATCATTGTTAATGGTAATTTTACTTTTTTCTTTGCAGTGTTATTTACATTCACATTTATTTTTGGACATGTAGCATCAAGGCTCAATTTAAATACATTATAAAACTGGTTCCATTTATCATTTACATTACCAATATTATATAATGTACATTCCCAGTCTATTACAGCTAAACTATTTGTTAAGTTATTTAAGTTTTCACTACTTAAGTGTCTTACTGTTCTACTTACTTTACTCACTATTTCATATTTGGATACATTAAAGTTAGTCAGTTGGGCATAGTGATCGGAGATATAGGTTTCTAAAACCGCAGAGGATATTTCTGTTACATTAGATGCAATATGGTCAATGGTAGATGAAGTGCTATCACTTACTCTAGTGGGTTCTTGAATTAAATCTTTTATATTATATGAATTAAAAACCTCTTTTAGGCATTTGTATGATTTATCATTAGGGTCTAGGTTAATATTAAGATCTCCTGTTAGGATAGCTTTAGCATCTCTCTTTAAATATTGTTGGAGCATGAAGCTGGTTATCGAGACCCAGGAGAAATAATAATAATAATAATAATAATAATAATAATAATAATAATAATAATAATAATAATAATAATAATAATAATAATATACGATCGAACATAGCGACGAAAATGTGCTGAATTCATATTAGGAATGGGTTTTGGAGGAAAGGCAGAGAAACAAAGTTTGCTTCCTCGAAGCAGAGGTATTTTACCTGCGATGGTCAACGAACCTGCATACCGGAAGTCTCGCCTTTATACTTTTGGCTCGGACAGGGTTTACAACGGTTTTCAAGGCTTAAAAGGGTGAGGAAGTAGATGTGCCTTATCTACGATCTAAGAATGTTCGTGGGAAGATTGTAAAACTCAAAATAAGCTGTGAGAAGCAGATGTGAAAGTTGTCACGTGGGGGTAGCCAATAACAAAAAAATCATGAAACAAAAATTATAGCCAATCGAAAGATCGCGTAGGTATCACATGATACGTTTTGAACTTAAAACAGAACGAAACTTAAGAAAGGGAGAGGGGAAAATTCTACAGTTTGGCGAAAGGCGTGAAGGAGGAAAGACACGCCGAGACAGTCGGGGACAAACTAACCATGACAGTGGCCGAGGCACATTCCGGTACAAATTAACCACGAGGACGCGACGAAACAGAATTAGAACAAAATAATCAGAAGATTTATAGCGTAAAAGTGAAGTTGTGAAATCTAGGCAATTCGAGGGCTAGTCGGAGAAACACATAAGTAGCGACTTCGAGAGTAATAAGAATAACAGTGGTTTCGACGACGAAGGTGGCGGGTTGACCAGATAGGAATCTACGTAACAAAATAAAGATATCACCCAAACTTCTCCGGCAGTATTATTAATCTCATCAAGGCAGTGTCACCACCCCTGAAAAACAAGAACCTCAGCTCTACCGAATCAAATCCCAAATCCCTGCCATCCAACCATCGAACCCAGGACTCTGAGTACACTGAAACAACTGCCAGGAACAATACAGATGCGTCAGAGGTCAGCGTCATTTGGCGCCCACTACGTTGGGGCTCGAAATACTGCCAACGGATAACGCACCCGGAGAACCGACAACGGAAGGAAGACGACGCCGATGACGACATCAGCAACCACCAGCAGCAGAGTGTACCGATAGACGTGGGGCAACAAGCGACATCGACGCCGCTCCATTACAACAAGGAAGCAGACATTCGGCGCAGACATCATCAGTGTCCAAAAAGTGTGTAAGTGTAGTGAAGTGTTTTGTGAACTACTACAACACTTCGCAGCAGCTCAACCCAGCACCAAGTAAGTGTTAACTGCATGATACATAAGTTAATGAAATTTTGGAAGGGAGTGTATATGCAATAGATATAAGTAAACTGGGGTATGTATGTTTGTAAATGCTGTTAAGAAGCAAGAAATTAACCGGCAACGTTATGGAAGGTAATAGCAATGAACAAGGGGAAATGTTCACTAACAATAGCACGCGGGTAGGTGTAGAAAATGGAGATAGCGAAACATTAGAACACCAAGTTAC
This sequence comes from Deroplatys truncata, assembly GCA_030765065.1. Classification (NCBI taxonomy): domain Eukaryota; kingdom Metazoa; phylum Arthropoda; class Insecta; order Mantodea; family Mantidae; genus Deroplatys; species Deroplatys truncata. The sequence goes on along the minus strand of CM060981.1, from coordinate 3,819,029 downwards.
CGGATCACTTAACGCGAGCGAAATGCTGCGACAAATGTTGGCTCAATTGAGCCTCCTAAACACTAAAATATCAGAACAAGAGCAAAAACTTGGGCAAACACTGACTCAACGATTAACAGAACAAGAGCAAACACTAACTCAACGATTATCAGAACAAGAGCAAACAATAGGGCAAACACTAACCCAACGATTAACAGTACAGGAGCAAACACTAAAACAACAATTGTCCACCCAGGAACAAACATTGCAGCAATTAAGCATCCAACAGAAGGAAATCAGTCAGGGCTTAGAAAATAAAATACAGGGTGTCTTGTCAGAAATTAGAGCAAGTCAAAATGTAATCTACGAGGATGTAGAATATATAAGAAACAAACTAAAAGCAACACAGAATAGTGTAGAAGTAGTGAGGAAGGAACTTGTCGTGGAAATGGACGCCATCAGGGCCCAACAAATTGTAAACAATGAAAACTTAATATGTACAATTAGTGATAAGGCAAGGGAAGAAGCAATGACAGTCTGTGTATCATTACAGGATAAGCAGCAGGCACTTGAAGCAGGGGTTAATGATGAAATTAACAAATTAAGGGAGGAACTGACACAGACCGTCAATGCTCGCAGGGACGCGGTAGAACAAATCGAACCGCGATCTCAAGGAGCCACGGACGCGCGAATTACCTCTCAGGTTTCCGCGCTTTCGTCGTTCCAGTGTAACAACCCGAGTAGTGAACCGAGGTCGAACGAACCTGCCTGCACTCCTTCGGCCTCACCGCACCCGGCAAGTGAAATGTCAAGCACCGTAGGGCCCCTGCAACAATGCAATATACCTATACAATTTTTGAATGAACTGCCAATCCCCAAGTTCAACAGTGAAGTCGATAATGCGAAGCAGTTCATTAATGACCTCGAATCTTATTTCGCGCTTAGGGGAATTCCCGACCGTTTTAAAATGGTAATTATAAAAAGGAGCTTGATAGGCCCGTCCCTGAGTTGGTTTCGATTGACGGTAGGCGAGCATGCACAATATGAACATTTTAGGTCTGCATTTTTGGAAAAATATTGGAGTGGCGTTGCACAGTACAGAGTGCGCGCAGAAATAAATAATGGCCGATACAGGGAAGAGAAGCGTGAGTCGATGGTTGACTACTTCTTGCGACTCGGCCAACTAAGCCAACTCCTGGACCCACCGATGCCCGAAGGTGAATTTGTATCCCTCCTGACACGACACTTCCCAGACGTTATACGTCATCACCTCGTGGTAGCACGTCCGAGGACGCTGAGCGAAGCCATTGAACTACTTACCGCTCTGCAGGGGTACGGAACGCGGGAAGAAGATAGGCCCAGAATCAGGACTGAAGGCAGACACATTGATCGGATAAATTCGCATCGTAATGATGGGACGAGGGCACAAGGTACGTTGAACAACTACTCCACAGTCCGACAGCGTTATCAAGAGCCATTTGCAAGAAATCGGGAGAGAAGCTATAGGCCCTGGAACCAAACGGGCACGGGTAGGCCACCGAGGCAACATGAGGAGTATCCCGTTCAGTACATGAGATTCTCCAGGTACCCGGCGAATAGTAGGCAACACCGGGGAAATAACCTCCACGGTGGAACAGCGGATAGGCCAAGAACGCCTCCGAACCGCCCAGAAACTCCCCCGAACCGACCTGGAAACACCCCGGGCAGGCCAAGGACACCCCCGAACAGGCCAAGAACGCCTCCGAACCGCCCAGAAACTCCCCCGAACCGACATGGAAACACCCCGGGCAGGCCAAGGACACCCCCGAACAGGCCAAGAACACCTCCAAGCCGGCCAGCGACCCCACCCCGTAGGGATGAGAACCACGAACTCTTAAGCATGCCGACGTACAGTCACGCTTTGGCGCCGAGCGGGTACCCATCACAGACACGACAGCCGCAAAATGTCCACCGCGAAATGGATGACGCGATAGGTCACCTAAGCGGGGCAATGGCAGGACAAAGCATAGGCCAAGGGAGAGGCCCCAGTCAAGGATTGTGGTCACGACGGTCGAAAAACTGGAGACAGGAAGAATTGTAGCGTTCCCAGGCTCAACCTCAGAGAATGCGCGCAGGTTCTCGCATTACACAGGGAACGAGAACAAAAAAATACCAGAAGAACCATTTTTATTGAATATTTGCACATTGGGAAAAGGCATTAACATGGTCAGAATTTTCACGCAACAACTGTGCGAAGGGAGAGATCTTAACGACACGCCACTGCCGTCAGCTGATGAGTCAGAGGTAGGTCAAGCACCCCAGTATTGTGAGTTAAACACAGAAAATGGAAATGTTTATTTCGGTGAGAGACCGGACGACTCGCAGGTAGTGGGTAAACAAAACATGTCCCTATCAGGTATAAACGAACGTGTAGCATCAACAGACTGCTTAAACCACCAAGTAAAGAAGGAATACCGATGTATGCATATGTGTTGGAAAGGTCCTTATCGGATATCACAAACCTTCGGGGACAGGGTATATCAACTCCAATCGTCCATTTAAGCAGGATCAATGAAATTTAGTAGAGTCGGATAGGAAAAATGTACAAACGCACTCGGAACACGAGTAAGGAAAGTCATATATGCGAACATTGTTTACAAACAAATTGGTAGCTTCGGGATAGCAATGTCCTGTTAAAACCGTGTGCTTGACATTCACGATGTTAATGACATACCGTAAGAAAACCGGACAGAATGTATGCCTGGCAAAAAAAAGGGTACCAAAAGGTGTCTTGAGTGTGGAGGCTGCTAATAGCTTCAAGAAAACCAGTATTGTATGTAATGTGCAAGAGAGAGAGAGAGAGAGAGAAAGATGGAACTAAGATGTGTAATTAAAAAAAAAAAAAAAAAATTATTGTTTGAAGAATGTATTGTGTGTAGAAACAGATTTCTTAAATGTAAATGTTTTGTAGCCTGGTTGTTGATGGCCAGATATTATGTAGATTGTTTTTCTTTTACTTGGTGAAAATACTTGCGTAAACTTGAAATTGTATTGTGTACAGTGATTGAAATGTATTGTGAACAGAATAAATGTGTAACGGTGGGCTCGCCATCAAATCGTCGTAAGCCACTGACTAAATAAATGAATGAATAAATAAATAAAATGATAAATGAAAGGAATAGAGGGAGAGAGGGACTTTAGATTAGCTTAGATGGGACATTAACGATAAACCCATCATCCAACCTAAAGGTCCGATGATAAGTTTACCGTCAGGGCATATGAAGCTGGTTATCGAGACCCAGGAGAAATAATAATAATAATAATAATAATAATAATAATAATAATAATAATAATAATAATAATAATATACGATCGAACATAGCGACGAAAATGTGCTGAATTCATATTAGGAATGGGTTTTGGAGGAAAGGCAGAGAAACAAAGTTTGCTTCCTCGAAGCAGAGGTATTTTACCTGCGATGGTCAACGAACCTGCATACCGGAAGTCTCGCCTTTATACTTTTGGCTCGGACAGGGTTTACAACGGTTTTCAAGGCTTAAAAGGGTGAGGAAGTAGATGTGCCTTATCTACGATCTAAGAATGTTCGTGGGAAGATTGTAAAACTCAAAATAAGCTGTGAGAAGCAGATGTGAAAGTTGTCACGTGGGGGTAGCCAATAACAAAAAAATCATGAAACAAAAATTATAGCCAATCGAAAGATCGCGTAGGTATCACATGATACGTTTTGAACTTAAAACAGAACGAAACTTAAGAAAGGGAGAGGGGAAAATTCTACAGTTTGGCGAAAGGCGTGAAGGAGGAAAGACACGCCGAGACAGTCGGGGACAAACTAACCATGACAGTGGCCGAGGCACATTCCGGTACAAATTAACCACGAGGACGCGACGAAACAGAATTAGAACAAAATAATCAGAAGATTTATAGCGTAAAAGTGAAGTTGTGAAATCTAGGCAATTCGAGGGCTAGTCGGAGAAACACATAAGTAGCGACTTCGAGAGTAATAAGAATAACAGTGGTTTCGACGACGAAGGTGGCGGGTTGACCAGATAGGAATCTACGTAACAAAATAAAGATATCACCCAAACTTCTCCGGCAGTATTATTAATCTCATCAAGGCAGTGTCACCACCCCTGAAAAACAAGAACCTCAGCTCTACCGAATCAAATCCCAAATCCCTGCCATCCAACCATCGAACCCAGGACTCTGAGTACACTGAAACAACTGCCAGGAACAATACAGATGCGTCAGAGGTCAGCGTCAAGCATAATTTCTAGTTGTAATATAAATTCATTACCAGAAGATGAGGGCGAGCGGTATATTCCAAATACAACATTACCAAGGTTAGTGGCAATTTTAATTGCAGATGCTTCTAGAACCTTCTTTATGCATAAGTCTTTTATAATGAGTTCTGTGAACTTTATTTCTTGCTTTATGTAAATCATAACCCCACCACCTTTATGTGTGGACCTACAGAATTTAGAAGCTATTTTATAATTTTCAATATTACAAATTTTGTCCCTCTTTGCACCATGCTCGGTTATAACGCAGATATCAGCATCTACCTCATTTAGTATTTCTGTCAATGCTAACAGCTTAGATTGTATGAGGTGTTCTCTGGTGTTGGGTTGATGAACCTCCAAAGGCTGCTGGGTGGTGGTAGTTCGATATTCATTAGGTGATTCCTGAGTTTGACAATATGAAGTCCAATTCCTGTTGTTGATAAGTTTTAAGAATTTTATGTTCGGAGTGATAACATGGTTTGAAGATGTGTTGCTAGTGTTGTAGTACATATACCATTGGAGAAAGAGGAATACCAACACATTATCCACATAGCCACTATGAACGGATACCGGAATAAAACAATAGATAAGAAGATAAAAAAGTTTGAAAGACAGAAATACATCCAACAAACTACTAATTTACTCAGACAACAAAAACCACAAGCATATAGAAGGTTCACTTATCACCCTTGGACACATCATAAATTTGAAAGGATTTTCAAGAAATACAACATCACTCTGACTCCACGGAATAACCACAATATACAGAAACTACTACGCAACAGAACAAAAGACCCTATCCCCAATGATAAATCAGCTGGAATATATTAAATAGTTTGTAATGACTGTAACCTGGTATACATAGGAAGAACCAAAAGAAATCTTGAAATAAGACTTAAAGAGCATGTGAGATGCATTTACCAAAAACAGATGGATAAATCAACAGTAGCACATCATTTCTGGTCTTCAAACCATGAAATCACTCCGAACATAAAACTGGTCAACAGCAGGACATCTGGGAAAAAATGCATATTGTCAAACACAGGAGTCACCTAATCAATTTCGAACTACAGCAGCCTTTGAAGGTTTATCAATCCAGCACCAGAGAAAACCACTAACCACACAATAATCAGCAAAATCAGTTGGAAACATGCTGACAATGGGAGCAAACCGTTCTCCCGAAACATGTTCAAAGTAAGAACATTTTAGTGATGTAGTGTAACAACCTCCAACTCTCTTTATTTTAAATTGTGTAATATGGTGTATTTTTGTTATTTTTCGTTTATATAGAGTATTTGATTTAATAGGTGCATATAGATAGTGTCAACAACATGATCTGTCTGGTTGTTAGGTTCCAGCTCAACAGATATGGGGCTCAGAGCCAGCAAACCCTGTATGCTGTCAGCTAGATGGTGCTCCTGCTCACACCACCCATAAGAGACAGTTCCCAGGAAGGTAAGAAATAAAACAATGGTAATAATAATTATTTTATTTCAGGGAGCCTCAAAACATATATTTCCAGTGAAACCTAGATATTGAATTTAAAATTATGATTTACACTGAATTTTTAATTGCTTGTCCTCTTTCAGTACACTGACCCTCTGTATACCAGTAGGGATGTGACCAACAGTTACATTACACTAGTAATGATTACGTTGATACAGACACAATCCAGTTTTTAGCTGTGGCAACACTTTCATTACTACGCTGCTTGTTTATAATTGCAAATTCTAATTCCTGCGCCATGCAGTTCTGTATTGCCTTCTCCCTATTGGTTAAGTTATACATGCAGTTGTGCAATATTAATAAATAATATTCAACTTATAATTATGGTAATGAGGTAGCCCTTTCATTCAGGAAATACTGATGTATGTGTTGATCTTTCACTGTTTGCCATGCAAGGTTAAAGGTGTAGATATGTAGAGCAGAAACACACTTTCACACATGCTTTCTGAATTCAAAAGTTGGAGAAACTTCACATTTGTTTAAGCAATCTTACAGAGCATCTATAAACCTTGATTCACCATTGTTAAAGTTTGTGAGTTTAGCAGGTCACAACCATCTACACGCATATGTGAACAACCATCTTAATGCTTTAATAAAAAACTCTGTGCACGATGACTGGTAAACAATTGCAATGAAGTCGCCCAGGCTCGGTAACAACGCGATAACTAGTTGTGTTCATTACTTTGGTAACCCTTACATTAACAAACTCACCTTGTCCATCAATAACCATGCGCAGTGTTCCCAACAACTTGAACACCACAGGAAACGTGGGGATGGCAAGCATTGGATAAACTGTGTCAACCAGGCCATCCTCTAATATCATGGCTTTGTTCTGGCTTGGTATAACAAGGTTCCTGCAACAAACATCATGTAAAGTTGGTAGCAATGTACACCAATAGCAGTGGTTCATATGAGGTGATCAAATAATTAGCAAGTCAATTTAACTGCACTAAAAATTCAATGTACAAGTGCGGGAGGTTTTTGGCTTACGTAATGTTTGGGAGCCAGTTATGATGATGGTAATTGTTTGCCCCACTGTTGTAATTTGAAGAAGTATGTTTGTTGCCAACTTTGAAAAAATTATTTAGCTGAATGTTGGATATGAGAGAATCCCACGTATGTGCGTCACTTTAAGAATGTATTTAGGTTACGTAATGAAGATACACTTTGATGTTGTTTAGCTTTATAGTGAAGATGATGCTATTATTAAAGTTATTTGCCTCGGCTGCTTTCAGTCGCACTATAGAAACACAAGTTCTTTTAAGGCTGTGATAAGACAAGAATTAAAATACGTCACAGAATTTACTTTTTAATTGCACTTCTTTTTATTTCTCTTTATACTTGCACATTTATAAACACAACACTTTATAAAAGGAAAACTGTGAGTACTTTATATATATTCTAGTGGAGAACACAATTTTTACCATCCGTACTTTACAACATCTTACCCGCAACTTTCACGTCTGCTCTTTACAACATCTTGTCCGTGACTGAATAAATCCAATGGTAAAAATCTTATAGCTTCGGTAATGCTAGTCTCTTATTGGCTAATTCTAGTACAATAGAATTTAAGTATTCAAACTAAAATCATTTCTTCACTTTTGATTGGCTAATTCCAAACTGTAAGCGAAATTACATTATTACCAATCTTTTCATAACCAGTATTTTTTAAAATTCCAGACACATTATTGCCTCATTATTAACATTCTAAAACACAGTATTCTCACAGTTTTTGCACTATTAGAGTATATAAACATTCACATATCACTAATAAATATGTTTACAATAAATATAAGTATTTACAATGACTTTACATACAATATAAATAATAATTATATACATACTGTTTTCAAGGTGGGCTGTTATTGAATTTAAGTATAATAAAGCACAATTAATAAGATTTTTAGGCATTAAAATATTGCCTCACAAGATGCTACCCAAAACTTGCAAAAACTCATGGTTACCTTCTCTTGTGAATACAGCGACTTTGTTCTTAATGAGATGATGTCTTCGGGAGAGCAATTGCTTCCTCGTCTACCAGCCCCAAGCTGAACATTTGAGACAACTGCAGGAGGTGCTAAACAGGCTCTCAAAAAAGAACTTCCAGATGACGTTCAATACTTAAAAGGAGTGGTGTATACATTGCCGAGGGCACTATTGGGTAGCTTCCGCATTTTCTTCTGTGCTTCTTCAGCTATCCACTGTTGCCAAAAGTTATCTAATTATGTCCATTTCTCCGTCTCCTATACTCTATGGCAGTTGGACCACTTGTTTTATTTAATATTTGTGAGGTGTTTGTTTCATTTTACCAGTTTAAACTTTACAATTTTACTTTGTAAATTAAGTTTCTTAAGCCAGACAGATTTATACAGCACGGATGTTTTAAGGTAAGGCCATAGACCAGGTATATGCATCTCAAAGGCGAAAGTTTAAGTCCACTTGAACAGCAAGTGTCTATGTGCATACAAACTGTTATATGTCAATTAATAAATTTGGGACAACAGGATTGCTAAACCTAACAAGCAAAAATGAAATCTTCTAACCAAGTCTGCATTTTCAAACTTTTTGTCAGATCATTTCTTAAAAGTAGGTGTTCTTGAATCAAGTTTTTATGTGATTCCAGAAATAACTTCCGTTTTTTTTCTATCATGTCAGGTTTTTACACAAAATAAGAAGTAATTTTTTGACAATTTTAGTAATGAGCGTATTTAAATACCATTTCACACAAGGTAAGTTTTTATTCAAGAAACATTTTAAGAACTCCCCTAATTTATTTCATGGCTACATTTTAACAAAACAAGAAGCCAAAGTGTTTCATTTAATTTTTTTCAAACTTTCTCTTCTTTGACTTCCTTGCAGATGACTGTCCCTCCTCAAAATCCAACAGTAGTCGGCCATCATAGTTTCATTCCATCTCCCCTGATACCTCCTCTCCATTTCCTTAATATCTTAGTGAAAACGTTCACCCTGCTCTTTACTATAATGTCCCAGATTTTCTGGAAAGTAGTTGATATGTGAATGCAGAAAATGCATCTTTACACTCCTGTTACAACCCATCTTCTTGAAATTTTCCAACACTGTTTTGACAATGGCCTTGTAATTAGGATCTTTGTTATTGCCTAAGAAGTTTTCAGTAACTGATCGGAAGGTGGTCCATGCTTCTATTTCTCTCTCATTCATTGTCTTCTCAAAATCTTCATCCTTCATCAATTTCTTTATTTGAGGATCAACAAAAATTCCAGCCTTTAATTTGTCTTGTGTAATGAGGGGAAATTTCTTGGAAAGGTACTTGAAGCAGGGTCCATTCTGTGGTAGAGCCCTTATAAATTGCTTCATCAAGGCCAATTTTATGTGTAGTGGCAGAAGCAATATCTTTTGTCTGTCTACAAGCGGTTCGTGCAGGGTGTTTTTAGTTCCAGGCAACAAGTTTCTCAGCTGTGACCATACTTTCACACTCTTTGCTTTGCTCGACTGTCCCATTCGCACAGAAAACAAGGCATTTTTGTGAACCCAGCTTGTTGTCCTAATAGCATTCCAATAACTTTGAAATCACCGCAGATTATGCCATTGGTGTTCCTCGTATTGGATACTTGTTAAAAGTATCTTCATGTTTTCAACTGTCCCTTTCATTTGAACTGAATGTGTGACAGGAATGGACCCATACACATTCCCATTATGCAGTAACACGTCTTTCAGGCTCCTCTTTGATGAATCTATAAAAAGTTTCCACTGAGTAGGATCATGTTCAATGTCTTAAAAGTGCATTAACTCATTTATGTTATTGCAGTAAACCAAGGACTTGATCTGCGAGAAAAAAGGAACTAGCTCTTGTTCTCTGTGTCTGTACCATGAGTAATGTGTTCCTGGTTCCAGAAGATTCTTTTTTTTAAGATGGGAGCCTAGTAACTCTGTAGATTCCTTAGACAAATTCAAATCATGTACTAGATCATTTAGTTCACTCTGAGAGAACAGTTGTGGAATCACGTCGTATTCAGGGCAGTAGACATCATTAGAATCATCTTCAGTGATTGCATGATGTTCACTTTCAACACCATCTTCTTCCAAGTTCTCTAAAACAGCTGGAGGAAGAGGAGCAGGCAGATCTTCTCCGTGTGGAACTGGCCTAATGGCTGAAGGAATCTTGGATACACAATGTGTTTCTTATTTTTCAAATTGCATGCCTAAACATTAACTAAACAGAAATAACAGTCTTTAAGGTGGTCTTTAGGCTCCCTCCACACCATAGGAATTGCAAATGGCATGCATGATTTCTTTCCTTTTATCCACAATCTTAACCTCTCAACACAATAGCGGCAAACTGTGTTTGGAGCCCAGACCTTGTCTTGGTCACCAAGTTTCATTTTAAAATAAGCGTGGTACACTTTTTTCATAAAGTCTGTTATATCAGTTCTCTGCTGAAGCACTGTATAATTTCCACAAATGTAGCAGAAAACATTGAATTTTTCAGTCACCTGATTCTACCTTTCCAACCCCGTCCAACACACGGCTTGTGTGAAAGAACAATTAATTCCATTAATTGACCTAATAGTGGTTGCAACTATAAAGCCCGGGACTTAAAGTACTTGCTATAAATGTAAGTCGCCATTGGGGTATGACATCTCAATACAATTTGAGATCACCTTGTGGTTTACCGGGAAAAACACGAATCAGCTGGAGAATTTAATGTCGTGTCGGCATGTTGCCATGGTAGCTCAGTGGTTAGAGCAACCGGACGGAGACCAGGAGATCCGTGGTTCAAATCCCGGCTATGGCATTGAATTTTTCAGTCACCTGATTCTACCTTTCCAACCCTGTCCAACACACGGCTTGTGTGAAAGAACAATTAATTTCAGAAAACATTTGGATTGTTCACACACTTGCGTGTAGACATAATGTATTTATAACTTTGATCGCGATATAGCACTGGTAATGCAAGCCTCTGATATTAACAACAATGCCTAAATTACAAATAGCAACCAGCATCTGCAGGTGTAACAACCTAAAGTCTTACAAGTCTGTATTGAGAAATTTCCCTCCAACAATACTCATCATCTACTGGCTCAACTCTATATTTTTGAAGTGAAATTGTGAAAAAAACTATACGTGATAGAAAAAAACTAAAAGCAGTTCTGAAATCAGCATAAAAAAGCGAGTCGGAATCACTTATTAGTTTTCAGTCATCCAATATCATGCAGACTAGTGTAATTTACAAAATTGCTGCATCTATTTGTAAGGAAGCCTAAAAATTAAGTTCATAGGAACAATTGCCACAGCATAGATGAACTTAAGGACAATATAAAAACACAAATTATCAATATTATGTCTGCAAATGGACAACAATGTTACTGTCACTTATGAGTAAGTATCGTGGGAGTTAGTGTAAACATATGCATGATACGTGGCCTTGCCATGCAATCACGACACTCTATAAACAAACTGAATGGAGCTTGCAAAACTGGGCCATTAATATTTAAGAAAATAAGTTACGTGGTCCGATCTACTGCAATACTTGCTCTATAAGTTTGGTTAATCTTAAGGAAATCTGCGAGATGAGACACAAAGCTTATAATTTTATGATAGTTTATTGAAAGCACGCCATTTTGTTTTGTTGAGGCACCCTGGACAGGAGACCACAAAAATGGTCATGTTGCTACAATCTATGGGAATGTTGGTTTTGATAAAATGGACACACCTGAGGGCACTGAGAAGAGCATGTTGCAGTCTGATGTCTCCTGACGTTGTGTTGTTGTTCTTGACCAGGGCCAGGAGTTTCTTACTGACACCAGCGTCAACCATCTGAATACAGTGTTTATCTGCAAATACAAGTCATTATTTCAGATACTTTGAAGGACATTATATAACAAAATTAAAATGTCCTCTACAATAGAACAAGTATGTTGTTTCATTTGATATCAGTAACCCATAACAATAGTTGACTAATTTTGAAGATTTAGAAGCTGGTAACAGTGATGTGTCATAATTTAAAATAGAGAGTTGAGGGTTGTTACACTACATCACTATGATATTCTTACTTGAACGCGTTTCGGGAGACGGCTTGTTCCCATCGTCAGCATTTTCTCTCAACTGATTTTTGCCGGTCATCGTCTGGGGGATGTGTGTGGTTTGTGGTGTTCTCTGGTGCTGGGCTGATGAACCTCCAAAGGCTGTTGGGTGGCGGCAGTTCAAAATTCATTAGGTGATTCCTGTGTTTGACAATATGTATTTTTTCCCAGATGTCCAATTCATTGCTGCTGTTGATCGGTTTTAAGAGTTTTATGTTCGGAGTGATATCATGGCTTGAAGACCAGAAATGATGTGCTACTGCTGATTTATCTGGCTGCTTTTGGTAAATGCATCTCATATGCTCTTTAAGACTTATTTCAAGATTTCTTTTGGTTCTTCCTATGTATACCAGGTTACATTCATTACAATCAATTTGATATATACCAGCTGATTTATCGTTGGGGATAGGATCTTTTGTTCTGTTGCATAGTAGTTTCTGTATATTGTGGTTATTCTGTGGAGACAGGGTGATGATGTATTTTTTGAAAATCCTTTGAAATTTATGATGTGTCCAAGGGTGACAAGTGAATTTTCTATATGCTTGTGGTTTTTGTTGTCTGAGTAACGTAGTCATTTGTTGGATGTATTTCTGTCTTTCAAACCTTTTTATCTTCTTATCTATTGTTTTTTTCTGGTATCCATTCATAGTGGCTATGTTGATAATGTGTTGGTATTCTTTCTGGTATTCCTCTTTCTCCATTGGTATATGTACTAACCTGTTTGTAATACTATTTAAAATTGCATGTTTGTGGCTTGTAGCTATTGTTTTTAATATAGTTTTCTGTGTGCGTTGGTTTTCTGTAAATGCCGAATGTTAGTTTGTTATGTGCATTATTTCTGATGATCCTGATGTCTAGGTAAGGTAATTGGCCATTTTTTCTTTTTCCATTGTGAATTTTATAGATCTTTTTTGTAAATTTAATAATTTCAAAGCATCTTCTGAAAGTTTTTTTGGAACAATAGCAAAAATATCATCTACATACCTATACCAGGTTTTGAATAGATGTGGGAAAGATTTAGTAATATGGGATTCAAAATGGCTCATATATAGTTCTGCTAAAAATGGTGAAAGGGGGTTTCCCATAGTTAGGCCTGAGGTTTGTTTAAAGATTTTGTGATGGAATGAAAAGAAATTCTGGTCCAGACATAATTTTGTTAGTTTCAGGTAATCTTCTGTTTGTGCTCTAGGTGTGCCATTGTTTAATATCCAATTTTCTAGGAGTGGTAATAATTCTTCTTTTGGTATGCTTGGGAAGAGTGCAGTGACATCAAATGATACCATCATGTCTGTGGGTGATATATTTATATTTGAAAGGTGACTGGTTAATTCTAAAGAATTTTTTATGCTAAGACTTTTGAACATAGGCATGGAGTTGAAGGTATTTGAAAGCCATTTTGCTAGTTTATATGTGGGAGAGTTTATGTTATTCACTATGGGCCTCATTTTGTTGCCGAGTTTGTGTATTTTTGGTAGTGCATATAACCTAGGTATGATGGGAAAATCTGGTTTAATTCTGGATTTTTCGGCTTTTGTTAATGTTTTGGTTTCTATCAGTGTGTTCTGGAGTGACTTGGTGCATTCTTTTAATGGATTTTTTGCTGATTTCTATGTACTCTGGGTTATGTAGTAATTGCATAACTCTAGATTCATAATCTTCTTGGTCACTAATGTGTTTCCTTTGTCTGCTTTGGTGTATACTACAGGTTTTGACTTTAGAGATTTGATAATTTTTTGATGTGGTACGTAGTGGTGTTTTTGGGCTTGTATCTGGTCCAATATTGGTTCACACTGTGATTGTATTAAACTTTTATCCTTATCTGTAAGGTGGTTGGAGGCTATTTCAATATCAGCAACAAAGTTTTCTGTACATCTGTACATCATAGTGATGTAGTGTAACAACCCTCAACTCTCTATTTTAAACCATAACAATAGATTTATAAGTGGCTTTCAATAATTAATGTTTACTTTTTTATTGCAATTTTGATAACATCTACATCTCAAATAGCTTGCTCTGTTCTCAACATTTTTGGTGATGTAACGCATCTGGTCTTATGAATGTCATTATTTATAGATTAGTCTTATTAATAAATAATAGTGTAAAAGAACATTTGAATAAAAACTGCCTTTAATGTTGTTACACTTTCAAAACCTTTTCAGCTCTCACTCGATATTATCATTTGCACTGTTGTTAGCACTGCTTAGAGCCTACGACAGATGTCAAAACAAATTCCACAAAGAGATCCCTTATGGGATTAGTGCCTTCAATAGTAATGTTACACTACTTAAAACTTGGCTGAATTCTCAATTCTTACCAGTTTTGAACCTTCTTCCTTTCAATTTACTACAAATTAATTTAATGTTCTATAAAAACTGTTATTTTAACCAAACACTTCCAAAACAAACTGGAATACTTTCTTCAAAAATGCATTTAAAAGTGACATGCGTTTTTAATTGTAAAATGTCAGAAGGCACACAGTGAGTAAGTCACAAGTTCATATTGTAATATTATATTTTAGGTGTTTTATGTCTTGCATTCTGGTGTTTATTGGACATTTGATGCACTACATTCACAACACCTTCTCTACCCAAAAGCTTATTTTCTTATCTACAGAATAGTTTTATTACACAGATACAAGAAGAAAACTCAGCTGACAGTCACAAATGACATTGCAAGAAACAACTAAAACCAATAATAATGGATATCTCACAAATGGCTGATGAAACAAACAAATTGTGTGTTTACCATGGCTCACTAGTGTTGGTCTGCTGCATCCACCACTATTCGTGCAACATTAAAATGCTCTTGCCTCACCCTAACTGCAGCATGTAGTATTAAAAGTAAGTAAATTCCATTTATAACTCTAAATTATGTAAACTTATACTTTCACTGTAAAATTCTATCCACAACGGCTCAAATATTGTATTCTACAACAACAACAATACCTTTATTATACTACACAATAGATGAAGAGAAAGTACCACTAGACATGCTGATGATGAAAGCAAGTGAAGCTTTAGTGACTCAAGATTCAATTAAATTATTGTTTCGCTTTACTGTCTCTAACTTATGAATGAACTTCAATCATTAATATATGGTATTTTAATCAAAATCATTAGAGCCATTTTTTAGAAAATCAAACATATAGAAAAATGTTCCATGTGAAGGGTAGTTTGGGATGGTGGGGGGTTTTCTTGAAAATCTTCATGTCGCATCTTCAGAAGGTACTGAACGTAAGTACCAAGTTTGGTATTTATCTGACTTTACATTTTTGAGTTATGCTGCTCTCTCTCTCTCTCTCTCACCCACACAGACCTTTTTCTAAAAATGCTGTTTTTGGACTCAGGGGGCCCGAAAACATGTATTTCTGGTGAAATCTTGGTATCGAATATTTCGATGAGCAAAAGTATGGTCGTTTTAATTGAATCATGTCTTCAGAAAAGGCAATTATGTGAGAAAAAGTACCGACAGGAAAAGCAGCAGTGTTCGAAAGCAAGATGTTATCCCTTGTCAAATTACACTGTTCTATAAATTTTCAAACACTGAATGTTATGCTGAAGACAATAACTTTACTGTACATTACACGAAAATATCCTGGTGGAAGCGCTCACAACTTTGTACAAATAAAAGTGCTCATACGAGCGCATCACATCATTCTTTCAACTTTGCCAACAAACTATTTGAAACACCATGCTGTTTTCTCCTTATCATTTAGCACTAATTCAAATTGTGTAATCTTTAGACTGATAGAGCCCTGGTTTTATATAGAGAGCTTGGCTCTATTGGTGGTTGATACAATATTAAGTGTTTGTCTGTAGATGACTATCCACTATTGTATCCCTAATAACATACTTCCCACTGCTATCTCATATTTGTAATGGTAAATTAAATTAAATTGAGTTTTATTTATGGACGCTCCTTAGCGTCCCATTCTATATTGGGCGTGAAAGACCAGTAATTTTGCTGAGAGCCCTCTTTATCAGGCTTGAGGTTCTTTAATGTGCCGTAAATCTACGACACGGGACCACTGGCTTTACTTCCCTTCTGAAGGAAGCCATGCTAACGATTTTTACACCCAAAAAAATCCATCGCCCTCCGCCAGATTTGAACCTGCGACCTTGGAAACTAGGGGCTAGCACGGTACCACTAGTCCACGGAGGACGACATTTGTAATGGTGGCATACACCACAGGAAACTGTTTCCATTATGTAAAAGTACTGCTTGGAAGTGTCGAACAATTGTTGCCATTGATCAGCACTGTTAGTTAGTTAAGTTTATTCATCCGTTAAAGTGGTTTGGTACAATGTACATTCACTATTGGACACGTCAAGCTATAAACAATAGTAGGTTTTTGCAATATATACAATATGTTTTTACATTATATACAATAGGTATTTACATGCTAAATACTATGGTTCATGATATATACATTTGTGTTCAAGGAAATCATTAATAGAATAAAAGGAGTGGTTAACTAGATGTGCCTTGAGACTGGATTTCAGCTGGTTTATATTTTTAATTACCTTGATATTACTTGGTAAATTATTATAAAGTTTAATGCCAGAGAATAAGATACTTTTTTGGTAGAGTGAGCTGTTGCAGCTGGTCACATGTATTTGTGTATTTTCCCTAGTATTGTGTTCATGCACCATATTATTAGTTATGAATAGTGAATCAGAAGCATTAATGTTCTTGACTAAAAGCAGAATAACTGCATATATGTAAATGCAGGGAAGTGGGAGGATCCCCAGTTTTTTAAAGAGAGGTTTACATGACGACTTTGGGCTGACTCCTTCAATAGTTCTGATAATTTTTTTCTGTGCAATAAAGATTGACTTGCTTGTTGGAGACTCACCCCAGAAGACTACTCCATAACTTAGGAGTGAGTGCACATGTGCAAAATATGCTGCTCTAACTGTTTCTTTACTTGTGCATGTTGTCAATATTCTTAGCATATAACATAGAGAGCTGAGTTTATTATTTATGAGGCTAGTGTGGGCATCCCGTTTTAGATTGCTTTGTACGCAGATCCCAAGGAATTTTATAGATTCTACTTTTTTAAGTGTCTGATTAGAGAGTTGTATTTGAGGGACAAGATAATTTTTGTTCATATTTGTGTGTATATCCATTGCTACAGTTTTATTTGTATTTATAATAAGATTATTCAATGTAAAATAGTTTAAGATTTTCTCTGAGACTTGGTGAATAGAGGTTAGAAAGGTTTCTTTTTGGGTTGCCTTAATCAGGATATTTGTATCATCAGCATCTAAAATGGTTTTAGTACATGGATCATTTATGTGGAAATCATTTATGAAAAGAAGAAATAGGACAGGACCTAGTATAGAACCTTGTGGCACACCATAGCTTACTTGGAGTGGACTGGAGTGATAATAATTGATCTGATTATTTGATTTATTCTTTATTTCCACTATTTGCATACGACCACATAGATATGATTCTAACCATTTATTGGCCAACCCTCTTATGCCTAGAGCCTCTATTTTCGTTAACAAAAGCTGATCCACTGTACATCTTGCAGAATGTGAAGTTGCCACTTTCATGGAGTCATGTAGATACTTCCATTGTTGTTACAGTGATGCAAAACTTGTGCCCACTTCAATAATTACATTCACAAATAAAATTGTAATAATACCTAAATTCTATCCCTACATGTTACCCTTTACATATCATTTTTCTCACTTCGCTAAGTTGCTGCATTTCTAAGGACCCATAGCATCCAACACCATGGTTACCAAGCTATTTTGTTCCTATTCCTTATCTCTAATTTTCTTCAGTAATCTATTTCTCAATGCACCTAAATATTTTCCTATCTCTATTAAACTTTCCTTTCATTTAACTCCTAATATCCTTATACCTATAATTTCATTTGGTAAACTGGACCTTTCGATTTTTTGCAATTTTTCTCTCATGGTCATTGTTCCTTCACATTTTAAGATTAAATGCCAATAATTGTTAAAATTCCTATTACACAATGGGCATTTTCCTGATTTTCTCCTTCCCATAAGCCTTTTAACCTCACCACCCCTGTCCTTGCCCATGCAAAACCCTCTCTTGCTGATTTGTTACGAACATCAACATAATTTTCCCTTTCCTATTTCCTTCTAAGCTCTATATATAGGGTAGTTAAAGTATATTTGAACCCACTCGCGGCCTCTCTCTACTACATGAAACAGCTGGCAGAGGCGAACTAAAATCCTTACCTTGTAACAGATGCTGGAAATGTTGACCATCTGCTCTCAAACAGGCAGCACATGTTGTGTAAATATTCTCGCTCCGAAGCTCAGCAGCAGGAATTCTTGTGATTTCTTGCACAATGTTTTCTCTAAGTTCCTGTAGTGTGCAAGGATTGGAATGATACACTTTGTCTTTTAAAGAACCCCATAAATAAAAATCAAAATTTGTTAGGAGAACGAGGGGACCAAAAATCAACACTAATTATTCTGTCATAAAACACGTCTCTTATTGCAGGCAATCATTACATGACACTAATTATTCTAACTAATATGATTTTCCGGGGTGTTATGCCGTGGTCTTTCTTCAGCAGACCACGGCATAACAGCCCGGAAAATCATATTAGTTATAATTGTGACACCGGCCGTGAAAACCTACGTTCTTACTAATTATTCTGTCATCAAACACCTCTCTTATTGCAAGGCAATCATTACATGACAGTAATTATTCTGTCATCAAACACCTTTCTTATTGCAGGCAATCATTACATTACACTAATTATTCTGTCATCAAACACCTCTCTTATTGCAAGGCAATCATTACATGACAGTAATTATTCTGTCATCAAACACCTTTCTTATTGCAGGCAATCATTACATTACACTAATTATTCTGTCATCAAACACCTTTCTTATTGCAGGCAATCATTACATTACACTAATTATTCTGTCATCAAACACCTTTCTTATTGCAGGCAATCATTACATTACACTAATTATTCTGTCATCAAACACCTTTCTTATTGCAGGCAATCATTACATTACACTAATTATTCTGTCATCAAACACCTTTCTTATTGCAGGCAATCATTACATTACACTAATTATTCTGTCATCAAACACCTTTCTTATTGCAGGCAATCATTACATTACACTAATTATTCTGTCATCAAACACCTTTCTTATTGCAGGCAATCATTACATTACACTAATTATTCTGTCATCAAACACCTTTCTTATTGCAGGCAATCATTACATTACACTAATTATTCTGTCATCAAACACCTTTCTTATTGCAGGCAATCATTACATTACACTAATTATTCTGTCATCAAACACCTCTCTTATTGCATGCAATCATTACATGACACTAATTATTCTGTCATCAAACACCTCTCTTATTGCAAGGCAATCATTACATGATACTAATTATTCTGTCATCAAACACCTCTCTTATTGCATGCAATCATTACATGACACTAATTATTCTGTCATCAAACACCTCTCTTATTGCAAGGCAATCATTACATTACACTAATTATTCTGTCATCAAACACCTCTCTTATTGCATGCAATCATTACATTACACTAATTATTCTGTCATCAAACACCTCTCTTATTGCAGGCAATCATTACATTACACTAATTATTCTGTCATCAAACACCTCTCTTATTGCATGCAATCATTACATTACACTAATTATTCTGTCATCAAACACCTCTCTTATTGCATGCAATCATTACATTACACTAATTATTCTGTCATCAAACACCTCTCTTATTGTAAGGCAATCATTACATGATACTAATTATTCTGTCATCAAACACCTCTCTTATTGTAAGGCAATCATTACATGATACTAATTATTCTGTCATCAAACACCTCTCTTATTGTAAGGCAATCATTACATGATACTAATTATTCTGTCATCAAACACCTCTCTTATTGCAAGGCAATCATTACATTACACTAATTATTCTGTCATCAAACACCTCTCTTATTGTAAGGCAATCATTACATGATACTAATTATTCTGTCATCAAACACCTCTCTTATTGTAAGGCAATCATTACATTACACTAATTATTCTGTCATCAAACACCTCTCTTATTGTAAGGCAATCATTACATGATACTAATTATTCTGTCATCAAACACCTCTCTTATTGTAAGGCAATCATTACATGATACTAATTATTCTGTCATCAAACACCTCTCTTATTGTAAGGCAATCATTACATGATACTAATTATTCTGTCATCAAACACCTCTCTTATTGTAAGGCAATCATTACATGATACTAATTATTCTGTCATCAAACACCTCTCTTATTGTAAGGCAATCATTACATTACACTAATTATTCTGTCATCAAACACCTCTCTTATTGTAAGGCAATCATTACATTACACTAATTATTCTGTCATCAAACACCTCTCTTATTGCAAGGCAATCATTACATTACACTAATTATTCTGTCATCAAACACCTCTCTTATTGCATGCAATCATAAATCATTGTGATTTTTATTTATGGGGTTCTTTAAAAGACAAAGTGTATCGTTCCAATCCTCGCACACTACTGGAACTTAGAGAAAATATTGTGCAATAAATCACAAGAATTCCTGCTGCTGAGCTTCGGAGAGTGAACGAGAATATTTACACAAGATATGCTGCCTGTTTGAAGGTCAACATTTCCAGCATCTATTATAAGGTCAGGATTTTAGTTCGCTTCTGCCGATTGTCTCGCACAGTAGAGAGAGGCTACCCTATATACACAATGAACTTTTGGAGTTGAAACTACCAATTATTTCCTGTCTTTCCATGTCTTCAATTCTCAAATATCTCCACATTCTATTTCATTTACAATTCCTTCTAGACAGTTATACCAAGTATCCTCTTTATTAAGCTTTTGCTGAACCTCCAAGCATTGCTTTAACATAATATTATTTTGTAATTCCTTAATCCTGAACCTGGCTATCCCTCCATTCTGTTTCATTTACAATTCCTTCTAGACAGTTATACCAAGTATCCTTTTTATTAAGCTTTTGCTGAACCTCCAAGCATTGCTTTAACATAATATTATTTTGTAATTCCTTAATCCTGAACCTGGCTATCCCTCCATTCTGTTTCATTTACAATTCCTTCTAGACAGTTATACCAAGTATCCTCTTTATTAAGCTTTTGCTGAACCTCCAAGCATTGCTTTAACATAATATTATTTTGTAATTCCTTCCTCCTGTACCTGGCTATCCCTCCATTCTGTTTCATTTACAATTCCTTCTAGACAGTTATACCAAGTATCCTCTTTATTAAGCTTTTGCTGAACCTCCAAGCATTGCTTTAACATAATATTATTTTGTAATTCCTTAATCCTGAACCTGGCTATCCCTCCATTCTGTTTCATTTACAATTCCTTCTAGACAGTTATACCAAGTATCCTCTTTATTAAGCTTTTGCTGAACCTCCAAGCATTGCTTTAACATAATATTATTTTGTAATTCCTTAATCCTGAACCTGGCTATCCCTCCATTCTGTTTCATTTACAATTCCTTCTAGACAGTTATACCAAGTATCCTCTTTATTAAGCTTTTGCTGAACCTCCAAGCATTGCTTTAACATAATATTATTTTGTAATTCCTTAATCCTGAACCTGGCTATCCCTCCATTCTGTTTCATTTACAATTCCTTCTAGACAGTTATACCAAGTATCCTTTTTATTAAGCTTTTGCTGAACCTCCAAGCATTGCTTTAACATATTATTATTTTGTAATTCCTTAATCCTGAACCAGCATTTCACTACTCTTTCCATAATTTTTGCTTTACTTCCGAATCTCCCTAGCTCCATTTGTGCAACCCCATTAGGTGAAGCTCTCGGTAAACCCAAAATTAATTAGAAAAAGCTCCTATGCACCTTATTTACATGTTCTCACCCATCCTCTATACCCCAAATCTCCACACCATAGAGCATTTTTGCCTCAATACTGCTCCATATACTCTTTCTAACCATTTTACTTGCATCCCTGGTATTTGTCTAAACAAGCTCTAATAGCTTTCATTGCCACTTTTCCTTTAGCTAAAACCTGTTTCTTTTGTTCACCCCATCTACCATTACTGTTTAATCTTACTCCTAGATAATCAAAATTCCTAACGATCTTTATTTCCTTTCTTTTCCAACTCCATTTTTCATCCTTTCTTAGCTTATTACCCTTTTTAAATACTATTACTTTCGTTTTTACTTGTATTAACTCTAAGGCTCCACTTGTTACAAAACCTTTCTAATGCTCTAATTATATTAACAGTATACAGAGCCCCAGCTGCCAATTTTGAAAACTTCATATATAATCTGGATGCTGCTCTAAAATATCTATTCAAGCCTAAAATTGAATTTATATTTTGTGGTGACTTAAATATAGACTTCATTAAAGACAGCAACCAAAAGGAACAAATTTGTTTATTATTAAGAACATACAACCTTATGCATACAGTCAACTTTCCAACTAGAACTCAAAAAAATTCCAAAACAGCTACTGATAATATCTTCATAGATATGTCTAAAAATGAGTACCATGAAATCCAACCCTTAACTAATGCACTTTCAGACCATGATGGACAGTTGCTTAAACGAACCATGTATCCAACTACCAAGTCATTAACAGTGAGAACATAAAACTCTTTAATTACCAGCTTTCAGAACAAACCTGGAAAGAAATATACAAAAAGAACAATATGAATGACAAGTTTAACTTCTTTCTAAATACTTTCATAAGGATTCATAACTCAAGTTTTCCATCTCATGTAGAGAAAATTATTAACACACCTAGAAATGGCTGGTTAACACAAGGTATTAAGATATCCTGCAAACACAAAAGAGAACTCTGCATGGCTACTAGAGAAAGCAACTGTGAGAAACATAGACAACACTATAAAAAATATTGTAAAATATTAAAAAAGGTTATAAATGTAGCTAAAAAACTCTGCTATGAAAAGCAGATAGAATCCTCAAATAACAAGCCTAAGACAATATGGAAAACTATAAAAAAAATCTGATGTGTTACACTCACATGACTTTCTCTACTCTTGTACAAACTATTTTTACAAACGCTTATTCTCCATATGCTTCATGTTAATGGAGATATCGAGATGTCAATCTTATTGATAATTTTCTTGCAGATGCAAGGGGAATATGGTAGGTCTTAAGCGATAGTCAAATATTTTAACGCTGGTTGCTATGTGGCGCATTCCATTCTCTTTGCATGTCCAGGACATAAAAAAAATGAATAACGAATTTGAGAAAAAGTATAAGTATTGGAAAATTTAAGGGAATAACAAGCAATATCTCGCAAACGGTTCACTCAACAAAAGAAATGAATATGACATAAATTGTGTATTTTGACGCGATCTACATTTTTCGTGTAGTAAAATTTTGTCTATCTCTTATGGTTTACCAGTTAAGAAAAAGTCGTTCATAACGAAGAATACTTTTGGAGACATTCCCAGAAAATTCGAGATATACATTTTATTTGTCATGACAATATCTTAAACATATGATATTTTAATCAAAATCGTTAGAGCCGTTTTTGAGAAAATTAAAATTTTCGAAAAATGTTCCATGTAAAGGGTAGTCTGGGATGGGGGGATTTTCTTGAAAACCTTCGTGTCGCATCTCTGAAAGATACTGAACCTAAATACCAAGTTTGGTGTTTATCCGACTCTTCGTTTTTGAGTTATGCTGTTCACAGACACACAGACAGACACACACACGGACATGTTTCCAAAAATGCTTTTTTTGGATTCAGTGAGTCTCAAAACATGTATTTCCGGTGAAATCTCAGTATCGAATTTTTGGGTGGAATGCAATACTTCCCCTACTTACTATACGTAGTAGAGAAAGTAAAAAAGAGACTGGTAAACATCACACAAAAATAAAATAAAAGAAATTACAGTAAATCATATCACCACAAGAAATAGCAACATTATTTAATGAGTATTATATTCAGTTAGCAGAAAATTTACTGTTACAGTCCAAACAACAAGTGGAGGACCCTATTTCATATTTGAAAAAACCAAGCTTAGAACAGCCTATTTGTACAGAAATAGTACCCACGAGCACGATAGAAGTAAATAAAACAATAAAATACCTCAAAAGCAAGAATTCATCAGGTTATGACGAAATAACTATTAAGATATTAAAACTATGCCCCAATAAAATTAGCAAACCCTTAAGTCATATAAGTAACTTCTCCTTTGTAACAGGAATTTTTCCTGACAGGCTAAAATATTCTATAGTTAAACCACTATACAAGAAAGGGCAAAAGTCACAACTGTCGAACTATAGACCAGTATCATTACTAACTGCTTTCTCCAAAGTATTTGAAAAACTTATGTTAAAACGAATATGTCACCACCTAATTAAAAATAATATTTTAGCAAAGGAGCAGTTTGGATTTAGGAAAAACATGTCAACCAATGATACCACTTTCAACTTAACGAATGAAATTTTGAAATCACTTGATAATAAATGTAATACACTAGGAATATTCTGTGACCTATCAAAAGCATTTGACTGTGTAAATCATAATATACTCTTATCAAAATTATCATATTATGGCATTAAGAATAAAACATATCAATGGATTGCATCTTACCTGTCAAACAGACATCAAAAGGTCATAATAAATACTGCAGGTAATTCCAAAATATATTCTAAATGGTCAGAAATAAAGCATAGTGTTCAACAAGGTTCGATTTTGGGTCCATTATTGTTTCTAATATATGTCAACGACCTTCCCAGAGTAATAAATGAACATGCTCACCCAGTTCTCTTTGCAGATGATACAAGTATTATAATTAAAGAACACAAGATCAGTCGCCCCTCAGGGTTATCCAACGGTATTTTCAGTGTGCTAAATAATTGGTTCGATAGTAACAAAATTCATATAAACTTTGAAAAAACTAGGTATATAAATCTTTGCACAAAAACTAAAAGTATTGCAGACATAAGAATTGAACATGAAGGCAATGAAATTACTGAAACTTGTGGCATAAAATTTCTTGGTCTTATTATAGATCATAATATGAATTGGAAAGATCATATTGACATCCTACCAAAACTAAGCTCTGCATGTTTTGCAATTAGATCATTAATTCATTTTACAAATAAAAACATCCTAAAAACAGTATATTATGCTTATTTTCATTCAATTATGACTTATGGAATAACATTTTAGGGGAATTCAGGAGATGCAAAAAAAAATATTTCTTTTACAAAAAAAGGTAATAAGAATAATGGCAGGTGTAAAGCAATCAACTCATTGTAAACCATTATTCAAAACATTTGGAATTCTACCATTAGCCTGTGAGTATATTTTAGCTGTACTTTTAACCGTGGTTGACCACCCAGAAGTGTTCATAAAAAATTCAGACATACACAGCAAACAAACCAGAAATGGTAAGGACTTACACGGGCCAAGCAATAACCTACAAGTATTCCAAAAAGGGGCTTACTACAATGGTCTAGTATTATTTAATTCACTTCCATCATATATTAAGGAACTGAAAACTAATAGAAATAAATTCAAGTTAGCATTAAAAAGATATCTCATCACTCACACCTTCTATACAGAGGAGGATTTCTTTCATTCAAAAAAATAACTGACTGTAAAATGTTACCAAATTTTATAACTACATTAAGTATAAATAATATTGTTTTAAAATTTTTTTAGCTCTAAGGTACTCTACATAAGAACTACAATTTATTTATAGACTAGTACACAATGTAATTCAGTATTTATGACGTAATCTACATCCTAGAGTAGACTAGCTCTCTTTAAGCTGGTCTAGCTCACAATAGGGTCTACAGATTGAGATGTTATGTTACTTTGTTTAGTCTCACAATGGTTATTGAGCCTGCAACCAAATCATCCGCGGATAATGACCCTGGTATCTCATTATTCCCAATTATTGGAGGATGGCCATTTTCCAGCTTAATTGATGCTAAAATATCATCAATAAACAAATTAAAAATGTAGGACTTAACTTGCAGCCTTGCCTTAAACCTATACAATTTTTAATCTGCTTCGTCATTGCATTATTATCAAACCTTATACAAAAATCATTATTTATTCTTCTTATAAAGTTATTACTGATTCTTTTCATAAGATCCTTAATGAGGTCATTATGTTGGAATGAACTCTTGAAGTAATAGCTGTGTGCTATCTTCACCATAGCTTACAGAAACAGGGCAAGCATACACAAATAACA
Source organism: Deroplatys truncata (assembly GCA_030765065.1). Classification (NCBI taxonomy): domain Eukaryota; kingdom Metazoa; phylum Arthropoda; class Insecta; order Mantodea; family Mantidae; genus Deroplatys; species Deroplatys truncata. Next base: position 3,792,970 of record CM060981.1, on the reverse strand, counting down.
GTCAGTAGTAGGGTTCTCTCCATCCATGCATTAAGGTTGAATCCCTATCTTAGAGCCAAAATACAAGAAATATGTTTTTTTTTTATGGAAGGTGTTAGAAGCATGCTAGTTTGCTACAAATACAGCATTATTTATGTACTTGCCTGTAAATAGTATATTGTCAGCACAAAAGCACTTTCTTATTTATAATACTCACCACAATGCTTGCTTGGGGATGTACCTCATCAGGCAGTGCTTATATATGCAACTCAATATTTTGCCAATAAAAAGTAATGGCTATAATTTGAAAACTAGAGTTAACATGCAAATTTTAACATCAGTTTGGAATTCAATGGTACTGAATTAGCAAAGTTTAGCTCATTTCATTTCTGGATGTTATCAACCAATAGAGAGAAAAATTTAATCCTATAGATGATAAGAGCATCAGGATGCAAATATTGACAAAGCTGGACTTTGAATGACATTCAAGATGAATTTGGTTAAAGAAAATAACGATGTCATATGAAGTGTATCTCAGAGTAAGGAAATATTTCATTTCTCTAAAGAACAAGAGCATGTTCAGAAAAACATTACTTGTGTAATCTGTGTGAAGCTTTTGCAAGTAATGGGACCAAAACACATGGAACATGAATATCTTATAAAGATATTGCTAATCAACGGGAAGGGTTGAAGAAACATCAAACGTACTGATCAATTCATCAATATTCTTTTTGAAAAACTTCAAAACTCATTTCTTGCTAGTCAACAGTCCAGTTATCTGTATCCTGTCACATTCATTCTCCAGGCAACAATCTAACAAGAAAAACACTGACTGCCTCACACATGACAATTGCTTTCATGCAGTCTCATTTTACTGCAAAGCTCATCTATTACTATAGCCTCTCAGTATAAATACAGACTCAATTTTCTCAACCTCTCTCAAAGCAGAGTGGCACATCAGATAGGACCATTGAAAGACTTGCAGCTAGAGCCAGTCTTCAATGACCAGAGAGTTGTACAAACACATCAAGTCAATACAGTAAAGTATGAGGATCGGCTGATAAGTCCCAGGCCTCACACAGAGATGGTGCCACTAGGCAGTTAGATGGTAGCATCGTATAGTTTTACTCTAGACTAGCTTGTATCCATAGTTACAGGTCAATAGCTTGTTTAGTTTTTGAATGACAGCATTTTAAACAAGATAACTTTAGAGTTTTCACGAAAATGGAAGATTTGGAAAAACAAGCAATGATTAAATACTTCCATTTGAAAGGTTTAACGCCTAAAGAAATCAAAGAGGAAATGGACAGTACATTGAAAGACTCTGCCCCTTCATATTCAATGATTAAAAGGTGGGTTGCAGAGTTTAAAATGGGACGTACGAGCACTAGTGATGAGCCTCACTCTGGACGCCCTGTGGAAGTTACAACTCCAGAGATAATTGAAAAAAATTTATCATTTAGTACTGGAAGATTAAAGTTGTTTGAGATAGCAGAGGCTGTAAACATATCAAAAGAATGTACAGATAATATTTTAAGTAATGTTTTGGGCTTTCACAAGGTCTATGAGAGGTGGGTGCTGCGTTTGTTGACACCTGATCAAAAGTTGCATAGAAAACCTGTTTCTGTTAAGAATGTGGAGCTATACCGCAAAAATCCCAAAGAATTTTTGAGATGGCTTGTTGCCATGGATGAAACTTGGATACATCACTACACTCCAGAAAGTAAATCACAGTCAAAACAGTGGATTGTGCCAGGTGAACCAACTCCATAAAAGGCAAAGTCAATTTTGTCAGCTAACAAGGTTATAGCGAGTGTTTTCTGGGATGCACAGGGAATTATTTTTATTGATTACTTGGAAAAGGGTAAAAGTATCACTGGTGACTACTACGCAAGCTTACTGCAACGTTTGAGTGATGAGGTGAAAAGACAAAGACCTCATTTGGCAAAAAAAAAAAAAAAAAATCTTGTTTCATCACAATGCTCCGGCCCATCGTTCAGTCATTGCAATGGGGAAAATTTGCGAATTAAAGTTAAATTGCTTGAACATCCACCCTGTTCGCCAGATCTAGCACCTGTTCCCTAATCTCAAAAAATTTCTTGGAGGACAAAGATTTCACAGCAATGAGGAGGCCAGCTATTTTGAGGACCTTGATAAATCGCACTACAGAGATGGTTTAATTAAATTAGAACATCAGTATGACAAATGTATTAACCTTTCTGAAGATTATGTTGAGAAATAAAAAAAAATGTAAATGTTGTTTTCATTGAGAGGCCCAGGAGCCTCGTACATGTCAACAGCATAAAGGTGAAGAGAAGGCTCTCAAACTCAGGACAATGACACCAAGAATTATACCACTCTTTTGTTCCAATCTCATGAGAACGTGAGAGCATTTTCATTTTCTAACAACTCAAGAGGAGAAAGCACAACTTTTCAGACTGATCTTGAATTCACAGAAATGGGTGTGTTCTAGATTCAGATGAAGATGGACCCCATCCTCCTTTTGCTACTCACAGTTTGAAGTGTGAAAATGACACCTCGCATGTTGCATGTTTTGTGCATACACCCCCGGCAAGAATGGATGAGGTGAGGGAATGTACGGGCTGATGTGCACAGGTTTGACCACTTTGCCATGGGAGACGTCCCTTGAGTGGGACTGGGGAAACATGACCCAGTAAGGGAGGCTTGACAGGGTTGAGAATCACAAGCCTGTGCGCCATCTGCCCTGAAACATGAAAGGGAAATGAAATGAGAGCAAATCTGTGGTAGAATACATTCACCTTTGTCAACCAGGGAAAACCACAAAAAAATTCATGGTCAGAGTGCTCAAACCCGGGATCTCCCAAATGCAAGCCTCACATGCTACTTCAGAGCTCTCTTGCTTGGTTTTGTTAATGTGCACTAGTGGCTCATGAGCATACATTTTGGGTGTTCACAAAATTTTGGAGTCAAAGAGCTCTGAAACAGCAAGTGCTGCACACAAACAACAACAATGTTGTGTACATAATAAGGCATTGTTCTTGAGGCAAAGTTACAGTCTGCCGGCAGTGGCATTAATGTAAAATTGTAGTGAAGGGAGAAGTTTCATGTATTTGCTCTTTAAAACTTGCACGAGTTTAGAGGGGTACATTTAAATTACTGAATAGAAAGTTAGTTGTTGTACATCATTCTCTCAGAAGCTCATTAGAAAGCAAGCAAGTCAAATAAAACCTTGCCGAGTGACAAGCCCATTCCAATAGCTTTAAAATTGAACTCTCAAGCTTTTATAGGAGCAGAGAAAAATGGTTTTTAACTACACGAACCCTAAAATTGTATTTGATGTGACCTGAGAATGTTGCTCAGGGTGCAGGAGAGTTTGCTGGCACCACAACATTTTGTTTGATGAGTTATTATCTTAAAAATATCAATAAAAACTGTTAAGAGCATTCCAAGTAACTAAAAGGGAGTTTGGGGTGGGGGGATTTTCTTGAAAATCTTTGTGTCACATCTTTGAAAGATACTGAACTTAAATACCAAGTTGCTGTTCGCATACACATGGACATTTTTACAAAAATGCTTTATTTGGATTGAGAGGACCTCAAAACATGTATTCTTGGTGAAATCTCAATATCAAATTTTACACAACACTTCCTCTACCTACTATAGCTAGGTGGCACCACTCTTAAATTACATGCATGAATATTCAGTTTGCATTTGTTCTCTCATCATTTAGTTGGTTGCCATGTTTCTGTTGTTTCCTTGAATGTATCCTCATCTACGCAATTTTCTGTATTCAAATGTGTTAGACATGGTAACTGTATTGACACTCTCCATCTGAATTGAATTATATAACATGTCAACATAATGTCATAAATAACAAAAATGCATGACTGCTAAGCAAAAGCTTCCCTCATTGTTAAACCTTCCCAATAAATCAGTTTTGCTTTCATCAACAATATTCACAACCCACTTTGTGGTACAAACACTTGGAATCTGCTTATTATAGATCACTACGCTTAGGGGAAGAAGCAAAAAAAAAACTAACTGCTTATTACCAAATTCAGTTGGTACTTGGCATAAGGGAAATAATTCTGCTTCAGAGTTTGAACACCTCCTTGATTACCGTGGCACTACTGTATGCTTGTGCATGAGTTTCAACATCAGAAGACTCTAGACTTCTTTTCAGAATCTCACTGTTCTATCTTGAAAGGAAAGAAATGTACTCTAAAATAATAACAAATTCACTTTGGCAGGTTATGTCTGTTGTATCCTCAGCCTGCAGAGAAACATAATAAGTATAATTGATCAATTCCTCAATATAAACTTTATACATACAGTCTAACAGCTCATTCTGTATAACATGTCATGTATATTAAAAAAAAAAAAGCTGAAGTACTGTTCAAGTGATCATCTAACACAGTATCCAGATTATTGAGTAAAGATAACAATTCTAAGAAATTCAATGTGAACACTCAATCCTAGTTCATGAGTCGCATATACTCTATCACACTGTTTAGTTATGCGTCTATTTTTTGTAACCAGTTCATTGAGATGTTATGTGCTGAGTCAATCTGTGCAGCAATGTTAACAGTCCCAAATATTTTAAATTTCTAAGTGAAGTGCGTTTTCTTCACACTTTTTAATTTGTTCACTTAAATTTTGAGATTCTTACCAAATAAGACAATGAAAGTGACAAGTTGCATATATACAAAGTCATTTGGTTGTTGCACCCCTAGCAAATTAATGTCAAGTTTTTCTTCTAATTTTAATGGATGGAAGATTACTTTAATACAATGGGCCAGTTCAACAGGCTCTAATCACACACTCTGTTTCTGGTAGAGTAGGACAGAAGTGGAAGGGGAACTTGATGCAGTCGGTTGTACATGTATTTCTGCTCTGCATCAGTGGAGAGATGTTTAACTTTCTCATCTTGTCAATAATATTACAAGCAAATAAAAACTCTTTACTCTTGGTGGGGCCCAGCCCCTTAATGATCTACCACTATTATATGCTGATACAAATTAAATAAAAGTAAAAACAGCATATTTGTTTCCTCCCGCTGGTTTGCAATTACATATACACTTCCTTTACTTAGCAAAAGTGTATGCACAAGCAGACAAAAACAACCTACTGATGATAGGCAATGAAAATGTTGTAACTCCATTAATACAAGTTTTGCAGGAAAAGCAAATAGTTGAATTAAAAGTACAGATACAAAATTATAGCAGTTTTGTTGTGCAGTGTAGCACAAAACAAGTGAACTGCACTCTCCACTTCTTGCTATCCAGGCATACAGGTGGAACTTCTGAGAACATGCCGGGCCAGGAGGTGCCGAGTGTTTCCTCATTTCACAGACCCAACTATTAGTTTTATAGTCTGAGTATTTGCTTCAAAAAGTTCCCAGAATATTATATTTTGTGCATACGATAGTACATGATATTTATTAGTGTTAGAAATCTTCCACAGACTGCTTGAAGAAGCAGCAATTGGCATAAACGTTTCATTGAAGGCCAAGATAACATAGAACATATAAGTGTTCAAGCAGTTCTTCACAATGTTTATTTCAGCGGGTCTGATCAAGATCATCATTCTTACTTTCTCTACCAAAATATCACTGCAATACATGTTTTAAGGTCTGCATATAGAAATAAAGAAAGAAAAGAAAGCATTTTTAAAAACAGTCTGTGTGTACGTGCATGCCAACATTTTTGAGACAAACTACACTTTACATTTTTCATAATGTTTGATATTCTAATAAATGACTCTTAATGACTGATTAAAGTACCACATTTACAAGACAAATAAAATGTATATCTTGGGAATAGCCTGTTAAGTCCTTTTCATTAGGATGGATTTTTTATAATCTTGTATAACTGGTACAAAAACGTACTACAAAAAAAGATGTAGATCTCTTTAAAACACAATTATTTCAAATAGCCATTTGTGAGATATCCGTTATTAATGGTTCAAAGTCCCACATACAGTTGTTTGTCGCAATGTCATATCTATAGTGAAACGTGTAATGTAACTATTTCTCCAGAGGTTTATCTCAATTACAGAAAGTCACGTGAATGTAACATTTCTAATTTTTTGTGCAGTGTAATTTCCTCTTTAATTAGATGCAATAGTTATATTTGGTATAGTGAATTCTGCAACACTTCACTGAAAAAACTAATAACTCCTATGCACTTTGGTGTAGAGACATAACCTTTAGCTCATATTTAAGGGGAAGTTTTGCTCTACAAATTGGTACTACTGTTGAGTATTGCAGCTTCAACCTATGTGTTTCTTTCTTTACAAATATATGTGAGCTTGCTTTTTCTGTAAATTAAATTTCTGGACTAATGAGGATAGCTGCAATTATAAAAACAAATCTCCAAGCGCTATTGTCTATTTAGTAAGATGGTTAGTTATTTTTTTTTAAAAAAAATAATTTTCAACCACAATAATAATAATAATGTTTGTTTGCCTATAGACATTATTATTCACAATTCAAGTATGTGTAATTACAGTATTTATAGTTCATCTATTCTGTATGAACATTTGCTTATTAAGTACTTCTTTAGTTCCTGTTTGACTTTTATATAGCTAGGGAGCTTGTTATAATACTTCACCTCAGTGATGCTCAGTTGTTCGTTTATTGATGCTTGCTCTATGTATGATGTGCTTGTGTTATGATTAAGCAATTTACTATTACAATGGCTTATATACATATTCTTATTTACAACAAACAATATAACCTTGTAAACATATAAGGAATATATAGTGAACAAATTGTTATTCTTAAACGTCTCACGACACAAGGTCATTTTACCTAGCCCATAAATAATTCTAATACATTTGTTCTGCAATACAAATAATCTGTTCATATTATTCAAACTAGTACTTCAATCCCATATTGTAGATAATGGTAAATTACACCTCTCAGTGCTGAGGTATCTAGACAATCTCCTTAACAAATATAAACCTAAATTTATTTTTTTGCAGAAAAAATCAATATGTTGATTGAATGAGAGGTTTTATCCACAATTATACCTAAAAATTTTACATGTTGTGCATGCTCGATAGTATTATTGTTCATTTTTACATTTAAGGGGCTATCTGTTTTACCTCTTGCATACTTAAAATGAAACAGTTTTGTTTTATCTATATTCATTTTTAAGTTATTTTGTTCCAAATATACAGAAACATTTTTTAATTTATCATTAATCGTATTTTCCAAGATATCTACAGTTTATGCCAGTATAATAATGTGGTATCATCCGCATAAGATATATTTTTACTATTTTCATACGAGGGTATGTCATTAATGTACAAAGGAAATAAAAGGGGCCCAAGTACTGATCTCTGTGGTACTCCAAATTTAACTATCTGATATGTAGACTTATAATGCTTGATAGTACCATTATGTTTATAAGATATCATTGTAGTTTGTTAGATAGGATCTTAATAGGTTATGCATTTTGCCTCTTACTCCGTAGTTTTCTAACTTATCCAGTAATAAGTTTATAGTGACACTATCAAATGCTTTAGAGAGATCAATGAAAAGGCCAGCAGCTTTGTTACCTTTATCTAATTGTGAGTATAATTCAAGTGCTAAATCCGTAATTGCACTAATTGTGGAACAATTCTTCCTAAAGCCATGTTGAGCATTAGTTAGTATATCAAGTCCGAAGCTACAGGGTAATTCCAAACACACAATGCCTAGTTACTCTGTGCCTGAAAAAAGTATTAGTGGTAGGTGACTCTTTATTCGACTCAGTCGAATTAACCTTCTGAGGATGGGAAAAACGGTTTCCCGAAACATGTTAAGTGAGTAAACTTAAGCGATGTTAGTGTTACAATTCCGACTCACCTTTAAATAAATTCTTTATTAAAAGTTGCTCGAGAAATCTGTAGAGACAAAGGATATGACGTGTGATGTTTTCCCGGAATTCGGGCTACAGAACTCAAACATCAAATTGAGCAAATGAACTTGAGAAAACTCAAACCTGAAGCTGTGGCAGTTCATGTGGGAACAAATGGAGTTTGTGCTGAAGAAATTATGGACATAGTTCAGCAGCTTCCAGAAACACAAGTGGTACTGCGAAGAAAAGGTGTGAGTAATAGAAGGACATTTAAGATCAACAGTGAGATAGATTGGTGAAAGACTGTCAAAATGGTGGCTAAGTAACAATGACTTTGCTAAGGACGGTGTGCACCTAAACAAAACAGGTGTTAATTAACCTTGTAACACTTATCTCCTATGTCATGTGCAAGCGAAACTGAGGATGTTAATTCAAAGCCTGTCAGTTTAACCAATCATGCCAAATTAATGCTCAAAAACAAAATTGTAATATGCTTAAACATACAATCTAAGCTGTTAGCATTGACAGAAATACTAAATGAGGTAGATGCTGATATCTGCGTTATAACCGAGCATGGTGCAAAGAGGGACAAAATTTGTAATATTGAAAATTATAAAATAGCTTCTAAATTCTGTATGACCAGACATAAAGGTGGTGCGGTTATGATAGACACAAAGTTTATTACAGAACTAAATCTAAAAGACTTATGCATAGAGAAGGTTCTAGAAGCATCTGCAATTAAAATTGCCACTAACCTTGGTAATTTTGTTGTATTTGGAATATACCGCTCCAACAATATTTAAAGAGAGATGCTAAAGCTATCCTAACAGGAGATCTTAATATTAACCTAGACCCTAATGATAAATCATACAAATACCTAAAAGAGCTTTTTAATTCATATAACATAAAAGATTTAATTCAAGAACCCACTAGAGTAAGTGATAGCACTTCATCTACCATTGACCATATTGCATCTAATGTAACAGAAATATCCTCTGCAGTTTTAGAAACCTATATCTCCGATCACTATGCCCAACTGACTAACTTTAATGTATCCAAATATGAAATAGTGAGTAAAGTAAGTAGAACAGTAAGACACTTAAGTAGTGAAAACTTAAATAACTTAACAAATAGTTTAGCTGTAATAGACTGGGAATGTACATTATATAATATTGGTAATGTAAATGATAAATGGAACCAGTTTTATAATGCATTTAAATTGAACCTTGATGCTACATGTCCAAAAATAAATGTGAATGTAAATAACACTACAAAGAAAAAAGTAAAATTACCATTAACAACGATGAAACTGAAAGAGAAAATGAAAGATATGTATGTACTGTACAAAACTTCCTCACTGGAGTATTATAAAAATAAATATAAAACTATGAGACATGAGTATCTCAGTAATTTGAAAGCTGTTAAAATAAATGCATAAGGAGAAAGCATGAGAAAATCCAAAAATGTCAGTAAAACAGCCTGGGGATAATTAATGAAGCGAGAAGATATCCTGAATTATATAAAAGCATAAAACTGAACATAAATGGAGAGTGGTTCATGATCCAGTCACTATAAGTAAACAATTTAATTTATTTAAAAGTGAGTCAGAATTGTTACACTAACATCACTTAAGTTTACTCACTTAACATGTTTCGGGAAATGGTTGTTCCCATCCTCAGAAGCTAATCTGACTGGCTCATATTGTTGGTGTTTCCGTTTTGTGGACTGGATACTGTGGTGGCATAGATTCTGAGGATGGGAACAACCATTTCCCGAAACATGTTAAGTGAGTAAACTTAAGTGATGTTAGAGTAACAATTCTGACTCACCTTTAAATAAATTCAATACACATCACTGTTTCTAGTTTCTTTTCAAATATCAAAACAATTTAGTGATTATTTCATAAATGCACCTACACGGATAGCTAGTAGGCCAAATTCTGTAAATGCCAATGTTAATACTTCTTTCTTTCTCAGACCAGTTACAGAAGATGAGATAATTAAAATAATCAACAACCTGCCGAGTAAAAAAAGCAGTGGGTGGGATGAAATCAGCTCATTTCTATTAAAAGTATGTAAATATGTTATTGTAAAACCATTAACCTATTTGATTAATTTTTCCATCGAACAGGGACAATTTCCAGAAATGTTAAAATTAGCAATAATGAGACCAGTATTTAAAAAAGGGGATGAACTAAATATTAACAATTACAGACCTATAGCCTTACCATCGGAGATAGCTAAATTGTTTGAAAGGATCCTGCTGCTAAGACTGGATAATTATATAAGTAAATTCAATATATTAAGGAAGTTTCAACATGGGTTTAGAAAAGGGAAATCCACTATTTCTGCCATTAACCAGTCTATACATGAAATAATTGAGAATTTAGAAAACAATGAGGAGGTCAGTACATTATTTTTTGATTTATCTAAGGCCTTTGACTGTGTCAACCATAATATATTAATTAGTAAATTGGAAAACTACGGCATAAGAGGATTACCCCTGGACCTAATTCATAGTTACCTGGTTGGAAGAAAACAAATTATAGTAATAACGTACAAAAAAGGGAGATATACACAACAAATCAAATCACATTTGGGATCTGTGAAATATGGCGTACCACAAGGCACTGTGTTGGCACCATTATTATTTATTATCTTTGTTAATGACATTGAAAATCCATCAAATACTTCAGTGAAAACTTATGCAGATGACACTACAGCTGTATGTTGGAATAAAACAGTAGAAGGATTAAATACTACCATAAACAATACCACCTACTGGTTGCCTTCAAATCGATAAATCTACACTGCAACATGCAAAAAACTAAAGTGATGCAGTTCAATAAAAATGATGGTAAAATATCACTAAAAGTCGATGATAATAATAATATTCTGGATGTAAAATCACATACATTTTTAGGTCTTATTGTTGATAACATGGGCTGAGCACATTCAACATATATGTGGTAAAATTAGTAAAACAGTGTATTTCAACAACCAACGTATTGAAACTAATATACTATGGGTATGTTTTATCCACACATACTCTATGGGATTGAAATCTGGGATACTGCTGCAAAAATGCCTATGGATAAATTATATACCAAAAGAAATGCATCAGAAGGGAATCTTGTAGGGAAACCTTGATTAACAATAAATTGCTTACTATCTACTCTCTTTATGCATATAGCACAATAATGTATGTAATAGATAAGTACAAACCAATTAAAAACAACCAAATCCATAAACATAACACAAGAGGAAACTTGGACTACTTTAGGCATAGTGTAAAAAAAAGTGTATCTTTAAAGGATTTATATATTTCTGGAATCACGCTATTTAATAAATTACCACTGGAAATCAAATCTGTAGTTGATGTTTGTAAACAGCAATTCAAAAGGAAATTGAGGGTGTATCTAATAAACAAATGTCTGTATGAATTAAAGGATTTGTAAAGATGAAATTCTTTTGACATGTCCAAAATCAGATGTATGATAAATTAGATGAAATAAATTATTATTATTATTATTATTATTATTATTATTATTATTATTATTATTATTATTATTATTGTTATTATTATTATATTTATAAAGAAATTGAACCAGTCTGGAATTTAAAACTTTTTTGAATACTTTACTAAATATAGAGGTAAGTGTTATAGGTCTATAATTATTTATATTGCATTTGTCACCCTTTTTAAAAATCTGATGTGTTACACTCACATAACTTTCTCTACTCTTGTACAACCTAATTTTACAAACGCCTATTCTCCATATGCTTCATGTTAATCGAGATATCGAGATGTCAATCTTATTGATAATTTTCTTGTAGATGCAAGGGGAATATGGTAGCTTTTAAGCGATAGTCAAATATTTTAATGCTGGTTGCTATGTGGGGCATTCCATTCTCTTTGCATGTCCAGAACATAAAAAAATGAATAACGAATTTGAGAAAAAGTATAAGTATTGGAAAATTTAAGGGAATAACAAGCAATATCTCGCAAACGGTTCACTCAACAAAAGAAATGTATATGACATAAATTGTGTATTTTAACGCGATCTACATTTTTCGTGTAGTAAAATTTTGTCTATCTCTTATGGTTTACCAGTTATGAAAAAATCGTTCATAATGAAGAATACTTTTGGAGACATTCCCAGAAAATTCGAGATATACATTTTATTTGTCATGACAATATCTTAAAAATATGATATTTTAATCAAAATCGTTAGAGCCGTTTCTGAGAAACTCAAAATTTTCGAAAAATGTTCCATGTAAAGGGTAGTCTGGGGTGGGGGGATTTTCTTGAAAACCTTCGTGTCGCATCTCTGGAAGATACTGAACCTAAATACCAAGTTTGGTGCTTATCCGATTGTTCGTTTTTGAGTTATGCTGTTCACAGACACACAGACACACACACACACAGACACACACACAGACACACACACACACAGACACACACACGGACATGTTTCTAAAAATGCTTTTTTTGGGTTCAGGAGGTCTCAAAACGTGTATTTCCGGTGAAATCTCGGTATCGAATTTTTGGGTGGAATGCAATACTTCCCCTACTTACTATACGTAGTAGAGAAAGTAAAAATTGGTACTATGGTGCTAATCTTCAAGCATTCAGAAAATATAGTGTGTTATTTTTACAATATTTTAATACACTGGAAGAGGTTTGTTTCTTCAGTAGACTCAAGAGTGTGTACTTATGCTTATAATTAATTGAAGGTCTTGATCTCATTTATAAAGTAATGATTAAATTTATTGCATACATCATTTGGATTTTCTATCATTTGCCCCCATCTATGCATTAGGTTACATTGCAGTCACTGTTTTCCGATAATTATTTATTAGTTCTATGCCATCTGATGCAGTAATTTGTATCACAAATTACTTAAATGTAAATAATGGTTGTAATATGAATATGCATTTTTATGTGACATTGATTTCAGATGTTTATTGATTGTAAATATTGTTGGAAAGTAAATTTATACGGCTTTACTGAAACTGTCAATAATATCGCAATAATGTAGCGAGGGGGGTGAGCTGTTTATCATTATTGGAAAGAGGAAGTTACGTAATGTTTGGCGCGTTTTCGGTAGAAACTTCTGGAATATTTTCTCCCTAAAAGCAATATGTATTCGTGGTTTTAATTGGATATTAAAATAGACGCTAATGTTGGCGCGTTTTATTAGCCAATAGTAGTTCAGTTATAATCTTTAGGCGTATCTTGATGAAGGCGTATAAATAGGGTAGGTTTGAGGTAGCTTGCCCCGCAGTTCATCAAAAATCTGTGTACACTACACGTCGTATTCAGGGCAGTTCATCAAAATTCTTAGTGCAATACACGTCTTAAGTTCGTCAGTTCGTCAAAATATTTGTCTGAGATACGTCGGCTATAGATTCACAAGTTATGAAAATCTAAAGTATTATAAAGTTAATTATACACAAAGTTGAAGTACGTGAATTAAAAGTGATCAGTAAGAAGTATTATAACAGTTTCAGTTTGGCGAGTATCTAAATCAATATGTAAAAGTGATAGTGAACGTGTTCGACAATAAAAATTATAAAACAAATTTCTTCATCAGTGTAATTTTTGGATAAAAGATTCCTTTCCGTTTCACAACCTGTATAGAGACACATGTTCGACCCAAGCCAACAGGATAATAGCTAGCCGGAGGACATTTGAAATGAATTATTTCAAAAACTGATACTAGGAACCGCAAATTGCTAACGCCAGATGGAGCTACAAACCAAACAAATGAATGACGTCACAAGATGGCTTCAACACTGATGTAAACAAACATTTGTAAGTAATACCATTGCAAATTGGCTTCCATACGTGGGGCAGTTAAAAATTATGTAACCAAACAAAACAAAAGCAGCACAATATAAGATCTTCAAGTTCTAATAACTTACGCTACAAATATTACGTAAGCACCATCTGTCCCACATCTTCGACTTATTAGTACCCTGATTAATAGAAGAATTATAGACCTGAGATACTTCCAAAGAGAGGGGCTTAGCATATTCTTTTTTTAGTGTTTGATAGTAGTTATTATAAATGTCTAATTTGCTCGATTGGTAAAATTCATACATGGATTTCATTCTCTCACGTAGATGTTTTATTTCTTTTGTCAGTGTATTTTGTGTTTAGCCTTGTTGTTTACTCGCTTAGTCTTGATAGAGCAAGCAGTGTTAAAATGAGCTAATAATATGTTAAAAAACATATTCCATTTTTCATTAATATCAGCTGTAGTATACACAGATTCCAAGTTTTCTGATTTTAGGCTACCCAAGTTGCCATCATTAATTGCACGTTTCCTTCATTAAATCACATTTACAATTAAATATATCCATATGGTCTGATACATGAAAATCATTTAAAAAGGTAGAGTGTTGAGTAGGTTCAATGTTAGTTATTATATAGATGCATTCCAGTGGGGGTGCTTATAGCATTATATATATATATATATATATATATATATATATATATATATATATATTGTAGCTATCTAAAATATCTTATACTCCTTAGAGTTATTATTTGCATTAATATTAATATTGCCTAGAATTATAATTTTTTGCACCTGATCCATTAGCTTAGCAAGGAGATTGTCTATACCCACATAAAACTCAGTGATGTTAGCATTAGGTGACCTATACATAGCAACTATTGCTATCTTACCAATGTCAGTTGTTATTTTAATTGCACAACATTCCATTATCATTTCCTTGCTACAATTACATATAATTTGATATTCATTAAAAGCACAATTATTTTTTACATACATGGCCACTCCTGCAGCTTTATAATTTGTCCTACAATACTTGGATGCTAGCATATAATTATTTAGCTTAGTGTGAAGCCATGTTCTGTAACGACAGCAATATTAGGATTAATTTCATTAAGCACCACATTTAACGTGTCAATTTTGTTGGACATATACTGCACATTTTGGTGCATGATTCTAAGTGTTCTGTTAGTTAAGTTTGGTCTAGCTTCCTTAGTAACATTCAGTTTTCTGACTCAGAGACACTTATTTCCTCATTAGAGGATATGACTAGTGGTTTCCTAGGCTTAATTAGCATGAGCTCAATCATATTAATAACCTCCTGAACTATATACGCTTTCCCAATAGAATTTAGATGGAACCCACGTTTGAAATATAGATTTTTTTTCCAGTTTGCCGATATCCAATACAGTGGCATTAGTAAATTGGATGCATAACAATTTCAGTTTCAGATTAGTTTTCCTTATTAATACAAGAATTTGGTAATAAATCATATCTGTGAGGTATGCTACAAGTAAGTGCTTTACCATATCATGGGCTTCGTTTTTGTAGACATCATTTATTAACACCAGAATCTTTTAGCACATAACACTTCAAGTGCAACACTGCGCGTGTGACTGTCCCCATGTATTACAATTTTAAGTTTAGCTTTATCTTGATTAGCTGCAGGTTTCTTTTTGGTCACTCCTTTCTTCTTATACAGTGTCTCATTTAGTCGCCTGATATTCAGGCTGCTTTTTGTTGTTAGAGTGAATGCTGTATTCACACTTCACCATTTTGCGTGGTATGCTCCATGGAATTTCTTCTAACAATTTATTGGGCTCATTCCTTTGCTCACTCAGTTTTCTTCTTTTAGTAGATCTCTTTCCATTTGCAGGTTCTTTAAGTGCTGTTGCAAGACTTCAATTATCTTTTGCAGAGATGCCAACCACTCTTTATCATGATTTACGTGGTACACAGCTCCATTTACCACATTCGCAGTTTTCACAACTATAGCTGCATATGTGTTTACATCTCCATTTGTACGGCCGCAAATTAATCCTTCTGCACAGTCTTTTTTTTTTATCATGCTTCCACTTGAGTTAACCATACCTAACATGTGATCACCACCAGTCGCCATCTTGCAACCCAAAATATTATAGTTACAAAAATAAAATCATCTTTCTTAACAAACCAACTTATTATATAAAAGTAGCTCAGTGAACTAAGAAAAAATGCTTTAGAAATTTCAGCCTTGACATGTTAATAGTTTGAGATACTGACATTGCCAAAGTAATGCGTTTATAGTTATTGCTGTAACAAAAGTGATCAACATGAAAAAAAACTATTACCACGGTAAGCTGGAAGCATTTGGGATTAGGGGTCTAACTAGAGATCTAATTTGCTCGTATCTTATTGGCAGAAAGCAGGCTACTCAAATATATCATAAACAAGGAAACTTAACAACCAAAACTACTTCCAAATTTAAAACTGTAAAATATGGAGTACCTCAAGGCTCAGTATTAGGTCCCCTTTTATTTATTCTCTATGTGAATGACATTCCTACCACAGACAATAGTAAAGTTATTTCATATGCCGATGACACAACTACTGTATGTTGGGATATTTCAACTAAGGAACTACTTAACACAATGACAAGAAACATCAACTCGCTTTTTAAATTTTTTAGGGAAAACAATTTAAAATGTAATATGTCGAAGACCAAACTAATCCAATTTAATCTAAGGAATTCTAATAATACGCATAATACTCTTCAACTACCAAATTATAATATAGTTAGCACAAATGTACATAAATTTCTGGGAATCATAATTGACCAAAAATTAACATGGTCAGAACACATTCAGCATATTTGTGGTAAAATTAGCAAGTTATTGTATTTACTTAGGTATTTCTCAAATATTCTTGAAGAAAGAGAATTAAAAATGATATAATATGGGGTCATCTTTCCTCATTTAATGTATGGGATAGAAATCTTGGGGTGTTGTACAAAAGCAAACATTGAAAGACTACTGAAATTACAGAAGAAGGCAATCAGAATAATATATCACTTAAATCATAGAGATTCGTGCAGAAAATTTTTTAAAGATAACCAAATTCTTACAGTAATTTCATTATATGTTTATAAAGTAATAATATATGCATTACAAAAAGATAATTTGAGAAACAATGATATTCATCACTACAATACATGACATAACAGTGATTTCTTCAGACAGGGTTTTAGAATTGCAGTTAGTTACAAGGATCCTAAAGTAATGGGACAATTCCTATATAATAAGCTGCCAGATTTTGTAAAGCAACCTAATACAGCACATAGTTTTAAGACTAGGCTTAAGAGTTACCTAATAAATAAGGCTGTCTATACCTTGGACGAATTGTAGTATGTAAGTTTGAATAAATTGCATTATAAACCTGTAATTACATAATAAGTAACCATTTGACAATGTCAGAAACTGTATTTCAGTCTATTGACAATAAATGCATTATTATTATTATTATTATTATTATTATTATTATTATTATTATGGTGAACCCGATCTAAGTAAAATATTTGAACTTGAGCAACAAAATGTTAGTTCAGAATGAGTGTACCGCGGAAGGCAGAATTTGAGGAATCTCAAGGAAGTAACTACGCTTGTGAAGCAAGCCAGTTGTCAGAGAAACACAATGTCAGGATATTAGACTACTCTAATCCTGGACAGTGCATATTTGCTGTACATGTCACAGGCACTTGAGACACAAAGTCCACCATTATCTTGCTGTAATTCGTATTGCAAAGAAATGTGTTGAGCCATCTGGAAAATGTCTAGGCCAAATACTGCTTCTTACTGGGCTCAGGAGCAGATGTGTCTGCCAACAAGACAAAAACCTTGGTCGATTTAAGCTTTTGCTAGCCACTCACAATCAGTAACCTCTTCTGTGCTGACTTTTTCAATAATTGCTGGTTGACATCAAACACAAGCGCTTAGTTATGGTATTGCAAACTTTTCAACCCTTGCTCTTTATTCAACCTCAACTGTTCCTTTACTGGATCCCCAAAACTATACTCCAGGACTATCCAAACTTACTACATGAGTTTATTTAAAGGTGAGTCGGAATTGTTACACTAACATCACTTAAGTTTACTCACTTAACATGTTTCGGGAAACCGTTGTTCCCATCCTCAGAAGGTTAATTCGACTGGCCCGTGTTGTTGGTGTTTCCGTTTTTTGGACTGGATCCTGTGGTGGCATCTTGTGGTGGAGAAATGTACTTCCAGAGAGGATTTGGTGGCGGCAAATCAAAATTCATTAGATTTGTGTTGTGTTTTAGAATGGTGATCTTCTCCCATGCATCTAATTCGGCTGCAAATTTGGCTGGTTTGACTAATGTAATATTGGGTTTGATGTTGTGATTAGTGATCCAAAAATGGTGTGAAACTGCAGATTTGTCCATTTGTTTGTATTTAATACATCTCATGTGCTCCTTTAGCCTAGTTTCTAAGTTTCTTTTTGTCTTACCAATGTATACTTTATTGCAATCTGAACAATTGATTTTATAGATTCCAGCTTTTTTGTCTTGTGGAATGGGGTCTTTTAACTTGTTACAAAGTAATTTCTCTATGTTAAATTTGTTCTGTGGAGCTAGGCTGATTCAATACACAATGAGACCCAACTTTCCATGCACCAGATCCCCAATTTTTTCACACCATATCAACATTAGGCCCTCCAGTTACAGCCAAAAATGATAGAACCCTTGGCCTAGTCCTCTTCATCTGGTATCAACATTAGGCCCTCCAGTTACAGCCAAAAATGATAGAACCCTTGGCCTAGTCCTCTTCATCTGGTATCAACATTTTGGCGACCTTGTGGAAATTACAGGGCTATCAATACTATTACTGTCCCAAATCGAAATCCCATTCCACATTTGAAGGATTTCAACAGCCACTTATCTGGTAAAACATTATTCTCAACGTGTTTTCTTCAAGGTCTGCCACTTTTAACACAGCCAAGGCCGGCTCGCATTTTTTACGCAGTCCGTGCCTGCCACCATGACGAGTATATAAATGGGCCCAATATACCGATTCAATCATTCAGCATCCTGAAGATGGGACAGATGTACGCTCCTGAAACGTCGATGTCTCCAAATCACTTCACCTGGCTTGAAGCCCGAGAACGTCTAGAGAATATTTACATATATACATATATCCATTATAATTCAGTAATAGCATTTCTCTATCAGGAATGATTAATACAGTTGACTTAATAATATTTACATAAGTACACACATCCATTAAAATTCAGTAATCTTATACAAGCATTTCTTTATCAGGAATAACTTTAGAACAGTTATAAATTTTGAATCTCTGGTATTCTTAATTGCAGATGGTAATTTATTATACAGTATAGTTCCCATTTTATATGGGTCCTTATTTGTTTTACTTTTATTTATGCTCACCCTATGGTAATCGTTTGCTCTTCTCGTATCGTATGAATGACAGTCTTTATTGAGTATGTTAAATTGCATTCTATTTTTAACAAGTATAATGGTTTTAAACACATACAGTGAAACTACAGTTAGGATGTTCTGTGTTATAAATATTTCACGGCAGGATTGCTGAAACCGAAGGTTGAACACAGTTCTTACGCACTTTTTTTGTATTTTTAATAATCCATCCATATTGGTTTTACTTGTTCCCCCCCAAATTTCAATACCATATGTTAGATGTGGGTAAATGATGCCAAAGTATGCTGCTTTAAGAATATTGGTGTCTCCATATTTTGCTAATTGTCTCAATAGGTACAGTCCTGTGTTCATTCTTTTACACACAATTTCTATGTGTATGTTGTAAGATAAAGTTTCTTCTATGTGTATGCCCAGAAATTTATAGCTTCTTACCTGTTCTAAAGCAGTATTGTTAATATTTATATTTATATTATTGTTTTGAAACGTCATGAATTTTGTTTTTCCTATATTTAACTTTAGTCGATTGTGTAGGAGATAATGTGATATTTCATCTTCTAAATATTGTTTCCTTTCACTCCAGCATATTACAGATGTATCATCTGCATAGGAGATAATATGATATTTTACCTTCTAAACATTGTTTACTTTCACTCCAGCATATTACAGATGTATCATCTGCGTAGGAGATAATGTGATATTTCATCTTCTAAACATTGTTTACTTTCACTCCAGCATATTACAGATGTATCATCTGCGTAGGAGATAATATGATAATTTACCTTCTAAACATTCTTTACTTTCACTCCAGCATATTACAGATGTATCATCTGCGTAGGAGATAATGTGATATTTTACCTTCTAAACATTCTTTACTTTCACTCCAGTGTATTACAGATGTATCATCTGCGTAGGAGATAATGTGATAGTTCATCTTCTAAACATTCCTTAACTTCACTCCAGAATATTACAGATGTATCATCTGCGTAGGAAATAATGTGATATTTTACCTTCTGAACATTCTTTACTTTCACTCGAACATATTACAGATGTATCATCTGCATAGGAGATAATGTGATATTTTACCTTCTGAACATTCTTTACTTTCACTCCAGCATATTACAGATGTATCATCTGCGTAGGAGATAATGTGATATTTTACCTTCTGAACATTCTTTACTTTCACTCCAGAATATTACAGATGTATCATCTGCATAGGAGATAATGTGATATTTTACCTTCTGAACATTCTTCACTTTCACTCCAGAATATTACAGATGTATCATCTGCATAGGAGATAATGTGATATTTTACCTTCTAAACATTCTTTATTTTCACTCCAGCATATTACAGATGTATCATCTGCTTAGGAGATAATGTGATATTTTACCTTCTAACATTCTTTACTTTCACTCCAGCATATTACAGATGTATCATCTGCGTAGGAGATAATGTGATATTTTACCTTCTAAACATTCTTTACTTTCACTCCAGCATATTACAGATGTATCATCTGCGTAGGAGATAATGTGATATTTTACCTTCTAAACATTCCTTACTTTCACTCCAGTGTATTACAGATGTATCATCTGCGTAGGAGATAATGTGATAGTTCATCTTCTAAACATTCTTTACTTTCACTCCAGCATATTACAGATGTATCATCTGCGTAGGAGATAATGTGATATTTTACCTTCTAAACATTCTTTACTTTCACTCCAGTGTATTACAGATGTATCATCTGCATAGGAGATAATGTGATATTTTACCTTCTAAACATTCTTTACTTTCACTCCAGTGTATTACAGATGTATCATCTGCGTAGGAGATAATGTGATATTTTACCTCCTAAACATTCTTTACTTTCACTCCAGTGTATTACAGATGTATCAATTGCGTAGGAGATAATGTGATATTGTACCTTCAAAACATTCTTTACTATCACTCCAGCATATTACAGATGTATCATCTGCGTAGGAGATAATGTGATATTTTACCTTCTAAACATTGTTTACTTTCACTCCAGCATATTACAGATGTATCGTCTGCGTAGGAGATAATGTGATATTTTACCTTCTAAACATTCTTTACTTTCACTCCAGCATATTATAATGTATCATCTGCGTAGGAGATAATGTGATATTTTACCTTCTAAACATTCTTTACCTTCACTCCAGCATATTACAGATGTATCATCTGCGTAGGAGATAATGTGATATCTTACCTTCTAAACATTCTTTACTTTCACTCCAGTGTATTACAGATGTATCATCTGCGTAGGAGATAATGTGATATTTTACCTTTTAAACATTGTTCACTTTCCTTCCAGCATATTACAGATATATCCTCTGCGTAGGAGATAATGTGATATTTCATCTTCTAAACATTGTTTACTTTCACTCCAGCATATTACAGATGTATCATCTGTATAGGAGATAATGTGATATTTTACCTTCTAAACATTGTTTACTTTCACTCCAGCATTGTTACAGATGTATCATCTGCGTAGGAGATAATGTGATATTGTACCTTCAAAACATTCTTTACTATCACTCCAGCATATTACAGATGTATCATCTGCGTAGGAGATAATGTGATATTTTACCTTCTAAACATTGTTTACTTTCACTCCAGCATATTACAGATGTATCGTCTGCGTAGGAGATAATGTGATATTTTACCTTCTAAACATTCTTCACTTTCACTCTAGTGTACTACAGATGTATCATCTGCGTAGGAGATAATGTGATATTGTACCTTCTAAACATTCTTTACATTCACTCCAGCATATTAAAGATGTATCATCTGCGTAGGAGATAATGTGATATTTTACCTTTTAAACATTGTTCACTTTCACTCCAGCATTATTACAGATGTATCATCTGCGTAGGAGATAATGTGATATGTTACCTTCTAAACATGCTTTACTTTCACTCCAGCATATTACAGATGTATCATCTGCGTAGGAGATAATGTGATATTGTACCTTCTAAACATTCTTTACCTTCACTCCAGCATATTACAGATGTATCATCTGCGTAGGAGATAATGTGATATGTTACCTTCTAAACATGCTTTACTTTCACTCCAGCATATTACAGATGTATCATCTGCGTAGGAGATAATGTGATATTGTACCTTCTAAACATTCTTTACCTTCACTCCAGCATATTACAGATGTATCATCTGCGTAGGAGATAATGTGATATTTTACCTTCTAAACATTCTTTACATTCACTCCAGCATATTACAATGTATCATCTGCGTATGAGATAATGTGATATTTTACCTTTTAAACATTCTTTACCTTCACTCCAGCATATTACAGATGTATCATCTGCGTAGGAGATAATGTGATATTTTACCTTCTAAACATTCTTTACTTTCACTCCAGTGTATTACAGATGTATCATCTGCGTAGGAGATAATGTGATATTGTACCTTCTAAACATTCTTCACTTTCACTCCAGCATATTAAAGATGTATCATCTGCGTAGGAGATAATGTGATATTTTACCTCTTAAACATTCTTTACCTTCACTCCAGCATATTACAGATGTATCATCTGCGTAGGAGATAATGTGATAATTTACCTTCTAAACATTCTTTACTTTCACTCCAGTGTATTACAGATGTATCATCTGCGTAGGAGATAATGTGATATTGTACCTTCTAAACATTCTTTACTTTCACTCCAGCATATTAAAGATGTATCATCTGCGTAGGAGATAATGTGATATTTTACCTTTTAAACATTCTTTACTTTCACTCCAGCATATTACAATGTATCATCTGCGTAGGAGATAATGTGATATTTTACCTTTTAAACATTCTTTAATTTCACTCCAGCATATTACAATGTATCATCTGCGTAGGAGATAATGTGATATTTTACCTTTTAAATATTCTTCACCTTCACTCCAGCATATTACAGATGTATCATCTGCGTAGGAGATAATGTGATATTTTACCTTCTAAACATTCTTCACTTTCACTCCAGTGTACTACAGATGTATCATCTGCGTAGGAGATAATGTGATATTGTACCTTCTAAACATTCTTTACATTCACTCCAGCATATTAAAGATGTATCATCTGCGTAGGAGATAATGTGATATTTTACCTTTTAAACATTGTTCACTTTCACTCCAGCATTATTACAGATGTATCATCTGCGTAGGAGATAATGTGATATGTTACCTTCTAAACATGCTTTACTTTCACTCCAGCATATTACAGATGTATCATCTGCATAGGAGATAATGTGATATTGTACCTTCTAAACATTCTTTACCTTCACTCCAGCATATTACAGATGTATCATCTGCGTAGGAGATAATGTGATATGTTACCTTCTAAACATGCTTTACTTTCACTCCAGCATATTACAGATGTATCATCTGCGTAGGAGATAATGTGATATTGTACCTTCTAAACATTCTTTACCTTCACTCCAGCATATTACAGATGTATCATCTGCGTAGGAGATAATGTGATATTTTACCTTCTAAACATTCTTTACATTCACTCCAGCATATTACAATGTATCATCTGCGTATGAGATACTGTGATATTTTACCTTTTAAACATTCTTTACCTTCACTCCAGCATATTACAGATGTATCATCTGCGTAGGAGATAATGTGATATTTTACCTTCTAAACATTCTTTACTTTCACTCCAGTGTATTACAGATGTATCATCTGCGTAGGAGATAATGTGATAATGTACCTTCTAAACATTCTTTACTTTCACTCCAGCATATTAAAGATGTATCATCTGCGTAGGAGATAATGTGATATTTTACCTTTTAAACATTCTTTACCTTCACTCCAGCATATTACAGATGTATCATCTGCGTAGGAGATAATGTAATATTTTACCTTCTAAACATTCTTTACTTTCACTCCAGTGTATTACAGATGTATCATCTGCGTAGGAGATAATGTGATATTGTACCTTCTAAACATTCTTTACTTTCACTCCAGCATATTAAAGATGTATCATCTGCGTAGGAGATAATGTGATATTTTACCTTTTAAACATTGTTCACTTTCACTCCAGCACATTACAGATATATCATCTGCGTAGGAGATAATGTGATATTTTACCTTCTAAACATTGTTTACTTTCACTCCAGCATATTACAGATGTATCATCTGTATAGGGGATAATGTGATATTTTACCTTCTAGACATTGTTTACTTTCACTCCAGCATTATTACAGATGTATCATATGCGTAGGAGATAATGTGATTTGTTACCTTCTAAACATTCTTTACTTTCACTTCAGTGTATTACAGATGTATCATCTGCGTGGGAGATAATGTGATATTGTACCTTCTAAACATTCTTTACTTTCACTCCAGCATATTACAGATGTATTATCTGCGTAGGAGATAATGTGATATTTTACCTTCTAAACATTCTTTACTTTCACTCCAGCATATTACAGATGTATCATCTGCGTAGGAGATAATGTGATATCTTACCTTCTAAACATTCTTTACTTTCATTCCAGCATTATTACAGATGTATCATCTGCGTAGGGGATAATGTGATAGTTCATCTTCTAAACATTCTTTACTTTCACTCCAGCATATTACAGATGTATCATCTGCGTAGGAGATAATGTGATGTTTTACCTTCTAAACATTCTTTACTTTCACTCCAGTGTATTACAGATGTATCATCTGCGTAGGAGATAATGTGATATTGTACCTTCTAAACATTCTTTATTTTCACTTCAGTGTATTACAGATGTATCATCTGCATAGGAGATAATGTGATATTTTACCTTCTAAACATTCTTTACTTTCACTCCAGCATATTACAGATGTATCATCTGCATAGGAGATAATGTGATATTTTACCTTCTAAACATTCTTTACTTTCACTCCAGTGTATTACAGATCTATCATCTGCGTACGAGATAATGTGATAGTTCATCTTCTAAACATTCTTTACTTTCACTCCAGAATATTACAGATGTATCATCTGTATAGGAGATAATGTGATATTTTACCTTCTAAACATTCTTTACTTTCACTCCAGAATATTACAGATGTATCATCTGCATAGGAGATAATGTGATATTTTACCTTCTAAACATTCTTTACTTTCACTCCAGCATATTACAGATGTATCATCTGCATAGGAGATAATGTGATATTTTACCTTCTAAACATTCTTTACTTTCACTCCAGTGTATTACAGATCTATCATCTGCATACGAGATAATGTGATAGTTCATCTTCTAAACATTCTTTACTTTCACTCCAGAATATTACAGATGTATCATCTGTATAGGAGATAATGTGATATTTTACCTTCTAAACATTCTTTACTTTCACTCCAGAATATTACAGATGTATCATCTGCATAGGAAATAATGTGATATTTTACCTTCTAAACATTCTTTACTTTCACTCCAGCATATTACAGATGTATCATCTGCATAGGAGATAATGTGATATTTTACCTTCTAAACATTCTTTACTTTCACTCCAGTGTATTACAGATCTATCATCTGCGTACGAGATAATGTGATAGTTCATCTTCTAAACATTCTTTACTTTCACTCCAGAATATTACAGATGTATCATCTGCGTAGGAGATAATGTGATAGTTCATCTTCTAAACATTCTTTACTTTCACTCCAGAATATTACAGATGTATCATCTGCGTAGGAGATAATGTGATAGTTCATCTTCTAAACATTCTTTACTTTCACTCCAGAATATTACAGATGTATCATCTGCGTAGGAGATAATGTGATAGTTCATCTTCTAAACATTCTTTACTTTCACTCCAGTGTATTACAGATGTATCATCTGCGTAGGAGATAATGTGATAGTTCATCTTCTAAACATTCTTTACTTTCACTCCAGAATATTACAGATGTATCATCTGCGTAGGAGATAATATGATAGTTCATCTTCTAAACATTCTTTACTTTCACTCCAGCATATTACAGATGTACCATCTGCGTAGGAGATAATGTGATAGTTCATCTTCTAAACATTCTTTACTTTCACTCCAGAATATTACAGATGTATCATCTGCGTAGGAGATAATGTGATATTTTACCTTCTGAACATGCTTTACTTTCACTCCAGCATATTACAGATGTATCATCTGCATAGGAGATAATGTGATATTTTACCTTCTGAACATTCTTTACTTTCACTCCAGCATATTACAGATGTATCATCTGCGTAGGAGATAATGTGATATTTTACCTTCTGAACATTCTTTACTTTCACTCCAGTGTATTACAGATGTATCATCTGCATAGGAGATAATGTGATATTTTACCTTTTATACATTGTGCACTTTCACTCCAGCATATTACGGATATATCATCTGCGTATGAGATAATGTGATATTTTACCTTTTAAATATTGTTCACTTTCACTCCAGCATATTACAGATTTATCATCTACGTAGGAGATAATGTGATATTTTACCTTCTAAACATTGTTTACTTTCACTCCAGCATATTACAGATGTATCATCTGTATAGGAGATAATGTGATATTTTACCTTCTAAACATTGTTTACTTTCACTCCAGCATTGTTACAGATGTATCATCTGCGTAGGAGATAATGTGATATGTTACCTTCTAAACATTCTTTACTTTCACTTCAGTGTATTACAAATGTATCATCTGCGTAGGAGATAATGTGATATTGTACCTTCTAAACATTCTTTACTTTCACTCCAGCATATTACAGATGTATCATCTGCGTAGGAGATAATGTGATATGTTACCTTCTAAACATTCTTTAATTTCACTCCAGCATATTACAATGTATCATCTGCGTAGGAGATAATGTGATATTTTACCTTTTAAACATTCTTTACCTTCACTCCAGCATATTACAGATGTATCATCTGCGTAGGAGATAATGTGATATTTTACCTTCTAAACATTCTTTACTTTCACTCCAGTGTATTACAGATGTATCATCTGCGTAGGAGATAATGTGATATTGTACCTTCTAGACATTCTTTACATTCACTCCAGCATATTAAAGATGTATCATCTGCGTAGGAGATGTGATATTTTACCTTTTAAACATTGTTCACTTTCACTCCAGCATTATTACAGATGTATCATCTGCGTAGGAGATAATGTGATATGTTACCTTCTAAACATGCTTTACTTTCACTCCAGCATATTACAGATGTATCATCTGCCTAGGAGATAATGTGATATTGTACCTTCTAAACATTCTGTACTTTCACTCCAGCATATTACAGATGTATCATCTGCGTAGGAGATAATGTGATATTTTACCTTCTAAACCTTCTTTACTTTCACTCCAAAATATTACAATGTATCATCTGCGTATGAGATAATGTGATATTTTACCTTTTACACATTCTTTACCTTCACTCCAGCATATTACAGATGTATCATCTGCGTAGGAGATAATGTGATATCTTACCTTCTAAACATTCTTTACTTTCACTCCAGCATATTACAGATGTATCATCTGCGTAGGAGATAATGTGATATTTTACCTTTTAAACATTCTTTACTTTCACTCCAGCATTATTACAGATGTATCATCTGCGTAGGAGATAATGTGATATGTTACCTTCTAAACATTGTTTACTTTCACTCCAGCATTATTACAGATGTATCATCTGCGTAGGAGATAATGTGATATGTTACCTTCTAAACATTCTTTACTTTCACTCCAGCATTATTACAGATGTATCATCTGCGTAGGAGATAATGTGATATGTTACCTTCTAAACATTGTTTACTTTAACTCCACCTAATTACAGATGTATCATCTGCGTAGGAGATAATGTGATATGTTACCATCTAAACATTGTTTACTTTCACTCCAGCATTATTACAGATGTATCATCTGCGTAGGAGATAATGTGATATGTTACCTTCTAAACATTCTTTACTTTCACTTCAGTGTATTACAGATGTATCATCTGCGTGGGAGATAATGTGATATTGTACCTTCTAAACATTCTTTACTTTCACTCCAGCATATTACAGATGTATTATCTGCGTAGCAGATAATGTGATATTTTACCTTCTAAACATTCTTTACTTTCACTCCAGTGTATTACAGATGTATTATCTGCGTAGGAGATAATGTGATATTTTACCTTCTAAACATTCTTTACTTTCACTCCAGCATATTACAGATGTATTATCTGCGTAGGAGATAATGTGATATTTTACCTTCTAAACATTCTTTACCTTCACTCCAGCATATTACAGATGTATTATCTGCGTAGGAGATAATGTGATATTTTACCTTCTAAACATTCTTTACTTTCACTCCAGCATATTACAGATGTATTATCTGCGTAGGAGATAATGTGATATTTCACCTTCTAAACATTCTTTACTTTCACTCCAGTGTATTACAGATGTATTATCTGCGTAGGAGATAATGTGATATTTTACCTTCTAAACATTCTTTACTTTCACTCCAGTGTATTACAGATGTATCATCTGCATAGGAGATAATGTGATATGTTACCTTTTATACATTGTGCACTTTCACTCCAGCATATTACGGATATATTATCTGCGTAGGAGATAATGTGATATTGTACCTTCTAAACATTCTTTACTTTCACTCCGGCATATTACAGATGTATCATCTGTATAGGAGATAATGTGATATTTTACCTTCTAAACATTCTTTACTTTCACTCCAGTGTATTACAGATGTATCATCCGCGTAGGAGATAATGTGATATTTTACATTCTAAACATTCTTTACTTTCACTCCAGCATATTACAGATGTATCATCTGCGTAGGAGATAATGTGATATTTTACCTTCTAGACATTCTTTACTTTCACTCCAGCATATTACAGATGTATCATCTGCATAGGAGATAATGTGATATTTTACATTTTAAACGTTCTTTACTTTCACTCCAGTTTATTACAGATGTAACATCTGCATAGGAGATAATATGATATTTTACCTTCTAGACATTCTTTACTTTCACTCCAGCATATTACAGATGTATCATCTGCATAGGAGATAATGTGATATTTTACCTCTAAACATTCTTTACGTTCACTCCAGTGTATTACAGATGTATCATCTGCATAGGACGATAATGTGATATTTTACCTTTTAAACATTCTTTACTTTCACTCCAGTGTATTACAGATGTATCATCTGTGTATGAGATAATGTGATATTTTACCTTTTAAACATTCTTTACCTTCACTCCAGTTTATTACAGATGTATCATCTGTGTATGAGATAATGTGATATTTTACCTTTTAAACATTCTTTACTTTCACTTCAGTATATTACAGATGTATCATCTGCATAGGAGATAATATGATATTTTACCTTTTAAACATTCTTTACTTTCACTCCAGTGTATTACAGATGTATCATCTGCGTAGGAGATAATGTGATATTTTACCTTTTAAACATTCTTTACTTTCACTCCAGGTTATTACAGATGTATCATCTGCATAGGAGATAATGTGATATTTTGCCTTTTAAACATTCTTTACTTTCACTCCAGTGTATTACAGATGTATTATCTGCGTAGGAGATAATGTGATATTTTACCTCTAAACATTCTTTACTTTCACTCCAGTGTATTACAGATATATCATCTGCATAGGAGATAATGTGATATTTTACCTTTTAAACATTCTTTACTTTCACTCCAGTGTATTACAGATGTATCATCTGCATAGGAGATAATGTGATATTTTACCTCTAAACATTCTTTACTTTCACTCCAGTGTATTACAGATGTATCATCTGCATAGGAGATAATATGATATTTTACCTTTTAAACATTCTTTACTTTCACTCCAGTGTATTACAGATGTATCATCTGCGTAGGAGATAATGTGATATTTTACCTTTTAAACATTCTTTACCTTCACTCCAGTGTATTACAGATGTATTATCTGCATAGGAGATAATGTGATATTTTACCTTTTAAACATTCTTTACTTTCACTCCAGTGTATTACAGATGTATCATCTGCATAGGAGATAATGTGATATTTTACCTCTAAACATTCTTTACTTTCACTCCAGTGTATTACAGATGTATCATCTGCATAGGAGATAATATGATATTTTACCTTTTAAACATTCTTTACTTTCACTCCAGTGTATTACAGATGTATTATCTGCGTAGGAGATAATGTGATATTTTACCTCTAAACATTCTTTACTTTCACTCCAGTGTATTACAGATGTATCATCTGCATAGGAGATAATGTGATATTTTACCTTTTAAACATTCTTTACTTTCACTCCAGTGTATTACAGATGTATCATCTGCATAGGAGATAATGTGATATTTTACCTCTAAACATTCTTTACTTTCACTCCAGTGTATTACAGATGTATCATCTGCATAGGAGATAATATGATATTTTACCTTTTAAACATTCTTTACTTTCACTCCAGTGTATTACAGATGTATCATCTGCGTAGGAGATAATGTGATATTTTACCTTTTAAACATTCTTTACTTTCACTCCAGTGTATTACAGATGTATCATCTGCATAGGAGATAATGTGATATTTTACCTTTTAAACATTCTTTACTTTCACTCCAGTGTATTACAGATGTATCTTCTGCGTAGGAGATAATGTGATATTTTTCCTTCTAAACATTCTTTACTTTCACTCCAGTGTATTACAGATGTATCATCTGCGTAGGAGATAATGTGATATTTTACCTTTTAAACATTCTTTACTTTCACTCCAGTGTATTACAGATGTATCATCTGCGTAGGAGATAATGTGATATTTTACCTTTTAAACATTCTTTACTTTCACTCCAGTGTATTACAGATGTATCATCTGCGTAGGAGATAATATGATATTTTACCTTTTAAACATTCTTTACTTTCACTCCAGTGTATTACAGATGTATCATCTGCGTAGGAGATAATGTGATATTTTACCTTTTAAACATTCTTTACTTTCACTCCAGTGTATTACAGATGTATCATCTGCGTAGGAGATAATATGATATTTTACCTTCTAGACATTCTTTACTTTCACTCCAGTGTATTACAGATGTATCATCTGCGTAGGAGATAATGTGATATTTTTCCTTCTAAACATTCTTTACTTTCACTCCAGTGTATTACAGATGTATCATCTGCTTAGGAGATAATGTGATATTTTACCTTTTAAACATTCTTTACTTTCACTCCAGTGTATTACAGATGTATCTTCTGCGTAGGAGATAATGTGATATTTTACCTTTTAAACATTCTTTACTTTCACTCCAGTGTATTACAGATGTATCATCTGCGTAGGAGATAATGTGATATTTTACCTTCTAGACATTCTTTACTTTCACTCCAGCATATTACAGATGTATCATCTGCATAGGAGATAATATGATATTTTACCTTTTAAACATT
Organism: Deroplatys truncata; assembly: GCA_030765065.1. Lineage (NCBI taxonomy): Eukaryota > Metazoa > Arthropoda > Insecta > Mantodea > Mantidae > Deroplatys > Deroplatys truncata. The sequence continues at coordinate 3,761,500 of CM060981.1, read as the reverse complement.
CTTTACTTTCACTCCAGTGTATTACAGATGTATCATCTGCGTAGGAGATAATGTGATATTTTACCTTTTAAACATTCTTTACTTTCACTCCAGTGTATTACAGATGTATCATCTGCGTAGGAGATAATATGATATTTTACCTTCTAGACATTCTTTACTTTCACTCCAGTGTATTACAGATGTATCATCTGCGTAGGAGATAATGTGATATTTTTCCTTCTAAACATTCTTTACTTTCACTCCAGTGTATTACAGATGTATCATCTGCGTAGGAGATAATGTGATATTTTACCTTTTAAACATTCTTTACTTTCACTCCAGTGTATTACAGATGTATCATCTGCGTAGGAGATAATGTGATATTTTACCTTTTAAACATTCTTTACTTTCACTCCAGTGTATTACAGATGTATCATCTGCGTAGGAGATAATGTGATATTTTACCTTCTAGACATTCTTTACTTTCACTCCAGCATATTACAGATGTATCATCTGCATAGGAGATAACTTTGCTGTTTTCCGGTAAATTATTTATATAGATCAAAAAAAGTGGGGGTCCCAGTACTGATCCTTGCACCGATTTTACTAAATTATGCTCTGATTTAATGGTGTGTATAATGTCACCTTCTTTCCAATTTATTTCTGTGCATTGCACCCGGTTTTTAAGGCATGTTGCTATAGTTTATTAATGTGTCCTTGAAACCGTAGTATTCTAATTTTGTCATTAAGTGATCATGGGACACAGAATCAAACACTTTGGAGAGGTCTAGGTAAATCCCTGCTGTGGTTTTACAGGTATCTTTTAATTCCAACAAGTTATACACATATTCCGCTATAGCTGAGATGGTTGATAATTTACTTCTAAATCCATGTTGAAATTGATTAAGAGTATTATTATATTTTAAAAAACTATTTACCCTAGCGATAAGTACTTTCTTGTAGACTTTGCTGAATACCAAGGTTAGAGTTATTGGTCTGTAATTACTGACATTTGTGTTTGAACCTTTTTTGTGAATAGGTCGTACCACGCTAATGTTTAATATTTTTGGGAATATGCCATCGTTCATTGAGTAATTTATTAAATGCACCAGTATACACAGTAATTGTTGTTTGCAATGCTTTAGTGTTATAGATGATATGGCATCCCATGCGTAAGATTGCTTATTATTTCATCATCATCGTTTGTGTCATGCAGGTACAGGCTGTATTCTCTTTACTGTCTATGTTGCTAGTTATAGGACTATCATTAGTATTTATAAAGAAGTTGTTAAATAATTCGGAAGGGTCATGTAGTACTTCCCCATCTTGGCTCACACATATATTTGGGCTTTACTTTGCTTCTTTATAATACTCCACACAGTTTTTGTAGTATTATTGGAGTTCGTTATTTTGTTTCCTACTGGTTCTGCTTTTAGATATATCAACGCTTTCCGGTATTGCTTTTTATACTTATTATAGGTATTAATGTAAGCATTCAATCTGGTGGATTGAAAGAATTCATACATAGCTTTCATTTTATTTTTTAAGTGTACAAGTTCAGGCGACAAGTTTAACTTCTCTTTCGTTTTATGTTTAACCATACTTTTCAACTGAGGGCAAGTTTCATTGAAGTGGAGAGTAAATGTTTGTATAAAAGCCTTCCATTTCTCATGTGTGTTGTGTGTATTATATATCTCTGCCCATTCCTCTTTACCAAGCCTATTCTTTAGTTTATTTAGGTTACATTTTCGTGTGTCCCTAACATGCCTGTATATGCTGTCTTTCATTTGGCTGAAGCAGTTGTAAATATTGTGATGTACGAGCAATATTGCGTATGTGACCTGGTTGCCCAGATCGGATATTGCTCAAGAGTGGAGGGGATAAGCCAGTTAACGTAGCATGGGCACGCCGAGTTGAGCATGGGTTTAGTCAGTCGAGGCGAGTTACTGTTTCAGGCAAGTTGTAGTGTGTGTGCGCTGTTCATGCAGAAGCATGGCGTTCCCACTGACAGGCAAGGAAACAAGGAGGTAATGTAATCCCTTTACATCATTAAAACCACTAGCCATCCATTTTCATTATGTTTAAATTACTATAGTAGATAGTCCCTTCCCTCATCCACACCATGTAATAATACTTTTACTAGGAATATTCTGATATATTTTCATAATTTCTCTCAGCTGCATCCCCCGCCTGACCTCGCATAAGGTGAAATATTAACTTTAAGATTCTTCGGTACCCGCTCTACCTCCCATTGAGCTAAAATAACAAAGAGGTCACAACATTTGGCATGAGTCGCCGGATATTTTGAGATTTTGAGGTGCAAAATTTTTTTTTTCTTCTCTGAAATATAGCGTGTTTGGTCATCCACGTGTTCGTTAGAACATATAAATTTTTTGGTGGCTTAAAGGTAAGGGTTTTTTGGTTCTGTAATTTGTGGTTTTCTCTTCTATATTCCTCTTGCATTGTTTCTTAAAAGTCCCATGTCTGTATTTTAATTTCAAGCTCACCTTTAAATTTTTTGTATTGTCTGTTGGTGGCATGGCAGTAAAACTTTTGGCTCCATTTTTCCCCTTACCTTGCCTTCACTTCTGCTAAATTCTGTTTCGGTGATAAATTGTTTGTACTGTGCATTCTAAATTAATTATTTTTGTGAATTCTGTAAAATTTACTTATATTTGATAATATAGTTGCGTGTGTTAGCTGGTGTGCGTGATCTTGTAATTTGTTAACGATCGAATGTGAAGCAAATATTTTACAGTTCGTGTGTTGCATGTTTAAAGTTGCGGCGCATCTATTTGAAATAATAAACAAAACAAAAAAGTCATCAAGAGCATATATATTATAAATTCATATTTGTGCATTGTACGCTCGTCGTGGTACACTAATAATAATAATTTTTCTTCACCGTTGCCATGTTTGGTTTATCTAGTTACGCAATGAATATTTTTGGGGGAAAATATTTCAAAATGACTCATTTAAGTAAAAGTTTCAACTGTGCCAGTACCTTCACCTAAATAGGTTTAATGTGCCTCCAATATGGACCAGTAGGACTTGGGTGTTGATGGATCAGCTATATGTGTGTTACCAGATTTTGGAAAGTTGCACCATTTTGTGGTAAAAAGAAAAAAAAGAAACCCTGTAAGTATGTGAACATTGTGTGTGCCAAAGTTTGAACAATGGAAAAAGTTTCACAAATCAGACAGGTATGCTAAATTTTTATTTCACTGACTAATGCTTAATTAAGCTTTGCTTTTCAGGAATAATGTGTGCTATGTATGTCTCTGCTAAATTGAAAGTTTATCACCATTTTGTGTAACTTAAAATTTTGAATTCTGTTTTGGGCATTGCAAATTATTTGGTTTGTCATGTTATGCTACAGTGCATGTGTTTGATGTGTACTGTGTGCTTAATTAAGCTTTGATTTTCAGGAATGTTTTGTGACAGTATTGTTTTGGTAATGATGCGCTTTGTTCTGTTGCATTCGTTTGGTTTGATTTTGGGTTTCATTATGATGCTGTGATCTTTTTCTTTGCAGAAAATTGTTGCATGAATAGTGTGTGTGTGTATGTTTGTGAGGTTATGTGAGTAGTATATGGAAGATTTGCCTCGGTGGAAGTGCCAAAGAGTAACCCCGACGGTGTTAGTGTGAGAGATGAGTTAATATTTGCCTCGGTGGAAGTGCCAAAGAGTAACCCCGATAGTGGTAGTGTGAGAGATGAGTTAATGTCAGCTTTGGTGGAAGTGCCAACGTGTAACCCCGATGGTTGAAGTGTAAATGTTTGAGTTTTCAGGAGGGCTACATGTACCTGGAGATTCGATGTGATGATTTGTAAGATTTTTGCTTATTGGTGTTGCTGAAACCTGCCCAGTATAGCATGTGTGATGTATTCACATGAGAGAGTAAATGCAATGAGTTGAATGCAATGAGAATAATTTTTTTTGTGTTTATGCAACAAGTTTAGTACCATCTTATATAGCGAGTTTTAATACCATCTATTTTCCAGCTAATTTTGATTCGGAGGATGTGGATGCAACAGTATAATGCCATGTTATTTGTGTCATTCCTGAAATGTTAATGTGATTTCTTTAAGTTTATGCCTATGTCAGGTATTCTTGATTTTGCAGGAAGTTGAATGAGACATGGCGGTGAAGATATTTTATTTTCTCAGTAATTACTGCATATGAGAAAGTTGAAAACTGAGATGATGATGATGATGATGATGATGATGATGATAATAATGATCATAATAAGATAGTAATGTAGAGGAGACTATATATTTGACAGTAAAGCATGAGTTTTGCAGTTGAAAGAATGTAATGAGGTGTAGTTTGACGCATGTAATGTGGATTTATTTTTGTAGTCTGTAGCAATGCACATAGTAGTTTTGGGTAGTTATTCAAGTGAGTGTTGTGTATTATTTGGGCCATGGTCAGTATGAATGATTTCATTGTCATGTATGAATGTATTATAAGGGCACTTATTCCTTTTCTTCATTAGTAGTACCACCTGGTTGAAAATAATATTGGGATCCCAAATAAGTTACTATATTTGTGTTGTGTTATTGTTTGTAAACTATGAATGTAAGTGATATAATGTTTATGTATTCTGCCCCTTTCATGTCTCTGTATTTGGATTCTAAATCACTTTTTGTCAAATTTTGGATGGTAACCCCTTGTAAAATTCAGTTTTTATGTCAATGTGTAGTCATTTTTTTCTTTGCCCAACACTAAAAAGTTGATTGTTTGCAAACTTTTTGGCATTTTCAAATCTTATTACTGTAAATGACATACTACTTGTTTTTTATGTATGATGATCTTCTGGAGCACAATTTCTATCCTTCTGTGATTTTGCTGATTCCGGAGCTTGGGTGTCCAGAGGAGTAACCCCGCTCTACAGACATGCCAGAGGTGAGCTGTCTTTCATCCACTACACTGCAGTGTCAAGAGGAGTAACCCTGCTCTACAGACATGCCAGAGGTTCCAGATGCACCAGAGGTGAGCTGTCTTTCATCCACTACACTGCAGTGTCAAGAGGAGTAACCCTGCTCTACAGACATGCCAGAGGTGAGCTGTCTTTCGTCCACTACACTGCAGTGTCAAGAGGAGTAACCCTGCTCTACAGACATGCCAGAGGTGAGCTGTCTTTCATCCACTACACTGCAGTGTCAAGAGGAGTAACCCTGCTCTACAGACATGCCAGAGGTGAGCTGTCTTTCGTCCACTACACTGCAGTGTCAAGAGGAGTAACCCTGCTCTACAGACATGCCAGAGGTGAGCTGTCTTTCGTCCACTACACTGCAGTGTCAAGAGGAGTAACCCTGCTCTACAGACATGCCAGAGGTGAGCTGTCTTTCATCCACTACACTGCAGTGTCAAGAGGAGTAACCCTGCTCTACAGACATGCCAGAGGTTCCAGATGCACCAGAGGTGAGCTGTCTTTCATCCACTACACTGCAGTGTCAAGAGGAGTAACCCTGCTCTACAGACATGCCAGAGGTGAGCTGTCTTTCGTCCACTACACTGCAGTGTCAAGAGGAGTAACCCCGCTCTACAGACATGCCAGAGGTGAGCTGTCTTTCATCCACTACACTGCAGTGTCAAGAGGAGTAACCCTGCTCTACAGACATGCCAGAGGTGAGCTGTCTTTCGTCCGCTACACTGCAGTGTCAAGAGGAGTAACCCCGCTCTACAGACATGCCAGAGGTGAGCTGTCTTTCATCCACTACACTGCAGTGTCAAGAGGAGTAACCCTGCTCTACAGACATGCCAGAGGTGAGCTGTCTTTCGTCCACTACACTGCAGTGTCAAGAGGAGTATCCCCGCTCTACAGACATGCCAGAGGTGAGCTGTCTTTCATCCACTACACTGCAGTGTCAAGAGGAGTAACCCCGCTCTACAGACATGCCAGAGGTGAGCTGTCTTTCCTCCGCTACACTGCAGTGTCAAGAGGAGTAACCCCGCTCTACAGACATGCCAGAGGTGAGCTGTCTTTCATCCACTACACTGCAGTGGCAAGAGGAGTAACCCCGCTCTACAGACATGCCAGAGGTGAGCTGTCTTTCATCCACTACACTGCAGTATCAAGAGGAGTAACCCTGCTCTACAGACATGCCAGAGGTGAGCTGTCTTTCATCCACTACACTGCAGTGTCAAGAGGAGTAACCCCGCTCTACAGACATGCCAGAGGTGAGCTGTCTTTCATCCACTACACTGCAGTGTCAAGAGGAGTAACCCTGCTCTACAGACATGCCAGAGGTGAGCTGTCTTTCGTCCGCTACACTGCAGTGTCAAGAGGAGTAACCCCGCTCTACAGACATGCCAGAGGTGAGCTGTCTTTCATCCACTACACTGCAGTGTCAAGAGGAGTAACCCTGCTCTACAGACATGCCAGAGGTGAGCTGTCTTTCATCCACTACACTGCAGTGTCAAGAGGAGTAACCCCGCTCTACAGACATGCCAGAGGTGAGCTGTCTTTCATCCACTACACTGCAGTGTCAAGAGGAGTAACCCTGCTCTACAGACATGCCAGAGGTGAGCTGTCTTTCGTCCGCTACACTGCAGTGTCAAGAGGAGTAACCCCGCTCTACAGACATGCCAGAGGTGAGCTGTCTTTCATCCACTACACTGCAGTGTCAAGAGGAGTAACCCCGCTCTACAGACATGCCAGAGGTGAGCTGTCTTTCGTCCACTACACTGCAGTGGCATAAGGAGTAACCCCGCTCTACAGACATGCCAGAGGTGAGCTGTCTTTCGTCCACTACACTGCAGTGGCATAAGGAGTAACCCCGCTCTACAGACATGCCAGAGGTGAGCTGTCTTTCGTCCACTACACTGCAGTGGCATAAGGAGTAACCCCGCTCTACAGACACGCCAGAGGTGAGCTGTCTTTCGTCCACTACACTGCAGTGTCAAGAGGAGTAACCCTGCTCTACAGACATGCCAGAGGTGAGCTGTCTTTCGTCCACTACACTGCAGTGTCAAGAGGAGTAACCCCGCTCTACAGACATGCCAGAGGTTCCAGATGCACCAGAGGAGAGCTGTCTTTCGTCCACTACACTGCAGTGTAAGAGGAGTAACCCTGCTCTACAGACATGCCAGAGGTGAGCTGTCTTTCGTCCACTACACTGCAGTGTCAAGAGGAGTAACCCCGCTCTACAGACATGCCAGAGGTTCCAGATACACCAGAGGAGAGCTGTCTTTCGTCCACTACACTGCAGTGTCAAGAGGAGTAACCCTGCTCTACAGACATGCCAGAGGTTCCAGATACACCAGAGGTGAGCTGTCTTTCGTCCACTACACTGCAGTGTCAAGAGGAGTAACCCCGCTCTACAGACATGCCAGAGGTTGCAGATACACCAGAGGTGAGCTGTCTTTCGTCCACTACACTGCAGTGTCAAGAGGAGTAACCCTGCTCTACAGACATGCCAGAGGTGAGCTGTCTTTCGTCCACTACACTGCAGTGTCAAGAGGAGTAACCCTGCTCTACAGACATGCCAGAGGTGAGCTGTCTTTCGTCCACTACACTGCAGTGTCAAGAGGAGTAACCCTGCTCTACAGACACGCCAGAGGTGAGCTGTCTTTCGTCCACTACACTGCAGTGTCAAGAGGAGTAACCCTGCTCTACAGACACGCCAGAGGAGAGCTGTCTTTCGTCCACTACACTGCAGTGTCAAGAGGAGTAACCCCGCTCTACAGACATGCCAGAGGTGAGCTGTCTTTCGTCCGCTACACTGCAGTGTCAAGAGGAGTAACCCCGCTCTACAGACATGCCAGAGGTGAGCTGTCTTTCGTCCGCTACACTGCAGTGTCAAGAGGAGTAACCCCGCTCTACAGACATGCCAGAGGTGAGCTGTCTTTCGTCCACTACACTGCAGTGGCATAAGGAGTAACCCCGCTCTACAGACATGCCAGAGGTGAGCTGTCTTTCGTCCACTACACTGCAGTGGCATAAGGAGTAACCCCGCTCTACAGACATGCCAGAGGTGAGCTGTCTTTCGTCCACTACACTGCAGTGGCATAAGGAGTAACCCCGCTCTACAGACATGCCAGAGGTGAGCTGTCTTTCGTCCACTACACTGCAGTGTCAAGAGGAGTAACCCTGCTCTACAGACATGCCAGAGGTGAGCTGTCTTTCGTCCACTACACTGCAGTGTCAAGAGGAGTAACCCCGCTCTACAGACATGCCAGAGGTTCCAGATGCACCAGAGGAGAGCTGTCTTTCGTCCACTACACTGCAGTGTCAAGAGGAGTAACCCTGCTCTACAGACATGCCAGAGGTGAGCTGTCTTTCGTCCACTACACTGCAGTGTCAAGAGGAGTAACCCCGCTCTACAGACATGCCAGAGGTTCCAGATACACCAGAGGAGAGCTGTCTTTCGTCCACTACACTGCAGTGTCAAGAGGAGTAACCCTGCTCTACAGACATGCCAGAGGTTCCAGATACACCAGAGGTGAGCTGTCTTTCGTCCACTACACTGCAGTGTCAAGAGGAGTAACCCCGCTCTACAGACATGCCAGAGGTTCCAGATACACCAGAGGTGAGCTGTCTTTCGTCCACTACACTGCAGTGTCAAGAGGAGTAACCCTGCTCTACAGACATGCCACAGGTGAGCTGTCTTTCGTCCACTACACTGCAGTGTCAAGAGGAGTAACCCTGCTCTACAGACATGCCAGAGGTGAGCTGTCTTTCGTCCACTACACTGCAGTGTCAAGAGGAGTAACCCTGCTCTACAGACATGCCAGAGGTGAGCTGTCTTTCGTCCACTACACTGCAGTGTCAAGAGGAGTAACCCCGCTCTACAGACATGCCAGAGGTTCCAGATGCACCAGAGGAGAGCGGTCTTTCGTCCACTACACTGCAGTGTCAAGAGGAGTAACCCCGCTCTACAGACACGCCAGAGGTGAGCTGTCTTTCGTCCACTACACTGCAGTGTCAAGAGGAGTAACCCCGCTCTACAGACATGCCAGAGGTGAGCTGTCTTTCGTCCACTACACTGCAGTGTCAAGAGGAGTAACCCTGCTCTACAGACATGCCAGAGGTGAGCTGTCTTTCGTCCACTACACTGCAGTGTCAAGAGGAGTAACCCTGCTCTACAGACATGCCAGAGGAGAGCTGTCTTTCGTCCACTACACTGCAGTGTCAAGAGGAGTAACCCTGCTCTACAGACATGCCAGAGGTGAGCTGTCTTTCGTCCACTACACTGCAGTGTCAAGAGGAGTAACCCTGCTCTACAGACATGCCAGAGGTGAGCTGTCTTTCGTCCACTACACTGCAGTGTCAAGAGGAGTAACCCTGCTCTACAGACATGCCAGAGGTGAGCTGTCTTTCGTCCACTACACTGCAGTGTCAAGAGGAGTAACCCTGCTCTACAGACATGCCAGAGGTGAGCTGTCTTTCGTCCACTACACTCTAGTGTCAAGAGGAGTAACCCTGCTCTACAGACATGCCAGAGGTGAGCTGTCTTTCGTCCACTACACTGCAGTGTCAAGAGGAGTAACCCCGCTCTACAGACATGCCAGAGGTTCCAGATACACCAGAGGAGAGCTGTCTTTCGTCCACTACACTGCAGTGTCAAGAGGAGTAACCCCGCTCTACAGACATGCCAGAGGTTCCAGATACACCAGAGGAGAGCTGTCTTTCGTCCACTACACTGCAGTGTCAAGAGGAGTAACCCCGCTCTACAGACATGCCAGAGGTTCCAGATACACCAGAGGAGAGCTGTCTTTCGTCCACTACACTGCAGTGTCAAGAGGAGTAACCCCGCTCTACAGACACGCCAGAGGTGAGCTGTCTTTCGTCCACTACACTGCAGTGTCAAGAGGAGTAACCCCGCTCTACAGATACACCAGAGGTGAGCTGTCTTTCGTCCACTACACTGCAGTGTCAAGAGGAGTAACCCTGCTCTACAGACATGCCAGAGGTGAGCTGTCTTTCGTCCACTACACTGCAGTGTCAAGAGGAGTAACCCTGCTCTACAGACACGCCAGAGGAGAGCTGTCTTTCGTCCACTACACTGCAGTGTCAAGAGGAGTAACCCTGCTCTACAGACATGCCAGAGGTGAGCTGTCTTTCGTCCGCTACACTGCAGTGTCAAGAGGAGTAACCCCGCTCTACAGACATGCCAGAGGTGAGCTGTCTTTCGTCCACTACACTGCAGTGTCAAGAGGAGTAACCCTGCTCTACAGACATGCCAGAGGTTCCAGATGCACCAGAGGAGAGCTGTCTTTCGTCCACTACACTGCAGTGTCAAGAGGAGTAACCCCGCTCTACAGACATGCCAGAGGTTCCAGATGCACCAGAGGAGAGCTGTCTTTCGTCCACTACACTGCAGTGTCAAGAGGAGTAACCCTGCTCTACAGACATGCCAGAGGTTCCAGATGCACCAGAGGAGAGCTGTCTTTCGTCCACTACACTGCAGTGTCAAGAGGAGTAACCCCGCTCTACAGACATGCCAGAGGTTCCAGATGCACCAGAGGAGAGCTGTCTTTCGTCCACTACACTGCAGTGTCAAGAGGAGTAACCCCGCTCTACAGACATGCCAGAGGAGAGCTGTCTTTCGTCCACTACACTGCAGTGTCAAGAGGAGTAACCCCGCTCTACAGATACACCAGAGGTGAGCTGTCTTTCGTCCACTACACTGCAGTGTCAAGAGGAGTAACCCCGCTCTACAGACATGCCAGAGGTGAGCTGTCTTTCGTCCACTACACTGCAGTGTCAAGAGGAGTAACCCTGCTCTACAGATACACCAGAGGTGAGCTGTCTTTCGTCCACTACACTGCAGTGTCAAGAGGAGTAACCCTGCTCTACAGATACACCAGAGGTGAGCTGTCTTTCGTCCACTACACTGCAGTGTCAAGAGGAGTAACCCTGCTCTACAGATACACCAGAGGTGAGCTGTCTTTCGTCCACTACACTGCAGTGTCAAGAGGAGTAACCCTGCTCTACAGATACACCAGAGGTGAGCTGTCTTTCGTCCACTACACTGCAGTGTCAAGAGGAGTAACCCTGCTCTACAGATACACCAGAGGTGAGCTGTCTTTCGTCCACTACACTGCAGTGTCAAGAGGAGTAACCCCGCTCTACAGATACACCAGAGGTGAGCTGTCTTTCGTCCACTACACTGCAGTGTCAAGAGGAGTAACCCTGCTCTACAGATACACCAGAGGTGAGCTGTCTTTCGTCCACTACACTGCAGTGTCAAGAGGAGTAACCCCGCTCTACAGACATGCCAGAGGTTCCAGATACACCAGAGGTGAGCTGTCTTTCGTCCACTACACTGCAGTGTCAAGAGGAGTAACCCCGCTCTACAGACACGCCAGAGGTGAGCTGTCTTTCGTCCACTACACTGCAGTGTCAAGAGGAGTAACCCTGCTCTACAGACATGCCAGAGGTGAGCTGTCTTTCGTCCACTACACTGCAGTGTCAAGAGGAGTAACCCTGCTCTACAGACATGCCGGAGGTGAGCTGTCTTTCGTCCACTACACTGCAGTGTCAAGAGGAGTAACCCTGCTCTACAGACATGCCAGAGGTTCCAGATACACCAGAGGTGAGCTGTCTTTCGTCCACTACACTGCAGTGGCATAAGGAGCCACTGCTTTGGGGGGCAGTCCAAGCTAGCGATTGCTCCCCCACATCTTCAGCGACTTGCAACACAAGAAAGACTCTGCAGCTGAAAATTCGTCGTTGTGGGTGATGTGGAAATTCCACCCACAAACAGTTCCATCGGAACAACCAGGTGCAGTGTAGTGTGTATGTAACAGTGGCAGCAGTACGGTGTAGTGTGCGTGTGCGGGGTACTCATTATTAGGCAATATATCTTAAACTAAATCGTTGGTGGCACTCCATATTGTTTGAATCCACCTCACATATATGTAAAAACCTTTAACTTCTTCTTTGAGAGACATTTCTGCTCCATATTACCTTTGTAAATAACCAGTTTGTCTTTGTCTACACATGAACCACACCTCCTTGTGTCGACGGGGACGTCGATCTGGGTAGCCAGGGGGAGATGTGACGTACGAGCATTATTGCGTATGTGACCTGGTTGCCCAGATCGGGTATTGCACAAGAGTGGAGGGGATAAGCCAGTTAACGTAGCATGGGCACGCCGAGTTGAGCGTGGGTTTAGTCAGTCGAGTTACTGTTTCAGGCAAGTTGTAGTGTGTGTGCGCTGTTCATGCAGAAGCATGGCGTTCCCACCGACAGGCAAGGAAACAAGGAGGTAATGTAATCCCTTTACATCATTAAAACCACTAGCCATCCATTTTCATTATGTTTAAATTACTATAGTAGATAGTCCCTTACCTCATCCACACCATGTAATAATACTTTTACTAGGAATATTCTGATATATTTTCATAATTTCTCTCAGCTGCATCCCCCGCCTGACCTCGCATAAGGTGAAATATTAACTTTACATTCTTCGGTACCCGCTCTACCCCCCATTGAGCTAAAATAATATAGAGGTCACGACAATATCAATAATTTTACTCCTATGGTCTGAAAATCTGTCTTTATTTAAATTTGTTATTATGTGATCTATTGAGCTGCTAGAGTGATCTGTGAGAGACAATATTCAAGTAAAAGCTATCGAGGATATCCCGTAGATCTCTGTTACCCATGTCTACGTTGAATGTAATTTTGTGCAGTATATTTTCCAGATGAATTAGGAACTTCTGTATACTTGAGTTAGGGGATCTATAAACACCAATAATGAGTACTTATCCTAATTCTGTGTTTAGTTTTACTGCTGCTTCCTCAAAGACCATCTCTACACTTAAGTTTTCTACCCAGTCTACCTTATTTACGATAATATCATTCCTAGCATACAGTAACACTCCTCCACTTCTGTGAATTATACGGCAATAATGGGAAACTAATTCATAATTTACAAAGTTTACAGAATGTAATTGCTCCTTCCTTAGGCCATGTTCTGAAAGTACAACAACCTGAGGATTTGTGTCATTTAGGACTGTTTCTAATATTTCAACTTTATTGGAGACATATTGTGCATTTTGGTGGTATATTCTAAGGGTAGAGTTACTGTGCAGGCTGCTTTTATCATCATAGGATGAACACAAATTTATAGCTTGCCATTGTATATTATCTACTTGCCCAAATGAATTGAGAATAAGGGTTTTTTTCTGCCAATGGTTTTTATTTTGTTCGAGAGGAGTGAACTTAAGAACCCTTTTTCTTTGTTGTTCAAGTGTAAGCCATGTCTGGTATGGTAGGTACTCACGTTTAAGGTTGCTGATGTCCACTACATTTACATTTGGATACACTGAACACATTAATTTCACCTTTTTCTTTGTTGTTCAAGTGTAAGCCATGTCTGGTATGGTAGGTACTCACGTTTAAGGTTGCTGATGTCCACTACATTTACATTTGGATACACTGAACACATTAATTTCACCTTTTTCTTTGTTGTTCAAGTGTAAGCCATGTCTGGTATGGTAGGTACTCACGTTTAAGGTTGCTGATGTCCACTACATTTACATTTGGATACACTGAACACATTAATTTCACCTTTTTCTTTGTTGTTCAAGTGTAAGCCATGTCTGGTATGGTAGGTACTCACGTTTAAGGTTGCTGATGTCCACTACATTTACATTTGGATACACTGAACACATTAATTTCACCTTTTTCTTTGTTGTTCAAGTGTAAGCCATGTCTGGTATGGTAGGTACTCACGTTTAAGGTTGCTGATGTCCACTACATTTACATTTGGATACACTGAACACATTAATTTCACCTTTTTCTTTGTTGTTCAAGTGTAAGCCATGTCTGGTATGGTAGGTACTCACGTTTAAGGTTGCTGATGTCCACTACATTTACATTTGGATACACTGAACACATTAATTTCACCTTTTTCTTTGTTGTTCAAGTGTAAGCCATGTCTGTTATGGTAGGTACTCACGTTTAAGGTTGCTGATGTCCACTACATTTACATTTGGATACACTGAACACATTAATTTCACGTTTTTATTTTTTTTCCATATATTTTTGTTAACGCATGAATTATAGTTGAAATCGTACCTGTTAGGAATGTTCACCACTATTATATCCGTCTTCCTGCAGAACCTGATTTAGCACTGCTTGCTTCATTCTTATACACATCATTTGCACCAGCTATGACTATTTTTAAGGCTTCTTTTTCACTTTTCTCACTGTTGCTAGATATAGTTACAGTAGCAACCTCCAAATTTGCGTTAGGCTTCATGTAACCTATAACTTCACTATCACTAATGTTTTTGCATATTTTCTGCGCCAGACCTCTTGCATGGCTATTTTCTTCCTCTTCTTTCCAGTTGGATTGTTTTCTTTGGTGAATTTCACTTGAAGTTCTTCTATCACTGGTTGAAGTCCCCCTTCTTCTTCATCTGTTGCTAGGGCGGCGGTCACAAAACGTTCTTTGATCTGCCATTGGCATTGATAGTTGATGTTTTCAATTAGGAGGCCCTGGAAGCCTCCCTGAACCATGGCACAGAACTGGAACCTCTGGCAATTCTTCTCAAAGATTTAAAGTAACATGCAGAGCAAATATTGTACATATGACCACGCAGCATATTCTGCCAAACATTACCGTCTGCATGGATGACAAAGCTCCAACGTCAGCAATGCTCAGATAAAGCATCGCCAAGGCAACTTCAGCCAATTTAGTACTGATATGCAGTACCTCCCTGGAAAGGACAATTTCCAACTGACTTCTGTTGTTCTGGACGTAAAAATCCTTAGCATGGCTTCCTTTGGAATAGAAGTAAAGCTGGTGATCCTGTGTCATAGATTTATGGCACATAAAAGAACCTCAAGCCTGATAAAAAGCCCTCTGAGCAAAATTTCCGGTCTTTCATGCCCAATATAAAAGGATACACCTCCAACAATCAGAAAATATAACTCTTCCTGTCATGTTACCATCAGGTAATGAACTAGTTATAGATGTTTCCACGGGAAAATTGTGGCCATTTTTAACCATTCAGTTCCATAAAACTGCATTTGATGTACTGCATAACATGACCCATTCAGGTGGGACGGTTTATTATTATTATTATTATTATTATTATTATTATTATTATTATTATTATTATTATTATTATTATTATTATTATTATTATATGATGCTTTTGCCGTGAGCGTTGTAGAGACTCTTTTCTTGTATCTCAGAGTCGTGTTAACAGGTAGTTCTCTGGGAGTCTGCTATTGCTAACATATAGCTGAAATAATAAATTCCAGCTTTTGCAGCAGAAACTTGTTGAATTTATTTATTTGCTGGTTTACAAACTCATTCCCTCACACTTCCAATCAATTATGCATATACACAGCACATAATATTCACAAATAAAACAAAACTTTTACATAAGCCATAATGGCTGCACCAGCCACCTACTATGGCTTGGTGTCACTCTACAGACAACTGTTAACAAAACTTGGCTTCACTTTTTATACTTAGCATCTTTTTTATTGCTTCCACCTTCTAGGCAGTAACTGCTCTATTTGCCTAAATTTTCCATAGGTTCCCATAGTAACCTCCCTTCCACTCACTCACATATTTGCTCTCTTGGGGTCAACACTGATCACTTCTATGACCTTATATAACTCATTCAATGTTTTTATTACTTAATTTAATATTTTCCTTTCCTATATTCTTTTCCTTTCATGTTCCAAATTTACAGTAATTAATTTAATTCTCCCCATTACAATTTTAGGTTATCTTACTATTAAATTAATTCCACAACATACATATTTCAACAATAACAATAAATATGAACACGTTTTAAGATTCTAATTGATATAAAAATCAAAGTGAGCCTGTGAGGTTATGTAGCTTTGAATTCCGTTTCACAGGCATTTGTAAACTTATCCAACAATGTTATGTGCAGTCAACACTTAAACAAGATGTCAAACTTTGGACAAAGACCTGTGTGGCAGACCACTGTGATTCACATGGATATAGTTGGACCTCTTCCTCTATCTGACTGCTGACCACTAATGGTCACTTCTGTAGTTGACCCCATTAACAGATAAAAGAATGGCTCATCCTCTGCTACATACCAGTAGTTTCCTCACTCTTCACCAATCTAATGAAAGTGTTTAGTATCCTGGATATTTTCCAACAAGGCAGACTTCCTTGAGGACACACATCCAGCCCACATTCTTCTCATACAGCAATGTCTACAATGGACTATTCAAGATAACTTTCTTCACATTTCCAAAGTAATGTCTTTTCAATTGTTTTCTTGTTTATAATCATTGCTGTATCAAAAGTGCACCTATAAAGTATTAACAGAAGGGTTTTTAATTACCTGTACGAGCAAAGTTCCCCATCGCCAGCACTCCTGTGATCTGTAAATCCTCATCTCCCAAACTTAGCCAGTTTACCATCTCTTGGAAAACCTTCCCTTTGCCCTCCGCATACAATATATTCATGCTGACATCTGTAAAAGAAACTATACTTTAATCTGTGGTATCAAACTAAGATCATAACAGAATGTTAACACAAACATGTGACATCTAAAGCAGATCGTAACAATTTGGCCATCTTCATGACATCTGTGAGCCAGGCTGAACGTCCCTCATTGTAAACTTCAACATTTACAATAAGGGCAGGTTCCACAACCAATCTTAAAAATACTCTAACATTATGTTAAAAGTTTGACATAAGTCATGCGTTTCCTTAAGCTTTCACAGTGAATTGTTAATGAACATCTTGTTTAATGTCAAAGCCAACGTCAAGGACAGCTTTCAAGAAGGTGGTGACCAAACCACATGGCTTGTGAACTTTTGTGTCAGTAGCAGACAACCAGATAGTTTCATATACAATTGCCGTGTGTCTGAAGTTAGAATTGGCCATTTCAAGATGTGGTATAGTGTGAAGAAAATCTATGTGATAAGTGTAGGAAAGCAAAGTGAGTCTTGTTTTAACACGCAACTACTTGAATGTCGACTCAATAACATGCCGTATGATGGAAACATGTGCTATAAGTATGAAAAGGCAAAAGGATGCAAACCTTTCTACAGGAAATGAAGAAAAACAGAGTGAAAATACGAAGGAAAAGTCATGGAAATGAAGGCAACAATGGTATAAACACGGAAGCTAAAAAATACATCTTGGAAAACAAGCTTTATAGCCAAATGAGAGCCGAGAAACAGCAGCTGCAGAGAAAATAGTGTCCCTACAATTGGTTATAGAAATACTAAACAAGGAATTAAAACAAGCAAATGAAGAAATTAGAAAAGGAAACTTTGAAAAGTCAAGTGAATGTACATAAGGTAACGCAGAAAAACATTATGCCGAGAAATATAGAGATGGTCAGGCAAAAACACGGGACACAATATCTGATCCTATTGCTCTGATGAAGTTCTAACATATCTGGAAGAAGGAGAGAAAAAATAGAACATGTGGGAAAAAACAAAGGGACTACAGAGCTCTTCAAACGAAACACTGAAAAGAATTCTCGCTATAGATGTGTGGTGACTCAATGATAAAAAACATTGTGATAAACACAATAGTGAAATTTATTTAAAGTTGAGTCGAAATTGTAACACTAACATCACTTAAGTTTACTCACTTAACATGTTTCGGGAAACCGTTGTTCCCATCCTCAGAAGGTTAACTCATTACAATACAATAGTGAAACTTTTCAGGGACATGAAGGCCAAACTAAAGATGAATGTAGTGGCTTGTGCTTCACAAGTGTATCATATAATCAGCAAAGGTATTGTAAATGGTATAGTGAGGAGGACAGATGTAAGTAATGTACATATATATTCACTCAAGGCAGTTTTTGTAAATGTTAACAAATGTTTGGGAGGGGATGGCCTTCATCTAAATAGGAAGGGTTCTTATTTACTGGGAAAACTAATAAATGATGTAGTAAACATATGCTTGAATAAGGGAAACTATTAGCAGATCAGGAAGGTGATAGGTAAAACTCCTCTGAAAAAATCTGATGTGTTACACTCACATGACTTTCTCTACTCTTGTACAAACTATTTTTACAAACGCTTATTCTCCATCTACTTCATGTTAATCGAAATAAACATTTGCAGACTCTATCTTATTGCTAATTTTCTTGTAGATGTAAGGGGAATGTATATTTACAAGGGCAATTTGGAAATACAGTAGCCTTTAAGCACATACATATCTCTTAATAGCTGGTTGCTAGGTGCAGCACCATTCCCTTTCCCACAGATTAATACTCTTTGCATATCCAAGACAAAAAAATGAATAACGAATTCCCATTTGAGAAAATAAGTATTGAAAAATTTAAGGGAATAACAAGTAATATCTCGAAAATGGTTCACTCAACAAAAAGAAAAGTATATGACATAAATTGTGTATTTTAATGCGATCTACATTTTGTGTGTAGTAAACTTTTGTCTATCTCTTATGGTTTACGAGTTATGCAAAAGTCGTTCACAATAAAGAATACTTTTGGAGACATTCCCAGGAAATTCAAGATATACATTTTATTTGTCATAAAAATATCTTAAATATACGATATTTTAATCAAAATCGTTAGAGCCATTTTTGAGAAAATTGAAATTTTCGAAAAATCTTCCATGTAAAGGGTACTCTGGGGTGGGGGGATTTTCTTGAAAACCTTCGTGTCGCATCCTTGGAAGATACTGAACCTAAATACCAAGTTTGGTGTTTATCTGACTGTTCGTTTCTGAGTTATGCTGTTCACAGACACACACACAGACAGACACACAGACATGTTTCCAAAAATGTTTTTTTTGGATTCAGGGGGTCTCAAAACATATATTTCCAGTGAAATCTCTGTATCGAATTTTTGGGTGGAATACAATACTTCCCCTACTTACTATACGTAGTAGAGAAAGTAAAAATAGGAAATTATGGGTGCAGTAAAATTGAGAAACAAGTAATTGAGAATTACACTGTCAATAATAGGAAGGATGAAAATGTAAATGTAAAAAGGGCACACAAAGGAAAAAACAATGACTTACTTATCTTCGACCAAAATACACAGTACGTAGGAATTAAACTAATTTTTATAGAGCTAAATATAGATGAGCACGAACCCAACATTATAATATTAACTGAACATGGCCTAAAATCCGAGGAAATAGTAGCAAACAACTATCATGGGTACACATTGTTGTAGACAACAACACAGAATTGGAGCTGTTGCTATCTATGTAGAAAATGGTATCAAATTTAAAGAGATTGTTAGTAGTGATTTCATCGATGAAATGATCTGTGAGTTAGCAGCAATTCCAAAAAGAATCTAATATACTTCTAATTGGAGTGTATAGATCTCCAGCTGGGAGCAAAGAACTTAGAAAACTTACTAAATACAATACATGAGAAAAAAACTAAAATAGTAATGGGCGATTTCAACACTGATATGATAAAAGAAAGTAAATATAGATCAACACTAGTAGAAATATCAGATAGAAACAATCTAAAGATAGCAATTGAAAAACCTACAAGAGTTACAAAACATTTGGAAACCTGTATTGGTAATACTTTTATAAATTTGACAGAAACTAATTGGAAAACTTCTATTATAAAGATCACTTTGGACAATTGCTCGAGTAGGAGGAGTAGTATTCAAAATGTTTTTGAGGTAAATGAAAAAGAGCCTGAGGAAGCTTAGAAAATGTTTGTAGAAGACAAATAATGAGATATTCAATAAAACAAGGCTTGCCATTAAAAAAGGTTACAGTGAATGCGAAATGCTCTAAACATATGGATGACAAAAATATCATGTGAAGGGATCAGCTTTTTAAACTTAATGAAACACTCAAGCATGGATGAAAAATCACTACAGTATATAGATAAATATAACAAAATGTTGGACATGGTAAATATACAGGCAAAAATAAATTATAACAAAGAAAAAATTGAAAAAGCAGAAAATAAAACAAAGGAAGTATGGAACATTGTAAATCGAGTGTATAAAAATAATAACGGTAAACAAATAGAAAATATAAAGATAAATAATAATAATGAGGTGTTAGATCCAAAATAAATATTATGTAAATAATGTCACTAAAAGCAAACAAATCTCAAAACAAGCAAATCAGCTAAATTCTATGGCACTTTTTGAAGTCACACAAGAATGTGTATTAAAATAAATTAAAAACACAAAAATCCGCAGGTTTAGATGAACTAACAAATGAAATGCTAAACTATATAAAATATGAACTGATTGAAACAGTAACACACCTTAAATTTCTTAATAATTCATGGAATATTTCCAGACATATTAAAAAAAATGTTATTGTAAGCCCTATATATAAACAAAAAGCAAGTAAATTAAATTTAGAAAATTATAGGCCAATAACACTATGCTCAGTCTTATCAAAAGTAACAGGGTATATATTTAAAACATTTACAGAAATATTTAGAAAAAATAAAATATTATCAGAGTGGCAATATGGGTTTCAAAAAAATAAGTCGACAATAAATGCACTTCATAAAGCAAATAATCTGATTAAAAATGCATTACACAACCATGGAATAGTAATTGCAATATTCCTTGATTTGTCAAAAGCTTTTAGGGCGCTGATGACCTTAGCTGTTTAGTGCCCTTAAACCGCATCTCATCATCATCATCAAAAGCTTTTGACTCTGTAAATATAAACATTCTTATAGATAAGTAGGAGTGGATTTCATCTTTAGAGAAAAGACAGCAGTTTGTAGGAATAAAACAAAAAGATGAAAAGGTTATGGTAAATAAGATAAAATCTGCTTTTAAACTGATTGAGCAAGGAATCCCACAAGGCTCAAAACTGGGCCCTATTGTATTTTTAATATATATATATAAGTGGTATTTTTGAATTAATAGAAAGAAATTGAGGAAAGGCACTTGGTTACGCAAATGGCATAACAATCATAATCACATATCATACAAACAAAGGGGTAGAAAATAAGGCAAATAATATACTAAAAATTTTGAAGGAGTATGTTTTACATTTACAACTGGCTTTAAATGTGAAAAAAACCAGCATGGATTAACTTGATATTGAAATAACAAATCAAGGAACCAGTTAATCTTAAAGTAGATGGAGAAATGATTCCCGAGGTACAGGTCACAAATTTCTTGGGAGTTGTTATAGATAAATATTTAAACTGGAAACCACATATAATGCACATTACAAAAAGAATAAGCGGGGTTTATACAAAATGTGACAGGTTAAAAATACTATGGATAGTGTATTATGCCCTCATATTTTCACAAATAAAATATGGTATAACACTCTGGGGAAATATTACAGCTAGGGAAGTAAATAAAATATTTAAACTACAGAAAAAGTCAATCAGAATGATTGGGAATTTGGAAAGCAGGCACACGGAGGGAGATTTTCAAAACATGTGGAATATTAAGAGTTCCTTGTATATATGTGTATGAAAGTATAAAATATGTGACAGCAAAAAAGTACCCAAAATAGCCATATGCATACTCATAATGTAAGAACCAGGCAGAACGGCGCTAAATAATTGTTCAATAGAAAGTAAGGGGAAAGAGAACTACATTGCACTACCTAAAGAAATAAAAGACTTAGAGCAACGAGAAGTGTGTCTAAAAGCCATAAAAAATACTTAGTAGAAAATGCATTTTATAGCATAGATGAATTTATATTAAACACTGTATAAATCCATAATGATTACTGTATAAGATCTGTAAATATTGTTTATGAATGTAAAGAAATATTGTTTTTTCAGACAATGTACTTTAAATCTTAGAGTAGTTTTTTACAAATGTAAGTAACTTTGATGATTCCTATGTAACATGAACATTTGGATGAAATAAAATTGAACTGAATTGAATTGAATCACAATGTCAACTGAAAAATTTAAATGCAGAGCAAGTGATCTTACAGCATTTGAAAAGGAGTTAGCTGGTCAGTAAGAGTATAGGTACAGTGTGGCCACATGCAGAACTGTTGGTGCATGGCGTGTTCAAGGTTATCTTTACCAGCTGTGCTTCAGTCGCTGCTTTGTGTTTGTGCTGGAAATTCATTCAAGACATCTGTATTGTGTGTGACTTGCTTACGAGTGTTAGTAGTCCACTGCAAGGCCTATCGAAATTCACACTTTAACAATGTACATCTGTATTGTGTGTGACTTGCTTACGAGTGTTAATAGTCCACTGCAAGGCCTGTCCAAATTCACACTTTAACAATGTACATCTGTATTGTGTGTGACTTGCTTACGAGTGTTAATAGTCCACTGCAAGGCCTGTCCAAATTCACACTTTAACAATGCATCATATAGACGGTGTATAGATAATTTCAGGAGGCATTTCCAGTTCCAGGTAGAGATCTGGTTAATAAGTTTAGGACAACGGGATTGCTAACAAGCGAAAATTAAATGTTCTACAGAAGGAAAAAATTGGTGCATTTACTTGCGGGGGAACAGACGAACTTAAGGACAATATAAAAACAGAAATGGACACTGTGAGCAAGAACACAGTGTAGTATTGGATGGCAACACACTTACATTAAAGGATAAGAATGCAGCTTGGTAAGTTGCTGCAGCAGCAATTTTATGCTAGGTGCAAAGAGCATTTACAATGGTTTAAAACTGGTAATGGAGACAAAACTAAAGTGTGTTACTACTGATTAAGTTTGCTTCTTGAAGGAATTGCTTTGCTTTACCAACCTTCCAAATGGTAGCCTCGGGAACAGCAACATGTCAAGGTAATTAACGATTGCAGCATAGGAGAAAGGCGTATGTCTTTTGTACAACCGTGCTCGTGACTCTGTATCGCTTTAAAAGTTGCTCCTTTTGCAGGTTTTCAAATTTATTATGGTCACGGCTCCAGTTCTATTAGCAAAGGCAGTAAACAGCCATTTTCCAACTTAACACAAGAGTATGGGGATGCTAACACAATAGAATTACTTCAGTCTGTCCTGAGACTCACCTCCAGTTAGTATCAAGACAATAAGGTCACAGGCCATCTTCATCAGATTGCGTGTCTCATCATCATCATCTACCAGAGGTTTGTGTTTCTCCAGCAGCTGGACCAATAACTCACACAGTCCTGCTCGTGCCAGATGGTTCTTCACATTCTCTGAAACATCAACTCCTTTATAACTTTCCACCACCCAAGGACTCATTACATCTGCTTAGCTCCAGATTAAGTGCAGAGAAATTACTCTGCAACTATGTGACCAAATACACATAAGTAAAACAAAAAGAAATTTAGAGACCAGATTAAAAGAACATATGAGACACATCTAATGGACAAATCTGCAGTTGCACATCACACAAATATAACACTCTTAAAACCGTCAAAACACACTCCAGAGTTGGATACTTGGGAAAAGTTATTAATCACAAAACATAAGCACCATGTGATGAATGGAGTCTCATCACTACACAAGATTCCACCACATACAGACGCATGTGGGACAACACCATATGGAACCAGTCGATGATGGTAGCAATTAGCTCCTGAAACCGATCAAGTTGTAAAACATGTAAGTGATGTTAAGTGTTTCAATTCCGACTCAAACTTTCTATATAATTTCTTTATAACATTTACCTGTGGGATTAACGCTGGTTCACAGTCTTATGAATAGCAAAGTAGATCATTTGTTTCTAACTAAGCAATGACACTTTAACTTTCTTTACTATTACCTGCAGTATGTATTGCGTTCCACACAAAAATCTAATTTCACCAGAAATATAGTTTTAAGGTTACCTGAATACCAGAACAGCATTTAGAAAAAGGTATGAATTTGTGTCTGTGAATGTGCTACTCAAAAACTGATGATTAAGTAAAACATCTTCCAAGGATGTAAAACAAAGATTTCCGCCCCCCAGCCCCAAACTACCCTTTACATGAATTTTTCATTATATAAGATCATTACAAATGATTCATCAGGTTTTGACCTCTTGTAGCTTCAAATATATAATGCCCATCATACCAAAACTAAGCTCTGCATGTTTTGCAATTAGATCATTAATTCATTTTACAAATAAAAGCATCCTAAAAACAGTATATTATCCTTATTTTCATTCAATTATGACTTATGGAATAACATTTTGGGGAAATTCAGTAGATGCAAAAAAAAAAATATTTCTTTAACAAAAAAAGGTAATAAGAATAACGGCAGGTGTAAAGCAATCAACTCATTGTAAACCACTATTCAAAACATTTGGAATTCTACCATTAGCCTGTGAGTATATTTTAGCTGTACTTTTAACCGTGGTTGACCATCCAGAAGTGTTCATAAAAAATTCAGACATACACAGCAAACAAACCAGAAATGGGCAGGACTTACACAGGCCAAGCAATAACCTACAAGTATTCCAAAAACGGCCTTACTACAATGGTACAATATTATTTAATTCACTTCCATCATATATTAAGGAACTGAAAACTAATTAAATTAAATTCAAGTTAGCATTAAAAAGATATCTCATCACTCACACCTTCTATACAGAGGAGGATTTCTTTCATTCAAAAATATAACTGATGGTAAAATGCTACCAAATTTTATAACTACATTAAGTATCAATAACTTCGTTTTAAAATTATTTAGCTCTAATGTACTCTACATAAGAACTAAAATTTATTAACAGACTAGTACACAATGTAATTCAGTATTTATGACGTAATCTACATCCTAGAGTACACTAGCTCTCTCTAAGCTGGTCTAGCTCACTATAGGGTCAACAGATTGAGATGTTATTATGTTATCTCAATTTTCCTTTCGTCTACCATATTGTTCTCATCTTAATGAATGTTTATCTACAACACATAACATTCAGACCTTTGCTTCAGTCTAGCATAAAGTTCTTATATCAATGAATGTTTATCCTGATTACACAACAATCTGACTTTTACTTTAGTGTAGCATATAGTTCTTATATCAATGAATGTTTATCTTGATCACACAACAATCTGACTTTTGCTTCAGTCTAGCATAAAGTTCTTATATCAATGAATGTTTATCTTGATCACACAACAATCTGACTTTTGCTTTAGTCTAGCATATAGTTCTTATATCAATGAATGTTTATCTTGATCACACAACAATCTGACTTTTGCTTTAGTCTAACATATAGTTCTTATATCAATGAATGTTTATCCTGATTACACAACAATCTGACTTTTACTTTAGTGTAGCATATAGTTCTTATATCAATGAATGTTTATCTTGATCATACAACAATCTCACTTTTGCTTTAGTCTAGCATATAGTTCTTATATCAATGAATGTTTATCTTGATCACACAACAATCTCACTTTTGCTTTAGTCTAGCATATAGTTCTTATATCAATGAATGTTTATCTTGATCACACAACAATCTGACCTTTGCTTCAGTCTAGCATATAGTTCTTATATCAATGAATGTTTATCTTGATCACACAACAATCTCACTTTTGCTTCAGTCTAGCATATAGTTCTTATATCAATGAATGTTTATCTTGATCACACAACAATCTCACTTTTGCTTTAGTCTAGCATATAGTTCTTATATCAATGAATGTTTATCTTGATCACACAACAAACTGACCTTTGCTTCAGTCTAGCATATAGTTCTTATATCAATGAATGTTTATCTTGATCACACAACAATCTGACCTTTGCTTCAGTCTAGCATATAGTTCTTATATCAATGAATGTTTATCTTGATCACACAACAATCTGACCTTTGCTTCAGTCTAGCATATAGTTCTTATATCAATGAATGTTTATCTTGATCACACAACAATCTGACCTTTGCTTCAGTCTAGCATATAGTTCTTATATCAATGAATGTTTATCTTGATCACACAACAATCTGACCTTTGCTTCAGTCTAGCATATAATTCTTATATTAATGAATGTTTATCTACAACACATAACAATCTCACTTTTGCTTTAGTCTAGCATATAGTTCTTATATCAATGAATGTTTATCTTGATCACACAACAATCTGACCTTTGCTTCAGGCTAGCATATAGATCTTATATCAATGAATGTTTATCTTGATCACACAACAATCTGACGTTTGCTTTAGTCTAGCTAATAGTTCTTATATCAATGAATGTTCATCTTGATCACACAACAATCTCACTTTTGCTTTAGTCTAGCATATAGTTCTTATATCAATGAATGTTTATCTACAACACATAATAATCTCACTTTTGCTTTAGTCTAGCATATAGTTCTTATATCAATGAATGTTTATCTTGATCACACAACAATCTCACTTTTGCTTTAGTCTAGCATATAGTTCTTATATCAATGAATGTTTATCTTGATCATACAACAATCTCACTTTTGCTTTAGTCTAGCATATAGTTCTTATATCAATGAATGTTTATCTTGATCACACAACAATCTCACTTTTGCTTTAGTCTAGCATATAGTTCTTATATCAATGAATGTTTATCTTGATCACACAACAATCTCACTTTTGCTTTAGTCTAGCATATAGTTCTTATATCAATGAATGTTTATCTTGATCACACAACAATCTCACTTTTGCTTTAGTCTAGCATATAGTTCTTATATCAATGAATGTTTATCTTGATCACACAACAATCTCACTTTTGCTTTAGTCTAGCATATAGTTCTTATATCAATGAATGTTTATCTTGATCATACAACAATCTGACTTTTGCTTTAGTCTAGCATGTAGTTCTTATATCAATGAATGCTTATCTTGATCACACAACAATCTGACTTTTGCTTCAGTCTAGCATATAGTTCTTACATCAATGAATGTTTATCTTGAACACACAACAATATGACCTTTGCTTCAGTCTAGCATATAGTTCTTCCATCAATGAATGTTTATCTTGAACACACAACAATCTGGCTTTTGCTTGCCTAGCATATAGTTCTTATATCAATGAATGTTTATCTTGATCAAACAACAATCTGACGTTTGCTTCAGTCTAGCATATAGTTCTTATACCAATGAATGTTTATCTTGATCACACAACAATCTGACTTTTGCTTTAGTCTAGCATATAGTTCTTACATCAATGAATGTTTATCTTGAACACACAACAATATGACCTTTGCTACAGTCTAGCATAAAGTTCTTACAACAATGAATGTTTATGTTGATCGCACAACAATCTGACTTTTGCTTTAGTCTAGCATATAGTTGTTACATCAATGAATGTTTAACTTGATCACACAACAATATCACTTTTGCTTTAGTCTAGCATATAGTTCTTATATCAATGAATGTTTATCTTGAACACTCAACAATATGACCTTTGCTTCAGTCTAGCATATAGTTCTTACAACAATGAATGTTTATCTTCATCACACAACAATATGACCTTTCCTTCAGTCTAGCATATAGTTCTTATATTAATGAATGCTTATCTTGAACACACAACAATATGACCTTTGCTCTAGTCTAGCATATAGTTCTTATATTAATGAATGCTTATCTTGAACACACAACAATATGACCTTTGCTCTAGTCTAGCATATAGTTCTTATATCAATGAACGTTTATCTTGAACAAAAAAAAATATGACCTTTGCTTCAGTCTAGCATATAGTTCTTACATCAATGAATTTTATCCTGATCACACAACAATATGACCCTTGCTTCAGTCTAGCATATAGTTCTTACATCAATGAATGTTATCTTGATCACACAACAATATGACCTTTGCTTCAGTCTAGCATATAGTTCTTACATCAATGAATGTTATCCTGATCACACAACAATATGACCTTTGCTTCAGTCTAGCATATAGTTCTTACATCAATGAATGTTATCCTGATCACACAACAATATGACCTTTGCTTCAGTCTAGCATATAGTTCTTACATCAATGAATGTTATCCTGATCACACAACAATATGACCTTTGCTTCAGTCTAGCAGATAGTTCTTACATCAATGAATGTTATCCTGATCACACAACAATATGACCTTTGCTTCAGTCTAGCATATAGTTCTTACATCAATGAATGTTATCCTGATCACACAACAATATGACCTTTGCTTCAGTCTAGCATATAGTTCTTACATCAATGAATGTTATCCTGATCACACAACAATATGACCTTTGCTTCAGTCTAGCATATAGTTCTTACATCAATGAATGTTATCCTGATCACACAACAATATGACCTTTGCTTCAGTCTAGCATATAGTTCTTACATCAATGAATGTTATCTTGATCCCACAACAATATGACCTTTGCTTCAGTCTAGCATATAGTTCTTACATCAATGAATGTTATCTTGATCACACAACAATATGACCTTTGCTTCAGTCTAGCATATAGTTCTTACATCAATGAATGTTATCTTGATCCCACAACAATATGACCTTTGCTTCAGTCTAGCATATAGTTCTTACATCAATGAATGTTATCTTGATCACACAACAATATGACCTTTGCTTCAGTCTAGCATATAGTTCTTACATCAATGAATGTTATCCTGATCACACAACAATATGACCTTTGCTTCAGTCTAGCATATAGTTCTTACATCAATGAATGTTATCCTGATCACACAACAATATGACCTTTGCTTCGGTCTAGCATATAGTTCTTACATCAATGAATGTTATTTTGATCACAGAACAATATGACCTTTGCTTCAGTCTAGCATATACTTCTTACATCAATGAATGCTTATCTTAATCACACAACAATATGACCTTTGCTTCAGTCTGGCATATAGTTCTTACATCAATGAATGTTATCTTGATCACACAACAATATGACTTTTGCTTCAGTCTAGCATATAGTTCTTATATCAATGAATGTTTATCTTGAACACACAACCATATGACCTTTGCTTCAGTCTAGCACATAGGTCTTATATCAATGAATGCTTATCTTGAACACACAACAATATGACCTTTGCTTCAGTCTAGCATATAGTTCTTATATCAATGAATGTTTATCTTGATCACACAACAATCTCACTTTTGCTTTAGTCTAGCATATAGTTCTTATATCAATGAATGTTTATCTTGATCACACAACAATCTGACCTTTGCCTCAGTCTAGCATATAGTTCTTATATCAATGAATGTTTATCTTGATCACACAACAATCTGACCTTTGCTTCAGTCTAGCATATAGTTCTTATATCAATGAATGTTTATCTTGATCACACAACAATCTCACTTTTGCTTTAGTCTAGCATATAGTTCTTATATCAATGAATGTTTATCTTGATCACACAACAATCTGACCTTTGCTTCAGTCTAGCATATAGTTCTTATATCAATGAATGTTTATCTTGATCACACAACAATCTGACCTTTGCTTCAGTCTAGCATATAATTCTTATATTAATGAATGTTTATCTACAACACATAACAATCTCACTTTTGCTTTAGTCTAGCATATAGTTCTTATATCAATGAATGTTTATCTTGATCACACAACAATCTGACCTTTGCTTCAGGCTAGCATATAGATCTTATATCAATGAATGTTTATCTTGATCACACAACAATCTGACGTTTGCTTTAGTCTAGCTAATAGTTCTTATATCAATGAATGTTCATCTTGATCACACAACAATCTCACTTTTGCTTTAGTCTAGCATATAGTTCTTATATCAATGAATGTTTATCTACAACACATAATAATCTCACTTTTGCTTTAGTCTAGCATATAGATCTTATATCAATGAACATTTATCTTGATCACACAACAATCTCACTTTTGCTTTAGTCTAGCATATAGTTCTTATATCAATGAATGTTTATCTTGATCACACAACAATCTCACTTTTGCTTTAGTCTAGCATATAGTTCTTATATCAATGAATGTTTATCTTGATCACACAACAATCTCACTTTTGCTTTAGTCTAGCATATAGTTCTTATATCAATGAATGTTTATCTTGATCAGACAACAATCTCACTTTTGCTTTAGTCTAGCATATAGGTGTTATATCAATGAATGTTTATCTTGATCACACAACAATCTCACTTTTGCTTTAGTCTAGCATATAGTTCTTATATCAATGAATGTTTATCTTGATCATACAACAATCTGACTTTTGCTTTAGTCTAGCATATAGTTCTTATATCAATGAATGCTTATCTTGATCACACAACAATCTGACTTTTGCTTCAGTCTAGCATATAGTTCTTACATCAATGAATGTTTATCTTGAACACACAACAATATGACCTTTGCTTCAGTCTAGCATATAGTTCTTCCATCAATGAATGTTTATCTTGAACACACAACAATCTGGCTTTTGCTTGCCTAGCATATAGTTCTTATATCAATGAATGTTTATCTTGATCAAACAACAATCTGACGTTTGCTTCAGTCTAGCATATAGTTCTTATACCAATGAATGTTTATCTTGATCACACAACAATCTGACTTTTGCTTTAGTCTAGCATATAGTTCTTACATCAATGAATGTTTATCTTGAACACACAACAATATGACCTTTGCTACAGTCTAGCATAAAGTTCTTACAACAATGAATGTTTATGTTGATCGCACAACAATCTGACTTTTGCTTTAGTCTAGCATATAGTTGTTACATCAATGAATGTTTAACTTGATCACACAACAATATGACCTTTGCTTCAGTCTAGCATATAGTTCTTACAACAATGAATGTTTATCTTCATCACACAACAATATGACCTTTCCTTCAGTCTAGCATATACTTCTTATATTAATGAATGCTTATCTTGAACACACAACAATATGACCTTTGCTCTAGTCTAGCATATAGTTCTTACATCAATGAATGCTTATCTTGAACACACAACAATATGACCTTTGCTTCAGTCTAGCATATAGTTCTTACATCAATGAATGTTATCTTGATCCCACAACAATATGACCTTTGCTTCAGTCTAGCATATAGTTCTTACATCAATGAATGTTATCCTGATCACACAACAATATGACCTTTGCTTCAGTCTAGCATATAGTTCTTACATCAATGAATGTTATCTTGATCACACAACAATATGACCTTTGCTTCGGTCTAGCATATAGTTCTTACATCAATGAATGTTATTTTGATCACAGAACAATATGACCTTTGCTTCAGTCTAGCATATACTTCTTACATCAATGAATGTTTATCTTAATCACACAACAATATGACCTTTGCTTCAGTCTGGCATATAGTTCTTACATCAATGAATGTTATCTTGATCACACAACAATATGACTTTTGCTTCAGTCTAGCATATAGTTCTTATATCAATGAATGTTTATCTTGAACACACAACCATATGACCTTTGCTTCAGTCTAGCATATAGGTCTTATATCAATGAATGCTTATCTTGAACACACAACAATATGACCTTTGCTTCAGTCTAGCATATAGTTCTTATATCAATGAATGTTTATCTTGAACACACAACAATCTCACTTTTGCCTTAGTCTAGCATATAGTTCTTATATCAATGAATGTTTATCTTGAACACACAACAATCTGTGTTTGCTTTAGTCTAGCATATAGTTCTTATATCAATGAATGTTTATCTTGATCACACAACAATATGACCTTTGCTTCAGTCTAGCATATAGTTCTTATATCAATGAATGTTTATCTTGAACACACAACAATATGACCTTTGCTTCAGTCTAGCATATAGTTCTTATATCAATGAATGTTTATCTTGATCACACAACAATCTCACTTTTGACATAGTCTAGCATATAGTTCTTATATCAATGAATTTTTATCTTGATCACACAACAATATGACCTTTGCTTCAGTCTAGCATATAGTTCTTATATCAATGAATGTTTATCTTGAACACACAACAATATGACCTTTGCTTCAGTCTAGCATATAGTTCTTATATCAATGAATGTTTATCTTGATCACACAACAATCTCACTTTTGACATAGTCTAGCATATAGTTCTTATATCAATGAATTTTTATCTTGATCACACAACAATCTCACTTTTGCTTCAGTCTAGCATAAAGTTCTTATATCAATGAATTTTTATCTTGATCACACAACAATCTGACTTTTGCTTTAGTCTAGCATATAGTTCTTATATCAATGAATGTTTATCTTGATCACACAACAATCTCACTTTTGCTTCAGTCTAGCATACAGTTCTTATATCAATGAATGTTTATCTTGATCACACAACAATCTCACTTTTGCTTTAGTCTAGCATATAGTTCTTATATCAATGAATGTTTATCTTGCACACACAACAATCTCACTTTTGCTTTAGTCTAGCATATAGTTCTTATATCAATGAATGTTTATCTTGATCACACAACAGTCTCACTTTTGCTTTAGTCTAGCATATAGTTCTTATATCAATGAATGTTTATCTTGATCACACAACAATCTCACTTTTGCTTTAGTCTAGCATATAGTTCTTATCAATGAATGTTTATCTTGATCACACAACAATCTCACTTTTGCTTTAGTCTAGCATATAGTTCTTATATCAATGAATGTTTAACTTGATCACACAACAATCTCACTTTTGCTTTAGTCTAGCATATAGTTCTTATATCAATGAATGTTTATCTTGAACACACAACAGTCTCACTTTTGCTTTAGTCTAGCATATAGTTCTTATATCAATGAATGTTTATCTTGATCACACAACAGTCTCACTTTTGCTTTAGTCTAGCATATAGTTCTTATATCAATGAATGTTTATCTTGATCACACAACAATCTCACTTTTGCTTTAGTCTAGCATATAGTTCTTATATCAATGAATGTTTAACTTGATCACACAACAATCTCACTTTTGCTTTAGTCTAGCATATAGTTCTTATATCAATGAATGTTATCTTGATCACACAACAATCTGTGTTTGCTTTAGTCTAGCATATAGTTCTTATATCAATGAATGTTATCTTGATCACACAACAATCTGACTTTTGCTTTAGTCTAGCATATAGTTCTTATATCAATGAATGTTCATCTTGATCACACAACAATCTCACGTTTGCTTTAGTCTAGCATATAGTTCTTATATCAATGAATGTTTATCTTAATCACAGTGTTTTATTCTAGGTTTGTTAGAATCTTGAGTCACCATGTGTTATATATTTTAACATGTTCTATATCTCTGTGTGTCACAGTGTTTTATTCTAGGTTTGTTAGAATCTGGAGTCACCAAGTATTATATATTATAACATTTTCTATATCTCTGTATGCCACAGTGTTATATACTGAGTTTGTCAGAATCTTGAGTCCCCATTTGTTACATATTATAACATGTTCTATATCTTTCTATGTCACAGTGTGTTATACTGAGTTTGTCAGAATCTT
Organism: Deroplatys truncata; assembly: GCA_030765065.1. Classification (NCBI taxonomy): domain Eukaryota; kingdom Metazoa; phylum Arthropoda; class Insecta; order Mantodea; family Mantidae; genus Deroplatys; species Deroplatys truncata. Next base: position 3,728,311 of record CM060981.1, on the reverse strand, counting down.
GAGTCCCCATGTGTTACATACTATAACATGTTCTATATCTATGTATGTCACAGTGTTTTATACTAAGTTTGTCAGAATCTTGGTTCAATATGTGTTATATATTATAACATGTTCTATATCTCTGTATGTCAGAGTGTTCTATTCTAGGTTTGTTAGAAACTTGATTAACCAAGTGATATATATTATAACATGTTCTATATCTCTGTATGTCACAGTGTTTTATACTGAATTCGTCAGAATCTTGAGTCACCATGTGTATTATAACATGTGCTATATCTCTGAGTGTTACAGTGTTTTATACTGAGTATGTTAGAATCTTGAGTCACCATGTGTTATATATTATAACATGTGCTATATCTTTGAGTGTTACAGTGTTTTATACTGAGTTTGTTAGAATCTTGAGTCACCATGTGTTATATATTATAACATGTTCTATATCTATGTATGTCACAGTGTTTATACTAAGTTAGTCAGAATCATTAGTCCACATGTGTTATATATTATATCATGTTCTATATCTCTGTATGTCACAGTGTTTTATTCTAGGTTTGTTAGAAACTTGATTAACCAAGTGTTATATATTATAACATGTTCTATATCTCTGTATGTCACAGTGTTTTATACTGAGTTTGTTAGAATCTTGAGTCACCAAGTGTTATATATTATAACATGTTCTATATCTCTGTGGGTCACAGTGTTTTATTCAAGGTTTGTTAGAATCTTGAGTCACCAAGTAATATATATTATAACATGTTCTATATCTCTGTATGTCACAGTGTTATATACAGAGCTTTCCAGAATTGTGAGTACCCATGTGTTATATATTATAACATGTTCTATATCTCTGTATGTCACAGTGTTTTATTCTAGGTTTGTTAGAATCTTGAATCACCAAGTATTATATATTATAACATGTTCTATATCTCTGTATGTCACAGTGTTATATACTGAGCTTTCCAGAATCTTGAGTCCCCATGTGTTATATATTATGACATTTTCTATATCTTTGTATGTGACAGTGTTTATACTGAGTTTTTCAGAATCTTGAGTCCCCATGTGTTATATATTATAACATGTTCTATATCTACGTATATCACAGTGTTTAATACTAAGTTTGTCAGAATCTTTAGTCCATATGTGTTATATATTATATCATGTTCTATATCTCTGTATGTTACAGTGTTTTATTCTAGGTTTGTTAGAATCTTGAGTCACCAAATGATATATGTTATAACATGTTCTATATCTCTGTATGTCACAGTGTTTTATACTGAATTTGTCAGAATCCTGAGTCACCATGTGTTATATATTATAAAATGTTCTCTATCTTTGTATGTGACAGTGTTTTATACTGAGTTTGTCAGAATCTTGAGTCCCCATGTGTTATATATTATAACATGTTCTATATCTATGTATGTCACAGTGTTTTATACAAAGTTTATCAGAATCTTGAGTCACCAAGTCTTGTATATTATAACATGTTCTATATCTCTGTATGTCACAGTGTTTTATACAAGGTTTGTTAGAATCTTGAGTCACCAAGTGTTATATATTATAACATGTTCTATATCTCTGTGTGTCAGTGTTTTATTCAAGGGTTGTTTGAATCTTGAGTCACCAAGTATTATATATTATAACATGTTCTATATCTCTGTATGTCACAGTGTTTTATACTGAGTTTGTTAGAATCTTGAGTCACCATGTGTTATATATTATAACATGTTGTATATCTCTGTATGTCACAGTGTTTTATACTGAGTTTGTTAGAATCTTGAGTCACCATGTGTTATATATTATAACATGTTGTATATCTCTGTATGTCACAGTGTTTTATAGTGAGTTTGTTAGAATCTTGAGTCACCATGTGTTATATATTATAACATGTTCTATATCTCTGTATGTCACAGTGTTTTATACTGAGTTTGTTAGAATCTTGAGTCACCATGTGTTATATATTATAACATGTTGTATATCTCTGTATGTCACAGTGTTTTATACTGAGTTTGTTAGAATCTTGAGTCACCATGTGTTATATATTATAACATGTTGTGTATCTCTGTATGTCACAGTGTTTTATACTGAGTTTGTTAGAATCTTGAGTCACCATGTGTTATATATTATAACACGTTCTATATCTCTGTATGTCACAGTGTTTTATACTGACTTTGTCAGAATCTTGAGTCACCATGTGTTATATATTATAACACGTTCTATATCTCTGTATGTCACAGTGTTTTATACTGAGTTTGTTAGAATCTTGAGTCACCATGTGTTATATATTATAACACGTTCTATATCTCTGTATGTCACAGTGTTTTATACTGAGTTTGATAGAATCTTGAGTCACCATGTGTTATATATTATATCACGTTCTATATCTCTGTATGTCACAGTGTTTTATACTGAGTTATTCAGAATCTTGAGTCACCATGTGTTATATATTATAACACATTCTATATCTCTGTATGTCACAGTGTTTTATACTGAGTTTGTCAGAATCTTGAGTCACCATGTGTTATATATTATAACACGTTCTATATCTCTGTATGTCACAGTGTTTTATACTGAGTTTGTTAGAATCTTGAGTCACCATGTGTTATATATTATAACACGTTCTATATCTCTGTATGTCACAGTGTTTTATACTGAGTTTGTTAGAATCTTGAGTCACCATGTGTTATATATTATAACACGTTCTATATCTCTGTATGTCACAGTGTTTTATACTGACTTTGTCAGAATCTTGAGTCACCATGTGTTATATATTATAACATGTGATATATCTCTGTATGTCACAGTGTTTTATACTGAGTTTGTTAGAATCTTGAGTCACCATGTGTTATATATTATAACACGTTCTATATCTCTGTATGTCACAGTGTTTTATACTGACTTTGTCAGAATCTTGAGTCACCATGTGTTATATATTATAACATGTGCTATATCTCTGTATGTCACAGTGTTTTATACTGACTTTGTCAGAATCTTGAGTCACCATGTGTTATATATTATAACATGTGCTATATCTCTGTATGTGACAGTGTTTTATACTGAGTTTGTTAGAATCTTGAGTCACCATGTGTTATATATTATAACACGTTCTATATCTCTGTATGTCACAATGTTTTATACTGACTTTGTCAGAATCTTGAGTCACCATGTGTTATATATTATAACATGTGCTATGTCTCTGTATGTGACAGTGTTTTATACTGACTTTGTCAGAATCTTGAGTCACCATGTGTTATATAACACGTTCTATATCTCTGTATGTCACAGTGTTTTATACTGAGTTTGTTAGAATCTTGAGTCACCATGTGTTATATATTATAACACGTTCTATATCTCTGTATGTCACAGTGTTTTATACTGAGTTTGTTAGAATCTTGAGTCACCATGTGTTATATATTATAACACGTTCTATATCTCTGTATGTCACAGTGTTTTATACTGAGTTTGTTAGAATCTTGAGTCACCATGCGTTATATATTATAACATGTGCTATATCTCTGTATGTCACAGTGTTTTATACTGAGTTTGTTAGAATCTTGAGTCACCATGTGTTATATATTATAACACGTTCTATATCTCTGTATGTCACAGTGTTTTATACTGAGTTTCTCAGAATCTTGAATCACTATGTGTTATATATTATAACATGTTGTATATCTCTGTATGTCACAGTGTTTTATACTGAGTTATTCAGAATCTTGAGTCTACATGTGTTATATATTATAACATGTTCTATATCTTTATATGTCACAGTGTTTTATACTGAGTTTGTCAGAATCTTGATTCAGCATGTGTTATATATTATAACATGTGCTATATCTCTGTATGTGACAGAGTTTTATACTGACTTTGTCAGAATCTTGAGTCTACATGTGTTATATATTATAACATGTTCTATATCTTTATATGTCACAGTGTTTTATACTGAGTTTGTCAGAATCTTGAGTCACCATGTGTTATATATTATAACATGTGCTATATCTCTGTATGTTACAGAGTTTTATACTGAGTTTGTCAGAATCTTGAGTCACCATGTGTTATATATTATAACATGTTGTATATCTCTGTATGTCACAGTGTTTTATACTGAGTTTGTTAGAATCTTGAGTCACCATGTGTTATATATTATAACATGTTCTATATCTCTGTATGTCACAGTGTTTTATACTGAGTTTGTTAGAATCTTGAGTCACCATGTGTTATATATTATAACATGTTGTATATCTCTGTATGTCACAGTGTTTTATACTGAGTTTGTTAGAATCTTGAGTCACCATGTGTTATATATTATAACATGTTGTATATCTCTGTATGTCACAGTGTTTTATACTGAGTTTGTTAGAATCTTTAGTCACCATGTGTTATATATTATAACATGTTGTATATCTCTGTATGTCACAGTGTTTTATACTGAGTTTGTTATAATCTTGAGTCACCATGTGTTATATATTATAACATGTGCTATACCTCTGTATGTCACAGTGTTTTATACTGAGTTTGTTAGAATCTTGAGTCACCATGTGTTATATATTATAACATGTTGTATATCTCTGTATGTGACAGTGTTTTATACTGAGTTTGTAAGAATCTTGAATCACCATGTGTTATATATTATAACATGTTGTATATCTCTGTATGTCACAGTGTTTTATACTGACATTGTCAGAATCTTGTGCCCCCATGTGTTATACATTAAAACATGTTCTATATCTTGCGTGTAATAAAATGTTCTATATCTCGTGTGTGATGTATTCATACGCTGTTGCATGCTGAGTTTATGAGGATTTTGTCTCCTCGCATGTTATATTTTGGCAAGGTGCAGGGGGTTGGGCCATAAAGAAAGTGGGGGAAAAAAAGAAGATATTTTTGAGTGTTGTAAGGTATTTTAGAGGGTTTCTCATAAGCAATGTTGGGTTTTAAGCAAAAGTTTATTTGGTGCATTTTCTGAAAAGAAATTAAAGTACTCTTTAAAGTAGAGACTATGAGATTCTATGGTCTTTTACAGCGAGGTTTATTATCCTGCGATGGTACTAGTATCTGGTTTCTTATGCAAAGAATTTGGTAAAATCCACTTCCACAGCTTCAATGTTTTCGAAATTTCTTCCACGCAACAAATGGGTCATGGATCATAACAGATAGCAACACACAGCTGCAAAGATTTTGCTCACGGAATATTTTACATCATAATGGTCAAATTGGATACTCTGATTTCAAAAATAATAATAGTTTTTGTATATCTTGTGCAGATTTTGAATAATTTTGTTTCAACATAAAATTGAAAGTTCAGTACACTAGTATTAACATCACTGCATATCCAAGTTACAGCATGGTTGATTAGAATACGTAAACATGTTAAATCATATGTCGTCATGTTGTCTGTCTCTGTTTACAGGTAATGTTGAATCTAAGATATCAACAGAGCCTATCTTAGAATCCTCAGTACAGTTTTAAATTTCTTCTCAGTGTCTCTTTTGAAGCTGTATTGTGTTGTGAATTTTATTTGGGAAAAAAATGGCAAGTTTGAGTGGTATATCTAGGAGGGGCTGTATGAACAATCTAACAACTTCTGTTGTGTGTGATAGAGCTTTAGAAAGGAAACATTACTGCATTTATCAAGAATTTGTAACTCACCTACCTTAAAATTAAATTAGAAGATCAAGACAAGAATATTGCGTAAAAGTTGTGTAGAAAATCTAAGACAGTGGTAGAAGGGAGTTCGTTCATTTATGCCCTTTGGTGTTCCTATGGTATGGCACAATCAACAAAATCATTTTAATGACTGTGTAACATATCTGGATTCAATAGGAATTGGTAGACCTGACGTTGCTGTTCCATCGCAGAGAGTAGTACTGACACTTTGAGTGTAGAAGATGACATTCCATTGCATCAGTCAGAATTAAATGATTGGGGTTCAATGTTTCAGGACCTGGAACAACCTTCTACTGGTACAGACATCGAGAAGAAGAGCTCTAGTGTATTGTTGTGATAGGTCATCTTGGAACAGCAAGAGAAAGGTGATCTGCTTGCTTCAGTTCCACTCTACATCTCTTAAAGAAACGTACTGTCCTAAAAAATAAATTAAAGTAGTACCTGTGCTGTGATCTTACTATATTGGGCCAACAAGCAGGGTACACAAAATTCCCGTGCTGGACAGAGACACTGGGGTGAAGTTAATTGACCTAAAAGAAAAGATTTAGTGCCAAGGACAAAAACAGTAATAAATCGCCTGCTGATTGACTCAAAAAAGGTTTTGTTACCCCCATTACATAAACATTAGGGATGATGTAGCAATTTGTCAAAACTATGGACAAACATGGTCTATGATTTCAACATCTTATTCAGAAATTTCCAATGTTATCTTAATCAAAAGTGAAAGAAGGCATTTTTAGCGGCCCACAGATTTGCAAACTCATGAAGGACACACATTTTAGAAATATTATGGCAGACACAGAGCTCCAAGTCTGGGGCTCATTCAGTGAAGTTATAAAACAACATTTGAGCAGATTGTTAAAACCATGCTTGACAAGTTAAAGGCACTTGGATACAATATTAGCATAAATTGTATTTTCTGTACTCACATCTTGAATTTTTTCCTGAAAATTTGGGTGCACTATGTGAAGAACAGGAAGAGAGATTCCACCAGAACACAAAGGTGATGGAAACAAGGTACCAGAGTTGATGGGACATCTTCAACTACTGTTGATGTTCAATTAGAAGCAACCCTCGTCAGGTCCACAAACGCAATTCAACTCAGCATTCGTCTTAAACAAAGTGGAGGAGATAATAAAACCATAAGGTATGTTTGATTTTCCAAGTTTCTTAATCCGGCGATGTGTTGTATCTCTTGTTGGACCAAGTTCCTCCGACAGCCTACGAGTACTTTTTTGCAGATTTTCTTTCAAAATTCTCAATACTATCCCAGAATGTGGTGAATCTTCTCCGAAAAATCACGCTTCTCCTTCTGCGGCAGCTTTATCTCCAGTAGTGCTGCTTTGTGATTGTGTGTTAACAACTAACGACTGGCACTATACGCATTCGTGAACCAATTCTATCTTATAAAACAGCAAACTTATGATACAACCTAATAAAAAGGCCAGCATTGTTCGTATTCGTGTAAGAAGGGAAATTAAAGAAAATGAAGTTAAGGCTTTGACAGAGTGCTGCATAGGAATTTTTTTTTTTTTTTTTTTTTTGTGGAAAGCGAAACTAGTACATTTCCGGTCACTGAACTCATTAAGGTGAGTAAAAAAAGGAAAGAAAAGAAAAGAGAAAAATTATGCAGGCTAATGTGTATGTGTAAATATTTTTATTCCGTTTGTGCAGGCATTGCAATACAAAATTATTGGTTGTTAAAAGTAATGTGTGAGCACAGAAATGCTAGGTGCCTAAGTAAAAACAGTCTCGTGTCTACATGTAACATGTGTTCGGCCCCCCATTGGCTTAATGTGTGAGCACAGAAATGCTAGGTGCCTAAGTAAAAACAGTCTCGTGTCTACATGTAACATGTGTTCGGCCCCCCATTGGCTTAATGTGTGAGCACAGAAATGCTAGGTGCCTAAGTAAAAACAGTCTCGTGTCTACATGTAACATGTGTTCGGCCCCCCATTGGCTTAATGTGTGAGCACAGAAATGCTAGGTGCCTAAGTAAAAACAGTCTCGTGTCTACATGTAACATGTGTTCGGCCCCCCATTGGCTTAATGTGTGAGCACAGAAATGCTAGGTGCCTAAGTAAAAACAGTCTCGTGTCTACATGTAACATGTGTTCGGCCCCCCATTGGCTTAATGTGTGAGGACAGAAATGCTAGGTGCCTAAGTAAAAACAGTCTCGTGTCTACATGTAACATGTGTTCGGCCCCCCATTGGCTTAATGTGTGAGGACAGAAATGCTAGGTGCCTAAGTAAAAACAGTCTCGTGTCTACATGTAACATGTGTTCGGCCCCCCATTGGCTTAATGTGTGAGCACAGAAATGCTAGGTGCCTAAGTAAAAACAGTCTCGTGTCTACATGTAACATGTGTTCGGCCCCCCATTGGCTTAATGTGTGAGCACAGAAATGCTAGGTGCCTAAGTAAAAACAGTCTCGTGTCTACATGTAACATGTGTTCGGCCCCCCATTGGCTTAATGTGTGAGCACAGAAATGCTAGGTGCCTAAGTAAAAACAGTCTCGTGTCTACATGTAACATGTGTTCGGCCCCCCATTGGCTTAATGTGTGAGCACAGAAATGCTAGGTGCCTAAGTAAAAACAGTCTCGTGTCTACATGAAACATGTGTTCGGCCCCCCATTGGCTTAATGTGTGAGCACAGAAATGCTAGGTGCCTAAGTAAAAACAGTCTCGTGTCTACATGTAACATGTGTTCGGCCCCCCATTGGCTTAATGTGTGAGCACAGAAATGCTAGGTGCCTAAGTAAAAACAGTCTCGTGTCTACATGTAACATGTGTTCGGCCCCCCATTGGCTTAATGTGTGAGCACAGAAATGCTAGGTGCCTAAGTAAAAACAGTCTCGTGTCTACATGTAACATGTGTTCGGCCCCCCATTGGCTTAATGTGTGAGGACAGAAATGCTAGGTGCCTAAGTAAAAACAGTCTCGTGTCTACATGTAACATGTGTTCGGCCCCCCATTGGCTTAATTTGTGAGTCCATGAGCCTCATAAATTTTAGGTAGAGTGATGTTTTTGGTGCATAGTAATGTGCAGTCATTTGTTGCTCTACCAATGGATGAGCGTGGTTCGAGCCCGCCAGAGATGCAGTACAGCTTCTAGTTAGTTACGTTAGGGTTATCATCATGCAAAGAATCCGAGACATGAGGAGAGCACAGGTCGCTCTGGTGGCAAGAGAAGTAGCCCACAGGATTGTGTTGCAATTGTCATTGGCATAAACCGTATGCTAACAGGAGGGATACAGTAAGGAAGCCCTGCTGACGACGATAACCAGGCCCATGCTGTGACCTAATTTAGTAGTAAGGATATGAGGGTGATCAATATTGCAATGATGCAAACCGACGATAAGTGTCGATATTAGTTAGTGTGTGAAGCAATTGTTCCAAAGTGATGTCTTATTGACTCAAAATTATTTTGAAAATGTTGATACTTCTTTACAACTGTTGCATACTCAACATTTTTCTTCCATTAAAGTTAAATTTGATGACACACACTACCAGTGCATATTGTTCTCAATGATTGCACTAAATTTAAATTATTCTTAAACATTTTTGCATGTTAATCTATAATTTTTTTCAGCACTGTGATTGTTTATTACCACTTAGTGTGTTGCTATAAGGAAACAGTTAGTTTAGTTTTTTAACTTATATGAATTTAAATCTGCACTACAAGACCTTGCAATAAATCTCTTTCTTTTATTCACATTCTAGTCTCACTTTTTCTAATACTACACAAAAATTTGGTACTAAAATTTTATGGAGATACTTTTTTTTTCTTTCTTCCTTAAGCATGTCTCTATTTTAGGTGCCCATCCTCTTCCCATTTATACTAGTACTTACACAAACTGTATAACTTTCTTTCTCTTGACCTTTAGCGAACTTTATGACTAATAACGCTTGTCTCTTAAGTACCTACTCTATACCAAAATACAAAAATTAAAACTCACCATTTTCAGCTTGCCCATGAAGTAACTCCAAACACATTTCACTCACTTCAGGTGATTGTGATGCCCCAAGAACTTTCACAGCAACTTCACATAGTCCCTCGTCAAGAACTGACTCGTTAGGCAATGCTGCACAAAACAAAAGTTATCATCACACAGCAGCAGCAGCAGCAGCAGCAGCAGGGAGCCTTTCAAATCACAGAAACATAACTACAATTATCATAAATGTCTGAAACTTAGTAATTGCTCTACCTAAGCAACGTGCTCACAAATTAATTCCAAGTCTTGCCACAGAGTAAAAATATTTCACAGAAAGCAGTCACTGTCACCATGACAACAATAAAATCCTTCCTTAGCATTGCCCTGTCAGTTTCCTGGAAACATTTATTTAAAAAGTCAAGGATTGTAAAAATCCCACAAGGCTCAACTTTATACAGTTGCTATAGCTGACGGGAAAACCAAACCACAGGCTGCGTCCAAACTTTCATTGCGATGAATCACAACCCTCTCCATCGTATAACTACTAACTCTGTATCAACAATATACATGGGGATAAAACACTGTCTTCTCCCTGGTGTAAAACGTAACTCTGTATCAACAATATACATGGGTATGAAACACTGTCTTCTCCCTAGTGTAACATGTAATTCTGTATCAACAACATACATGGGTATGAAACACTGTCTTCTCCCTAGTGTAACATGTAATTCTGTATCAACAACATACATGGGTATGAAACACTGTCTTCTCCCTGGTGTAACATGTAATTCTGTAACAACAACATACATGGGTATGAAACACTGTCTTCTCCCTGGTGTAACATGTAATTCTGTATCAACAACATACATGGGTATGAAACACTGTCTTCTCCCTAGTGTAACATGTAATTCTGTATCAACAATATACATGGGTATGAAACACTGTCTTCTCCCTGGTGTAAAATGTAACTCTGTATCAACAACATACATGGGTATGAAACACTGTCTTCTCCCTGGTGTAAAATGTAACTCTGTATCAACAACATACATGGGGATAAAACACTGTCTTCTCCCTGGTGTAAAATGTAACTCTGTATCAACAACATACATGGGTATAAAACACTGTCTTCTCCCTGGTGTAAAATGTAACTCTGTATCAACAACATACATGGGTATGAAACACTGTCTTCTCCCTGGTGTAACATGTAACTCTGTATCAACAACATACATGGGGATAAAACACTGTCTTCTCCCTGGTGTAAAATGTAACTCTGTATCAACAACATACATGGGTATAAAACACTGTCTTCTCCCTGGTGTAAAATGTAACTCTGTATCAACAACATACATGGGTATGAAACACTGTCTTCTCCCTGGTGTAACATGTAACTCTGTATCAACAACATACATGGGGATAAAACACTGTCTTCTCCCTGGTGTAAAATGTAACTCTGTATCAACAACATACATGGGTATGAAACACTGTCATCTCCCTGGTGTAACATGTAACTCTGTATCAACAACATACATGGGTATGAAACACTGTCTTCTCCCTGGTGTAAAATGTAACTCTGTATCAACAACATACATGGGTATGAAACACTGTCTTCTCCCTGGTGTAAAATGTAACTCTGTATCAACAACATACATGGGTATGAAACATTGTGTTCTCCCTGGTGTAAAATGTAACTCTGTATCAACAACATACATGGGTATGAAACACTGTCTTCTCCCTGGTGTAAAATGTAACTCTGTATCAACAATATACATGGGGATAAAACACTGTCTTCTCCCTGGTGTAAAATGTAACTCTGTATCAACAACATACATGGGGATAAAACACTGTCTTCTCCCTGGTGTAAAATGTAACTCTGTATCAACAATATACATGGGGATAAAACACTGTCTTCTCCCTGGTGTAAAATGTAACTCTGTATCAACAATATACATGGGGATGAAACACTGTCTTCTCCCTGGTGTAACATGTAACTCTGTATCAACAACATACATGGGTATGAAACACTGTCTTCTCCCTAGTGTAACATGTAATTCTGTAACAACAATATACATGGGGATAAAACACTGTCTTCTCCCTGGTGTAACATGTAATTCTGTAACAACAATATACATGGGTATGAAACAATGTCCTCTCCCTGGTGTAACATGTAATTCTGTAACAACAATATACATGGGTATGAAACAATGTCCTCTCCCTGATGTAACATGTAATTCTGTAACAACAACATACATGGGGATGAAACACTGTCTTCTCCCTGGTGTAACATGTAATTCTGTAACAACAATATACATGGGTATGAAACACTGTCTTCTCCCTGGGGTAAAATGTAACTCTGTATCAACAACATACATGGGTATGAAACACTGTCTTCTCCCTGGGGTAAAATGTAACTCTGTATCAACAACATACATGGGTATGAAACACTGTCTTCTCCCTGGGGTAAAATGTAATTCTGTAACAACAATATACATGGGTATGAAACACTGTCTTCTCCCTGGGGTAAAATGTAACTCTGTATCAACAACATACATGGGTATGAAACACTGTCTTCTCCCTGGGGTAAAATGTAACTCTGTATCAACAACATACATGGGTATGAAACACTGTCTTCTCCCTGGGGTAAAATGTAATTCTGTAACAACAATATACATGGGTATGAAACACTGTCTTCTCCCTGGGGTAAAATGTAACTCTGTATCAACAACATACATGGGTATGAAACACTGTCTTCTCCCTGGGGTAAAATGTAACTCTGTATCAACAACATACATGGGTATGAAACACTGTCTTCTCCCTGGTGTAACATGTAATTCTGTAACAACAATATACATGGGTATGAAACACTGTCTTCTCCCTGATGTAACATGTAATTCTGTAACAACAACATACACGGGGATAAAAAACTGTCTTCTCCCTGGTGTAAAATGTAACTCTGTATCAACAATATACATGGGTATGAAACACTGTCCTCTCCCTGGTGTAACATGTAATTCTGTAACAACAATATACATGGGTATGAAACACTGTCCTCTCCCTAGTGTAACATGTAATTCTGTAACAACAATATACATGGGGATGAAACACTGTCCTCTCCCTGGTGTAACATGTAACTCTGTATCAACAACATACATGGGGATGAAACACTGTCCTCTCCCTGGTGTAACATGTAACTCTGTATCAACAACATACATGCGGATGAAACACTGTCTTCTCCCTGGTGTAAGATGTAACTCTGTATCAACAACATACATGGGGATGAAACACTGTCTTCTCCATGGTGTAAGGTGTAATTCTGTATCAACAACATACAGGGGGATGAAACACTGTCTTCTCCCTAGTGTAACATGTAATTCTGTAACAACAACATACATGGGTATGAAACAATGTCCTCTCCCTGGTGTAACATGTAATTCTGTATCAACAATATACATGGGGATGAAACACTGTCTTCTCCCTGGTGTAACATGTAATTCTGTATCAACAATATACATGGGGATGAAACACTGTCCTCTCCATAGTATAACATATAATTCTGTATCAACAACATACATGGGGATGAAACACTGTCCTCTCCCTAGTATAACATATAATTCTGTATCAACAACATACATGGGGATGAAACACTGTCCTCTCCCTGGTGTAACATGTAATTCTGTATCAACAACATACATGGGGATGAAACACTGTCCTCTCCCTGGTGTAACATGTAATTCTGTATCAACAACATACATGGGTATGAAACACTGTCCTCTCCCTAGTGTAACATGTAATTCTGTATCAACAACATACATGGGTATGAAACACTGTCTTCTCCCTAGTGTAACATGTAATTCTGTAACAACAATATACATGGGAATGAAACAATGTCCTCTCCCTAGTGTAACATGTAATTCTGTATCAACAATATACATGGGTATGAAACAATGTCCTCTCCCTAGTGTAACATGTAATTCTGTATCAACAATATACATGGGTATGAAACACTGTCCTCTCCCTAGTGTAACATGTAATTCTGTATCAACAATATACATGGGTATGAAACACTGTCCTCTCCCTAGTGTAACATATAATTCTGTATCAACAACATACATGGGTATGAAACACTGTCCTCTCCCTAGTGGAAAATGTAACTCTGTATCAACAATAAACATGGGTATGAAACACTGTCCTCTCCACAGTGTAAAATGTAACTCTGTATCAACAACGTACATGGGTATGAAACACTGTCCTCTCCCTAGTGTAACATGTAATTCTGTAACAACAACATACATGGGGATGAAACACTGTCCTCTCCCTGGTGTAACATGTAATTCTGTAACAACAACATACATGGGGATGAAACACTGTCCTCTCCCTGGTGTAACATGTAATTCTGTAACAACAACATACATGGGTATGAAACACTGTCCTCTCCCTAGTGTAACATGTAATTCTGTAACAACAACATACATGGGGATGAAACACTGTCCTCTCCCTAGTGTAACATGTAATTCTGTATCAACAACATACATGGGGATGAAACACTGTCCTCTCCCTAGTGTAATATGTAATTCTGTATCAACAACATACATGGGGATGAAACACTGTCCTCTCCCTGGTGTAACATGTAATTCTGTAACAACAACATACATGGGTATGAAACACTGTCCTCTCCCTGGTGTAACATGTAATTCTGTAACAACAACATACATGGGGATGAAACACTGTCCTCTCCCTGGTGTAACATGTAATTCTGTAACAACAACATACATGGGTATGAAACACTGTCCTCTCCCTGGTGTAACATGTAATTCTGTATCAACAACATACATGGGGATGAAACACTGTCCTCTCCCTAGTGTAACATGTAATTCTGTAACAACAACATACATGGGTATGAAACACTGTCCTCTCCCTAGTATAACATGTAATTCTTTAACAACAACATACATGGGGATGAAACACTGTCCTCTCCCTGGTGTAACATGTAATTCTGTAACAACAACATACATGGGGATGAAACACTGTCCTCTCCATAGTGTAACATGTAATTCTTTAACAACAACATACATGGGGATGAAACACTGTCCTCTCCCTGGTCTAACATGTAATTCTGTTACAACAACATACATGGGGATGAAACACTGTCCTCTCCCTGGTGTAACATGTAATTCTGTAACAACAACATACATCGGTATGAAACACTGTCCTCTCCCTAGTGTAACATGTAATTCTGTAACAACAACATACATGGGGATGAAACACTGTCCTCTCCCTGGTGTAACATGTAATTCTGTAACAACAACATACATGGGGATGAAACACTGTCCTCCCCCTGGTGTAACAGGTAATTCTGTAACAACAATATACATGGGGATGAAACACTGTCTTCTCCCTGGTGTAACAGGTAATTCTGTAACAACAACATACATGGGGATTAAACATTGTGTTCTCCCTGGTGTAGAAGTAATTCTGTAACAACAACATACATGGGGATGAAACGCTGTCCTCTCCCTGGTGTAACAGGTAATTCTGTAACAACAATATACATGGGGATGAAACACTGTCTTCTCCCTGGTGTAACATGTAATTCTGTATCAACAATATACATGGGGATGAAACACTGTCCTCTCCCTGGTGTAACATGTAATTCTGTATCAACAATATACATGGGGATGAAACACTGTCTTCTCCCTGGTGTAACATGTAATTCTGTAACAACAACATACATGGGGATGAAACATTGTGTTCTCCCTAGTGTAACATGTAATTCTGTAACAACAACATACATGGGGATGAAACATTGTGTTCTCCCTAGTGTAACATGTAATTCTGTAACAACAACATACATGGGGATTAAACACTGTCTTCTCCCTGGTGTAACATGTAATTCTGTAACAACAATATACATGGGGATGAAACATTGTGTTCTCCCTAGTGTAACATGTAATTCTGTATCAACAACATACATGGGGATAAAACACTGTCCTCTCCCTAGTGTAACCTGTAATTCTGTAACAACAACATACATGGGGATGAAACACTGTCCTCTCCCTAGTGTATCATGTAATTCTGTAACAACAACATACATGGGGATGAAACAGTGTCCTCTCCCTGGTGTAACATGTAATTCTGTAACAACAATATACATGGGGATGAAACATTGTGATGTCCCTAGTGTAATATGTAATTCTGTAACAACAATATACATGGGGATGAAACATTGTCTTCTCCCTGGTATAACATGTAATTCTGTATCAACAACATACATGAGGATAAAACACTGTCTTCTCCCTGGTATAACATGTAGTTCTGTAACAACAACATACATGGAGATAAAACACTGTCCTCTCCCTAGTATAACATGTAATTCTGTAACAACAACATACATGGGTATGAAACACTGTGTTCTCCCTAGTGTAACATGTAATTCTGTAACAACAACATACATGGGTATGAAACACTGTCCTCTCCCTAGTGTAACATGTAATTCTGTAACAACAACATACATGGGGATAAAACACTGTCTTCTCCCTGGTATAACATGTAATTCTGTAACAACAACATACATGGGTATGAAACACTGTCCTCTCCCTAGTATAACATGTAATTCTGTAACAACAACATACATGGGGATAAAACACTGTCCTCTCCCTGGTATAACATGTAATTCTGTAACAACAACATACATGGGTATGAAACACTGTCCTCTCCCTAGTGTAACATGTAATTCTGTAACAACAACATACATGGGGATAAAACACTGTCTTCTCCCTGGTGTAACATGTAACTCTGTAACAACAACACACATGGGGATGAAACACTGTGTTCTCCCTGGTGTAAGATGTAATTCTGTAACAACAACATACATGGGGATGAAACACTGTGTTCTCCCTGGTATAACATGTAACTCTGTATCAACAACATACATGGGGATGAAACACTGTGTTCTCCCTGGTGTAAGATGTAATTCTGTAACAACAACATACATGGGGATGAAACACTGTCTCCTCCCTGGTGTAACATGTAATTCTGTAACAACAACATACATGGGGATGAAACACTGTCTTCTCCCTGGTCTAACATGTAATTCTGTAACAACAACATACATGGGGATGAAACACTGTCTTCTCCCTGGTGTAAGATGTAATTCTGTAACAACAACATACATGGGGATGAAACACTGTCCTCTCCCTAGTGTAACATGTAATTCTGTAACAACAACATACATGGGGATGAAACATTGTCCTCTCCCTAGTATAACACGTAATTCTGTAACAACAACATACATGGGGATGAAACACTGTCCTCTCCCTAGTGTAACATGTAATTCTGTATCAAAAACATACATGGGGATGAAACACTGTTTTCTCCCTGGTATAACATGTAATTCTGTAACAACAACATACATGGGGATGAAACACTGTCCTCTCCCTGGTATAACATGTAATTCTGTAACAACAACATACATGGGGATGAAACACTGTCTTCTCCCTGGTATAACATGTAATTCTGTAACAACAACATACATGGGGAGGAAACACTGTCTTGTCCCTAGTATAACACGTAATTCTGTAACAACAACATACATGGGGATGAAACACTGTCCTCTCCCTAGTATAACATGTAATTCTGTAACAACAACATACATGGGGATGAAAAAGTGTCCTCTCCCTAGTATAACACGTAATTCTGTAACAACAACATACATGGGGATGAAACACTGTCCTCTCCCTAGTATAACACGTAATTCTGTATCAACAACATACATGGGGATGAAACACTGTCTTCTCCATAGTGTAACATGTAATTCTGTATCAAAAATATACATGGGGATGAAACACTGTCCTCTCCCTGGTGTAATATGTAATTCTGTAACAACAACATACATGGGGATGAAACACTGTCTTCTCCCTGGTATAACATGTAATTCTGTAACAACAACATACATGGGGATGAAACACTGTCTTCTCCATAGTGTAACATGTAATTCTGTATCAAAAACATACATGGGGATGAAACACTGTCCTCTCCATGGTATAACATGTAATTCTGTAACAAAAACATACATGGGGATGAAACACTGTCTTCTGCCTGGTGTAACATGTAATTCCGTAACAAAAACATACATGGGGATGAAACACTGTCTTCTCCATGGTATAACATGTAATTCTGTAACAACAACATACATGGGGATGAAACACTGTCCTCTCCATAGTGTAACATGCAATTCTGCAAAAACATACATGGGTATGAAACAATGTACTCTCCCTAGTGTAACATATAATTCTGTATCAACAACATACATGGGTATGAAACAATGTCCTCTCCCTAGTGTAACATATAATTCTGTATCAACAACATACATGGGTATGAAACAATGTCCTTTCCCTAGTGTAACATATAATTCTGTATCAACAACATACATAGGTATGAAACAATGTCCTCTCCCTAGTGTAACATATAATTCTGTATCAACAACATACATGGGTATGAAACAATGTCCTCTCCCTAGTATAACATATAATTCTGTATCAACAACATACATGGGTATGAAACAATGTCCTCTCCCTAGTATAACATATAATTCTGTATCAACAACATACATGGGTATGAAACACTGTCCTCTCCCTAGTATAACATATAATTCTGTATCAACAACATACATGGGTATGAAACACTGTCCTCTCCCTAGTGTAACATATAATTCTGTATCAACAACATACATGGGTATGAAACAATGTACTCTCCCTAGTGTAACATATAATTCTGTAACAACAACATACATGGGGATGAAACACTGTCCTCTCCCTGGTGTAACATGTAATTCTGTATCAACAACATACATGGGGATGAAACACTGTCCTCTCCCTAGTATAACATGTAATTCTGTATCAACAACATACGTGGGTATGAAACACTGTCCTCTCCCTAGTATAACATGTAATTCTGTATCAACAACATACATGGGTATGAAACACTGTCCTCTCCCTAGTATAACATGTAATTCTGTATCAACAATATACATGTGTATGAAATACTGTCCTCTCCCTAGTGCAACATGTAATTCTGTATCAACAACATACATGGGTATGAAACACTGTCCTCTCCCTAGTATAACATATAATTCTGTATCAACAACATACATGGGTATGAAACACTGTCCTCTCCCTAGTGCAACATGTAATTCTGTATCAACAACATACATGGGTATGAAACACTGTCCTCTCCCTAGTGCAACATGTAATTCTGTATCAACTACATACATGGGTATGAAACACTGTCCTCTCCCTAGTATAACATGTAATTCTGTATCAACAACATACATGGGTATGAAACACTGTCCTCTCCCTAGTATAACATGTAATTCTGTATCAACAACATACATGGGTATGAAACACTGTCCTCTCCCTAGTATAACATGTAATTCTGTATCAACAACATACATGGGTATGAAACACTGTCCTCTCCCTAGTGCAACATGTAATTCTGTAACAACTACATACATGGGTATGAAACACTGTCCTCTCCCTAGTGCAACATGTAATTCTGTAACAACAACATACATGGGTATGAAACACTGTCCTCTCCCTAGTATAACATGTAATTCTGTATCAACAACATACATGGGTATGAAACACTGTCCTCTCCCTAGTATAACATGTAATTCTGTATCAACAACATACATGGGTATGAAACACTGTCCTCTCCCTAGTGTAACATATAATTCTGTATCAACAACATACATGGGTATGAAACACTGTCCTCTCCCTAGTGTAACATGTAATTCTTTAACAACAATATACATGGGTATGAAACACTGTCCTCTCCCTAGTGTAACATGTAATTCTGTAACAACAACATACATGGGGTGAAACACTGTCTTCTCCCTGGTGTAAAATGTAATTCTGTAACAACAATATACATGGGGATGAAACACTGTCTTCTTCCTGGTGTAAAATGTAATTCTGTATCAACAACATACATGGGGATGAAACATTGTGTTGTCCCTAGTGTAATATGTAATTCTGTATCAACAACATACATGGGGATAAAACGCTGTCTTCTCCCTGGTGTAAAATGTAATTCTGTAACAACAATATACATGGGGATGAAACACTGTCTTCTTCCTGGTGTAAAATGTAATTCTGTATCAACAACATACATGGGGATGAAACATTGTGTTCTCCCTGGTGTAACATGTAATTCTGTATCAACAACATACATGGGGATGAAACACTGTCTTCTCCCTAGTGTAACATGTAATTCTGTATCAACAACATACATGGGGATAAAACACTGTCTTCTCCCTGGTGTAACATCTAACTCTGTATCAACAACATACATGGGGATGAAACACTGTACTCTCCCTAGTGTAATATGTAACTCTGTATCAACAACATACATGGGGATGAAACACTGTCCTCTCCCTAGTGTAACATGTAATTCTGTATCAACAACATACATGGGGATGAAACACTGTCCTCTCCCTAGTGTAACATGTAATTCTGTATCAACAACATACATGGGGATGAAACACTGTACTCTCCCTAGTGTAACATGTAACTCTGTATCAACAACATACATGGGGATGAAACACTGTCCTCTACCTAGTGTAACATGTAATTCTGTATCAACAACATACATGGGTATGAAACACTGTACTCTCCCTAGTGTAACATGTAACTCTGTATCAACAACATACATGGGGATGAAACACTGTACTCTCCCTAGTATAACATGTAATTCTGTATCAACAACATACATGGGGATGAAACACTGTCCTCTCCCTAGTGTAACATGTAATTCTGTAACAACAATATACATGGGGATGAAACATTGTGTTCTCCCTAGTGTAACATGTAATTCTGTAACAACAACATACATGGGTATGAAACAATGTCTTCTCCCTGGTGCAACATGTAATTCTGTATCAACAATATACATGGGGATGAAACAATGTCTTCTCCCTAGTGTAACATGTAATTCTGTATCAACAATATACATGGGGATGAAACAATGTCTTCTCCCTAGTGTAAAATGTAATTCTGTATCAACAATATACATGGGGATGAAACAATGTCTTCTCCCTAGTGTAACATGTAATTCTGTATCAACAATATACATGGGGATGAAACAATGTCTTCTCCCTAGTGTAACATGTAATTCTGTATCAACAACATACATGGGTATGAAACACTGTCCTCTCCCTAGTATAACATGTAATTCTGTATCAACAATATACATGTGTATGAAATACTGTCCTCTCCCTAGTGCAACATGTAATTCTGTATCAACAACATACATGGGTATGAAACACTGTCCTCTCCCTAGTATAACATATAATTCTGTATCAACAACATACATGGGTATGAAACACTGTCCTCTCCCTAGTGCAACATGTAATTCTGTATCAACAACATACATGGGTATGAAACACTGTCCTTTCCCTAGTGCAACATGTAATTCTGTATCAACTACATACATGGGTATGAAACACTGTCCTCTCCCTAGTATAACATGTAATTCTGTATCAACAACATACATGGGTATGAAACACTGTCCTCTCCCTAGTATAACATGTAATTCTGTATCAACAACATACATGGGTATGAAACACTGTCCTCTCCCTAGTATAACATGTAATTCTGTATCAACAACATACATGGGTATGAAACACTGTCCTCTCCCTAGTGCAACATGTAATTCTGTAACAACTACATACATGGGTATGAAACACTGTCCTCTCCCTAGTGCAACATGTAATTCTGTAACAACAACATACATGGGTATGAAACACTGTCCTCTCCCTAGTATAACATGTAATTCTGTATCAACAACATACATGGGTATGAAACACTGTCCTCTCCCTAGTATAACATGTAATTCTGTATCAACAACATACATGGGTATGAAACACTGTCCTCTCCCTAGTGTAACATATAATTCTGTATCAACAACATACATGGGTATGAAACACTGTCCTCTCCCTAGTGTAACATGTAATTCTTTAACAACAATATACATGGGTATGAAACACTGTCCTCTCCCTAGTGTAACATGTAATTCTGTAACAACAACATACATGGGGTGAAACACTGTCTTCTCCCTGGTGTAAAATGTAATTCTGTAACAACAATATACATGGGGATGAAACACTGTCTTCTTCCTGGTGTAAAATGTAATTCTGTATCAACAACATACATGGGGATGAAACATTGAGTTCTCCCTAGTGTAATATGTAATTCTGTATCAACAACATACATGGGGATAAAACGCTGTCTTCTCCCTGGTGTAAAATGTAATTCTGTAACAACAATATACATGGGGATGAAACACTGTCTTCTTCCTGGTGTAAAATGTAATTCTGTATCAACAACATACATGGGGATGAAACATTGTGTTCTCCCTGGTGTAACATGTAATTCTGTATCAACAACATACATGGGGATGAAACACTGTCTTCTCCCTAGTGTAACATGTAATTCTGTATCAACAACATACATGGGGTTAAAACACTGTCTTCTCCCTGGTGTAACATCTAACTCTGTATCAACAACATACATGGGGATGAAACACTGTACTCTCCCTAGTGTAATATGTAACTCTGTATCAACAACATACATGGGGATGAAACACTGTCCTCTCCCTAGTGTAACATGTAATTCTGTATCAACAACATACATGGGGATGAAACACTGTCCTCTCCCTAGTGTAACATGTAATTCTGTATCAACAACATACATGGGGATGAAACACTGTACTCTCCCTAGTGTAACATGTAACTCTGTATCAACAACATACATGGGGATGAAACACTGTCCTCTACCTAGTGTAACATGTAATTCTGTATCAACAACATACATGGGTATGAAACACTGTACTCTCCCTAGTGTAACATGTAACTCTGTATCAACAACATACATGGGGATGAAACACTGTACTCTCCCTAGTATAACATGTAATTCTGTATCAACAACATACATGGGGATGAAACACTGTCCTCTCCCTAGTGTAACATGTAATTCTGTAACAACAATATACATGGGGATGAAACATTGTGTTCTCCCTAGTGTAACATGTAATTCTGTAACAACAACATACATGGGTATGAAACAATGTCTTCTCCCTGGTGCAACATGTAATTCTGTATCAACAATATACATGGGGATGAAACAATGTCTTCTCCCTAGTGTAACATGTAATTCTGTATCAACAATATACATGGGGATGAAACAATGTCTTCTCCCTAGTGTAAAATGTAATTCTGTATCAACAATATACATGGGGATGAAACAATGTCTTCTCCCTAGTGTAACATGTAATTCTGTATCAACAATATACATGGGGATGAAACAATGTCTTCTCCCTAGTGTAACATGTAATTCTGTATCAACAACATACATGGGGATGAAACACTGTCTTCTCCCTAGTGTAATATGTAATTCTGTATCAACAACATACATGGGGATGAAACAATGTCTTCTCCCTAGTGTAATATGTAATTCTGTATCAACAACATACATAGTATGAAACAATGTCTTCTCCCTAGTGTAATATGTAATTCTGTATCAACAACATACATGGGTATGAAACAATGTCTTCTCCCTAGTGTAATATGTAATTCTGTATCAACAACATACATGGGGATGAAACAATGTCCTCTCCCTAGTGTAACATGTAATTCTGTAACAACAACATACATGGGTATGAAACACTGTCTTCTCCCTAGTGTAATATGTAATTCTGTATCAACAACATACATGGGTATGAAACACTGTCTTCTCCCTAGTGTAATATGTAATTCTGTATCAACAACATACATGGGTATGAAACAATGTCTTCTCCCTAGTGTAATATGTAATTCTGTATCAACAACATACATGGGGATGAAACACTGTCTTCTCCCTAGTGTAATATGTAATTCTGTATCAACAACATACATGGGTATGAAACACTGTCTTCTCCCTAGTGTAATATGTAATTCTGTATCAACAACATACATGGAGATGAAACACTGTCTTCTCCCTAGTGTAATATGTAATTCTGTATCAACAACATACATGGGGATGAAACACTGTCTTCTCCCTAGTGTAATATGTAATTCTGTATCAACAACATACATGGGGATGAAACACTGTCTTCTCCCTAGTGTAATATGTAATTCTGTATCAACAACATACATGGGTATGAAACACTGTCTTCTCCCTAGTGTAACATGTAATTCTGTAACAAAAACATACATGGGTATGAAACACTGTCCTCTCCCTAGTGTAACATGTAATTCTGTAACAAAAACATACATGGGTATGAAACACTGTACTCTCCCTAGTATAACATGTAATTCTGTATCAACAACATACATGGGTATGAAACACTGTCCTCTCCATAGTATAACATATAATTCTGTATCAATAACAATATACATGGGGATGAAACACTGTCCTCTCCCTAGTGTAACATGTAATTCTGTATCAACAACATACATGGGTATGAAACACTGTCCTCTCCATAGTATAACATGTAATTCTGTATCAACAACAATATACATGGGGATGAAACACTGTCTTCTCCCTAGTATAACATATAATTCTGTATCAACAACATACATGGGTATGAAACACTGTCCTCTCCATAGTATAACATGTAATTCTGTATCAACAACAATATACATGGGGATGAAACACTGTCCTCTCCCTAGTATAACATATAATTCTGTATCAACAACAATATACATGGGTATGAAACACTGTCCTCTCCATAGTATAACATGTAATTCTGTATCAACAATATACATGGGTATGAAACACTGTCCTCTCCCTAGTAAAACATATAATTCTGTATCAACAATATACATGGGTATGAAACACTGTCCTCTCCATAGTATAACATATAATTCTGTATCAACAACAATATACATGGGTATGAAACACTGTCCTCTCCCTAGTATAACATGTAATTCTGTATCAACAATATACATGGGTATGAAACACTGTCCTCTCCATAGTATAACATATAATTCTGTATCAACAATATACATGGGTATGAAACACTGTCCTCTCCCTAGTATAACATGTAATTCTGTATCAACAATATACATGGGTATGAAACACTGTCCTCTCCCTAGTATAACATATAATTCTGTATCAACAACAATATACATGGGGATGAAACACTGTCCTCTCCCTAGTATAACATATAATTCTGTATCAACAACATACATGGGGATGAAACACTGTCTTCTCCCTAGTATAACATGTAATTCTGTATCAAAAACATACATGGGGATGAAACACTGTCCTCTCCCTAGTGTAACATGTAATTCTGTATCAACAATATACATGGGGATGAAACACTGTCCTCTCCCTAGTGTAACATGTAATTCTGTAACAACAACATACATGGGGATGAAACACTGTCCTGTCCCTGGTGTAACATGTAATTCTTTAACAACAACATACATGGGTATGAAACACTGTCCTCTCCCTAGTGTAACATGTAATTCTGTAACAACAACATACATGGGGATGAAACACTGTCCTCTCCCTAGTGTAACATGTAATTCTGTATCAACAATATACATGGGTATGAAACACTGTCCTCTCCCTGGTGTAACATGTAATTCTGTATCAACAATATACATGGGTATGAAACACTGTCCTCTCCCTAGTGTAACATGTAATTCTGTATCAACAATATACATGGGTATGAAACACTGTCCTCTCCCTGGTTTAACATGTAATTCTGTATCAACAATATACATGGGTATGAAACACTGTCCTCTCCCTGGTGTAACATGTAATTCTGTATCAACAATATACATGGGTATGAAACACTGTCCTCTCCCTAGTGTAACATGTAATTCTGTATCAACAACAATATACATGGGGATGAAACACTGTCCTCTCCCTAGTATAACATGTAATTCTGTATCAAAAACATACATGGGGATGAAACACTGTCCTCTCCCTAGTATAACATGTAATTCTGTATCAACAACAATATACATGGGGATGAAACACTGTCCTCTCCCTAGTATAACATGTAATTCTGTAACAACAACATACATGGGGATGAAACACTGTCCTCTCCCTAGTATAACATGTAATTCTGTATCAAAAACATACATGGGGATGAAACACTGTCCTCTCCCTAGTATAACATGTAATTCTGTATCAACAACAATATACATGGGGATGAAACACAGTCCTCTCCCTAGTATAACATGTAATTCTGTAACAACAACATACATGGGTATGAAACACTGTCCTCTCCCTAGTGCAACATGTAATTCTGTAACAACTACATACATGGGTATGAAACACTGTCCTCTCCCTAGTGCAACATGTAATTCTGTAACAACAACATACATGGGTATGAAACACTGTCCTCTCCCTAGTATAACATGTAATTCTGTATCAACAACATACATGGGTATGAAACACTGTCCTCTCCCTAGTATAACATGTAATTCTGTATCAACAACATACATGGGTATGAAACACTGTCCTCTCCCTAGTGTAACATATAATTCTGTATCAACAACATACATGGGTATGAAACACTGTCCTCTCCCTAGTGTAACATGTAATTCTTTAACAACAATATACATGGGTATGAAACACTGTCCTCTCCCTAGTGTAACATGTAATTCTGTAACAACAACATACATGGGGTGAAACACTGTCTTCTCCCTGGTGTAAAATGTAATTCTGTAACAACAATATACATGGGGATGAAACACTGTCTTCTTCCTGGTGTAAAATGTAATTCTGTATCAACAACATACATGGGGATGAAACATTGTGTTCTCCCTAGTGTAATATGTAATTCTGTATCAACAACATACATGGGGATAAAACGCTGTCTTCTCCCTGGTGTAAAATGTAATTCTGTAACAACAATATACATGGGGATGAAGCACTGTCTTCTTCCTGGTGTAAAATGTAATTCTGTATCAACAACATACATGGGGATGAAACATTGTGTTCTCCCTGGTGTAACATGTAATTCTGTATCAACAACATACATGGGGATGAAACACTGTCTTCTCCCTAGTGTAACATGTAATTCTGTATCAACAACATACATGGGGATAAAACACTGTCTTCTCCCTGGTGTAACATCTAACTCTGTATCAACAACATACATGGGGATGAAACACTGTACTCTCCCTAGTGTAATATGTAACTCTGTATCAACAACATACATGGGGATAAAACACTGTCCTCTCCCTAGTGTAACATGTAATTCTGTATCAACAACATACATGGGGATGAAACACTGTCCTCTCCCTAGTGTAACATGTAATTCTGTATCAACAACATACATGGGGATGAAACACTGTACTCTCCCTAGTGTAACATGTAACTCTGTATCAACAACATACATGGGGATGAAACACTGTCCTCTACCTAGTGTAACATGTAATTCTGTATCAACAACATACATGGGTATGAAACACTGTACTCTCCCTAGTGTAACATGTAACTCTGTATCAACAACATACATGGGGATGAAACACTGTCCTCTCCCTAGTGTAACATGTAACTCTGTATCAACAACATACATGGGTATGAAACACTGTACTCTCCCTAGTGTAACATGTAACTCTGTATCAACAACATACATGGGTATGAAACACTGTCCTCTCCCTAGTATAACATGTAATTCTGTATCAACAATATACATGTGTATGAAATACTGTCCTCTCCCTAGTGCAACATGTAATTCTGTATCAACAACATACATGGGTATGAAACACTGTCCTCTCCCTAGTATAACATATAATTCTGTATCAACAACATACATGGGTATGAAACACTGTCCTCTCCCTAGTGCAACATGTAATTCTGTATCAACAACATACATGGGTATGAAACACTGTCCTCTCCCTAGTGCAACATGTAATTCTGTATCAACTACATACATGGGTATGAAACACTGTCCTCTCCCTAGTATAACATGTAATTCTGTATCAACAACATACATGGGTATGAAACACTGTCCTCTCCCTAGTATAACATGTAATTCTGTATCAACAACATACATGGGTATGAAACACTGTCCTCTCCCTAGTATAACATGTAATTCTGTATCAACAACATACATGGGTATGAAACACTGTCCTCTCCCTAGTGCAACATGTAATTCTGTAACAACTACATACATGGGTATGAAACACTGTCCTCTCCCTAGTGCAACATGTAATTCTGTAACAACAACATACATGGGTATGAAACACTGTCCTCTCCCTAGTATAACATGTAATTCTGTATCAACAACATACATGGGTATGAAACACTGTCCTCTCCCTAGTATAACATGTAATTCTGTATCAACAACATACATGGGTATGAAACACTGTCCTCTCCCTAGTGTAACATATAATTCTGTATCAACAACATACATGGGTATGAAACACTGTCCTCTCCCTAGTGTAACATGTAATTCTTTAACAACAATATACATGGGTATGAAACACTGTCCTCTCCCTAGTGTAACATGTAATTCTGTAACAACAACATACATGGGGTGAAACACTGTCTTCTCCCTGGTGTAAAATGTAATTCTGTAACAACAATATACATGGGGATGAAACACTGTCTTCTTCCTGGTGTAAAATGTAATTCTGTATCAACAACATACATGGGGATGAAACATTGAGTTCTCCCTAGTGTAATATGTAATTCTGTATCAACAACATACATGGGGATAAAACGCTGTCTTCTCCCTGGTGTAAAATGTAATTCTGTAACAACAATATACATGGGGATGAAACACTGTCTTCTTCCTGGTGTAAAATGTAATTCTGTATCAACAACATACATGGG
Source organism: Deroplatys truncata (assembly GCA_030765065.1). Taxonomy (NCBI): domain Eukaryota; kingdom Metazoa; phylum Arthropoda; class Insecta; order Mantodea; family Mantidae; genus Deroplatys; species Deroplatys truncata. The sequence goes on along the minus strand of CM060981.1, from coordinate 3,699,883 downwards.
GATGAAACATTGTGTTCTCCCTGGTGTAACATGTAATTCTGTATCAACAACATACATGGGGATGAAACACTGTCTTCTCCCTAGTGTAACATGTAATTCTGTATCAACAACATACATGGGGTTAAAACACTGTCTTCTCCCTGGTGTAACATCTAACTCTGTATCAACAACATACATGGGGATGAAACACTGTACTCTCCCTAGTGTAATATGTAACTCTGTATCAACAACATACATGGGGATGAAACACTGTCCTCTCCCTAGTGTAACATGTAATTCTGTATCAACAACATACATGGGGATGAAACACTGTCCTCTCCCTAGTGTAACATGTAATTCTGTATCAACAACATACATGGGGATGAAACACTGTACTCTCCCTAGTGTAACATGTAACTCTGTATCAACAACATACATGGGGATGAAACACTGTCCTCTACCTAGTGTAACATGTAATTCTGTATCAACAACATACATGGGTATGAAACACTGTACTCTCCCTAGTGTAACATGTAACTCTGTATCTACAACATACATGGGGATGAAACACTGTACTCTCCCTAGTATAACATGTAATTCTGTATCAACAACATACATGGGGATGAAACACTGTCCTCTCCCTAGTGTAACATGTAATTCTGTAACAACAATATACATGGGGATGAAACATTGTGTTCTCCCTAGTGTAACATGTAATTCTGTAACAACAACATACATGGGTATGAAACAATGTCTTCTCCCTGGTGCAACATGTAATTCTGTATCAACAATATACATGGGGATGAAACAATGTCTTCTCCCTAGTGTAACATGTAATTCTGTATCAACAATATACATGGGGATGAAACAATGTCTTCTCCCTAGTGTAAAATGTAATTCTGTATCAACAATATACATGGGGATGAAACAATGTCTTCTCCCTAGTGTAACATGTAATTCTGTATCAACAATATACATGGGGATGAAACAATGTCTTCTCCCTAGTGTAACATGTAATTCTGTATCAACAACATACATGGGGATGAAACACTGTCTTCTCCCTAGTGTAATATGTAATTCTGTATCAACAACATACATGGGGATGAAACAATGTCTTCTCCCTAGTGTAATATGTAATTCTGTATCAACAACATACATAGTATGAAACAATGTCTTCTCCCTAGTGTAATATGTAATTCTGTATCAACAACATACATGGGGATGAAACAATGTCCTCTCCCTAGTGTAACATGTAATTCTGTAACAACAACATACATGGGTATGAAACACTGTCTTCTCCCTAGTGTAATATGTAATTCTGTATCAACAACATACATGGGTATGAAACACTGTCTTCTCCCTAGTGTAATATGTAATTCTGTATCAACAACATACATGGGGATGAAACACTGTCCTGTCCCTGGTGTAACATGTAATTCTTTAACAACAACATACATGGGTATGAAACACTGTCCTCTCCCTAGTGTAACATGTAATTCTGTAACAACAACATACATGGGGATGAAACACTGTCCTCTCCCTAGTGTAACATGTAATTCTGTATCAACAATATACATGGGGATGAAACACTGTCCTCTCCCTAGTGTAACATGTAATTCTGTAACAACAACATACATGGGGATGAAACACTGTCCTGTCCCTGGTGTAACATGTAATTCTTTAACAACAACATACATGGGTATGAAACACTGTCCTCTCCCTAGTGTAACCTGTAATTCTGTAACAACAACATACATGGGGATGAAACACTGTGCTCTCCCTAGTGTAACATGTAATTCTGTTTCAATAACATACATGGGGATGAAACACTGTCCTCTCCCTGGTGTAACATGTAATTCTGTATCAACAACAATATACATGGGGATGAAACACTGTCCTCTCCCTGGTGTAACATGTAATTCTGTATCAACAATATACATGGGTATGAAACACTGTCCTCTCCCTGGTGTAACATGTAATTCTGTATCAACAATATACATGGGTATGAAACACTGTCCTCTCCCTAGTGTAACATGTAATTCTGTATCAACAATATACATGGGTATGAAACACTGTCCTCTCCCTGGTGTAACATGTAATTCTGTATCAACAATATACATGGGTATGAAACACTGTCCTCTCCCTAGTGTAACATGTAATTCTGTATCAACAATATACATGGGTATGAAACACTGTCCTCTCCCTGGTTTAACATGTAATTCTGTATCAACAATATACATGGGTATGAAACACTGTCCTCTCCCTGGTGTAACATGTAATTCTGTATCAACAATATACATGGGTATGAAACACTGTCCTCTCCCTAGTGTAACATGTAATTCTGTATCAACAACAATATACATGGGGATGAAACACTGTCCTCTCCCTAGTATAACATGTAATTCTGTATCAAAAACATACATGGGGATGAAACACTGTCCTCTCCCTAGTATAACATGTAATTCTGTATCAACAACAATATACATGGGGATGAAACACTGTCCTCTCCCTAGTATAACATGTAATTCTGTAACAACAACATACATGGGGATGAAACACTGTCCTCTCCCTAGTATAACATGTAATTCTGTATCAAAAACATACATGGGGATGAAACACTGTCCTCTCCCTAGTATAACATGTAATTCTGTATCAACAACAATATACATGGGGATGAAACACAGTCCTCTCCCTAGTATAACATGTAATTCTGTAACAACAACATACATGGGTATGAAACACTGTCCTCTCCCTAGTGCAACATGTAATTCTGTAACAACTACATACATGGGTATGAAACACTGTCCTCTCCCTAGTGCAACATGTAATTCTGTAACAACAACATACATGGGTATGAAACACTGTCCTCTCCCTAGTATAACATGTAATTCTGTATCAACAACATACATGGGTATGAAACACTGTCCTCTCCCTAGTATAACATGTAATTCTGTATCAACAACATACATGGGTATGAAACACTGTCCTCTCCCTAGTGTAACATATAATTCTGTATCAACAACATACATGGGTATGAAACACTGTCCTCTCCCTAGTGTAACATGTAATTCTTTAACAACAATATACATGGGTATGAAACACTGTCCTCTCCCTAGTGTAACATGTAATTCTGTATCAACAATATACATGGGGATGAAACAATGTCTTCTCCCTAGTGTAACATGTAATTCTGTATCAACAATATACATGGGGATGAAACAATGTCTTCTCCCTAGTGTAAAATGTAATTCTGTATCAACAATATACATGGGGATGAAACAATGTCTTCTCCCTAGTGTAACATGTAATTCTGTATCAACAATATACATGGGGATGAAACAATGTCTTCTCCCTAGTGTAACATGTAATTCTGTATCAACAACATACATGGGGATGAAACACTGTCTTCTCCCTAGTGTAATATGTAATTCTGTATCAACAACATACATGGGGATGAAACAATGTCTTCTCCCTAGTGTAATATGTAATTCTGTATCAACAACATACATAGTATGAAACAATGTCTTCTCCCTAGTGTAATATGTAATTCTGTATCAACAACATACATGGGTATGAAACAATGTCTTCTCCCTAGTGTAATATGTAATTCTGTATCAACAACATACATGGGGATGAAACAATGTCCTCTCCCTAGTGTAACATGTAATTCTGTAACAACAACATACATGGGTATGAAACACTGTCTTCTCCCTAGTGTAATATGTAATTCTGTATCAACAACATACATGGGTATGAAACACTGTCTTCTCCCTAGTGTAATATGTAATTCTGTATCAACAACATACATGGGTATGAAACAATGTCTTCTCCCTAGTGTAATATGTAATTCTGTATCAACAACATACATGGGGATGAAACACTGTCTTCTCCCTAGTGTAATATGTAATTCTGTATCAACAACATACATGGGTATGAAACACTGTCTTCTCCCTAGTGTAATATGTAATTCTGTATCAACAACATACATGGAGATGAAACACTGTCTTCTCCCTAGTGTAATATGTAATTCTGTATCAACAACATACATGGGGATGAAACACTGTCTTCTCCCTAGTGTAATATGTAATTCTGTATCAACAACATACATGGGGATGAAACACTGTCTTCTCCCTAGTGTAATATGTAATTCTGTATCAACAACATACATGGGTATGAAACACTGTCTTCTCCCTAGTGTAACATGTAATTCTGTAACAAAAACATACATGGGTATGAAACACTGTCCTCTCCCTAGTGTAACATGTAATTCTGTAACAAAAACATACATGGGTATGAAACACTGTACTCTCCCTAGTATAACATGTAATTCTGTATCAACAACATACATGGGTATGAAACACTGTCCTCTCCATAGTATAACATATAATTCTGTATCAATAACAATATACATGGGGATGAAACACTGTCCTCTCCCTAGTGTAACATGTAATTCTGTATCAACAACATACATGGGTATGAAACACTGTCCTCTCCATAGTATAACATGTAATTCTGTATCAACAACAATATACATGGGGATGAAACACTGTCTTCTCCCTAGTATAACATATAATTCTGTATCAACAACATACATGGGTATGAAACACTGTCCTCTCCATAGTATAACATGTAATTCTGTATCAACAACAATATACATGGGGATGAAACACTGTCCTCTCCCTAGTATAACATATAATTCTGTATCAACAACAATATACATGGGTATGAAACACTGTCCTCTCCATAGTATAACATGTAATTCTGTATCAACAATATACATGGGTATGAAACACTGTCCTCTCCCTAGTAAAACATATAATTCTGTATCAACAATATACATGGGTATGAAACACTGTCCTCTCCATAGTATAACATATAATTCTGTATCAACAACATACATGGGTATGAAACACTGTCCTCTCCATAGTATAACATGTAATTCTGTATCAACAACAATATACATGGGGATGAAACACTGTCCTCTCCCTAGTATAACATATAATTCTGTATCAACAACAATATACATGGGTATGAAACACTGTCCTCTCCATAGTATAACATGTAATTCTGTATCAACAATATACATGGGTATGAAACACTGTCCTCTCCCTAGTAAAACATATAATTCTGTATCAACAATATACATGGGTATGAAACACTGTCCTCTCCCTAGTGTAACATGTAATTCTGTAACAACAACATACATGGGGTGAAACACTGTCTTCTCCCTGGTGTAAAATGTAATTCTGTAACAACAATATACATGGGGATGAAACACTGTCTTCTTCCTGGTGTAAAATGTAATTCTGTATCAACAACATACATGGGGATGAAACATTGAGTTCTCCCTAGTGTAATATGTAATTCTGTATCAACAACATACATGGGGATAAAACGCTGTCTTCTCCCTGGTGTAAAATGTAATTCTGTAACAACAATATACATGGGGATGAAACACTGTCTTCTTCCTGGTGTAAAATGTAATTCTGTATCAACAACATACATGGGGATGAAACATTGTGTTCTCCCTGGTGTAACATGTAATTCTGTATCAACAACATACATGGGGATGAAACACTGTCTTCTCCCTAGTGTAACATGTAATTCTGTATCAACAACATACATGGGGTTAAAACACTGTCTTCTCCCTGGTGTAACATCTAACTCTGTATCAACAACATACATGGGGATGAAACACTGTACTCTCCCTAGTGTAATATGTAACTCTGTATCAACAACATACATGGGGATGAAACACTGTCCTCTCCCTAGTGTAACATGTAATTCTGTATCAACAACATACATGGGGATGAAACACTGTCCTCTCCCTAGTGTAACATGTAATTCTGTATCAACAACATACATGGGGATGAAACACTGTACTCTCCCTAGTGTAACATGTAACTCTGTATCAACAACATACATGGGGATGAAACACTGTCCTCTACCTAGTGTAACATGTAATTCTGTATCAACAACATACATGGGTATGAAACACTGTACTCTCCCTAGTGTAACATGTAACTCTGTATCTACAACATACATGGGGATGAAACACTGTACTCTCCCTAGTATAACATGTAATTCTGTATCAACAACATACATGGGGATGAAACACTGTCCTCTCCCTAGTGTAACATGTAATTCTGTAACAACAATATACATGGGGATGAAACATTGTGTTCTCCCTAGTGTAACATGTAATTCTGTAACAACAACATACATGGGTATGAAACAATGTCTTCTCCCTGGTGCAACATGTAATTCTGTATCAACAATATACATGGGGATGAAACAATGTCTTCTCCCTAGTGTAACATGTAATTCTGTATCAACAATATACATGGGGATGAAACAATGTCTTCTCCCTAGTGTAACATGTAATTCTGTATCAACAATATACATGGGGATGAAACAATGTCTTCTCCCTAGTGTAACATGTAATTCTGTATCAACAATATACATGGGGATGAAACAATGTCTTCTCCCTAGTGTAACATGTAATTCTGTATCAACAACATACATGGGGATGAAACACTGTCTTCTCCCTAGTGTAATATGTAATTCTGTATCAACAACATACATGGGGATGAAACAATGTCTTCTCCCTAGTGTAATATGTAATTCTGTATCAACAACATACATAGTATGAAACAATGTCTTCTCCCTAGTGTAATATGTAATTCTGTATCAACAACATACATGGGTATGAAACAATGTCTTCTCCCTAGTGTAATATGTAATTCTGTATCAACAACATACATGGGGATGAAACAATGTCCTCTCCCTAGTGTAACATGTAATTCTGTAACAACAACATACATGGGTATGAAACACTGTCTTCTCCCTAGTGTAATATGTAATTCTGTATCAACAACATACATGGGTATGAAACACTGTCTTCTCCCTAGTGTAATATGTAATTCTGTATCAACAACATACATGGGGATGAAACACTGTCCTGTCCCTGGTGTAACATGTAATTCTTTAACAACAACATACATGGGTATGAAACACTGTCCTCTCCCTAGTGTAACATGTAATTCTGTAACAACAACATACATGGGGATGAAACACTGTCCTCTCCCTAGTGTAACATGTAATTCTGTATCAACAATATACATGGGGATGAAACACTGTCCTCTCCCTAGTGTAACATGTAATTCTGTAACAACAACATACATGGGGATGAAACACTGTCCTGTCCCTGGTGTAACATGTAATTCTTTAACAACAACATACATGGGTATGAAACACTGTCCTCTCCCTAGTGTAACCTGTAATTCTGTAACAACAACATACATGGGGATGAAACACTGTGCTCTCCCTAGTGTAACATGTAATTCTGTTTCAATAACATACATGGGGATGAAACACTGTCCTCTCCCTGGTGTAACATGTAATTCTGTATCAACAACAATATACATGGGGATGAAACACTGTCCTCTCCCTGGTGTAACATGTAATTCTGTATCAACAATATACATGGGTATGAAACACTGTCCTCTCCCTGGTGTAACATGTAATTCTGTATCAACAATATACATGGGTATGAAACACTGTCCTCTCCCTAGTGTAACATGTAATTCTGTATCAACAATATACATGGGTATGAAACACTGTCCTCTCCCTGGTGTAACATGTAATTCTGTATCAACAATATACATGGGTATGAAACACTGTCCTCTCCCTAGTGTAACATGTAATTCTGTATCAACAATATACATGGGTATGAAACACTGTCCTCTCCCTGGTTTAACATGTAATTCTGTATCAACAATATACATGGGTATGAAACACTGTCCTCTCCCTGGTGTAACATGTAATTCTGTATCAACAATATACATGGGTATGAAACACTGTCCTCTCCCTAGTGTAACATGTAATTCTGTATCAACAACAATATACATGGGGATGAAACACTGTCCTCTCCCTAGTATAACATGTAATTCTGTATCAAAAACATACATGGGGATGAAACACTGTCCTCTCCCTAGTATAACATGTAATTCTGTATCAACAACAATATACATGGGGATGAAACACTGTCCTCTCCCTAGTATAACATGTAATTCTGTAACAACAACATACATGGGGATGAAACACTGTCCTCTCCCTAGTATAACATGTAATTCTGTATCAAAAACATACATGGGGATGAAACACTGTCCTCTCCCTAGTATAACATGTAATTCTGTATCAACAACAATATACATGGGGATGAAACACAGTCCTCTCCCTAGTATAACATGTAATTCTGTAACAACAACATACATGGGTATGAAACACTGTCCTCTCCCTAGTGCAACATGTAATTCTGTAACAACTACATACATGGGTATGAAACACTGTCCTCTCCCTAGTGCAACATGTAATTCTGTAACAACAACATACATGGGTATGAAACACTGTCCTCTCCCTAGTATAACATGTAATTCTGTATCAACAACATACATGGGTATGAAACACTGTCCTCTCCCTAGTATAACATGTAATTCTGTATCAACAACATACATGGGTATGAAACACTGTCCTCTCCCTAGTGTAACATATAATTCTGTATCAACAACATACATGGGTATGAAACACTGTCCTCTCCCTAGTGTAACATGTAATTCTTTAACAACAATATACATGGGTATGAAACACTGTCCTCTCCCTAGTGTAACATGTAATTCTGTATCAACAATATACATGGGGATGAAACAATGTCTTCTCCCTAGTGTAACATGTAATTCTGTATCAACAATATACATGGGGATGAAACAATGTCTTCTCCCTAGTGTAAAATGTAATTCTGTATCAACAATATACATGGGGATGAAACAATGTCTTCTCCCTAGTGTAACATGTAATTCTGTATCAACAATATACATGGGGATGAAACAATGTCTTCTCCCTAGTGTAACATGTAATTCTGTATCAACAACATACATGGGGATGAAACACTGTCTTCTCCCTAGTGTAATATGTAATTCTGTATCAACAACATACATGGGGATGAAACAATGTCTTCTCCCTAGTGTAATATGTAATTCTGTATCAACAACATACATAGTATGAAACAATGTCTTCTCCCTAGTGTAATATGTAATTCTGTATCAACAACATACATGGGTATGAAACAATGTCTTCTCCCTAGTGTAATATGTAATTCTGTATCAACAACATACATGGGGATGAAACAATGTCCTCTCCCTAGTGTAACATGTAATTCTGTAACAACAACATACATGGGTATGAAACACTGTCTTCTCCCTAGTGTAATATGTAATTCTGTATCAACAACATACATGGGTATGAAACACTGTCTTCTCCCTAGTGTAATATGTAATTCTGTATCAACAACATACATGGGTATGAAACAATGTCTTCTCCCTAGTGTAATATGTAATTCTGTATCAACAACATACATGGGGATGAAACACTGTCTTCTCCCTAGTGTAATATGTAATTCTGTATCAACAACATACATGGGTATGAAACACTCTCTTCTCCCTAGTGTAATATGTAATTCTGTATCAACAACATACATGGAGATGAAACACTGTCTTCTCCCTAGTGTAATATGTAATTCTGTATCAACAACATACATGGGGATGAAACACTGTCTTCTCCCTAGTGTAATATGTAATTCTGTATCAACAACATACATGGGGATGAAACACTGTCTTCTCCCTAGTGTAATATGTAATTCTGTATCAACAACATACATGGGTATGAAACACTGTCTTCTCCCTAGTGTAACATGTAATTCTGTAACAAAAACATACATGGGTATGAAACACTGTCCTCTCCCTAGTGTAACATGTAATTCTGTAACAAAAACATACATGGGTATGAAACACTGTACTCTCCCTAGTATAACATGTAATTCTGTATCAACAACATACATGGGTATGAAACACTGTCCTCTCCATAGTATAACATATAATTCTGTATCAATAACAATATACATGGGGATGAAACACTGTCCTCTCCCTAGTGTAACATGTAATTCTGTATCAACAACATACATGGGTATGAAACACTGTCCTCTCCATAGTATAACATGTAATTCTGTATCAACAACAATATACATGGGGATGAAACACTGTCTTCTCCCTAGTATAACATATAATTCTGTATCAACAACATACATGGGTATGAAACACTGTCCTCTCCATAGTATAACATGTAATTCTGTATCAACAACAATATACATGGGGATGAAACACTGTCCTCTCCCTAGTATAACATATAATTCTGTATCAACAACAATATACATGGGTATGAAACACTGTCCTCTCCATAGTATAACATGTAATTCTGTATCAACAATATACATGGGTATGAAACACTGTCCTCTCCCTAGTAAAACATATAATTCTGTATCAACAATATACATGGGTATGAAACACTGTCCTCTCCATAGTATAACATATAATTCTGTATCAACAACAATATACATGGGTATGAAACACTGTCCTCTCCCTAGTATAACATGTAATTCTGTATCAACAATATACATGGGTATGAAACACTGTCCTCTCCATAGTATAACATATAATTCTGTATCAACAATATACATGGGTATGAAACACTGTCCTCTCCCTAGTATAACATGTAATTCTGTATCAACAATATACATGGGTATGAAACACTGTCCTCTCCCTAGTATAACATATAATTCTGTATCAACAACAATATACATGGGGATGAAACACTGTCCTCTCCCTAGTATAACATATAATTCTGTATCAACAACATACATGGGGATGAAACACTGTCTTCTCCCTAGTATAACATGTAATTCTGTATCAAAAACATACATGGGGATGAAACACTGTCCTCTCCCTAGTGTAACATGTAATTCTGTATCAACAATATACATGGGGATGAAACACTGTCCTCTCCCTAGTGTAACATGTAATTCTGTAACAACAACATACATGGGGATGAAACACTGTCCTGTCCCTGGTGTAACATGTAATTCTTTAACAACAACATACATGGGTATGAAACACTGTCCTCTCCCTAGTGTAACATGTAATTCTGTAACAACAACATACATGGGGATGAAACACTGTCCTCTCCCTAGTGTAACATGTAATTCTGTATCAACAATATACATGGGGATGAAACACTGTCCTCTCCCTAGTGTAACATGTAATTCTGTAACAACAACATACATGGGGATGAAACACTGTCCTGTCCCTGGTGTAACATGTAATTCTTTAACAACAACATACATGGGTATGAAACACTGTCCTCTCCCTAGTGTAACCTGTAATTCTGTAACAACAACATACATGGGGATGAAACACTGTGCTCTCCCTAGTGTAACATGTAATTCTGTTTCAATAACATACATGGGGATGAAACACTGTCCTCTCCCTGGTGTAACATGTAATTCTGTATCAACAACAATATACATGGGGATGAAACACTGTCCTCTCCCTGGTGTAACATGTAATTCTGTATCAACAATATACATGGGTATGAAACACTGTCCTCTACCTGGTGTAACATGTAATTCTGTATCAACAATATACATGGGTATGAAACACTGTCCTCTCCCTAGTGTAACATGTAATTCTGTATCAACAATATACATGGGTATGAAACACTGTCCTCTCCCTGGTGTAACATGTAATTCTGTATCAACAATATACATGGGTATGAAACACTGTCCTCTCCCTAGTGTAACATGTAATTCTGTATCAACAATATACATGGGTATGAAACACTGTCCTCTCCCTGGTTTAACATGTAATTCTGTATCAACAATATACATGGGTATGAAACACTGTCCTCTCCCTGGTGTAACATGTAATTCTGTATCAACAATATACATGGGTATGAAACACTGTCCTCTCCCTAGTGTAACATGTAATTCTGTATCAACAACAATATACATGGGGATGAAACACTGTCCTCTCCCTAGTATAACATGTAATTCTGTATCAAAAACATACATGGGGATGAAACACTGTCCTCTCCCTAGTATAACATGTAATTCTGTATCAACAACAATATACATGGGGATGAAACACTGTCCTCTCCCTAGTATAACATGTAATTCTGTAACAACAACATACATGGGGATGAAACACTGTCCTCTCCCTAGTATAACATGTAATTCTGTATCAAAAACATACATGGGGATGAAACACTGTCCTCTCCCTAGTATAACATGTAATTCTGTATCAACAACAATATACATGGGGATGAAACACAGTCCTCTCCCTAGTATAACATGTAATTCTGTAACAACAACATACATGGGTATGAAACACTGTCCTCTCCCTAGTGCAACATGTAATTCTGTAACAACTACATACATGGGTATGAAACACTGTCCTCTCCCTAGTGCAACATGTAATTCTGTAACAACAACATACATGGGTATGAAACACTGTCCTCTCCCTAGTATAACATGTAATTCTGTATCAACAACATACATGGGTATGAAACACTGTCCTCTCCCTAGTATAACATGTAATTCTGTATCAACAACATACATGGGTATGAAACACTGTCCTCTCCCTAGTGTAACATATAATTCTGTATCAACAACATACATGGGTATGAAACACTGTCCTCTCCCTAGTGTAACATGTAATTCTTTAACAACAATATACATGGGTATGAAACACTGTCCTCTCCCTAGTGTAACATGTAATTCTGTAACAACAACATACATGGGGTGAAACACTGTCTTCTCCCTGGTGTAAAATGTAATTCTGTAACAACAATATACATGGGGATGAAACACTGTCTTCTTCCTGGTGTAAAATGTAATTCTGTATCAACAACATACATGGGGATGAAACATTGTGTTCTCCCTAGTGTAATATGTAATTCTGTATCAACAACATACATGGGGATAAAACGCTGTCTTCTCCCTGGTGTAAAATGTAATTCTGTAACAACAATATACATGGGGATGAAGCACTGTCTTCTTCCTGGTGTAAAATGTAATTCTGTATCAACAACATACATGGGGATGAAACATTGTGTTCTCCCTGGTGTAACATGTAATTCTGTATCAACAACATACATGGGGATGAAACACTGTCTTCTCCCTAGTGTAACATGTAATTCTGTATCAACAACATACATGGGGATAAAACACTGTCTTCTCCCTGGTGTAACATCTAACTCTGTATCAACAACATACATGGGGATGAAACACTGTACTCTCCCTAGTGTAATATGTAACTCTGTATCAACAACATACATGGGGATAAAACACTGTCCTCTCCCTAGTGTAACATGTAATTCTGTATCAACAACATACATGGGGATGAAACACTGTCCTCTCCCTAGTGTAACATGTAATTCTGTATCAACAACATACATGGGGATGAAACACTGTACTCTCCCTAGTGTAACATGTAACTCTGTATCAACAACATACATGGGGATGAAACACTGTCCTCTACCTAGTGTAACATGTAATTCTGTATCAACAACATACATGGGTATGAAACACTGTACTCTCCCTAGTGTAACATGTAACTCTGTATCAACAACATACATGGGGATGAAACACTGTCCTCTCCCTAGTGTAACATGTAACTCTGTATCAACAACATACATGGGTATGAAACACTGTACTCTCCCTAGTGTAACATGTAACTCTGTATCAACAACATACATGGGTATGAAACACTGTCCTCTCCCTAGTATAACATGTAATTCTGTATCAACAATATACATGTGTATGAAATACTGTCCTCTCCCTAGTGCAACATGTAATTCTGTATCAACAACATACATGGGTATGAAACACTGTCCTCTCCCTAGTATAACATATAATTCTGTATCAACAACATACATGGGTATGAAACACTGTCCTCTCCCTAGTGCAACATGTAATTCTGTATCAACAACATACATGGGTATGAAACACTGTCCTCTCCCTAGTGCAACATGTAATTCTGTATCAACTACATACATGGGTATGAAACACTGTCCTCTCCCTAGTATAACATGTAATTCTGTATCAACAACATACATGGGTATGAAACACTGTCCTCTCCCTAGTATAACATGTAATTCTGTATCAACAACATACATGGGTATGAAACACTGTCCTCTCCCTAGTATAACATGTAATTCTGTATCAACAACATACATGGGTATGAAACACTGTCCTCTCCCTAGTGCAACATGTAATTCTGTAACAACTACATACATGGGTATGAAACACTGTCCTCTCCCTAGTGCAACATGTAATTCTGTAACAACAACATACATGGGTATGAAACACTGTCCTCTCCCTAGTATAACATGTAATTCTGTATCAACAACATACATGGGTATGAAACACTGTCCTCTCCCTAGTATAACATGTAATTCTGTATCAACAACATACATGGGTATGAAACACTGTCCTCTCCCTAGTGTAACATATAATTCTGTATCAACAACATACATGGGTATGAAACACTGTCCTCTCCCTAGTGTAACATGTAATTCTTTAACAACAATATACATGGGTATGAAACACTGTCCTCTCCCTAGTGTAACATGTAATTCTGTAACAACAACATACATGGGGTGAAACACTGTCTTCTCCCTGGTGTAAAATGTAATTCTGTAACAACAATATACATGGGGATGAAACACTGTCTTCTTCCTGGTGTAAAATGTAATTCTGTATCAACAACATACATGGGGATGAAACATTGAGTTCTCCCTAGTGTAATATGTAATTCTGTATCAACAACATACATGGGGATAAAACGCTGTCTTCTCCCTGGTGTAAAATGTAATTCTGTAACAACAATATACATGGGGATGAAACACTGTCTTCTTCCTGGTGTAAAATGTAATTCTGTATCAACAACATACATGGGGATGAAACATTGTGTTCTCCCTGGTGTAACATGTAATTCTGTATCAACAACATACATGGGGATGAAACACTGTCTTCTCCCTAGTGTAACATGTAATTCTGTATCAACAACATACATGGGGTTAAAACACTGTCTTCTCCCTGGTGTAACATCTAACTCTGTATCAACAACATACATGGGGATGAAACACTGTACTCTCCCTAGTGTAATATGTAACTCTGTATCAACAACATACATGGGGATGAAACACTGTCCTCTCCCTAGTGTAACATGTAATTCTGTATCAACAACATACATGGGGATGAAACACTGTCCTCTCCCTAGTGTAACATGTAATTCTGTATCAACAACATACATGGGGATGAAACACTGTACTCTCCCTAGTGTAACATGTAACTCTGTATCAACAACATACATGGGGATGAAACACTGTCCTCTACCTAGTGTAACATGTAATTCTGTATCAACAACATACATGGGTATGAAACACTGTACTCTCCCTAGTGTAACATGTAACTCTGTATCTACAACATACATGGGGATGAAACACTGTACTCTCCCTAGTATAACATGTAATTCTGTATCAACAACATACATGGGGATGAAACACTGTCCTCTCCCTAGTGTAACATGTAATTCTGTAACAACAATATACATGGGGATGAAACATTGTGTTCTCCCTAGTGTAACATGTAATTCTGTAACAACAACATACATGGGTATGAAACAATGTCTTCTCCCTGGTGCAACATGTAATTCTGTATCAACAATATACATGGGGATGAAACAATGTCTTCTCCCTAGTGTAACATGTAATTCTGTATCAACAATATACATGGGGATGAAACAATGTCTTCTCCCTAGTGTAAAATGTAATTCTGTATCAACAATATACATGGGGATGAAACAATGTCTTCTCCCTAGTGTAACATGTAATTCTGTATCAACAATATACATGGGGATGAAACAATGTCTTCTCCCTAGTGTAACATGTAATTCTGTATCAACAACATACATGGGGATGAAACACTGTCTTCTCCCTAGTGTAATATGTAATTCTGTATCAACAACATACATGGGGATGAAACAATGTCTTCTCCCTAGTGTAATATGTAATTCTGTATCAACAACATACATAGTATGAAACAATGTCTTCTCCCTAGTGTAATATGTAATTCTGTATCAACAACATACATGGGTATGAAACAATGTCTTCTCCCTAGTGTAATATGTAATTCTGTATCAACAACATACATGGGGATGAAACAATGTCCTCTCCCTAGTGTAACATGTAATTCTGTAACAACAACATACATGGGTATGAAACACTGTCTTCTCCCTAGTGTAATATGTAATTCTGTATCAACAACATACATGGGTATGAAACACTGTCTTCTCCCTAGTGTAATATGTAATTCTGTATCAACAACATACATGGGGATGAAACACTGTCCTGTCCCTGGTGTAACATGTAATTCTTTAACAACAACATACATGGGTATGAAACACTGTCCTCTCCCTAGTGTAACATGTAATTCTGTAACAACAACATACATGGGGATGAAACACTGTCCTCTCCCTAGTGTAACATGTAATTCTGTATCAACAATATACATGGGGATGAAACACTGTCCTCTCCCTAGTGTAACATGTAATTCTGTAACAACAACATACATGGGGATGAAACACTGTCCTGTCCCTGGTGTAACATGTAATTCTTTAACAACAACATACATGGGTATGAAACACTGTCCTCTCCCTAGTGTAACCTGTAATTCTGTAACAACAACATACATGGGGATGAAACACTGTGCTCTCCCTAGTGTAACATGTAATTCTGTTTCAATAACATACATGGGGATGAAACACTGTCCTCTCCCTGGTGTAACATGTAATTCTGTATCAACAACAATATACATGGGGATGAAACACTGTCCTCTCCCTGGTGTAACATGTAATTCTGTATCAACAATATACATGGGTATGAAACACTGTCCTCTCCCTGGTGTAACATGTAATTCTGTATCAACAATATACATGGGTATGAAACACTGTCCTCTCCCTAGTGTAACATGTAATTCTGTATCAACAATATACATGGGTATGAAACACTGTCCTCTCCCTGGTGTAACATGTAATTCTGTATCAACAATATACATGGGTATGAAACACTGTCCTCTCCCTAGTGTAACATGTAATTCTGTATCAACAATATACATGGGTATGAAACACTGTCCTCTCCCTGGTTTAACATGTAATTCTGTATCAACAATATACATGGGTATGAAACACTGTCCTCTCCCTGGTGTAACATGTAATTCTGTATCAACAATATACATGGGTATGAAACACTGTCCTCTCCCTAGTGTAACATGTAATTCTGTATCAACAACAATATACATGGGGATGAAACACTGTCCTCTCCCTAGTATAACATGTAATTCTGTATCAAAAACATACATGGGGATGAAACACTGTCCTCTCCCTAGTATAACATGTAATTCTGTATCAACAACAATATACATGGGGATGAAACACTGTCCTCTCCCTAGTATAACATGTAATTCTGTAACAACAACATACATGGGGATGAAACACTGTCCTCTCCCTAGTATAACATGTAATTCTGTATCAAAAACATACATGGGGATGAAACACTGTCCTCTCCCTAGTATAACATGTAATTCTGTATCAACAACAATATACATGGGGATGAAACACAGTCCTCTCCCTAGTATAACATGTAATTCTGTAACAACAACATACATGGGTATGAAACACTGTCCTCTCCCTAGTGCAACATGTAATTCTGTAACAACTACATACATGGGTATGAAACACTGTCCTCTCCCTAGTGCAACATGTAATTCTGTAACAACAACATACATGGGTATGAAACACTGTCCTCTCCCTAGTATAACATGTAATTCTGTATCAACAACATACATGGGTATGAAACACTGTCCTCTCCCTAGTATAACATGTAATTCTGTATCAACAACATACATGGGTATGAAACACTGTCCTCTCCCTAGTGTAACATATA
Source organism: Deroplatys truncata (assembly GCA_030765065.1). Classification (NCBI taxonomy): domain Eukaryota; kingdom Metazoa; phylum Arthropoda; class Insecta; order Mantodea; family Mantidae; genus Deroplatys; species Deroplatys truncata. The sequence goes on along the minus strand of CM060981.1, from coordinate 3,682,012 downwards.
ATTCTGTATCAACAACATACATGGGTATGAAACACTGTCCTCTCCCTAGTGTAACATGTAATTCTTTAACAACAATATACATGGGTATGAAACACTGTCCTCTCCCTAGTGTAACATGTAATTCTGTAACAACAACATACATGGGGTGAAACACTGTCTTCTCCCTGGTGTAAAATGTAATTCTGTAACAACAATATACATGGGGATGAAACACTGTCTTCTTCCTGGTGTAAAATGTAATTCTGTATCAACAACATACATGGGGATGAAACATTGTGTTCTCCCTAGTGTAATATGTAATTCTGTATCAACAACATACATGGGGATAAAACGCTGTCTTCTCCCTGGTGTAAAATGTAATTCTGTAACAACAATATACATGGGGATGAAACACTGTCTTCTTCCTGGTGTAAAATGTAATTCTGTATCAACAACATACATGGGGATGAAACATTGTGTTCTCCCTGGTGTAACATGTAATTCTGTATCAACAACATACATGGGGATGAAACACTGTCTTCTCCCTAGTGTAACATGTAATTCTGTATCAACAACATACATGGGGATAAAACACTGTCTTCTCCCTGGTGTAACATCTAACTCTGTATCAACAACATACATGGGGATGAAACACTGTACTCTCCCTAGTGTAATATGTAACTCTGTATCAACAACATACATGGGGATAAAACACTGTCCTCTCCCTAGTGTAACATGTAATTCTGTATCAACAACATACATGGGGATGAAACACTGTCCTCTCCCTAGTGTAACATGTAATTCTGTATCAACAACATACATGGGGATGAAACACTGTACTCTCCCTAGTGTAACATGTAACTCTGTATCAACAACATACATGGGGATGAAACACTGTCCTCTACCTAGTGTAACATGTAATTCTGTATCAACAACATACATGGGTATGAAACACTGTACTCTCCCTAGTGTAACATGTAACTCTGTATCAACAACATACATGGGGATGAAACACTGTCCTCTCCCTAGTGTAACATGTAACTCTGTATCAACAACATACATGGGTATGAAACACTGTACTCTCCCTAGTGTAACATGTAACTCTGTATCAACAACATACATGGGTATGAAACACTGTCCTCTCCCTAGTATAACATGTAATTCTGTATCAACAATATACATGTGTATGAAATACTGTCCTCTCCCTAGTGCAACATGTAATTCTGTATCAACAACATACATGGGTATGAAACACTGTCCTCTCCCTAGTATAACATATAATTCTGTATCAACAACATACATGGGTATGAAACACTGTCCTCTCCCTAGTGCAACATGTAATTCTGTATCAACAACATACATGGGTATGAAACACTGTCCTCTCCCTAGTGCAACATGTAATTCTGTATCAACTACATACATGGGTATGAAACACTGTCCTCTCCCTAGTATAACATGTAATTCTGTATCAACAACATACATGGGTATGAAACACTGTCCTCTCCCTAGTATAACATGTAATTCTGTATCAACAACATACATGGGTATGAAACACTGTCCTCTCCCTAGTATAACATGTAATTCTGTATCAACAACATACATGGGTATGAAACACTGTCCTCTCCCTAGTGCAACATGTAATTCTGTAACAACTACATACATGGGTATGAAACACTGTCCTCTCCCTAGTGCAACATGTAATTCTGTAACAACAACATACATGGGTATGAAACACTGTCCTCTCCCTAGTATAACATGTAATTCTGTATCAACAACATACATGGGTATGAAACACTGTCCTCTCCCTAGTATAACATGTAATTCTGTATCAACAACATACATGGGTATGAAACACTGTCCTCTCCCTAGTGTAACATATAATTCTGTATCAACAACATACATGGGTATGAAACACTGTCCTCTCCCTAGTGTAACATGTAATTCTTTAACAACAATATACATGGGTATGAAACACTGTCCTCTCCCTAGTGTAACATGTAATTCTGTAACAACAACATACATGGGGTGAAACACTGTCTTCTCCCTGGTGTAAAATGTAATTCTGTAACAACAATATACATGGGGATGAAACACTGTCTTCTTCCTGGTGTAAAATGTAATTCTGTATCAACAACATACATGGGGATGAAACATTGAGTTCTCCCTAGTGTAATATGTAATTCTGTATCAACAACATACATGGGGATAAAACGCTGTCTTCTCCCTGGTGTAAAATGTAATTCTGTAACAACAATATACATGGGGATGAAACACTGTCTTCTTCCTGGTGTAAAATGTAATTCTGTATCAACAACATACATGGGGATGAAACATTGTGTTCTCCCTGGTGTAACATGTAATTCTGTATCAACAACATACATGGGGATGAAACACTGTCTTCTCCCTAGTGTAACATGTAATTCTGTATCAACAACATACATGGGGTTAAAACACTGTCTTCTCCCTGGTGTAACATCTAACTCTGTATCAACAACATACATGGGGATGAAACACTGTACTCTCCCTAGTGTAATATGTAACTCTGTATCAACAACATACATGGGGATGAAACACTGTCCTCTCCCTAGTGTAACATGTAATTCTGTATCAACAACATACATGGGGATGAAACACTGTCCTCTCCCTAGTGTAACATGTAATTCTGTATCAACAACATACATGGGGATGAAACACTGTACTCTCCCTAGTGTAACATGTAACTCTGTATCAACAACATACATGGGGATGAAACACTGTCCTCTACCTAGTGTAACATGTAATTCTGTATCAACAACATACATGGGTATGAAACACTGTACTCTCCCTAGTGTAACATGTAACTCTGTATCAACAACATACATGGGGATGAAACACTGTACTCTCCCTAGTATAACATGTAATTCTGTATCAACAACATACATGGGGATGAAACACTGTCCTCTCCCTAGTGTAACATGTAATTCTGTAACAACAATATACATGGGGATGAAACATTGTGTTCTCCCTAGTGTAACATGTAATTCTGTAACAACAACATACATGGGTATGAAACAATGTCTTCTCCCTAGTGTAACATGTAATTCTGTAACAACAACATACATGGGGATGAAACACTGTCCTCTCCCTAGTGTAACATGTAATTCTGTAACAACAACATACATGGGTATGAAACACTGTCCTCTCCCTAGTGTAACATGTAATTCTGTATCAAAAACATACATGGGTATGAAACACCGTCTTCTCCCTAGTGTAACATGTAATTCTGTAACAACAACATACATGGGTATGAAACACTGTCCTCTCCCTAGTGTAACATGTAATTCTGTATCAACAACATACATGGGTATGAAACACCGTCTTCTCCCTAGTATAACATGTAATTCTGTATCAACAACATACATGGGTATGAAACACTGTCTTCTCCCTAGTATAACATGTAATTCTGTAACAACAATATACATGGGTATGAAACACTGTCTTCTCCCTAGTATAACATGTAATTCTGTATCAACAATATACATGGGGATGAAACACTGTCCTCTCCCTAGTGTAACATGTAATTCTGTATCAACAATATACATGGGGATGAAACACTGTCCTCTCCATAGTATAACATATAATTCTGTATCAACAACATACATGGGGATGAAACACTGTCCTCTCCCTAGTATAACATATAATTCTGTATCAACAACATACATGGGGATGAAACACTGTCCTCTCCCTGGTGTAACATGTAATTCTGTATCAACAATATACATGGGGATGAAACACTGTCCTCTCCATAGTATAACATATAATTCTGTATCAACAACATACATGGGTATGAAACACTGTCCTCTCCCTAGTATAACATATAATTCTGTATCAACAACATACATGGGGATGAAACACTGTCCTCTCCCTGGTGTAACATGTAATTCTGTATCAACAATATACATGGGGATGAAACACTGTCTTCTCCCTAGTGTAACATGTAATTCTGTATCAACAACATACATGGGGATGAAACATTGTCCTCTCCCTAGTGTAACATGTAATTCTGTATCAACAACATACATGGGGATGAAACACTGTCCTCTCCCTGGTGTAACATGTAATTCTGTATCAACAACATACATGGGTATGAAACACTGTCCTCTCCCTAGTGTAACATGTAATTCTGTATCAACAACATACATGGGTATGAAACACTGTCTTCTCCCTAGTGTAACATGTAATTCTGTAACAACAATATACATGGGAATGAAACAATGTCCTCTCCCTAGTGTAACATGTAATTCTGTATCAACAATATACATGGGTATGAAACAATGTCCTCTCCCTAGTGTAACATGTAATTCTGTAACAACAATATACATGGGGATGAAACAATGTCCTCCCCCTAGTGTAACATGTAATTCTGTATCAACAATATACATGGGTATGAAACACTGTCCTCTCCCTAGTGTAACATATAATTCTGTATCAACAACATACATGGGTATGAAACACTGTCCTCTCCCTAGTGGAAAATGTAACTCTGTATCAACAATAAACATGGGTATGAAACACTGTCCTCTCCACAGTGTAAAATGTAACTCTGTATCAACAACGTACATGGGTATGAAACACTGTCCTCTCCCTAGTGTAACATGTAATTCTGTAACAACAACATACATGGGGATGAAACACTGTCCTCTCCCTGGTGTAACATGTAATTCTGTAACAACAACATACATGGGGATGAAACACTGTCCTCTCCCTGGTGTAACATGTAATTCTGTAACAACAACATACATGGGTATGAAGCACTGTCCTCTCCCTAGTGTAACATGTAATTCTGTAACAACAACATACATGGGGATGAAAAGCTGTCCTCTCCCTGGTGTAACATGTAATTCTGTAACAACAACATACATGGGTATGAAACACTGTCCTCTCCCTGGTGTAACATGTAATTCTGTATCAACAACATACATGGGGATGAAACACTGTCCTCTCCCTAGTGTAACATGTAATTCTGTAACAACAACATACATGGGTATGAAAAACTGTCCTCTCCCTAGTGTAACATGTAATTCTTTAACAACAACATACATGGGGATGAAACACTGTCCTCTCCCTGGTGTAACATGTAATTCTGTAACAACAACATACATGGGGATGAAACACTGTCCTCTCCATAGTGTAACATGTAATTCTTTAACAACAACATACATGGGGATGAAACACTGTCCTCTCCCTGGTCTAACATGTAATTCTGTTACAACAACATACATGGGGATGAACCACTGTCCTCTCCCTGGTGTAACATGTAATTCTGTAACAACAACATACATGGGTATGAAACACTGTCCTCTCCCTAGTGTAACATGTAATTCTGTAACAAATACATACATGGGGATGAAACACTGTCCTCTCCCTGGTGTAACATGTAATTCTGTAACAACAACATACATGGGGATGAAACACTGTCTTCTCCCTGGTGTAACAGGTAATTCTGTAACAACAACATACATGGGGATTAAACATTGTGTTCTCCCTGGTGTAGATGTAATTCTGTAACAACAACATACATGGGGATGAAACGCTGTCCTCTCCCTGGTGTAACAGGTAATTCTGTAACAACAATATACATGGGGATGAAACACTGTCTTCTCCCTGGTGTAAAATGTAATTCTGTATCAACAATATACATGGGGATGAAACACTGTCCTCTCCCTGGTGTAACATGTAATTCTGTATCAACAATATACATGGGGATGAAACACTGTCTTCTCCCTGGTGTAACATGTAATTCTGTAACAACAACATACATGGGGATGAAACATTGTGTTCTCCCTAGTGTAACATGTAATTCTGTAACAACAACATACATGGGGATGAAACATTGTGTTCTCCCTAGTGTAACATGTAATTCTGTAACAACAACATACATGGGGATTAAACACTGTCTTCTCCCTGGTGTAACATGTAATTCTGTAACAACAATATACATGGGGATGAAACATTGTGTTCTCCCTAGTGTAACATGTAATTCTGTATCAACAACATACATGGGGATGAAACACTGTCCTCTCCCTAGTGTAACCTGTAGTTCTGTAACAACAACATACATGGGGATGAAACACTGTCCTCTCCCTAGTGTATCATGTAATTCTGTAACAACAACATACATAGGGATGAAACAGTGTCCTCTCCCTGGTGTAACATGTAATTCTGTAACAACAATATACATGGGGATGAAACATTGTGATGTCCCTAGTGTAATATGTAATTCTGTAACAACAATATACATGGGGATGAAACATTGTCTTCTCCCTGGTATAACATGTAATTCTGTATCAACAACATACATGAGGATAAAACACTGTCTTCTCCCTGGTATAACATGTAGTTCTGTAACAACAACATACATGGAGATAAAACACTGTCCTCTCCCTAGTATAACATGTAATTCTGTAACAACAACATACATGGGGATGAAACACTGTCTTCTCCCTGGTATAACATGTAACTCTGTAACAAACACATACATGGGTATGAAACACTGTGTTCTCCCTAGTGTAACATGTAATTCTGTAACAACAACATACATGGGTATGAAACACTGTCCTCTCCCTAGTGTAACATGTAATTCTGTAACAACAACATACATGGGGATAAAACACTGTCTTCTCCCTGGTATGACATGTAATTCTGTAACAACAACATACATGGGTATGAAACACTGTCCTCTCCCTAGTATAACATGTAATTCTGTAACAACAACATACATGGGGATAAAACACTGTCCTCTCCCTGGTATAACATGTAATTCTGTAACAACAACATACATGGGTATGAAACACTGTCCTCTCCCTAGTGTAACATGTAATTCTGTAACAACAACATACATGGGGATAAAACACTGTCTTCTCCCTGGTGTAACATGTAACTCTGTAACAACAACACACATGGGGATGAAACACTGTGTTCTCCCTGGTGTAAGATGTAATTCTGTAACAACAACATACATGGGGATGAAACACTGTGTTCTCCCTGGTGTAACATGTAACTCTGTATCAACAACATACATGGGGATGAAACACTGTCCTCTCCCTGGTGTAACATGTAATTCTGTATCAACAATATACATGGGTATGAAACACTGTCCTCTCCCTAGTGTAACATGTAATTCTGTATCAACAACAATATACATGGGCATGAAACACTGTCCTCTCCCTAGTATAACATGTAATTCTGTATCAAAAACATACATGGGGATGAAACACTGTCCTCTCCCTAGTATAACATGTAATTCTGTATCAACAACAATATACATGGGGATGAAACACTGTCCTCTCCCTAGTATAACATGTAATTCTGTAACAACAACATACATGGGGATGAAACACTGTCCTCTCCCTAGTATAACATGTAATTCTGTATCAAAAACATACATGGGGATGAAACACTGTCCTCTCCCTAGTATAACATGTAATTCTGTATCAACAACAATATACATGGGGATGAAACACAGTCCTCTCCCTAGTATAACATGTAATTCTGTAACAACAACATACATGGGTATGAAACACTGTCCTCTCCCTAGTGCAACATGTAATTCTGTAACAACTACATACATGGGTATGAAACACTGTCCTCTCCCTAGTGCAACATGTAATTCTGTAACAACAACATACATGGGTATGAAACACTGTCCTCTCCCTAGTATAACATGTAATTCTGTATCAACAACATACATGGGTATGAAACACTGTCCTCTCCCTAGTATAACATGTAATTCTGTAACAACAACATACATGGGGATGAAAAAGTGTCCTCTCCCTAGTATAACACGTAATTCTGTAACAACAACATACATGGGGATGAAACACTGTCCTCTCCCTAGTATAACACGTAATTCTGTATCAACAACATACATGGGGATGAAACACTGTCTTCTCCATAGTGTAACATGTAATTCTGTATCAAAAATATACATGGGGATGAAACACTGTCCTCTCCCTGGTGTAATATGTAATTCTGTAACAACAACATACATGGGGATGAAACACTGTCTTCTCCCTGGTATAACATGTAATTCTGTAACAACAACATACATGGGGATGAAACACTGTCTTCTCCATAGTGTAACATGTAATTCTGTATCAAAAACATACATGGGGATGAAACACTGTCCTCTCCATGGTATAACATGTAATTCTGTAACAAAAACATACATGGGGATGAAACACTGTCTTCTGCCTGGTGTAACATGTAATTCCGTAACAAAAACATACATGGGGATGAAACACTGTCTTCTCCATGGTATAACATGTAATTCTGTAACAACAACATACATGGGGATGAAACACTGTCCTCTCCATAGTGTAACATGCAATTCTGCAACAACATACATGGGTATGAAACAATGTACTCTCCCTAGTGTAACATATAATTCTGTATCAACAACATACATGGGTATGAAACAATGTCCTCTCCCTAGTGTAACATATAATTCTGTATCAACAACATACATGGGTATGAAACAATGTCCTTTCCCTAGTGTAACATATAATTCTGTATCAACAACATACATAGGTATGAAACAATGTCCTCTCCCTAGTGTAACATATAATTCTGTATCAACAACATACATGGGTATGAAACAATGTCCTCTCCCTAGTATAACATATAATTCTGTATCAACAACATACATGGGTATGAAACAATGTCCTCTCCCTAGTATAACATATAATTCTGTATCAACAACATACATGGGTATGAAACACTGTCCTCTCCCTAGTATAACATATAATTTTGTATCAACAACATACATGGGTATGAAACACTGTCCTCTCCCTAGTGTAACATATAATTCTGTATCAACAACATACATGGGTATGAAACAATGTACTCTCCCTAGTGTAACATATAATTCTGTAACAACAACATACATGGGGATGAAACACTGTCCTCTCCCTGGTGTAACATGTAATTCTGTATCAACAACATACATGGGGATGAAACACTGTCCTCTCCCTAGTATAACATGTAATTCTGTATCAACAACATACGTGGGTATGAAACACTGTCCTCTCCCTAGTATAACATGTAATTCTGTATCAACAACATACATGGGTATGAAACACTGTCCTCTCCCTAGTATAACATGTAATTCTGTATCAACAATATACATGTGTATGAAATACTGTCCTCTCCCTAGTGCAACATGTAATTCTGTATCAACAACATACATGGGTATGAAACACTGTCCTCTCCCTAGTATAACATATAATTCTGTATCAACAACATACATGGGTATGAAACACTGTCCTCTCCCTAGTGCAACATGAAATTCTGTATCAACAACATACATGGGTATGAAACACTGTCCTCTCCCTAGTGCAACATGTAATTCTGTATCAACTACATACATGGGTATGAAACACTGTCCTCTCCCTAGTATAACATGTAATTCTGTATCAACAACATACATGGGTATGAAACACTGTCCTCTCCCTAGTATAACATGTAATTCTGTATCAACAACATACATGGGTCTGAAACACTGTCCTCTCCCTAGTATAACATGTAATTCTGTATCAACAACATACATGGGTATGAAACACTGTCCTCTCCCTAGTGCAACATGTAATTCTGTAACAACTACATACATGGGTATGAAACACTGTCCTCTCCCTAGTGCAACATGTAATTCTGTAACAACAACATACATGGGTATGAAACACTGTCCTCTCCCTAGTATAACATGTAATTCTGTATCAACAACATACATGGGTATGAAACACTGTCCTCTCCCTAGTATAACATGTAATTCTGTATCAACAACATACATGGGTATGAAACACTGTCCTCTCCCTAGTGTAACATATAATTCTGTATCAACAACATACATGGGTATGAAACACTGTCCTCTCCCTAGTGTAACATGTAATTCTTTAACAACAATATACATGGGTATGAAACACTGTCCTCTCCCTAGTGTAACATGTAATTCTGTAACAACAACATACATGGGGTGAAACACTGTCTTCTCCCTGGTGTAAAATGTAATTCTGTAACAACAATATACATGGGGATGAAACACTGTCTTCTTCCTGGTGTAAAATGTAATTCTGTATCAACAACATACATGGGGATGAAACATTGTGTTCTCCCTAGTGTAATATGTAATTCTGTATCAACAACATACATGGGGATAAAACGCTGTCTTCTCCCTGGTGTAAAATGTAATTCTGTAACAACAATATACATGGGGATGAAACACTGTCTTCTTCCTGGTGTAAAATGTAATTCTGTATCAACAACATACATGGGGATGAAACATTGTGTTCTCCCTGGTGTAACATGTAATTCTGTATCAACAACATACATGGGGATGAAACACTGTCTTCTCCCTAGTGTAACATGTAATTCTGTATCAACAACATACATGGGGATAAAACACTGTCTTCTCCCTGGTGTAACATCTAACTCTGTATCAACAACATACATGGGGATGAAACACTGTACTCTCCCTAGTGTAATATGTAACTCTGTATCAACAACATACATGGGGATGAAACACTGTCCTCTCCCTAGTGTAACATGTAATTCTGTATCAACAACATACATGGGGATGAAACACTGTCCTCTCCCTAGTGTAACATGTAATTCTGTATCAACAACATACATGGGGATGAAACACTGTACTCTCCCTAGTGTAACATGTAACTCTGTATCAACAACATACATGGGGATGAAACACTGTCCTCTACCTAGTGTAACATGTAATTCTGTATCAACAACATACATGGGTATGAAACACTGTACTCTCCCTAGTGTAACATGTAACTCTGTATCAACAACATACATGGGGATGAAACACTGTACTCTCCCTAGTATAACATGTAATTCTGTATCAACAACATACATGGGGATGAAACACTGTCCTCTCCCTAGTGTAACATGTAATTCTGTAACAACAATATACATGGGGATGAAACATTGTGTTCTCCCTAGTGTAACATGTAATTCTGTAACAACAACATACATGGGTATGAAACAATGTCTTCTCCCTGGTGCAACATGTAATTCTGTATCAACAATATACATGGGGATGAAACAATGTCTTCTCCCTAGTGTAACATGTAATTCTGTATCAACAATATACATGGGGATGAAACAATGTCTTCTCCCTAGTGTAACATGTAATTCTGTATCAAAAACATACATGGGGATGAAACACTGTCCTCTCCATGGTATAACATGTAATTCTGTAACAAAAACATACATGGGGATGAAACACTGTCTTCTGCCTGGTGTAACATGTAATTCCGTAACAAAAACATACATGGGGATGAAACACTGTCTTCTCCATGGTATAACATGTAATTCTGTAACAACAACATACATGGGGATGAAACACTGTCCTCTCCATAGTGTAACATGCAATTCTGCAACAACATACATGGGTATGAAACAATGTACTCTCCCTAGTGTAACATATAATTCTGTATCAACAACATACATGGGTATGAAACAATGTCCTCTCCCTAGTGTAACATATAATTCTGTATCAACAACATACATGGGTATGAAACAATGTCCTTTCCCTAGTGTAACATATAATTCTGTATCAACAACATACATAGGTATGAAACAATGTCCTCTCCCTAGTGTAACATATAATTCTGTATCAACAACATACATGGGTATGAAACAATGTCCTCTCCCTAGTATAACATATAATTCTGTATCAACAACATACATGGGTATGAAACAATGTCCTCTCCCTAGTATAACATATAATTCTGTATCAACAACATACATGGGTATGAAACACTGTCCTCTCCCTAGTATAACATATAATTTTGTATCAACAACATACATGGGTATGAAACACTGTCCTCTCCCTAGTGTAACATATAATTCTGTATCAACAACATACATGGGTATGAAACAATGTACTCTCCCTAGTGTAACATATAATTCTGTAACAACAACATACATGGGGATGAAACACTGTCCTCTCCCTGGTGTAACATGTAATTCTGTATCAACAACATACATGGGGATGAAACACTGTCCTCTCCCTAGTATAACATGTAATTCTGTATCAACAACATACGTGGGTATGAAACACTGTCCTCTCCCTAGTATAACATGTAATTCTGTATCAACAACATACATGGGTATGAAACACTGTCCTCTCCCTGGTATAACATGTAATTCTGTATCAACAATATACATGTGTATGAAATACTGTCCTCTCCCTAGTGCAACATGTAATTCTGTATCAACAACATACATGGGTATGAAACACTGTCCTCTCCCTAGTATAACATATAATTCTGTATCAACAACATACATGGGTATGAAACACTGTCCTCTCCCTAGTGCAACATGAAATTCTGTATCAACAACATACATGGGTATGAAACACTGTCCTCTCCCTAGTGCAACATGTAATTCTGTATCAACTACATACATGGGTATGAAACACTGTCCTCTCCCTAGTATAACATGTAATTCTGTATCAACAACATACATGGGTATGAAACACTGTCCTCTCCCTAGTATAACATGTAATTCTGTATCAACAACATACATGGGTATGAAACACTGTCCTCTCCCTAGTATAACATGTAATTCTGTATCAACAACATACATGGGTATGAAACACTGTCCTCTCCCTAGTGCAACATGTAATTCTGTAACAACTACATACATGGGTATGAAACACTGTCCTCTCCCTAGTGCAACATGTAATTCTGTAACAACAACATACATGGGTATGAAACACTGTCCTCTCCCTAGTATAACATGTAATTCTGTATCAACAACATACATGGGTATGAAACACTGTCCTCTCCCTAGTATAACATGTAATTCTGTATCAACAACATACATGGGTATGAAACACTGTCCTCTCCCTAGTGTAACATATAATTCTGTATCAACAACATACATGGGTATGAAACACTGTCCTCTCCCTAGTGTAACATGTAATTCTTTAACAACAATATACATGGGTATGAAACACTGTCCTCTCCCTAGTGTAACATGTAATTCTGTAACAACAACATACATGGGGTGAAACACTGTCTTCTCCCTGGTGTAAAATGTAATTCTGTAACAACAATATACATGGGGATGAAACACTGTCTTCTTCCTGGTGTAAAATGTAATTCTGTATCAACAACATACATGGGGATGAAACATTGTGTTCTCCCTAGTGTAATATGTAATTCTGTATCAACAACATACATGGGGATAAAACGCTGTCTTCTCCCTGGTGTAAAATGTAATTCTGTAACAACAATATACATGGGGATGAAACACTGTCTTCTTCCTGGTGTAAAATGTAATTCTGTATCAACAACATACATGGGGATGAAACATTGTGTTCTCCCTGGTGTAACATGTAATTCTGTATCAACAACATACATGGGGATGAAACACTGTCTTCTCCCTAGTGTAACATGTAATTCTGTATCAACAACATACATGGGGATAAAACACTGTCTTCTCCCTGGTGTAACATCTAACTCTGTATCAACAACATACATGGGGATGAAACACTGTACTCTCCCTAGTGTAATATGTAACTCTGTATCAACAACATACATGGGGATGAAACACTGTCCTCTCCCTAGTGTAACATGTAATTCTGTATCAACAACATACATGGGGATGAAACACTGTCCTCTCCCTAGTGTAACATGTAATTCTGTATCAACAACATACATGGGGATGAAACACTGTACTCTCCCTAGTGTAACATGTAACTCTGTATCAACAACATACATGGGGATGAAACACTGTCCTCTACCTAGTGTAACATGTAATTCTGTATCAACAACATACATGGGTATGAAACACTGTACTCTCCCTAGTGTAACATGTAACTCTGTATCAACAACATACATGGGGATGAAACACTGTACTCTCCCTAGTATAACATGTAATTCTGTATCAACAACATACATGGGGATGAAACACTGTCCTCTCCCTAGTGTAACATGTAATTCTGTAACAACAATATACATGGGGATGAAACATTGTGTTCTCCCTAGTGTAACATGTAATTCTGTAACAACAACATACATGGGTATGAAACAATGTCTTCTCCCTGGTGCAACATGTAATTCTGTATCAACAATATACATGGGGATGAAACAATGTCTTCTCCCTAGTGTAACATGTAATTCTGTATCAACAATATACATGGGGATGAAACAATGTCTTCTCCCTAGTGTAACATGTAATTCTGTATCAAAAACATACATGGGGATGAAACACTGTCCTCTCCATGGTATAACATGTAATTCTGTAACAAAAACATACATGGGGATGAAACACTGTCTTCTGCCTGGTGTAACATGTAATTCCGTAACAAAAACATACATGGGGATGAAACACTGTCTTCTCCATGGTATAACATGTAATTCTGTAACAACAACATACATGGGGATGAAACACTGTCCTCTCCATAGTGTAACATGCAATTCTGCAACAACATACATGGGTATGAAACAATGTACTCTCCCTAGTGTAACATATAATTCTGTATCAACGACATACATGGGTATGAAACAATGTCCTCTCCCTAGTGTAACATATAATTCTGTATCAACAACATACATGGGTATGAAACAATGTCCTTTCCCTAGTGTAACATATAATTCTGTATCAACAACATACATAGGTATGAAACAATGTCCTCTCCCTAGTGTAACATATAATTCTGTATCAACAACATACATGGGTATGAAACAATGTCCTCTCCCTAGTATAACATATAATTCTGTATCAACAACATACATGGGTATGAAACAATGTCCTCTCCCTAGTATAACATATAATTCTGTATCAACAACATACATGGGTATGAAACACTGTCCTCTCCCTAGTATAACATATAATTTTGTATCAACAACATACATGGGTATGAAACACTGTCCTCTCCCTAGTGTAACATATAATTCTGTATCAACAACATACATGGGTATGAAACAATGTACTCTCCCTAGTGTAACATATAATTCTGTAACAACAACATACATGGGGATGAAACACTGTCCTCTCCCTGGTGTAACATGTAATTCTGTATCAACAACATACATGGGGATGAAACACTGTCCTCTCCCTAGTATAACATGTAATTCTGTATCAACAACATACGTGGGTATGAAACACTGTCCTCTCCCTAGTATAACATGTAATTCTGTATCAACAACATACATGGGTATGAAACACTGTCCTCTCCCTAGTATAACATGTAATTCTGTATCAACAATATACATGTGTATGAAATACTGTCCTCTCCCTAGTGCAACATGTAATTCTGTATCAACAACATACATGGGTATGAAACACTGTCCTCTCCCTAGTATAACATATAATTCTGTATCAACAACATACATGGGTATGAAACACTGTCCTCTCCCTAGTGCAACATGAAATTCTGTATCAACAACATACATGGGTATGAAACACTGTCCTCTCCCTAGTGCAACATGTAATTCTGTATCAACTACATACATGGGTATGAAACACTGTCCTCTCCCTAGTATAACATGTAATTCTGTATCAAAAACATACATGGGTATGAAACACTGTCCTCTCCCTAGTATAACATGTAATTCTGTATCAACAACATACATGGGTATGAAACACTGTCCTCTCCCTAGTATAACATGTAATTCTGTATCAACAACATACATGGGTATGAAACACTTGTCTCTCCCTAGTGCAACATGTAATTCTGTAACAACTACATACATGGGTATGAAACACTGTCCTCTCCCTAGTGCAACATGTAATTCTGTAACAACAACATACATGGGTATGAAACACTGTCCTCTCCCTAGTATAACATGTAATTCTGTATCAACAACATACATGGGTATGAAACACTGTCCTCTCCCTAGTATAACATGTAATTCTGTATCAACAACATACATGGGTATGAAACACTGTCCTCTCCCTAGTGTAACATATAATTCTGTATCAACAACATACATGGGTATGAAACACTGTCCTCTCCCTAGTGTAACATGTAATTCTTTAACAACAATATACATGGGTATGAAACACTGTCCTCTCCCTAGTGTAACATGTAATTCTGTAACAACAACATACATGGGGTGAAACACTGTCTTCTCCCTGGTGTAAAATGTAATTCTGTAACAACAATATACATGGGGATGAAACACTGTCTTCTTCCTCGTGTAAAATGTAATTCTGTATCAACAACATACATGGGGATGAAACATTGTGTTCTCCCTAGTGTAATATGTAATTCTGTATCAACAACATACATGGGGATAAAACGCTGTCTTCTCCCTGGTGTAAAATGTAATTCTGTAACAACAATATACATGGGGATGAAACACTGTCTTCTTCCTGGTGTAAAATGTAATTCTGTATCAACAACATACATGGGGATGAAACATTGTGTTCTCCCTGGTGTAACATGTAATTCTGTATCAACAACATACATGGGGATGAAACACTGTCTTCTCCCTAGTGTAACATGTAATTCTGTATCAACAACATACATGGGGATAAAACACTGTCTTCTCCCTGGTGTAACATCTAACTCTGTATCAACAACATACATGGGGATGAAACACTGTACTCTCCCTAGTGTAATATGTAACTCTGTATCAACAACATACATGGGGATGAAACACTGTCCTCTCCCTAGTGTAACATGTAATTCTGTATCAACAACATACATGGGGATGAAACACTGTCCTCTCCCTAGTGTAACATGTAATTCTGTATCAACAACATACATGGGGATGAAACACTGTACTCTCCCTAGTGTAACATGTAACTCTGTATCAACAACATACATGGGGATGAAACACTGTCCTCTACCTAGTGTAACATGTAATTCTGTATCAACAACATACATGGGTATGAAACACTGTACTCTCCCTAGTGTAACATGTAACTCTGTATCAACAACATACATGGGGATGAAACACTGTACTCTCCCTAGTATAACATGTAATTCTGTATCAACAACATACATGGGTATGAAACACTGTCCTCTCCCTAGTATAACATATAATTTTGTATCAACAACATACATGGGTATGAAACACTGTCCTCTCCCTAGTGTAACATATAATTCTGTATCAACAACATACATGGGTATGAAACAATGTACTCTCCCTAGTGTAACATATAATTCTGTAACAACAACATACATGGGGATGAAACACTGTCCTCTCCCTGGTGTAACATGTAATTCTGTATCAACAACATACATGGGGATGAAACACTGTCCTCTCCCTAGTATAACATGTAATTCTGTATCAACAACATACGTGGGTATGAAACACTGTCCTCTCCCTAGTATAACATGTAATTCTGTATCAACAACATACATGGGTATGAAACACTGTCCTCTCCCTGGTATAACATGTAATTCTGTATCAACAATATACATGTGTATGAAATACTGTCCTCTCCCTAGTGCAACATGTAATTCTGTATCAACAACATACATGGGTATGAAACACTGTCCTCTCCCTAGTATAACATATAATTCTGTATCAACAACATACATGGGTATGAAACACTGTCCTCTCCCTAGTGCAACATGAAATTCTGTATCAACAACATACATGGGTATGAAACACTGTCCTCTTCCTAGTGCAACATGTAATTCTGTATCAACTACATACATGGGTATGAAACACTGTCCTCTCCCTAGTATAACATGTAATTCTGTATCAACAACATACATGGGTATGAAACACTGTCCTCTCCCTAGTATAACATGTAATTCTGTATCAACAACATACATGGGTATGAAACACTGTCCTCTCCCTAGTATAACATGTAATTCTGTATCAACAACATACATGGGTATGAAACACTGTCCTCTCCCTAGTGCAACATGTAATTCTGTAACAACTACATACATGGGTATGAAACACTGTCCTCTCCCTAGTGCAACATGTAATTCTGTAACAACAACATACATGGGTATGAAACACTGTCCTCTCCCTAGTATAACATGTAATTCTGTATCAACAACATACATGGGTATGAAACACTGTCCTCTCCCTAGTATAACATGTAATTCTGTATCAACAACATACATGGGTATGAAACACTGTCCTCTCCCTAGTGTAACATATAATTCTGTATCAACAACATACATGGGTATGAAACACTGTCCTCTCCCTAGTGTAACATGTAATTCTTTAACAACAATATACATGGGTATGAAACACTGTCCTCTCCCTAGTGTAACATGTAATTCTGTAACAACAACATACATGGGGTGAAACACTGTCTTCTCCCTGGTGTAAAATGTAATTCTGTAACAACAATATACATGGGGATGAAACACTGTCTTCTTCCTGGTGTAAAATGTAATTCTGTATCAACAACATACATGGGGATGAAACATTGTGTTCTCCCTAGTGTAATATGTAATTCTGTATCAACAACATACATGGGGATAAAACGCTGTCTTCTCCCTGGTGTAAAATGTAATTCTGTAACAACAATATACATGGGGATGAAACACTGTCTTCTTCCTGGTGTAAAATGTAATTCTGTATCAACAACATACATGGGGATGAAACATTGTGTTCTCCCTGGTGTAACATGTAATTCTGTATCAACAACATACATGGGGATGAAACACTGTCTTCTCCCTAGTGTAACATGTAATTCTGTATCAACAACATACATGGGGATAAAACACTGTCTTCTCCCTGGTGTAACATCTAACTCTGTATCAACAACATACATGGGGATGAAACACTGTACTCTCCCTAGTGTAATATGTAACTCTGTATCAACAACATACATGGGGATGAAACACTGTCCTCTCCCTAGTGTAACATGTAATTCTGTATCAACAACATACATGGGGATGAAACACTGTCCTCTCCCTAGTGTAACATGTAATTCTGTATCAACAACATACATGGGGATGAAACACTGTACTCTCCCTAGTGTAACATGTAACTCTGTATCAACAACATACATGGGGATGAAACACTGTCCTCTACCTAGTGTAACATGTAATTCTGTATCAACAACATACATGGGTATGAAACACTGTACTCTCCCTAGTGTAACATGTAACTCTGTATCAACAACATACATGGGGATGAAACACTGTACTCTCCCTAGTATAACATGTAATTCTGTATCAACAACATACATGGGGATGAAACACTGTCCTCTCCCTAGTGTAACATGTAATTCTGTAACAACAATATACATGGGGATGAAACATTGTGTTCTCCCTAGTGTAACATGTAATTCTGTAACAACAACATACATGGGTATGAAACAATGTCTTCTCCCTGGTGCAACATGTAATTCTGTATCAACAATATACATGGGGATGAAACAATGTCTTCTCCCTAGTGTAACATGTAATTCTGTATCAACAATATACATGGGGATGAAACAATGTCTTCTCCCTAGTGTAACATGTAATTCTGTATCAAAAACATACATGGGGATGAAACACTGTCCTCTCCATGGTATAACATGTAATTCTGTAACAAAAACATACATGGGGATGAAACACTGTCTTCTGCCTGGTGTAACATGTAATTCCGTAACAAAAACATACATGGGGATGAAACACTGTCTTCTCCATGGTATAACATGTAATTCTGTAACAACAACATACATGGGGATGAAACACTGTCCTCTCCATAGTGTAACATGCAATTCTGCAACAACATACATGGGTATGAAACAATGTACTCTCCCTAGTGTAACATATAATTCTGTATCAACAACATACATGGGTATGAAACAATGTCCTCTCCCTAGTGTAACATATAATTCTGTATCAACAACATACATGAGTATGAAACAATGTCCTTTCCCTAGTGTAACATATAATTCTGTATCAACAACATACATAGGTATGAAACAATGTCCTCTCCCTAGTGTAACATATAATTCTGTATCAACAACATACATGGGTATGAAACAATGTCCTCTCCCTAGTATAACATATAATTCTGTATCAACAACATACATGGGTATGAAACAATGTCCTCTCCCTAGTATAACATATAATTCTGTATCAACAACATACATGGGTATGAAACACTGTCCTCTCCCTAGTATAACATATAATTTTGTATCAACAACATACATGGGTATGAAACACTGTCCTCTCCCTAGTGTAACATATAATTCTGTATCAACAACATACATGGGTATGAAACAATGTACTCTCCCTAGTGTAACATATAATTCTGTAACAACAACATACATGGGGATGAAACACTGTCCTCTCCCTGGTGTAACATGTAATTCTGTATCAACAACATACATGGGGATGAAACACTGTCCTCTCCCTAGTATAACATGTAATTCTGTATCAACAACATACGTGGGTATGAAACACTGTCCTCTCCCTAGTATAACATGTAATTCTGTATCAACAACATACATGGGTATGAAACACTGTCCTCTCCCTAGTATAACATGTAATTCTGTATCAACAATATACATGTGTATGAAATACTGTCCTCTCCCTAGTGCAACATGTAATTCTGTATCAACAACATACATGGGTATGAAACACTGTCCTCTCCCTAGTATAACATATAATTCTGTATCAACAACATACATGGGTATGAAACACTGTCCTCTCCCTAGTGCAACATGAAATTCTGTATCAACAACATACATGGGTATGAAACACTGTCCTCTCCCTAGTGCAACATGTAATTCTGTATCAACTACATACATGGGTATTAAACACTGTCCTCTCCCTAGTATAACATGTAATTCTGTATCAAAAACATACATGGGTATGAAACACTGTCCTCTCCCTAGTATAACATGTAATTCTGTATCAACAACATACATGGGTATGAAACACTGTCCTCTCCCTAGTATAACATGTAATTCTGTATCAACAACATACATGGGTATGAAACACTTGTCTCTCCCTAGTGCAACATGTAATTCTGTAACAACTACATACATGGGTATGAAACACTGTCCTCTCCCTAGTGCAACATGTAATTCTGTAACAACAACATACATGGGTATGAAACACTGTCCTCTCCCTAGTATAACATGTAATTCTGTATCAACAACATACATGGGTATGAAACACTGTCCTCTCCCTAGTATAACATGTAATTCTGTATCAACAACATACATGGGTATGAAACACTGTCCTCTCCCTAGTGTAACATATAATTCTGTATCAACAACATACATGGGTATGAAACACTGTCCTCTCCCTAGTGTAACATGTAATTCTTTAACAACAATATACATGGGTATGAAACACTGTCCTCTCCCTAGTGTAACATGTAATTCTGTAACAACAACATACATGGGGTGAAACACTGTCTTCTCCCTGGTGTAAAATGTAATTCTGTAACAACAATATACATGGGGATGAAACACTGTCTTCTTCCTCGTGTAAAATGTAATTCTGTATCAACAACATACATGGGGATGAAACATTGTGTTCTCCCTAGTGTAATATGTAATTCTGTATCAACAACATACATGGGGATAAAACGCTGTCTTCTCCCTGGTGTAAAATGTAATTCTGTAACAACAATATACATGGGGATGAAACACTGTCTTCTTCCTGGTGTAAAATGTAATTCTGTATCAACAACATACATGGGGATGAAACATTGTGTTCTCCCTGGTGTAACATGTAATTCTGTATCAACAACATACATGGGGATGAAACACTGTCTTCTCCCTAGTGTAACATGTAATTCTGTATCAACAACATACATGGGGATAAAACACTGTCTTCTCCCTGGTGTAACATCTAACTCTGTATCAACAACATACATGGGGATGAAACACTGTACTCTCCCTAGTGTAATATGTAACTCTGTATCAACAACATACATGGGGATGAAACACTGTCCTCTCCCTAGTGTAACATGTAATTCTGTATCAACAACATACATGGGGATGAAACACTGTCCTCTCCCTAGTGTAACATGTAATTCTGTATCAACAACATACATGGGGATGAAACACTGTACTCTCCCTAGTGTAACATGTAACTCTGTATCAACAACATACATGGGGATGAAACACTGTCCTCTACCTAGTGTAACATGTAATTCTGTATCAACAACATACATGGGTATGAAACACTGTACTCTCCCTAGTGTAACATGTAACTCTGTATCAACAACATACATGGGGATGAAACACTGTACTCTCCCTAGTATAACATGTAATTCTGTATCAACAACATACATGGGGATGAAACACTGTCCTCTCCCTAGTGTAACATGTAATTCTGTAACAACAATATACATGGGGATGAAACATTGTGTTCTCCCTAGTGTAACATGTAATTCTGTAACAACAACATACATGGGTATGAAACAATGTCTTCTCCCTGGTGCAACATGTAATTCTGTATCAACAATATACATGGGGATGAAACAATGTCTTCTCCCTAGTGTAACATGTAATTCTGTATCAACAATATACATGGGGATGAAACAATGTCTTCTCCCTAGTGTAAAATGTAATTCTGTATCAACAATATACATGGGGATGAAACAATGTCTTCTCCCTAGTGTAACATGTAATTCTGTATCAACAATATACATGGGGATGAAACAATGTCTTCTCCCTAGTGTAACATGTAATTCTGTATCAACAACATACATGGGGATGAAACACTGTCTTCTCCCTAGTGTAATATGTAATTCTGTATCAACAACATACATGGGGATGAAACAATGTCTTCTCCCTAGTGTAATATGTAATTCTGTATCAACAACATACATAGTATGAAACAATGTCTTCTCCCTAGTGTAATATGTAATTCTGTATCAACAACATACATGGGTATGAAACAATGTCTTCTCCCTAGTGTAATATGTAATTCTGTATCAACAACATACATGGGGATGAAACAATGTCCTCTCCCTAGTGTAACATGTATTTCTGTAACAACAACATACATGGGTATGAAACACTGTCTTCTCCCTAGTGTAATATGTAATTCTGTATCAACAACATACATGGGTATGAAACACTGTCTTCTCCCTAGTGTAATATGTAATTCTGTATCAACAACATACATGGGTATGAAACAATGTCTTCTCCCTAGTGTAATATGTAATTCTGTATCAACAACATACATGGGGATGAAACACTGTCTTCTCCCTAGTGTAATATGTAATTCTGTATCAACAACATACATGGGTATGAAACACTGTCTTCTCCCTAGTGTAATATGTAATTCTGTATCAACAACATACATGGGGATGAAACACTGTCTTCTCCCTAGTGTAATATGTAATTCTGTATCAACAACATACATGGGGATGAAACACTGTCTTCTCCCTAGTGTAATATGTAATTCTGTATCAACAACATACATGGGGATGAAACACTGTCTTCTCCCTAGTGTAATATGTAATTCTGTATCAACAACATACATGGGTATGAAACACTGTCTTCTCCCTAGTGTAACATGTAATTCTGTAACAACCACATACATGGGTATGAAACACTGTCTTCTCCCTAGTGCAACATGTAATTCTGTATCAACAACATACATGGGTATGAAACACTGTCTTCTCCCTAGTGCAACATGTAATTCTGTAACAACCACATACATGGGGATGAAACACTGTCTTCTCCCTAGTGTAACATGTAATTCTGTATCAACAACATACATGGGTATGAAACACTGTCTTCTCCCTAGTGCAACATGTAATTCTGTAACAAAAACATACATGGGTATGAAACACTGTCCTCTCCCTAGTGTAACATGTAATTCTGTAACAAAAACATACATGGGTATGAAACACTGTACTCTCCCTAGTATAACATGTAATTCTGTATCAACAACATACATGGGTATGAAACACTGTCCTCTCCCTAGTATAACATGTAATTCTGTATCAACAACATACATGGGTATGAAACACTGTCCTCTCCCTAGTGTAACATATAATTCTGTATCAACAACATACATGGGTATGAAACACTGTCCTCTCCCTAGTGTAACATGTAATTCTTTAACAACAATATACATGGGTATGAAACACTGTCCTCTCCCTAGTGTAACATGTAATTCTGTAACAACAACATACATGGGGTGAAACACTGTCTTCTCCCTGGTGTAAAATGTAATTCTGTAACAACAATATACATGGGGATGAAACACTGTCTTCTTCCTGGTGTAAAATGTAATTCTGTATCAACAACATACATGGGGATGAAACATTGTGTTCTCCCTAGTGTAATATGTAATTCTGTATCAACAACATACATGGGGATAAAACGCTGTCTTCTCCCTGGTGTAAAATGTAATTCTGTAACAACAATATACATGGGGATGAAACACTGTCTTCTTCCTGGTGTAAAATGTAATTCTGTATCAACAACATACATGGGGATGAAACATTGTGTTCTCCCTGGTGTAACATGTAATTCTGTATCAACAACATACATGGGGATGAAACACTGTCTTCTCCCTAGTGTAACATGTAATTCTGTATCAACAACATACATGGGGATAAAACACTGTCTTCTCCCTGGTGTAACATCTAACTCTGTATCAACAACATACATGGGGATGAAACACTGTACTCTCCCTAGTGTAATATGTAACTCTGTATCAACAACATACATGGGGATGAAACACTGTCCTCTCCCTAGTGTAACATGTAATTCTGTATCAACAACATACATGGGGATGAAACACTGTCCTCTCCCTAGTGTAACATGTAATTCTGTATCAACAACATACATGGGGATGAAACACTGTACTCTCCCTAGTGTAACATGTAACTCTGTATCAACAACATACATGGGGATGAAACACTGTCCTCTACCTAGTGTAACATGTAATTCTGTATCAACAACATACATGGGTATGAAACACTGTACTCTCCCTAGTGTAACATGTAACTCTGTATCAACAACATACATGGGGATGAAACACTGTACTCTCCCTAGTATAACATGTAATTCTGTATCAACAACATACATGGGGATGAAACACTGTCCTCTCCCTAGTGTAACATGTAATTCTGTAACAACAATATACATGGGGATGAAACATTGTGTTCTCCCTAGTGTAACATGTAATTCTGTAACAACAACATACATGGGTATGAAACAATGTCTTCTCCCTGGTGCAACATGTAATTCTGTATCAACAATATACATGGGGATGAAACAATGTCTTCTCCCTAGTGTAACATGTAATTCTGTATCAACAATATACATGGGGATGAAACAATGTCTTCTCCCTAGTGTAACATGTAATTCTGTATCAAAAACATACATGGGGATGAAACACTGTCCTCTCCATGGTATAACATGTAATTCTGTAACAAAAACATACATGGGGATGAAACACTGTCTTCTGCCTGGTGTAACATGTAATTCCGTAACAAAAACATACATGGGGATGAAACACTGTCTTCTCCATGGTATAACATGTAATTCTGTAACAACAACATACATGGGGATGAAACACTGTCCTCTCCATAGTGTAACATGCAATTCTGCAACAACATACATGGGTATGAAACAATGTACTCTCCCTAGTGTAACATATAATTCTGTATCAACAACATACATGGGTATGAAACAATGTCCTCTCCCTAGTGTAACATATAATTCTGTATCAACAACATACATGGGTATGAAACAATGTCCTTTCCCTAGTGTAACATATAATTCTGTATCAACAACATACATAGGTATGAAACAATGTCCTCTCCCTAGTGTAACATATAATTCTGTATCAACAACATACATGGGTATGAAACAATGTCCTCTCCCTAGTATAACATATAATTCTGTATCAACAACATACATGGGTATGAAACAATGTCCTCTCCCTAGTATAACATATAATTCTGTATCAACAACATACATGGGTATGAAACACTGTCCTCTCCCTAGTATAACATATAATTTTGTATCAACAACATACATGGGTATGAAACACTGTCCTCTCCCTAGTGTAACATATAATTCTGTATCAACAACATACATGGGTATGAAACAATGTACTCTCCCTAGTGTAACATATAATTCTGTAACAACAACATACATGGGGATGAAACACTGTCCTCTCCCTGGTGTAACATGTAATTCTGTATCAACAACATACATGGGGATGAAACACTGTCCTCTCCCTAGTATAACATGTAATTCTGTATCAACAACATACGTGGGTATGAAACACTGTCCTCTCCCTAGTATAACATGTAATTCTGTATCAACAACATACATGGGTATGAAACACTGTCCTCTCCCTAGTATAACATGTAATTCTGTATCAACAATATACATGTGTATGAAATACTGTCCTCTCCCTAGTGCAACATGTAATTCTGTATCAACAACATACATGGGTATGAAACACTGTCCTCTCCCTAGTATAACATATAATTCTGTATCAACAACATACATGGGTATGAAACACTGTCCTCTCCCTAGTGCAACATGAAATTCTGTATCAACAACATACATGGGTATGAAACACTGTCCTCTCCCTAGTGCAACATGTAATTCTGTATCAACTACATACATGGGTATGAAACACTGTCCTCTCCCTAGTATAACATGTAATTCTGTATCAAAAACATACATGGGTATGAAACACTGTCCTCTCCCTAGTATAACATGTAATTCTGTATCAACAACATACATGGGTATGAAACACTGTCCTCTCCCTAGTATAACATGTAATTCTGTATCAACAACATACATGGGTATGAAACACTTGTCTCTCCCTAGTGCAACATGTAATTCTGTAACAACTACATACATGGGTATGAAACACTGTCCTCTCCCTAGTGCAACATGTAATTCTGTAACAACAACATACATGGGTATGAAACACTGTCCTCTCCCTAGTATAACATGTAATTCTGTATCAACAACATACATGGGTATGAAACACTGTCCTCTCCCTAGTATAACATGTAATTCTGTATCAACAACATACATGGGTATGAAACACTGTCCTCTCCCTAGTGTAACATATAATTCTGTATCAACAACATACATGGGTATGAAACACTGTCCTCTCCCTAGTGTAACATGTAATTCTTTAACAACAATATACATGGGTATGAAACACTGTCCTCTCCCTAGTGTAACATGTAATTCTGTAACAACAACATACATGGGGTGAAACACTGTCTTCTCCCTGGTGTAAAATGTAATTCTGTAACAACAATATACATGGGGATGAAACACTGTCTTCTTCCTCGTGTAAAATGTAATTCTGTATCAACAACATACATGGGGATGAAACATTGTGTTCTCCCTAGTGTAATATGTAATTCTGTATCAACAACATACATGGGGATAAAACGCTGTCTTCTCCCTGGTGTAAAATGTAATTCTGTAACAACAATATACATGGGGATGAAACACTGTCTTCTTCCTGGTGTAAAATGTAATTCTGTATCAACAACATACATGGGGATGAAACATTGTGTTCTCCCTGGTGTAACATGTAATTCTGTATCAACAACATACATGGGGATGAAACACTGTCTTCTCCCTAGTGTAACATGTAATTCTGTATCAACAACATACATGGGGATAAAACACTGTCTTCTCCCTGGTGTAACATCTAACTCTGTATCAACAACATACATGGGGATGAAACACTGTACTCTCCCTAGTGTAATATGTAACTCTGTATCAACAACATACATGGGGATGAAACACTGTCCTCTCCCTAGTGTAACATGTAATTCTGTATCAACAACATACATGGGGATGAAACACTGTCCTCTCCCTAGTGTAACATGTAATTCTGTATCAACAACATACATGGGGATGAAACACTGTACTCTCCCTAGTGTAACATGTAACTCTGTATCAACAACATACATGGGGATGAAACACTGTCCTCTACCTAGTGTAACATGTAATTCTGTATCAACAACATACATGGGTACGAAACACTGTACTCTCCCTAGTGTAACATGTAACTCTGTATCAACAACATACATGGGGATGAAACACTGTACTCTCCCTAGTATAACATGTAATTCTGTATCAACTACATACATGGGGATGAAACACTGTCCTCTCCCTAGTGTAACATGTAATTCTGTAACAACAATATACATGGGGATGAAACATTGTGTTCTCCCTAGTGTAACATGTAATTCTGTAACAACAACATACATGGGTATGAAACAATGTCTTCTCCCTGGTGCAACATGTAATTCTGTATCAACAATATACATGGGGATGAAACAATGTCTTCTCCCTAGTGTAACATGTAATTCTGTATCAACAATATACATGGGGATGAAACAATGTCTTCTCCCTAGTGTAAAATGTAATTCTGTATCAACAATATACATGGGGATGAAACAATGTCTTCTCCCTAGTGTAACATGTAATTCTGTATCAACAATATACATGGGGATGAAACAATGTCTTCTCCCTAGTGTAACATGTAATTCTGTATCAACAACATACATGGGGATGAAACACTGTCTTCTCCCTAGTGTAATATGTAATTCTGTATCAACAACATACATGGGGATGAAACAATGTCTTCTCCCTAGTGTAATATGTAATTCTGTATCAACAACATACATAGTATGAAACAATGTCTTCTCCCTAGTGTAATATGTAATTCTGTATCAACAACATACATGGGTATGAAACAATGTCTTCTCCCTAGTGTAATATGTAATTCTGTATCAACAACATACATGGGGATGAAACAATGTCCTCTCCCTAGTGTAACATGTAATTCTGTAACAACAACATACATGGGTATGAAACACTGTCTTCTCCCTAGTGTAATATGTAATTCTGTATCAACAACATACATGGGTATGAAACACTGTCTTCTCCCTAGTGTAATATGTAATTCTGTATCAACAACATACATGGGTATGAAACAATGTCTTCTCCCTAGTGTAATATGTAATTCTGTATCAACAACATACATGGGGATGAAACACTGTCTTCTCCCTAGTGTAATATGTAATTCTGTATCAACAACATACATGGGTATGAAACACTGTCTTCTCCCTAGTGTAATATGTAATTCTGTATCAACAACATACATGGGGATGAAACACTGTCTTCTCCCTAGTGTAATATGTAATTCTGTATCAACAACATACATGGGGATGAAACACTGTCTTCTCCCTAGTGTAATATGTAATTCTGTATCAACAACATACATGGGGATGAAACACTGTCTTCTCCCTAGTGTAATATGTAATTCTGTATCAACAACATACATGGGTATGAAACACTGTCTTCTCCCTAGTGTAACATGTAATTCTGTAACAACCACATACATGGGTATGAAACACTGTCTTCTCCCTAGTGCAACATGTAATTCTGTATCAACAACATACATGGGTATGAAACACTGTCTTCTCCCTAGTGCAACATGTAATTCTGTAACAACCACATACATGGGGATGAAACACTGTCTTCTCCCTAGTGTAACATGTAATTCTGTATCAACAACATACATGGGTATGAAACACTGTCTTCTCCCTAGTGCAACATGTAATTCTGTAACAAAAACATACATGGGTATGAAACACTGTCCTCTCCCTAGTGTAACATGTAATTCTGTAACAAAAACATACATGGGTATGAAACACTGTACTCTCCCTAGTATAACATGTAATTCTGTATCAACAACATACATGGGTATGAAACACTGTCCTCTCCATAGTATAACATATAATTCTGTATCAATAACAATATACATGGGGATGAAACACTGTCCTCTCCCTAGTGTAACATGTAATTCTGTATCAACAACATACATGGGTATGAAACACTGTCCTCTCCATAGTATAACATGTAATTCTGTATCAACAACAATATACATGGGGATGAAACACTGTCTTCTCCATAGTATAACATATAATTCTGTATCAACAACATACATGGGTATGAAACACTGTCCTCTCCATAGTATAACATGTAATTCTGTATCAACAACAATATACATGGGGATGAAACACTGTCCTCTCCCTAGTATAACATATAATTCTGTATCAACAACAATATACATGGGTATGAAACACTGTCCTCTCCATAGTATAACATGTAATTCTGTATCAACAATATACATGGGTATGAAACACTGTCCTCTCCCTAGTATAACATATAATTCTGTATCAACAATATACATGGGTATGAAACATTGTCCTCTCCATAGTATAACATATAATTCTGTATCAACAACAATATACATGGGTATGAAACACTGTCCTCTCCCTAGTATAACATGTAATTCTGTATCAACAATATACATGGGTATGAAACACTGTCCTCTCCATAGTATAACATATAATTCTGTATCAACAATATACATGGGTATGAAACACTGTCCTCTCCCTAGTATAACATGTAATTCTGTATCAACAATATACATGGGTATGAAACACTGTCCTCTCCCTAGTATAACATATAATTCTGTATCAACAACAATATACATGGGGATGAAACACTGTCCTCTCCCTAGTATAACATATAATTCTGTATCAACAACATACATGGGGATGAAACACTGTCTTCTCCCTAGTATAACATGTAATTCTGTATCAAAAACATACATGGGGATGAAACACTGTCCTCTCCCTAGTGTAACATGTAATTCTGTATCAACAATATACATGGGGATGAAACACTGTCCTCTCCCTAGTGTAACATGTAATTCTGTAACAACAACATACATGGGGATGAAACACTGTCCTGTCCCTGGTGTAACATGTAATTCTTTAACAACAACATACATGGGTATGAAACACTGTCCTCTCCCTAGTGTAACATGTAATTCTGTAACAACAACATACATGGGGATGAAACACTGTCCTCTCCCTAGTGTAACATGTAATTCTGTATCAACAATATACATGGGGATGAAACACTGTCCTCTCCCTAGTGTAACATGTAATTCTGTAACAACAACATACATGGGGATGAAACACTGTCCTGTCCCTGGTGTAACATGTAATTCTTTAACAACAACATACATGGGTATGAAACACTGTCCTCTCCCTAGTGTAACCTGTAATTCTGTAACAACAACATACATGGGGATAAAACACTGTGCTCTCCCTAGTGTAACATGTAATTCTGTTTCAACAACATACATGGGGATGAAACACTGTCCTCTCCCTGGTGTAACATGTAATTCTGTATCAACAACAGTATACATGGGGATGAAACACTGTCCTCTCCCTGGTGTAACATGTAATTCTGTATCAACAATATACATGGGTATGAAACACTGTCCTCTCCCTGGTGTAACATGTAATTCTGTATCAACAATATACATGGGTATGAAACACTGTCCTCTCCCTAGTGTAACATGTAATTCTGTATCAACAATATACATGGGTATGAAACACTGTCCTCTCCCTGGTGTAACATGTAATTCTGTATCAACAATATACATGGGTATGAAACACTGTCCTCTCCCTAGTGTAACATGTAATTCTGTATCAACAATATACATGGGTATGAAACACTGTCCTCTCCCTGGTGTAACATGTAATTCTGTATCAACAATATACATGGGTATGAAACACTGTCCTCTCCACGGTGTAACATGTAATTCTGTATCAACAATATACATGGGTATGAAACACTGTCCTCTCCCTAGTGTAACATGTAATTCTGTATCAACAACAATATACATGGGGATGAAACACTGTCCTCTCCCTAGTATAACATGTAATTCTGTATCAAAAACATACATGGGGATGAAACACTGTCCTCTCCCTAGTATAACATGTAATTCTGTATCAACAACAATATACATGGGGATGAAACACTGTCCTCTCCCTAGTATAACATGTAATTCTGTAACAACAACATACATGGGGATGAAACACTGTCCTCTCCCTAGTATAACATGTAATTCTGTATCAAAAACATACATGGGGATGAAACACTGTCCTCTCCCTAGTATAACATGTAATTCTGTATCAACAACAATATACATGGGGATGAAACACAGTCCTCTCCCTAGTATAACATGTAATTCTGTAACAACAACATACATGGGTATGAAACACTGTCCTCTCCCTAGTGCAACATGTAATTCTGTAACAACTACATACATGGGTATGAAACACTGTCCTCTCCCTAGTGCAACATGTAATTCTGTAACAACAACATACATGGGTATGAAACACTGTCCTCTCCCTAGTATAACATGTAATTCTGTATCAACAACATACATGGGTATGAAACACTGTCCTCTCCCTAGTATAACATATAATTCTGTATCAACAACATACATGGGTATGAAACACTGTCCTCTCCCTAGTGTAACATATAATTCTGTATCAACAACATACATGGGTATGAAACACTGTCCTCTCCCTAGTGTAACATGTAATTCTTTAACAACAATATACATGGGTATGAAACACTGTCCTCTCCCTAGTGTAACATGTAATTCTGTAACAACAACATACATGGGGTGAAACACTGTCTTCTCCCTGGTGTAAAATGTAATTCTGTAACAACAATATACATGGGGATGAAACACTGTCTTCTTCCTGGTGTAAAATGTAATTCTGTATCAACAACATACATGGGGATGAAACATTGTGTTCTCCCTAGTGTAATATGTAATTCTGTATCAACAACATACATGGGGATAAAACGCTGTCTTCTCCCTGGTGTAAAATGTAATTCTGTAACAACAATATACATGGGGATGAAACACTGTCTTCTTCCTGGTGTAAAATGTAATTCTGTATCAACAACATACATGGGGATGAAACATTGTGTTCTCCCTGGTGTAACATGTAATTCTGTATCAACAACATAAATGGGGATGAAACACTGTCTTCTCCCTAGTGTAACATGTAATTCTGTATCAACAACATACATGGGGATAAAACACTGTCTTCTCCCTGGTGTAACATCTAACTCTGTATCAACAACATACATGGGGATGAAACACTGTACTCTCCCTAGTGTAATATGTAACTCTGTATCAACAACATACATGGGGATAAAACACTGTCCTCTCCCTAGTGTAACATGTAATTCTGTATCAACAACATACATGGGGATGAAACACTGTCCTCTCCCTAGTGTAACATGTAATTCTGTATCAACAACATACATGGGGATGAAACACTGTACTCTCCCTAGTGTAACATGTAACTCTGTATCAACAACATACATGGGGATGAAACACTGTCCTCTCCCTAGTGTAACATGTAATTCTGTAACAACAACATACATGGGGATGAAACACTGTACTCTACCTAGTGTAACATGTAACTCTGTATCAACAACATACATGGGGATGAAACACTGTACTCTACCTAGTGTAACATGTAACTCTGTATCAACAACATACATGGGTATGAAACACTGTCCTCTCCCTAGTGTAACATGTAACTCTGTATCAACAACATACATGGGGATGAAACACTGTACTCTACCTAGTGTAACATGTAACTCTGTATCAACAACATACATGGGGATGAAACACTGTACTCTACCTAGTGTAACATGTAACTCTGTATCAACAACATACATGGGGATGAAACACTGTCCTCTCCCTAGTGTAACATGTAACTCTGTATCAACAACATACATGGGGATGAAACACTGTCCTCTCCCTAGTGTAACATGTAACTCTGTATCAACAACATACATGGGGATGAAACACTGTACTCTACCTAGTGTAACATGTAACTCTGTATCAACAACATACATGGGGATGAAACACTGTCCTCTCCCTAGTGTAACATGTAACTCTGTATCAACAACATACATGGGGATGAAACACTGTACTCTACCTAGTGTAACATGTAACTCTGTATCAACAACATACATGGGGATGAAACACTGTACTCTCCCTAGTGTAACATGTAACTCTGTATCAACAACATACATGGGGATGAAACACTGTACTCTCCCTAGTGTAACATGTAATTCTGTATCAACAACATACATGGGTATGAAACACTGTCTTCTCCCTAGTATAACATGTAATTCTGTATCAAAAACATACATGGGTATGAAACACTGTCCTCTCCCTAGTGTAACATGTAATTCTGTAACAACAACATACATGGGGATGAAACACTGTCCTCTCCCTAGTGTAACATGTAATTCTGTATCAAAAACATACATGGGTATGAAACACCGTCTTCTCCCTAGTGTAACATGTAATTCTGTAACAACAACATACATGGGGATGAAACACTGTCCTCTCCCTAGTGTAACATGTAATTCTGTATCAACAACATACATGGGTATGAAACACCGTCTTCTCCCTAGTATAACATGTAATTCTGTATCAACAACATACATGGGTATGAAACACTGTCTTCTCCCTAGTATAACATGTAATTCTGTAACAACAATATACATGGGTATGAAACACTGTCCTCTCCCTAGTGTAACATGTAACTCTGTATCAACAACATACATGGGGATGAAACACTGTACTCTACCTAGTGTAACATGTAACTCTGTATCAACAACATACATGGGGATGAAACACTGTACTCTACCTAGTGTAACATGTAACTCTGTATCAACAACATACATGGGGATGAAACACTGTCCTCTCCCTAGTGTAACATGTAACTCTGTATCAACAACATACATGGGGATGAAACACTGTCCTCTCCCTAGTGTAACATGTAACTCTGTATCAACAACATACATGGGGATGAAACACTGTACTCTACCTAGTGTAACATGTAACTCTGTATCAACAACATACATGGGGATGAAACACTGTCCTCTCCCTAGTGTAACATGTAACTCTGTATCAACAACATACATGGGGATGAAACACTGTACTCTACCTAGTGTAACATGTAACTCTGTATCAACAACATACATGGGGATGAAACACTGTACTCTCCCTAGTGTAACATGTAACTCTGTATCAACAACATACATGGGGATGAAACACTGTACTCTCCCTAGTGTAACATGTAATTCTGTATCAACAACATACATGGGTATGAAACACTGTCTTCTCCCTAGTATAACATGTAATTCTGTATCAAAAACATACATGGGTATGAAACACTGTCCTCTCCCTAGTGTAACATGTAATTCTGTAACAACAACATACATGGGGATGAAACACTGTCCTCTCCCTAGTGTAACATGTAATTCTGTATCAAAAACATACATGGGTATGAAACACGTCTTCTCCCTAGTGTAACATGTAATTCTGTAACAACAACATACATGGGGATGAAACACTGTCCTCTCCCTAGTGTAACATGTAATTCTGTATCAACAACATACATGGGTATGAAACACCGTCTTC
The DNA here is from genome assembly GCA_030765065.1 of Deroplatys truncata. NCBI lineage: Eukaryota > Metazoa > Arthropoda > Insecta > Mantodea > Mantidae > Deroplatys > Deroplatys truncata. The sequence continues at coordinate 3,646,740 of CM060981.1, read as the reverse complement.
TCCCTAGTATAACATGTAATTCTGTATCAACAACATACATGGGTATGAAACACTGTCTTCTCCCTAGTATAACATGTAATTCTGTAACAACAATATACATGGGTATGAAACACTGTCTTCTCCCTAGTATAACATGTAATTCTGTAACAACAATATACATGGGTATGAAACACTGTCTTCTCCCTAGTATAACATGTAATTCTGTATCAACAATATACATGGGTATGAAACACTGTCTTCTCCCTAGTATAACATGTAATTCTGTAACAACAACATACATGGGTATGAAACACTGTCCTCTCCCTAGTGTAACATGTAATTCTGTATCAACAACATACATGGGGATGAAACACTGTCCTCTCCCTAGTGTAACATGTAATTCTGTATCAACAACATACATGGGTATGAAACACCGTCTTCTCCCTAGTATAACATGTAATTCTGTATCAAAAACATACATGGGTATGAAACACTGTCTTCTCCCTAGTGTAACATGTAATTCTGTATCAACAATATACATGGGTATGAAACACTGTCTTCTCCCTAGTATAACATGTAATTCTGTATCAAAAACATACATGGGTATGAAACACCGTCTTCTCCCTAGTGTAACATGTAATTCTGTATCAACAATATACATGGGTATGAAACACTGTCCTCTCCCTAGTATAACATGTAATTCTGTAACAACAACATACATGGGGATGAAACACTGTCTTCTCCCTGGTATAACATGTAATTCTGTAACAACAACATACATGGGGATGAAACACTGTCTTGTCCCTAGTATAACACGTAATTCTGTAACAAGAACATACATGGGGATGAAACACTGTCCTCTCCCTAGTATAACATGTAATTCTGTAACAACAACATACATGGGGATGAAAAAGTGTCCTCTCCCTAGTATAACACGTAATTCTGTAACAACAACATACATGGGGATGAAACACTGTCCTCTCCCTAGTATAACACGTAATTCTGTATCAACAACATACATGGGGATGAAACACTGTCTTCTCCATAGTGTAACATGTAATTCTGTATCAAAAACATACATGGGGATGAAACACTGTCCTCTCCCTGGTGTAATATGTAATTCTGTAACAACTACATACATGGGGATGAAACACTGACTTCTCCCTGGTATAACATGTAATTCCGTAACAACAACATACATGGGGATGAAACACTGTCTTCTCATAGTGTAACATGTAATTCTGTAACAAAAACATACATGGGGATGAAACACTGTCTTCTGCCTGGTGTAACATGTAATTCCGTAACAAAAACATACATGGGGATGAAACACTGTCTTCTCCATGGTATAACATGTAATTCTGTAACAACAACATACATGGGGATGAAACACTGTCCTCTCCATAGTGTAACATGCAATTCTGTATCAACAACATACATGGGTATGAAACAATGTACTCTCCCTAGTGTAACATATAATTCTGTATCAACAACATACATGGGTATGAAACAATGTCCTCTCCCTAGTGTAACATATAATTCTGTATCAACAACATACATGGGTATGAAACAATGTCCTTTCCCTAGTGTAACATATAATTCTGTATCAACAACATACATCGGTATGAAACAATGTCCTCTCCCTAGTATAACATATAATTCTGTATCAACAACATACATGGGTATGAAACAATGTCCTCTCCCTAGTATAACATATAATTCTGTATCAACAACATACATGGGTATGAAACACTGTCCTCTCCCTAGTATAACATATAACTCTGTATCAACAACATACATGGGTATGAAACAGTCCTCTCCCTAGTATAACATGTAATTCTGTATCAACAACATACATGGGTATGAAACACTGTCCTCTCCCTAGTATAACATGTAATTCTGTATCAACAATATACATGTGTATGAAATACTGTCCTCTCCCTAGTGCAACATGTAATTCTGTATCAACAACATACATGGGTATGAAACACTGTCCTCTCCCTAGTATAACATATAATTCTGTATCAACAACATACATGGGTATGAAACACTGTCCTCTCCCTAGTGCAACATGTAATTCTGTATCAACAACATACATGGGTATGAAACACTGTCCTCTCCCTAGTGCAACATGTAATTCTGTATCAACTACATACATGGGTATGAAACACTGTCCTCTCCCTAGTATAACATGTAATTCTGTATCAGCAACATACATGGGTATGAAACACTGTCCTCTCCCTAGTATAACATGTAATTCTGTATCAACAACATACATGGGTATGAAACACTGTCCTCTCCCTAGTGCAACATGTAATTCTGTAACAACTACATACATGGGTATGAAACACTGTCCTCTCCCTAGTGCAACATGTAATTCTGTATCAACGACATACATGGGTATGAAACACTGTCCTCTCCCTAGTATAACATGTAATTCTGTATCAACAACATACATGGGTATGAAACACTGTCCTCTCCCTAGTATAACATGTAATTCTGTATCAACAACATACATGGGTATGAAACACTGTCCTCTCCCTAGTATAACATGTAATTCTTTAACAACAATATACATGGGTATGAAACACTGTCCTCTCCCTAGTGTAACATGTAATTCTGTAACAACAACATACATGGGGTGAAACACTGTCTTCTCCCTGGTGTAAAATGTAATTCTGTAACAACAATATACATGGGGATGAAACACTGTCTTCTTCCTGGTGTAAAATGTAATTCTGTATCAACAACATACATGGGGATGAAACATTGTGTTCTCCCTAGTGTAATATGTAATTCTGTATCAACAACATACATGGGGATAAAACGCTGTCCTCTCCCTGGTGTAAAATGTAATTCTGTAACAACAATATACATGGGGATGAAACACTGTCTTCTTCCTGGTGTAAAATGTAATTCTGTATCAACAACATACATGGGGATGAAACATTGTGTTCTCCCTGGTGTAACATGTAATTCTGTATCAACAACATACATGGGGATGAAACACTGTCTTCTCCCTGGTGTAACATCTAACTCTGTATCAACAACATACATGGGGATGAAACACTGTCTTCTCCCTGGTGTAACATCTAACTCTGTATCAACAACATACATGGGGATGAAACACTGTACTCTCCCTAGTGTAATATGTAACTCTGTATCAACAACATACATGGGGATGAAACACTGTCCTCTCCCTAGTGTAACATGTAATTCTGTATCAACAACATACATGGGGATGAAACACTGTCCTCTCCCTAGTGTAACATGTAATTCTGTATCAACAACATACATGGGGATGAAACACTGTACTCTCCCTAGTGTAACATGTCACTCTGTATCAACAACATACATGGGGATGAAACACTGTCCTCTACCTAGTGTAACATGCAATTCTGTATCAACAACATACATGGGGATGAAACAATGTCTTCTCCCTAGTGTAACATGTAATTCTGTATCAACAACATACATGGGGATGAAACACTGTCTTCTCCCTAGTGTAATATGTAATTCTGTATCAACAACATACATGGGGATGAAACAATGTCTTCTCCCTAGTGTAATATGTAATTCTGTATCAACAACATACATGGGTATGAAACAATGTCTTCTCCCTAGTGTAACATGTAATTCTGTATCAACAACATACATGGGTATGAAACAATGTCTTCTCCCTAGTGTAATATGTAATTCTGTATCAACAACATACATGGGGATGAAACAATGTCTTCTCCCTAGTGTAACATGTAATTCTGTAACAACAACATACATGGGTATGAAACACTGTCTTCTCCCTAGTGTAATATGTAATTCTGTATCAACAACATACATGGGTATGAAACACTGTCTTCCCCCTAGTGTAATATGTAATTCTGTATCAACAACATACATGGGTATGAAACAATGTCTTCTCCCTAGTGTAATATGTAATTCTGTATCAACAACATACATGGGGATGAAACACTGTCTTCTCCCTAGGGTAATATGTAATTCTGTATCAACAACATACATGGGTATGAAACACTGTCTTCTCCCTAGTGTAATATGTAATTCTGTATCAACAACATACATGGGGATGAAACACTGTCTTCTCCCTAGTGTAATATGTAATTCTGTATCAACACCATACATGGGGATGAAACACTGTCTTCTCCCTAGTGTAATATGTAATTCTGTATCCACAACATACATGGGGATGAAACACTGTCTTCTCCCTAGTGTAATATGTAATTCTGTATCAACAACATACATGGGTATGAAACACTGTCTTCTCCCTAGTGTAACATGTAATTCTGTAACAAAAACATACATGGGTATGAAACACTGTACTCTCCCTAGTGTAACATGTAATTCTGTAACAAAAACATACATGGGTATGAAACACTGTACTCTCCCTAGTATAACATGTAATTCTGTATCAACAACATACATGGGTATGAAACACTGTCTTCTCCATAGTATAACATATAATTCTGTATAATAACAATATAAAGGGGATGAAACACTGTCCTCTCCCTAGTGTAACATGTAATTCTGTATCAACAACATACATGGGTATGAAACACTGTCCTCTCCATAGTATAACATGTAATTCTGTATCAACAACAATATACATGGGGATGAAACACTGTCCTCTCCCTAATATAACATATAATTCTGTATCAACAACAATATACATGGGTATGAAACACTGTCCTCTCCATAGTATAACATGTAATTCTGTATCAACAATATACATGGGTATGAAACACTGTCCTCTCCCTAGTATAACATATAATTCTGTATCAACAATATACATGGGTATGAAACACTGTCCTCTCCATAGTATAACATATAATTCTGTATCAACAACAATATACATGGGTATGAAACACTGTCCTCTCCCTAGTATAACATGTAATTCTGTATCAACAATATACATGGGTATGAAACACTGTCCTCTCCATAGTATAACATATAATTCTGTATCAACAATATACATGGGTATGAAACACTGTCCTCTCCCTAGTATAACATGTAATTCTGTATCAACAATATACATGGATATGAAACACTGTCCTCTCCCTAGTATAACATATAATTCTGTATCAACAACAATATACATGGGGATGAAACACTGTCCTCTCCCTAGTATAACATATAATTCTGTATCAACAACATACATGGGGATGAAACACTGTCTTCTCCCTAGTATAACATGCAATTCTGTATCAAAAACATACATGGGGATGAAACACTGTCCTCTCCCTAGTGTAACATGTAATTCTGTATCAACAATATACATGGGGATGAAACACTGTCCTCTCCCTAGTGTAACATGTAATTCTGTAACAACAACATACATGGGGATGAAACACTGTCCTGTCCCTGGTGTAACATGTAATTCTTTAACAACAACATACATGGGTATGAAACACTGTCCTCTCCCTAGTGTAACATGTAATTCTGTAACAACAACATACATGGGGATGAAACACTGTCCTCTCCCTAGTGTAACATGTAATTCTGTATCAACAATATACATGGGGATGAAACACTGTCCTCTCCCTAGTGTAACATGTAATTCTGTAACAACAACATACATGGGGATGAAACACTGTCCTGTGCCGGGTGTAACATGTAATTCTTTAACAACAACATACATGGGTATGAAACACTGTCCTCTCCCTAGTGTAACCTGTAATTCTGTAACAACAACATACATGGGGATGAAACACTGTGCTCTCCCTAGTGTAACATGTAATTCTGTTTCAACAACATACATGGGGATGAAACACTGTCCTCTCCCTGGTGTAACATGTAATTCTGTATCAACAACAATATACATGGGGATGAAACACTGTCCTCTCCCTGGTGTAACATGTAATTCTGTATCAACAATATACATGGGTATGAAACACTGTCCTCTCCCTGGTGTAACATGTAATTCTGTATCAACAATATACATGGGTATGAAACACTGTCCTCTCCCTAGTGTAACATGTAATTCTGTATCAACAATATACATGGGTATGAAACACTGTCCTCTCCCTGGTGTAACATGTAATTCAGCATCAACAATATACATGGGTATGAAACACTGTCCTCTCCCTAGTGTAACATGTAATTCTGTATCAACAATATACATGGGTATGAAACACTGTCCTCTCCCTGGTGTAACATGTAATTCTGTATCAACAATATACATGGGTATGAAACACTGTCCTCTCCCTGGAGTAACATGTAATTCTGTATCAACAATATACATGGGTATGAAACACTGTCCTCTCCCTAGTGTAACATGTAATTCTGTATCAACAACAATATACATGGGGATGAAACACTGTCCTCTCCCTAGTATAACATGTAATTCTGTATCAAAAACATACATGGGGATGAAACACTGTCCTCTCCCTAGTATAACATGTAATTCTGTATCAACAACAATATACATGGGGATGAAACACTGTCCTCTCCCTAGTATAACATGTAATTCTGTAACAACAACATACATGGGGATGAACCACTGTCCTCTCCCTAGTATAACATGTAATTCTGTATCAAAAACATACATGGGGATGAAACACTGTCCTCTCCCTAGTATAACATGTAATTCTGTATCAACAACAATATACATGGGGATGAAACACAGTCCTCTCCCTAGTATAACATGTAATTCTGTAACAACAACATACATGGGGATGAAACACTGTCCTCTCCCTAGTATAACATGTAATTCTGTATCAACAACAATATACATGGGGATGAAACACTGTCCTCTCCCTGGTGTAACATGTAATTCTGTATCAACAACAATATACATGGGGATGAAACACTGTCCTCTCCCTAGTATAACATGTAATTCTGTATCAACAACAACATACATGGGGATGAAACACTGTCCTCTCCCTCGTGTAACATGTAATTCTGTATCAACAACAATATACATGGGGATGAAACACTGTCCTCTCCCTGGTGTAACATGTAATTCTGTATCAACAATATACATGGGTATGAAACACTGTCCTCTCCCTGGTGTAACATGTAATTCTGTATCAACAATATACATGGGTATGAAACACTGTCCTCTCCCTGGTGTAACATGTAATTCTGTATCAACAATATACATGGGTATGAAACACTGTCCTCTCCCTAGTGTAATATGTAATTCTGTATCAACAATATACATGGGTATGAAACACTGTCCTCTCCCTGGTGTAACATGTAATTCTGTATCAACAATATACATGGGTATGAAACACTGTCCTCTCCCTGGTGTAACATGTAATTCTGTATCAACAATATACATGGGTATGAAGCACTGTCCTCTCCCTGGTGTAACATGTAATTCTGTATCAACAATATACATGGGTATGAAACACTGTCCTCTCCCTGGTGTAACATGTAATTCTGTATCAACAATATACATGGGTATGAAACACTGTCCTCTCCCTGGTGTAACATGTAATTCTGTATCAACAATATACATGGGTAAGAAACACTGTCCTCTCCCTGGTGTAACATGTAATTCTGTATATACAATATACATGGGTATGAAACACTGTCCTCTCCCTGGTGTAACATGTAATTCTGTATCAACAATATACATGGGTATGAAACACTGTCCTCTCCCTAGTGTAACATGTAATTCTGTATCAACAACAATATACATGGGGATGAAACACTGTCCTCTCCCTAGTATAACATGTAATTTTTATCAAAAACATACATGGGGATGAAACACTGTCCTCTCCCTAGTATAACATGTAATTCTGTATCAACAACTTACATAGGGATGAAACACTGTCCTCTCCCTAGTATAACATATAATTCTGTATCAACAACATACATAGGGATGAAACACTGTCCTCTCCCTAGTGTAAAATGTAATTCTGTATCAACAACATACATGGGGATGAAACACTGTCCTCTCCCTAGTATAACATATAATTCTGTATCAACAACATACATAGGGATGAAACACTGTCCTCTCCCTAGTGTAACATGTAATTCTGTATCAACAACATACATAGGGATGAAACACTGTCCTCTCCCTAGTGTAACATGTAATTCTGTATCAACAACATACATAGGGATGAAACACTGTCCTCTCCCTAGTATAACATGTAATTCTGTATCAACAACATACATGGGGATGAAACACTGTCCTCTCCCTAGTATAACATATAATTCTATATCAACAACATACATAGGGATGAAACACTGTCCTCTCCCTAGTGTAACATGTAATTCTGTATCAAAAACATACATGGGTATGAAACACTGTCCTCTCCCTAGTGTAACATGTAATTCTGTAACAACAATATACATGGGGATGAAACACTGTCCTCTCCCTAGTGTAACATGTAATTCTGTATCAAAAACATACATGGGTATGAAACACCGTCTTCTCCCTAGTGTAACATGTAATTCTGTAACAACAACATACATGGGGATGAAACACTGTCCTCTCCCTAGTGTAACATGTAATTCTGTATCAACAACATACATGGGTATGAAACACCGTCTTCTCCCTAGTATAACATGTAATTCTGTATCAACAACATACATGGGTATGAAACACTGTCTTCTCCCTAGTATAAGATGTAATTCTGTAACAACAATATACATGGGTATGAAACACTGTCTTCTCCCTAGTATAACATGTAATTCTGTAACAACAATATAGATGGGTATGAAACACTGACTTCTCCCTAGTATAACATGTAATTCTGTAACAACAATATACATGGGTATGAAACACTGTCTTCTCCCTAGTATAACATGTAATTCTGTATCAACAATATACATGGGTATGAAACACTGTCTTATCCCTAGTATAACATGTAATTCTGTAACAACAACATACATGGGTATGAAACACTGTCCTCTCCCTAGTATAACATGTAATTCTGTAACAACAACATACATGGGGATGAAACACTGTCCTCTCCCTAGTGTAACATGTAATTCTGTATCAACAACATACATGGGTATGAAACACCGTCTTCTCCCTAGTATAACATGTAATTCTGTATCAACAACATACATGGGTATGAAACACCGTCTTCTCCCTAGTATAACATGTCATTCTGTATCAAAAACATACATGGGTATGAAACACTGTCTTCTCCCTAGTGTAACATGTAATTCTGTATCAACAATATACATGGGTATGAAACACCGTCTTCTCCCTAGTATAACATGTAATTCTGTATCAAAAACATACATGGGTATGAAACACCGTCTTCTCCCTAGTATAACATGTAATTCTGTATCAAAAACATACATGGGTATGAAACACTGTCTTCTCCCTAGTATAACATGTAATTCTGTAACAACAACATACATGGGGATGAAACAATGTCCTCTCCCTAGTATAACATGTAATTCTGTAACAACAACATACATGGGTATGAAACAATGTCCTCTCCCTGGTGTAACATGTAATTCTGTAACAACAACATACATGGGTATGAAACACCGTCTTCTCCCTAGTATAACATGTAATTCTTTAACAACAACATACATGGGTATGAAACAATGTCCTCTCCCTGGTGTAACATGTAATTCTGTAACAACATACATGGGGATGAAACAATGTCCTCTCCCTGGTGTAACATGTAATTCTGTAACAACAACATACATGGATATGAAACCATGTCCTCTCCCTAGTGTAACATGTAATTCTGTAACAACCACATACATGGGGATGAAACAATGTCCTCTCCCTAGTATAACATATAATTCTGTAACAACAACATACATGGATATGAAACCATGTCCTCTCCATAGTGTAACATGTAATTCTGTAACAACCACATACATGGATATGAAACCATGTCCTCTCCCTAGTGTAACATGTAATTCTGTAACAACCACATACATGGATATGAAACCATGTCCTCTCCCTAGTGTAACATGTAATTCTGTAACAACAACATACATGGATATGAAACCATGTCCTCTCCCTAGTGTAACATGTAATTCTGTAACAACCACATACATGGTGATGAAACCATGTCCTCTCCCTAGTATAACATATAATTCTGTAACAACAACATACATGGGGATGAAACAATGTCCTCTCCCTAGTGTAACATGTAATTCTGTATCAACAACATACATGGATATGAAACCATGTCCTCTGCCTAGTGTAACATGTAATTCTGTAACAACCACATACATGGGGATGAAACACTGTCCTCTCCATAGTATAACATGTGACTCTGTAACAACCACATACATGGGGATGAAACACTGTCTTCTCCCTAGTATAACATGTAATTCTGTAACAACCACATACATGGGTATGAAACAATGTCCTCTCCCTAGTGTAACATGTAATTCTGTAACAACCACATACATGGGTATGAAACAATGTCCTCTCCCTAGTCAAACATGTAATTCTGTAACAACCACATACATGGGGATGAAACACTGTCCTCTCCCTAGTATAACATGTAATTCTGTAACAACCACATACATGGGGATGAAACACTGTCTTCTCCCTAGTATAACATGTAATTCTGTAACAACCACATACATGGGTATGAAACACTGTCTTCTCCCTAGTGTAACATGTAATTCTGTAACAACCACATACATGGGGATGAAACACTGTCTTCTCCCTAGTATAACATGTAATTCTGTAACAACCACATACATGAGGATGAAACACTGTCTTCTCCCTAGTATAACATGTAATTCTGTAACAACAACATACATGGGGATGAAACACTGTCTTCTCCCTAGTATAACATGTAATTCTGTAACAACCACATACATGGGGATGAAACACTGTCTTCTCCCTAGTTTAACATGTAATTCTGTAACAACAACATACATGGGTATGAAACACTGTCTTCTCCCTAGTATAACATGTAATTCTGTAACAACAACATACATGGGGATGAAACACTGTCTTCTCCCTAGTTTAACATGTAATTCTGTAACAACAACATACATGGGTATGAAACACTGTCTTCTCCATAGTGTAACATGTAATTCTGTAACAACAACATACATGGGTATGAAACACCGTCTTCTCCCTAGTATAACATGTAATTCTGTTACAACAACATACATGGGGATGAAACACTGTCTTCTCCCTAGTATAACATGTAATTCTGTAACAACAACATACATGGGGATGAAACACTGTCTTCTCCCTAGTGTAACATGTAATTCTTTAACAACAACATACATGGGGATGAAACACCGTCTTCTCCCTAGTGTAACATGTAATTCTGTAACAACAATATACATGGGGATGAAACACTGTCCTCTCCATAGTGTAACATGTAATTCTGTATCAACAATATACATGGGGATGAAACACTGTCCTCTCCATAGTGTAACATGTAATTCTGTATCAACAACATACATGGGGATGAAACACTGTCCTCTCCATAGTGTAACATGTAATTCTGTATCAACAACATACATGGGTATGAAACACTGTCTTCTCCCTAGTATAACATGTAATTCTGTATCAACAACAATATACATGGGGATGAAACACTGTCCTCTCCATAGTGTAACATGTAATTCTGTAACAACAACAATATACATGGGGATGAAACACTGTCCTCTCCATAGTATAACATGTAATTCTGTATCAACAACATACATGGGGATGAAACACTGTCCTCTCCCTAGTGTAACATGTAATTCTGTATCAACAACATACATGGGGATGAAACACTGTCCTCTCCATAGTGTAACATGTAATTCTGTAACAACAACATACATGGGGATGAAACACTGTCCTCTCCATAGTATAACATGTAATTCTGTAACAACAACATACATGGGGATGAAACACTGTCCTCTCCATAGTGTAACATGTAATTCTGTAACAACAACATACATGGGGATGAAACACTGTCCTATCCATAGTGTAACATGTAATTCTGTATCAACAACATACATGGGGATGAAACACTGTCCTCTCCATAGTGTAACATGTAATTCTGTAACAACAACATACATGGGGATGAAACACTGTCCTCTCCATAGTATAACATGTAATTCTGTAACAACAACATACATGGGGATGAAACACTGTCCTCTCCATAGTGTAACATGTCATTCTGTATCAACAACATACATGGGGATGAAACACTGTCCTCTCCATAGTGTAACATGTAATTCTGTATCAACAACAATATACATGGGGATGAAACACTGTCCTCTCCATAGTATAACATGTAATTCTGTATCAACAACAATATACATGGGGATGAAACACTGTCCTCTCCATAGTATAACATGTAATTCTGTATCAACAACATACATGGGGATGAAACACTGTCCTCTCCCTAGTGTTACATGTAATTCTGTAACAACATACATGGGGATGAAACACTGTACTCTCCCTAGTGTAACATGTAATTCTGTATCAACAACATACATGGGGATGAAACACTGTCCTCTCCCTGGTGAGACATCTAACTCTGTGTCAACAACTTACTGGAGATGAGCGCCCATCCTCTCCCTGGTGTGACATCTAACTCTGTGTCAACAACATACATGGGGATGATTCCCTTCCTCTCCCTGGTGTGACATCTAACTCTGTGTCAACAACATACATGGGGATGATTCCCTTCCTCTCCCTGGTGTGACATCTAACTCTGTGTCAACAACTTACTGGAGATGAGCGCCCATCCTCTCCCTGGTGTGACATCTAACTCTGTGTCAACAACATACATGGGGATGATTCCCTTCCTCTCCCTGGTGTGACAACTAATTCTGTGTCAACAACTTACTGGGGATGAGCGCCTATCTCTCCCTGGTTAGACATCTAATTCTGTGTCAACAACTTACTGGGGATGATTCCCTTCCTCTCCCTGGTGTGACATCTAATTCTGTGTCAACAACATACATGGGGATGATTCCCTTCATCTCCCTGGTGAGACATCTAATTCTGTGTCAACAACTTCCTGGGGATCAGCGCCTATCCTCTCCCTGGTGAGACATTTAATTCTGTGTCAACAACATACATGGGGATGATTCCCTTCCACTCCCTGGTGAGACATCTAATTATGTGTCAAGAACATACATGGGGATGATTCCCTTCCTCTCCCTGGTGTGACAACTAATTCTGTGTCAACAACTTACTGGGGATGAGCGCCTATCTCTCCCTGGTGAGACATCTTATTCTGTGTCAACAACTTACTGGGGATGATTCCCTTCCTCTCCCTGGTGTGACATCTAATTCTGTGTTAACAACATACACGGGGACGATTCCCTTCCTCTCCCTGGTGAGACATCTAATTCTGTGTCAACAACTTACTGGGGATGAGCGCCTATCCTCTCCCTGGTGAGACATCTAATTCTGTATCAACAACTTACTGGTGATGATTCCCTTCCTCTCCCTGGTGAGACATCTAATTCTGTATCAACAACTTACTGGGGATGATTCCCTTCCTCTCCCTGGTGAGACATCTAATTCTGTGTCAACAACTTACTGGGGATGAGCGCCTATCCTCTCCCTGGTGAGACATCTAATTCTGTGTCAACAACATACATGGGGATGATTCCCCTCCTCTCCCTGGTGTGACATCTAATTCTGTGTCAACAACATACATGGGGATGATTCCCTTCCTCTCCCTGGTGTGACATCTAATTCTGTGTCAACACCATACATGGGGATGATTCCCTTCCTCTCCCTGGTGAGACATCTAATTCTGTGTCAACAACATACATGGGGATGATTTCCTTCCTCTCCTAGGTGTGACATCTAATTCTGTGTTAACAACATACATGGGGATGATTCCCTTCCTCTCCCTGGTGAGACATCTAATTCTGTGTCAACAACTTACTGGGGATGAGCGCCTATCCTCTCCCTGGTGAGACATCTAATTCTGTGTCAACAACATACATGGGGATGATTCCCTTCCTCTCCCTAGTGAGACATCTAATTCTGTGTCAAAAACTTACTGGGGATGAGCGCCTATCCTCTCCCTGGTGAGACATCTAATTCTGTGTCAACAACATACATGGGGATGATTACCTTCCTCTCCCTGGTGAGACATCTAATTCTGTGTCAACAACTTACTGGGGATGAGCGCCTATCCTCTCCCTGGTGAGACATCTAATTCTGTGTCAACAACATACATGGGGATGAGCGCCTATCCTCTTCCTGGTGAGACGTCTAATTCTGTGTCAACAACTAACTGGAGATGAGCACCTATTCTGTCCCTGGTGAGACATCTAATTCTGTATCAACAACTTACTGGGCATGAGCGCCTATCCTCTCCCTGGTGTGACATCTAACTCTGTCAACAACTTACTGGGGATGAGCGCCTATCCTCTCCCTGGTGAGACATCTAATTCTGTGTCAACAACTTATTGGGGCTGAGCGCCTATCCTCTTCCTGGTGACATCTAATTCTGTGTCAACAACATACATGGGGATGATTCCCTTCCTCTCCCTGGTGAGACATCTAATTCTGTGTCAACAACTTATTGGGGCTGAGCGCCTATCCTCTCCCTGGTGACATCTAATTCTGTGTCAACAACATACATGGGGATGATTCCCTTCCTCTCCCTGGTGAGACATCTGATTCTGTGTCAACAACATACACGGGGATGATTCCCTTCCTCTCCCTAGTGAGACATCTAATTCTGTGTTAACAACATACATGGGGATGATTCCCTTCCTCTTCCTGGTGTGACATCTAATTCTGTGTTAACAACATACATGGGGATGATTCCCTTCCTCTCCCTGGTGTGACATCTATTTCTGTGTCAACAACATACATGGGGATGATTCCCTTCCTCTCCCTGGTGAGACATCTAATTCTGTGTCAACAATTTACTGGGGATGAGCGCCTATCCTCTCCCTGGTGAGACATCTAATTCTGTGTCAACAACATACATGGGGATGATTCCCTTCCTCTCCCTAGTGAGACATCTAATTCTGTGTCAACAACTTACTGGGGATGAGCGCGTATCCTCTCCCTGGTGAGACATCTAATTCTTTGTCAACAACATACATGGGGATGATTACCTTCCTCTCCCTGGTGAGACATCTAATTCTGTGTCAACAACTTACTGGGGATGAGCGCCTATCATCTCCCTGGTGAGACATCTAATTCTGTGTCAACAACATACATGGGGATGAGCGCCTATTCTCTCCCTGGTGAGACATCTAATTCTGTGTCAACAACTTACTGGAGATGAGCGCCTATTCTGTCCCTGGTGAGACATCTAATTCTGTGTCAACAACTTACTGGGCATGAGCACCTATCCTCTCCCTGGTGTGACATCTAACTCTGTCAACAATTTACTGGGGATGAGCGCCTATCCTCTCCCTGTTGTGACATCTAACTCTGTGTCAACAACTTACTGGGGATGAGCGCCCATCCTCTCCCTGTTGAGACATCTAATTCTGTGTCAACAACTTATTGGGGCTGAGCGCCTATCCTCTCCCTGGTGACATCTAATTCTGTGTCAACAACTTACTGGGGATGATTCCCTTCCTCTCCCTGGTGAGACATCTAATTCTGTGTGAACAACTTACTGGGGGATGAGCGTCTATCCTCTTCCTGGTGTGACATCTAATTCTGTGTCAACAACTTACTGGGGATGATTCCCTTCCTCTCCCTGGTGAGACATCTAATTCTGTGTCAACAACTTACTGGGGATGAGCGCCTATCCTCTCCCTGGTGTGACATCTAATTCTGTGTCAACAACTTACTGGGGATGAGCGCCTATCCTCTCCCTGGTGTGACATCTAATTCTGTGTCAACAACTTACTGGGGTTGAGCGCCTATCCTCTCCCTTGTGAGACATCTAATTCTGTGTCAACAACTTCCTGGGGATGAGCGCCTATCCTCTCCCTGGTGAGACCTCTAATTCTGTGTCAACAACTTACTGGGGATAATTCCCTTCCCTCTCCCTGGTGTGACATCTAATTCTGTATTAACAACATACATGGGTATGATTCCCTTCCCTCTCCCTGGTGTGACATCTAATTCTGTATTAACAACATACATGGGTATGATTCCCTTCCCTCTCCCTGGTGTGACATCTAATTCTGTATTAACAACATACATGGGTATGATTCCCTTCCCTCTCCCTGGTGTGACATCTAATTCTGTATTAACAACATACATGGGTATGATTCCCTTCCCTCTCCCTGGTGTGACATCTAATTCTGTATTAACAACATACATGGGGATGATTCCCTTCCCTCTCCCTGGTGTGACATCTAATTCTGTATTAACAACATACATTAGGATGATTCCCTTCCCTCTCCCTGGTGTGACATCTAATTCTGTATTAACAACATACATGGGTATGATTCCTTTCCCTCTCCCTAGTGTGACATCTAATTCTGTATTAACAACATACATGGGGATGATTCCCTTCCCCCTCCCTGGTGTGACATCTAATTCTGTATTAACAACATACATGGGTATGATTCCCTTCCCTCTCCCTAGTGTGACATCTAATTCTGTATTAACAACATACATGGGTATGATTCCCTTCCCTCTCCCTAGTGTGACATCTAATTCTGTATTAACAACATACATGGGGATGATTCCCTTCCCCCTCCCTGGTGTGACATCTAATTCTGTGTTAACAACATACATGGGGATGATTCCCTTCCTCTCCCTGGTGAGACATCTAATTCTGTTTTAACAACATACATGGGGATGATTCCCTTCCTCTCCCTGGTGTGACATCTAATTCTGTGTCAACAACATACATGGGGATGATTCCCTTCCTCTCCCTGGTGAGACATCTAATTCTGTGTCAACAACATACATGGGGATGATTCCCTTCCTCTCCCTGGTGTGACATCTAATTCTGTGTCAACAACATACATGGGGATGATTCCCTTCCCTTCCCTGGTGTGACATCTAATTCTGTGTTAGAAACATACATGGGGATGATTCCCTTCCTCTCCTTGGTGTGACATCTAATTCTGTGTTAGAAACATACATGGGGATGATTCCCTTCCTCTCCTTGGTGTGACATCTAATTCTGTGTTAGAAACATACATGGGGATGATTCCCTTCCTCTCCTTGGTGTGACATCTAATTCTGTGTTAGAAACATACATGGGGATGATTCCCTTCCTCTCCTTGGTATGACATCTAATTCTGTGTCAACAACATACATGGGGATGATTCCCTTCCCTTCCCTGGTGTGACATCTAATTCTGTGTTAGAAACATACATGGGGATGATTCCCTTCCTTTCCCTGGTGTGACATCTAATTCTGTGTTAACAACATACATGGGGATGATTCCCTTCCCCCTCCCTGGTGTGACATCTAATTCTGTATGAACAACATACATGGGGATGATTCCCTTCCTTTCCCTGGTGTGACATCTAATTCTGTGTTAACAACATACATGGGGATGATTCCCTTCCTCTCCTTGGTGTGACATCTAATTCTGTGTCAACAATTTACATGTGGATGATTCTCTTCCTCTCCCTGGTGTGACATCTAATTCATTGTCAACAACATACATGGGGATGATTCCCTTCCTCTCCCTGGTGTGACATCTAATTCTGTGTTAACAACATACATATGGATGATTCCCTTCCTTTCCCTGGTGAGAAATCTAATTCTGTGTTAACAACATACATAGGGATGATTCCCTTCCTTTCCCTGGTGAGACATCTAATTCTGTGTCAACAACATACATGGGGATGATTCCCTTCCTCTCCCTGGTGAGACATCTAATTCTGTGTTAACAACATACATAGGGATGATTCCCTTCCTTTCCCTGGTGAGACATCTAATTCTGTGTCAACAACATACATGGGGATGATTCCCTTCCTCTCCCTGGTGTGACATCTAATTCTGTGTTAACAACATACATGGGGATGATTCCCTTCCTCTCCCTGGTGTGACATCTAATTCTGTGTTAACAACATACATGGGGATGATTCCCTTCCTTTCCCTGGTGTGACATCTAATTCTGTGTTAACAACATACATGGGGATGATTCCCTTCCTCTCCCTGGTGTGACATCTAATTCTGTGTTAACAACATACATAGGGATGATTCCCTTCCTTTCCCTGGTGAGACATCTAATTCTGTGTCAACAACATACATGGGGATGATTCCCTTCCTCTCCCTGGTGAGACATCTAATTCTGTGTCAACAACTTACTGGGGATGAGCGCCTATCCGCTCCCTGGTGTGACTTCTAATTCATTGTCAACAACTTACTGGGGATGAGCGCCTATCCTCTTCCTGGTGTGACATCTAATTCATTGTCAACAACTTACTGGGGATGAGCGCCTATCCTCTCCCTGGTGTGACATCTAATTCATTGTCAACAACACACATGGGTATGACTCCCTTCCTCTCCCTGGTAAGACATCTAATTCTGTGTCAGCAACATACATGGGGATGATTCCCTTCCTTTTCCTGGTGTGACATCTAATTCTGTGTCAACAACATACATGGGGATGATTCCCTTCCTTTCCCTGGTGAGACATCTAATTCTGTGTTAATAACATACATGGGGATGATTCGCTTCCTTTCCCTGGTGTGACATCTAATTCTGTATTAACAACATACATGGGGATGATTCCCTTCCTCTCCCTGGTGTGACATCTAATTCATTGTCAACAACTTACTGGGGATGAGCGCCTACCCTCTCCCTGGTGTGACATCTAATTCATTGTCAACAACTTACTGGGGATGAGCGCCTATCCTCTCCCTGGTGTGACATCTAATTCATTGTCAACAACATACATGGGTATGATTCCCTTCCTCTCCCTGGTGAGACATCTAATTCATTATCAACAACTTACTGGGGATGAGCGCCTATCCTATCCCTGGTGTGACATCTAATTCATTGTCAACAACTTACTGGGGATGAGCGCCTATCCTCTCCCTGGTGTGACATCTAATTCATTGTCAACAACTTACTGGGGATGAGCGCCTATCCTCTCCCTGGTGTGACATCTAATTCATTGTCAACAACATACATGGGTATGATTCCCTTCCTCTCCCTGGTGAGACATCTAATTCATTGTCAACAACTTACTGGGGATGAGCGCCTATCCTCTCCCTGGTGTGACATATAATTCATTGTCAACAACTTACTGGGGATGAGCGCCTATCCTCTCCCTGGTGTGACATCTAATTCATTGTCAACAACTTACTATGGGATGAGCGCCTATCCTCTCCCTGGTGTGACATCTAATTCATTGTCATCAACTTACTGGGGATGAGCGCCTATCCTCTCCCTGGTGTGACATCTAATTGATTGTCAACAACTTACTGGGGATGAGCGCCTATCCTCTCCCTGGTGTGACATCTAACTCTGTGTCAACAACTTACTGGGGATGAGCGCCTATCCTCTCCCTGGTGAGACATCTAATTCTGTGTCAACAATTTACTGGGGATGATTCCCTTCCTCTCCCTGGTGAGACATCTAATTTTGTGTGAACAACTTACTGGGGGATGAGCGAGTATTCTCTCCCGTGTGTGACATCTAATTTTGTGTGAACAACTTACTGGGGATGAGCGTCTATCCTCTCCCCGGTGTGACATCAAATTCTGTGTCAACAACTTACTGGGGATGATTCCCTTCCTCTCCCTGGTGAGACATCTAATTTTGTGTGAACAACTTACTGGGGGATGAGCGTCTATCCTCTCCCTGGTGTGACATCTAACTCTGTGTCAACAACTTATTGCGGCTGAGCGCCTATCCTCTCCCTGGTGACATCTAATTCTGTGTCAACAACTTACTGGGGATGATTCCCTTCCTCTCCGTGGTGAGACATCTATTTCTGTGTCAACAACTTACTGGGGATGATTCTCTTCCCTCTCCCTGGTGTGGCATCTAATTCCATGGCAACAACATACATGGGGATGATTCCCTTCCTCTCCCTGGTGTGACATCTAATTTTGCGTGAACAACTTACTGGGGGATGAGCGTCTATCCTCTCCATGGTGTGACATCTAATTTTGTGTCAACAACTTACTGGGGGATGAGCGCCTATCCTCTCCCTGGTGAGACCTCTAAATCTGTGTCAACAACTTACTATGGGATGATTCCCTTCCTCTCCCTGGTGAGACCTCTAATTCTGTGTCAACAACTTACTATGGGATGATTCCCTTCCTCTCCCTGGTGAGACATCTAATTTTGTGTGAACAACTTACTGGGGGATGAGCGTCTATCCTCTCCATGGTGTGACATCTAATTCTGTGTCAACAACTTACTGGGGATGAGCGCCTATCCTCTCCCTTGTGAGACATCTAATTCTGTGTCAACAACTTACTGGGGATGAGCGCCTATCCTCTCCCTGGTGGGACCTCTAATTCTGTGTCAACAACTTACTATGGGATGATTCCCTTCCTCTCCGTGGTGAGACCTCTAATTCTGTGTCAAAAACTTACTGGGGATGATTCCCTTCCTCTCCCTGGTGTGACATCTAATTCTGTGTCAACAACATACATGGGAATGATTCCCTTCCTCTTTTTGGTGTGACATTTAGTTCCATGGCAACATACATGGGGATGATTCCCTTCCCTCTCCCTGGTGTGACATCTAGTTCCATGGCAACAACATACATGGGGATGATTCCCTTCCTCTCGCTGGTGTGACATCTAATTCTGTATTAACAACATACATGGGTATGATTCCCTTCCCTCTCCCTGGTGTGACATCTAATTCTGTATTAACAACATACATGGGGATGATTCCCTTCCCTCTCCCTGGTGTGACATCTAATTCTGTATTAACAACATACATGGGTATGATTCCCTTCCTCTTCCTGGTGTGACATCTAATTCTGTATTAACAACATACATGGGTATGATTCCGTTCCTCTTCCTGGTGTGACATCTAATTCTGTATTAACAACATACATGGGTATGATTCCGTTCCTCTTCCTGGTGAGACATCTAATTCTGTATCAACAACATACATGGGTATGAAACACCGTCTTCTCCCTAGTATAACATGTAATTCTGTATCAACATACATGGGTATGAAACACTGTCTTCTCCCTAGTATAACATGTAATTCTGTAACAACAATATACATGGGTATGAAACACTGTCTTCTCCCTAGTATAACATGTAATTCTGTAACAACAATATACATGGGTATGAAACACTGTCTTCTCCCTAGTATAACATGTAATTCTGTATCAACAATATACATGGGTATGAAACACTGTCTTCTCCCTAGTATAACATGTAATTCTGTAACAACAACATACATGGGTATGAAACACTGTCCTCTCCCTAGTGTAACATGTAATTCTGTATCAACAACATACATGGGGATGAAACACTGTCCTCTCCCTAGTGTAACATGTAATTCTGTATCAACAACATACATGGGTATGAAACACCGTCTTCTCCCTAGTATAACATGTAATTCTGTATCAAAAACATACATGGGTATGAAACACTGTCTTCTCCCTAGTGTAACATGTAATTCTGTATCAACAATATACATGGGTATGAAACACTGTCTTCTCCCTAGTATAACATGTAATTCTGTATCAAAAACATACATGGGTATGAAACACCGTCTTCTCCCTAGTGTAACATGTAATTCTGTATCAACAATATACATGGGTATGAAACACTGTCCTCTCCCTAGTATAACATGTAATTCTGTAACAACAACATACATGGGGATGAAACACTGTCTTCTCCCTGGTATAACATGTAATTCTGTAACAACAACATACATGGGGATGAAACACTGTCTTGTCCCTAGTATAACACGTAATTCTGTAACAAGAACATACATGGGGATGAAACACTGTCCTCTCCCTAGTATAACATGTAATTCTGTAACAACAACATACATGGGGATGAAAAAGTGTCCTCTCCCTAGTATAACACGTAATTCTGTAACAACAACATACATGGGGATGAAACACTGTCCTCTCCCTAGTATAACACGTAATTCTGTATCAACAACATACATGGGGATGAAACACTGTCTTCTCCATAGTGTAACATGTAATTCTGTATCAAAAACATACATGGGGATGAAACACTGTCCTCTCCCTGGTGTAATATGTAATTCTGTAACAACAACATACATGGGGTTGAAACACTGACTTCTCCCTGGTATAACATGTAATTCTGTAACAACAACATACATGGGGATGAAACACTGTCTTCTCATAGTGTAACATGTAATTCTGTATCAAAAACATACATGGGGATGAAACACTGTCCTCTCCGTGGTATAACATGTAATTCTGTAACAAAAACATACATGGGGATGAAACACTGTCTTCTGCCTGGTGTAACATGTAATTCCGTAACAAAAACATACATGGGGATGAAACACTGTCTTCTCCATGGTATAACATGTAATTCTGTAACAACAACATACATGGGGATGAAACACTGTCCTCTCCATAGTGTAACATGCAATTCTGTATCAACAACATACATGGGTATGAAACAATGTACTCTCCCTAGTGTAACATATAATTCTGTATCAACAACATACATGGGTATGAAACAATGTCCTCTCCCTAGTGTAACATATAATTCTGTATCAACAACATACATGGGTATGAAACAATGTCCTTTCCCTAGTGTAACATATAATTCTGTATCAACAACATACATAGGTATGAAACAATGTCCTCTCCCTAGTGTAACATATAATTCTGTATCAACAACATACATGGGTATGAAACAATGTCCTCTCCCTAGTATAACATATAATTCTGTATCAACAACATACATGGGTATGAAACAATGTCCTCTCCCTAGTATAACATATAATTCTGTATCAACAACATACATGGGTATGAAACACTGTCCTCTCCCTAGTATAACATATAATTCTGTATCAACAACATACATGGGTATGAAACACTGTCCTCTCCCTAGTATAACATGTAATTCTGTATCAACAACATACATGGGTATGAAACACTGTCCTCTCCCTAGTATAACATGTAATTCTGTATCAACAATATACATGTGTATGAAATACTGTCCTCTCCCTAGTGCAACATGTAATTCTGTATCAACAACATACATGGGTATGAAACACTGTCCTCTCCCTAGTATAACATATAATTCTGTATCAACAACATACATGGGTATGAAACACTGTCCTCTCCTTAGTGCAACATGTAATTCTGTATCAACAACATACATGGGTATGAAACACTGTCCTCTCCCTAGTGCAACATGTAATTCTGTATCAACTACATACATGGGTATGAAACACTGTCCTCTCCCTAGTATAACATGTAATTCTGTATCAACAACATACATGGGTATGAAACACTGTCCTCTCCCTAGTATAACATGTAATTCTGTATCAACAACATACATGGGTATGAAACACTGTCCTCTCCCTAGTATAACATGTAATTCTGTATCAACAACATACATGGGTATGAAACACTGTCCTCTCCCTAGTGCAACATGTAATTCTGTAACAACTACATACATGGGTATGAAACACTGTCCTCTCCCTAGTGCAACATGTAATTCTGTAACAACAACATACATGGGTATGAAACACTGTCCTCTCCCTAGTATAACATGTAATTCTGTATCAACAACATACATGGGTATGAAACACTGTCCTCTCCCTAGTATAACATGTAATTCTGTATCAACAACATACATGGGTATGAAACACTGTCCTCTCCCTAGTATAACATGTAATTCTTTAACAACAATATACATGGGTATGAAACACTGTCCTCTCCCTAGTGTAACATGTAATTCTGTAACAACAACATACATGGGGTGAAACACTGTCTTCTCCCTGGTGTAAAATGTAATTCTGTAACAACAATATACATGGGGATGAAACACTGTCTTCTTCCTGGTGTAAAATGTAATTCTGTGTCAACAACATACATGGGGATGAAACATTGTGTTCTCCCTAGTGTAATATGTAATTCTGTATCAACAACATACATGGGGATAAAACGCTGTCCTCTCCCTGGTGTAAAATGTAATTCTGTAACAACAATATACATGGGGATGAAACACTGTCTTCTTCCTGGTGTAAAATGTAATTCTGTATCAACAACATACATGGGGATGAAACATTGTGTTCTCCCTGGTGTAACATGTAATTCTGTATCAACAACATACATGGGGATGAAACACTGTCTTCTCCCTGGTGTAACATCTAACTCTGTATCAACAACATACATGGGGATGAAACACTGTCTTCTCCCTGGTGTAACATCTAACTCTGTATCAACAACATACATGGGGATGAAACACTGTACTCTCCCTAGTGTAATATGTAACTCTGTATCAACAACATACATGGGGATGAAACACTGTCCTCTCCCTAGTGTAACATGTAATTCTGTATCAACAACATACATGGGGATGAAACACTGTCCTCTCCCTAGTGTAACATGTAATTCTGTATCAACAACATACATGGGGATGAAACACTGTACTCTCCCTAGTGTAACATGTAACTCTGTATCAACAACATACATGGGGATGAAACACTGTCCTCTACCTAGTGTAACATGTAATTCTGTATCAACAATATACATGGGGATGAAACAATGTCTTCTCCCTAGTGTAACATGTAATTCTGTATCAACAACATACATGGGGATGAAACACTGTCTTCTCCCTAGTGTAATATGTAATTCTGTATCAACAACATACATGGGGATGAAACAATGTCTTCTCCCTAGTGTAATATGTAATTCTGTATCAACAACATACATGGGTATGAAACAATGTCTTCTCCCTAGTGTAATATGTAATTCTGTATCAACAACATACATGGGTATGAAACAATGTCTTCTCCCTAGTGTAATATGTAATTCTGTATCAACAACATACATGGGGATGAAACAATGTCTTCTCCCTAGTGTAACATGTAATTCTGTAACAACAACATACATGGGTATGAAACACTGTCTTCTCCCTAGTGTAATATGTAATTCTGTATCAACAACATACATGGGTATGAAACACTGTCTTCCCCCTAGTGTAATATGTAATTCTGTATCAACAACATACATGGGTATGAAACAATGTCTTCTCCCTAGTGTAATATGTAATTCTGTATCAACAACATACATGGGGATGAAACACTGTCTTCTCCCTAGTGTAATATGTAATTCTGTATCAACAACATACATGGGTATGAAACACTGTCTTCTCCCTAGTGTAATATGTAATTCTGTATCAACAACATACATGGGGATGAAACACTGTCTTCTCCCTAGTGTAATATGTAATTCTGTATCAACAACATACATGGGGATGAAACACTGTCTTCTCCCTAGTGTAATATGTAATTCTGTATCAACAACATACATGGGGATGAAACACTGTCTTCTCCCTAGTGTAATATGTAATTCTGTATCAACAACATACATGGGTATGAAACACTGTCTTCTCCCTAGTGTAACATGTAATTCTGTAACAAAAACATACATGGGTATGAAACACTGTCCTCTCCCTAGTGTAACATGTAATTCTGTAACAAAAACATACATGGGTATGAAACACTGTATTCTCCCTAGTATAACATGTAATTCTGTATCAACAACATACATGGGTATGAAACACTGTCTTCTCCATAGTATAACATATAATTCTGTATCAATAACAATATACATGGGGATGAAACACTGTCCTCTCCCTAGTGTAACATGTAATTCTGTAACAACAACATACATGGGTATGAAACACCGTCTTCTCCCTAGTGTAACATGTAATTCTGTATCAACAATATACATGGGTATGAAACACTGTCCTCTCCCTAGTATAACATGTAATTCTGTAACAACAACATACATGGGGATGAAACACTGTCTTCTCCCTGGTATAACATGTAATTCTGTAACAACAACATACATGGGGATGAAACACTGTCTTGTCCCTAGTATAACACGTAATTCTGTAACAAGAACATACATGGGGATGAAACACTGTCCTCTCCCTAGTATAACATGTAATTCTGTAACAACAACATACATGGGGATGAAAAAGTGTCCTCTCCCTAGTATAACACGTAATTCTGTAACAACAACATACATGGGGATGAAACACTGTCCTCTCCCTAGTATAACACGTAATTCTGTATCAACAACATACATGGGGATGAAACACTGTCTTCTCCATAGTGTAACATGTAATTCTGTATCAAAAACATACATGGGGATGAAACACTGTCCTCTCCCTGGTGTAATATGTAATTCTGTAACAACAACATACATGGGGTTGAAACACTGACTTCTCCCTGGTATAACATGTAATTCTGTAACAACAACATACATGGGGATGAAACACTGTCTTCTCATAGTGTAACATGTAATTCTGTATCAAAAACATACATGGGGATGAAACACTGTCCTCTCCATGGTATAACATGTAATTCTGTAACAAAAACATACATGGGGATGAAACACTGTCTTCTGCCTGGTGTAACATGTAATTCCGTAACAAAAACATACATGGGGATGAAACACTGTCTTCTCCATGGTATAACATGTAATTCTGTAACAACAACATACATGGGGATGAAACACTGTCCTCTCCATAGTGTAACATGCAATTCTGTATCAACAACATACATGGGTATGAAACAATGTACTCTCCCTAGTGTAACATATAATTCTGTATCAACAACATACATGGGTATGAAACAATGTCCTCTCCCTAGTGTAACATATAATTCTGTATCAACAACATACATGGGTATGAAACAATGTCCTTTCCCTAGTGTAACATATAATTCTGTATCAACAACATACATAGGTATGAAACAATGTCCTCTCCCTAGTGTAACATATAATTCTGTATCAACAACATACATGGGTATGAAACAATGTCCTCTCCCTAGTATAACATATAATTCTGTATCAACAACATACATGGGTATGAAACAATGTCCTCTCCCTAGTATAACATATAATTCTGTATCAACAACATACATGGGTATGAAACACTGTCCTCTCCCTAGTATAACATATAATTCTGTATCTACAACATACATGGGTATGAAACACTGTCCTCTCCCTAGTATAACATGTAATTCTGTATCAACAACATACATGGGTATGAAACACTGTCCTCTCCCTAGTATAACATGTAATTCTGTATCAACAATATACATGTGTATGAAATACTGTCCTCTCCCTAGTGCAACATGTAATTCTGTATCAACAACATACATGGGTATGAAACACTGTCCTCTCCCTAGTATAACATATAATTCTGTATCAACAACATACATGGGTATGAAACACTGTCCTCTCCCTAGTGCAACATGTAATTCTGTATCAACAACATACATGGGTATGAAACACTGTCCTCTCCCTAGTGCAACATGTAATTCTGTATCAACTACATACATGGGTATGAAACACTGTCCTCTCCCTAGTATAACATGTAATTCTGTATCAACAACATACATGGGTATGAAACACTGTCCTCTCCCTAGTATAACATGTAATTCTGTATCAACAACATACATGGGTATGAAACACTGTCCTCTCCCTAGTATAACATGTAATTCTGTATCAACAACATACATGGGTATGAAACACTGTCCTCTCCCTAGTGCAACATGTAATTCTGTAACAACTACATACATGGGTATGAAACACTGTCCTCTCCCTAGTGCAACATGTAATTCTGTAACAACAACATACATGGGTATGAAACACTGTCCTCTCCCTAGTATAACATGTAATTCTGTATCAACAACATACATGGCTATGAAACACTGTCCTCTCCCTAGTATAACATGTAATTCTGTATCAACAACATACATGGGTATGAAACACTGTCCTCTCCCTAGTATAACATGTAATTCTTTAACAACAATATACATGGGTATGAAACACTGTCCTCTCCCTAGTGTAACATGTAATTCTGTAACAACAACATACATGGGGTGAAACACTGTCTTCTCCCTGGTGTAAAATGTAATTCTGTAACAACAATATACATGGGGATGAAACACTGTCTTCTTCCTGGTGTAAAATGTAATTCTGTATCAACAACATACATGGGGATGAAACATTGTGTTCTCCCTAGTGTAATATGTAATTCTGTATCAACAACATACATGGGGATAAAACGCTGTCCTCTCCCTGGTGTAAAATGTAATTCTGTAACAACAATATACATGGGGATGAAACACTGTCTTCTTCCTGGTGTAAAATGTAATTCTGTATCAACAACATACATGGGGATGAAACATTGTGTTCTCCCTGGTGTAACATGTAATTCTGTATCAACAACATACATGGGGATGAAACACTGTCTTCTCCCTGGTGTAACATCTAACTCTGTATCAACAACATACATGGGGATGAAACACTGTCTTCTCCCTGGTGTAACATCTAACTCTGTATCAACAACATACATGGGGATGAAACACTGTACTCTCCCTAGTGTAAGATGTAACTCTGTATCAACAACATACATGGGGATGAAACACTGTCCTCTCCCTAGTGTAACATGTAATTCTGTATCAACAACATACATGGGGATGAAACACTGTCCTCTCCCTAGTGTAACATGTAATTCTGTATCAACAACATACATGGGGATGAAACACTGTACTCTCCCTAGTGTAACATGTAACTCTGTATCAACAACATACATGGGGATGAAACACTGTCCTCTACCTAGTGTAACATGTAATTCTGTATCAACAATATACATGGGGATGAAACAATGTCTTCTCCCTAGTGTAACATGTAATTCTGTATCAACAACATACATGGGGATGAAACACTGTCTTCTCCCTAGTGTAATATGTAATTCTGTATCAACAACATACATGGGGATGAAACAATGTCTTCTCCCTAGTGTAATATGTAATTCTGTATCAACAACATACATGGGTATGAAACAATGTCTTCTCCCTAGTGTAATATGTAATTCTGTATCAACAACATACATGGGGATGAAACAATGTCTTCTCCCTAGTGTAACATGTAATTCTGTAACAACAACATACATGGGTATGAAACACTGTCTTCTCCCTAGTGTAATATGTAATTCTGTATCAACAACATACATGGGTATGAAACACTGTCTTCCCCCTAGTGTAATATGTAATTCTGTATCAACAACATACATGGGTATGAAACAATGTCTTCTCCCTAGTGTAATATGTAATTCTGTATCAACAACATACATGGGGATGAAACACTGTCTTCTCCCTAGTGTAATATGTAATTCTGTATCAACAACATACATGGGTATGAAACACTGTCTTCTCCCTAGTGTAATATGTAATTCTGTATCAACAACATACATGGGGATGAAACACTGTCTTCTCCCTAGTGTAATATGTAATTCTGTATCAACAACATACATGGGGATGAAACACTGTCTTCTCCCTAGTGTAATATGTAATTCTGTATCAACAACATACATGGGGATGAAACACTGTCTTCTCCCTAGTGTAATATGTAATTCTGTATCAACAACATACATGGGTATGAAACACTGTCTTCTCCCTAGTGTAACATGTAATTCTGTAACAAAAACATACATGGGTATGAAACACTGTCCTCTCCCTAGTGTAACATGTAATTCTGTAACAAAAACATACATGGGTATGAAACACTGTATTCTCCCTAGTATAACATGTAATTCTGTATCAACAACATACATGGGTATGAAACACTGTCTTCTCCATAGTATAACATATAATTCTGTATCAATAACAATATACATGGGGATGAAACACTGTCCTCTCCCTAGTGTAACATGTAATTCTGTATCAACAACATACATGGGTATGAAACACTGTCCTCTCCATAGTATAACATGTAATTCTGTATCAACAACAATATACATGGGGATGAAACACTGTCCTCTCCCTAATATAACATATAATTCTGTATCAACAACAATATACATGGGTATGAAACACTGTCCTCTCCATAGTATAACATGTAATTCTGTATCAACAATATACATGGGTATGAAACACTGTCCTCTCCCTAGTATAACATATAATTCTGTATCAACAATATACATGGGTATGAAACACTGTCCTCTCCATAGTATAACATATAATTCTGTATCAACAACAATATACATGGGTATGAAACACTGTCCTCTCCCTAGTATAACATGTAATTCTGTATCAACAATATACATGGGTATGAAACACTGTCCTCTCCATAGTATAACATATAATTCTGTATCAACAATATACATGGGTATGAAACACTGTCCTCTCCCTAGTATAACATGTAATTCTGTATCAACAATATACATGGATATGAAACACTGTCCTCTCCCTAGTATAACATATAATTCTGTATCAACAACAATATACATGGGGATGAAACACTGTCCTCTCCCTAGTATAACATATAATTCTGTATCAACAACACACATGGGGATGAAACACTGTCTTCTCCCTAGTATAACATGTAATTCTGTATCAAAAACATACATGGGGATGAAACACTGTCCTCTCCCTAGTGTAACATGTAATTCTGTATCAACAATATACATGGGGATGAAACACTGTCCTCTCCCTAGTGTAACATGTAATTCTGTAACAACAACATACATGGGGATGAAACACTGTCCTGTCCCTGGTGTAACATGTAATTCTTTAACAACAACATACATGGGTATGAAACACTGTCCTCTCCCTAGTGTAACATGTAATTCTGTAACAACAACATACATGGGGATGAAACACTGTCCTCTCCCTAGTGTAACATGTAATTCTGTATCAACAATATACATGGGGATGAAACACTGTCCTCTCCCTAGTGTAACATGTAATTCTGTAACAACAACATACATGGGGATGAAACACTGTCCTGTGCCTGGTGTAACATGTAATTCTTTAACAACAACATACATGGGTATGAAACACTGTCCTCTCCCTAGTGTAACCTGTAATTCTGTAACAACAACATACATGGGGATGAAACACTGTGCTCTCCCTAGTGTAACATGTAATTCTGTTTCAACAACATACATGGGGATGAAACACTGTCCTCTCCCTGGTGTAACATGTAATTCTGTATCAACAACAATATACATGGGGATGAAACACTGTCCTCTCCCTGGTGTAACATGTAATTCTGTATCAACAATATACATGGGTATGAAACACTGTCCTCTCCCTGGTGTAACATGTAATTCTGTATCAACAATATACATGGGTATGAAACACTGTCCTCTCCCTAGTGTAACATGTAATTCTGTATCAACAATATACATGGGTATGAAACACTGTCCTCTCCCTGGTGTAACATGTAATTCTGCATCAACAATATACATGGGTATGAAACACTGTCCTCTCCCTAGTGTAACATGTAATTCTGTATCAACAATATACATGGGTATGAAACACTGTCCTCACCCTGGTGTAACATGTAATTCTGTATCAACAATATACATGGGTATGAAACACTGTCCTCTCCCTGGTGTAACATGTAATTCTGTATCAACAATATACATGGGTATGAAACACTGTCCTCTCCCTAGTGTAACATGTAATTCTGTATCAACAACAATATACATGGGGATGAAACACTGTCCTCTCCCTAGTATAACATGTAATTCTGTATCAAAAACATACATGGGGATGAAACACTGTCCTCTCCCTAGTATAACATGTAATTCTGTATCAACAACAATATACATGGGGATGAAACACTGTCCTCTCCCTAGTATAACATGTAATTCTGTAACAACAACATACATGGGGATGAACCACTGTCCTCTCCCTAGTATAACATGTAATTCTGTATCAAAAACATATATGGGGATGAAACACTGTCCTCTCCCTAGTATAACATGTAATTCTGTATCAACAACAATATACATGGGGATGAAACACAGTCCTCTCCGTAGTATAACATGTAATTCTGTAACAACAACATACATGGGGATGAAACACTGTCCTCTCCCTAGTATAACATGTAATTCTGTATCAACAACAATATACATGGGGATGAAACACTGTCCTCTCCCTGGTGTAACATGTAATTCTGTATCAACAACAATATACATGGGGATGAAACACTGTCCTCTCCCTAGTATAACATGTAATTCTGTATCAACAACAACATACATGGGGATGAAACACTGTCCTCTCCCTCGTGTAACATGTAATTCTGTATCAACAACAATATACATGGGGATGAAACACTGTCCTCTCCCTGGTGTAACATGTAATTCTGTATCAACAATATACATGGGTATGAAACACTGTCCTCTCCCTGGTGTAACATGTAATTCTGTATCAACAATATACATGGGTATGAAACACTGTCCTCTCCCTGGTGTAACATGTAATTCTGTATCAACAATATACATGGGTATGAAACACTGTCCTCTCCCTAGTGTAATATGTAATTCTGTATCAACAATATACATGGGTATGAAACACTGTCCTCTCCCTGGTGTAACATGTAATTCTGTATCAACAATATACATGGGTATGAAACACTGTCCTCTCCCTGGTGTAACATGTAATTCTGTATCAACAATATACATGGGTATGAAGCACTGTCCTCTCCCTGGTGTAACATGTAATTCTGTATCAACAATATACATGGGTATGAAACACTGTCCTCTCCCTGGTGTAACATGTAATTCTGTATCAACAATATACATGGGTATGAAACACTGTCCTCTCCCTGGTGTAACATGTAATTCTGTATCAACAATATACATGGGTAAGAAACACTGTCCTCTCCCTGGTGTAACATGTAATTCTGTATCAACAATATACATGGGTATGAAACACTGTCCTCTCCCTGGTGTAACATGTAATTCTGTATCAACAATATACATGGGTATGAAACACTGTCCTCTCCCTAGTGTAACATGTAATTCTGTATCAACAACAATATACATGGGGATGAAACACTGTCCTCTCCCTAGTATAACATGTAATTTTTATCAAAAACATACATGGGGATGAAACACTGTCCTCTCCCTAGTATAACATGTAATTCTGTATCAACAACATACATAGGGATGAAACACTGTCCTCTCCCTAGTATAACATATAATTCTGTATCAACAACATACATAGGGATGAAACACTGTCCTCTCCCTAGTGTAACATGTAATTCTGTATCAACAACATACATGGGGATGAAACACTGTCCTCTCCCTAGTATAACATATAATTCTGTATCAACAACATACATAGGGATGAAACACTGTCCTCTCCCTAGTGTAACATGTAATTCTGTATCAACAACATACATAGGGATGAAACACTGTCCTCTCCCTAGTGTAACATGTAATTCTGTATCAACAACATACATAGGGATGAAACACTGTCCTCTCCCTAGTATAACATGTAATTCTGTATCAACAACATACATGGGGATGAAACACTGTCCTCTCCCTAGTATAACATATAATTCTGTATCAACAACATACATAGGGATGAAACACTGTCCTCTCCCTAGTGTAACATGTAATTCTGTATCAAAAACATACATGGGTATGAAACACTGTCCTCTCCCTAGTGTAACATGTAATTCTGTAACAACAATATACATGGGGATGAAACACTGTCCTCTCCCTAGTGTAACATGTAATTCTGTATCAAAAACATACATGGGTATGAAACACCGTCTTCTCCCTAGTGTAACATGTAATTCTGTAACAACAACATACATGGGGATGAAACACTGTCCTCTCCCTAGTGTAACATGTAATTCTGTATCAACAACATACATGGGTATGAAACACCGTCTTCTCCCTAGTATAACATGTAATTCTGTATCAACAACATACATGGGTATGAAACACTGTCTTCTCCCTAGTATAAGATGTATTTCTGTAACAACAATATACATGGGTATGAAACACTGTCTTCTCCCTAGTATAACATGTAATTCTGTAACAACAATATACATGGGTATGAAACACTGACTTCTCCCTAGTATAACATGTAATTCTGTAACAACAATATACATGGGTATGAAACACTGTCTTCTCCCTAGTATAACATGTAATTCTGTATCAACAATATACATGGGTATGAAACACTGTCTTCTCCCTAGTATAACATGTAATTCTGTAACAACAACATACATGGGTATGAAACACTGTCCTCTCCCTAGTATAACATGTAATTCTGTAACAACAACATACATGGGGATGAAACACTGTCCTCTCCCTAGTGTAACATGTAATTCTGTATCAACAACATACATGGGTATGAAACACCGTCTTCTCCCTAGTATAACATGTAATTCTGTATCAACACAATACATGGGTATGAAACACCGTCTTCTCCCTAGTATAACATGTAATTCTGTATCAAAAACATACATGGGTATGAAACACTGTCTTCTCCCTAGTGTAACATGTAATTCTGTATCAACAATATACATGGGTATGAAACACCGTCTTCTCCCTAGTATAACATGTAATTCTGTATCAAAAACATACATGGGTATGAAACACCGTCTTCTCCCTAGTATAACATGTAATTCTGTATCAAAAACATACATGGGTATGAAACACTGTCTTCTCCCTAGTATAACATGTAATTCTGTAACAACAACATACATGGGGATGAAACAATGTCCTCTCCCTAGTATAACATGTAATTCTGTAACAACAACATACATGGGTATGAAACAATGTCCTCTCCCTGGTGTAACATGTAATTCTGTAACAACATACATGGGTATGAAACACCGTCTTCTCCCTAGTATAACATGTAATTCTTTAACAACAACATACATGGGTATGAAACAATGTCCTCTCCCTGGTGTAACATGTAATTCTGTAACAGCATACATGGGGATGAATCAATGTCCTCTCCCTGGTGTAACATGTAATTCTGTAACAACAACATACATGGATATGAAACCATGTCCTCTCCCTAGTGTAACATGTAATTCTGTAACAACCACATACATGGGGATGAAACAATGTCCTCTCCCTAGTATAACATATAATTCTGTGACAACAACATACATGGATATGAAACCATGTCCTCTCCATAGTGTAACATGTAATTCTGTAACAACCACATACATGGATATGAAACCATGTCCTCTCCCTAGTGTAACATGTAATTCTGTAACAACCACATACATGGATATGAAACCATGTCCTCTCCCTAGTGTAACATGTAATTCTGTAACAACAACATACATGGATATGAAACCATGTCCTCTCCCTAGTGTAACATGTAATTCTGTAACAACCACATACATGGGGATGAAACCATGTCCTCTCCCTAGTATAACATATAATTCTGTAACAACAACATACATGGGGATGAAACAATGTCCTCTCCCTAGTGTAACATGTAATTCTGTATCAACAACATACATGGATATGAAACCATGTCCTCTCCCTAGTGTAACATGTAATTCTGTAACAACCACATACATGGGGATGAAACACTGTCCTCTCCATAGTATAACATGTAACTCTGTAACAACCACATACATGGGGATGAAACACTGTCTTCTCCCTAGTATAACATGTCATTCTGTAACAACCACATACATGGGTATGAAACAATGTCCTCTCCCTAGTGTAACATGTAATTCTGTAACAACCACATACATGGGTATGAAACAATGTCCTCTCCCTAGTCAAACATGAAATTCTGTAACAACCACATACATGGGGATGAAACACTGTCCTCTCCCTAGTATAACATGTAATTCTGTAACAACCACATACATGGGGATGAAACACTGTCTTCTCCCTAGTATAACATGTAATTCTGTAACAACCACATACATGGGTATGAAACACTGTCTTCTCCCTAGTGTAACATGTAATTCTGTAACAACCACGTACATGGGGATGAAACACTGTCTTCTCCCTAGTATAACATGTAATTCTGTAACAACCACATACATGAGGATGAAACACTGTCTTCTCCCTAGTATAACATGTAATTCTGTAACAACAACATACATGGGGATGAAACACTGTCTTCTCCCTAGTATAACATGTAATTCTGTAACAACCACATACATGGGGATGAAACACTGTCTTCTCCCTAGTTTAACATGTAATTCTGTAACAACAACATACATGGGTATGAAACACTGTCTTCTCCCTAGTATAACATGTAATTCTGTAACAACAACATACATGGGGATGAAACACTGTCTTCTCCCTAGTTTAACATGTAATTCTGTAACAACAACATACATGGGTATGAAACACTGTCTTGTCCATAGTGTAACATGTAATTCTGTAACAACAACATACATGGGTATGAAACACCGTCTTCTCCCTAGTATAACATGTAATTCTGTAACAACAACATACATGGGGATGAAACACTGTCTTCTCCCTAGTATAACATGTAATTCTGTAACAACAACATACATGGGGATGAAACACTGTCTTCTCCCTAGTGTAACATGTAATTCTTTAACAACAACATACATGGGGATGAAACACCGTCTTCTCCCTAGCGTAACATGTAATTCTGTAACAACAATATACATGGGGATGAAACACTGTCCTCTCCATAGTGTAACATGTAATTCTGTATCAACAATATACATGGGGATGAAACACTGTCCTCTCCATAGTGTAACATGTAATTCTGTATCAACAACATACGTGGGGATGAAACACTGTCCTCTCCATAGTGTAACATGTAATTCTGTATCAACAACATACATGGGTATGAAACACTGTCTTCTCCCTAGTATAACATGTAATTCTGTATCAACAACAATATACATGGGGATGAAACACTGTCCTCTCCATAGTGTAACATGTAATTCTGTAACAACAACAATATACATGGGGATGAAACACTGTCCTCTCCATAGTATAACATGTAATTCTGTATCAACAACATACATGGGGATGAAACACTGTCCTCTCCCTAGTGTAACATGTAATTCTGTATCAACAACATACATGGGGATGAAACACTGTCCTCTCCATAGTGTAACATGTAATTCTGTAACAACAACATACATGGGGATGAAACACTGTCCTCTCCATAGTATAACATGTAATTCTGTAACAACAACATACATGGGGATGAAACACTGTCCTCTCCATAGTGTAACATGTAATTCTGTAACAACAACATACATGGGGATGAAACACTGTCCTCTCCATAGTGTAACATGTAATTCTGTATCAACAACATACATGGGGATGAAACACTGTCCTCTCCATAGTGTAACATGTAATTCTGTAACAACAACATACATGGGGATGAAACACTGTCCTCTCCATAGTATAACATGTAATTCTGTAACAACAACATACATGGGGATGAAACACTGTCCTCTCCATAGTGTAACATGTCATTCTGTATCAACAACATACATGGGGATGAAACACTGTCCTCTCCATAGTGTAACATGTAATTCTGTATCAACAACAATATACATGGGGATGAAACACTGTCCTCTCCATAGTATAACATGTAATTCTGTATCAACAACAATATACATGGGGATGAAACACTGTCCTCTCCATAGTATAACATGTAATTCTGTATCAACAACATACATGGGGATGAAACACTGTCCTCTCCCTAGTGTTACATGTAATTCTGTAACAACATACATGGGGATGAAACACTGTACTCTCCCTAGTGTAACATGTAATTCTGTATCAACAACATACATGGGGATGAAACACTGTCCTCTCCCTGGTGAGACATCTAACTCTGTGTCAACAACTTACTGGAGATGAGCGCCCATCCTCTCCCTGGTGTGACATCTAACTCTGTGTCAACAACATACATGGGGATGATTCCCTTCCTCTCCCTGGTGTGACATCTAACTCTGTGTCAACAACATACATGGGGATGATTCCCTTCCTCTCCCTGGTGTGACATCTAACTCTGTGTCAACAACTTACTGGAGATGAGCGCCCATCCTCTCCCTGGTGTGACATCTAACTCTGTGTCAACAACATACATGGGGATGATTCCCTTCCTCTCCCTGGTGTGACAACTAATTCTGTGTCAACAACTTACTGGGGATGAGCGCCTATCTCTCCCTGGTTAGACATCTAATTCTGTGTCAACAACTTACTGGGGATGATTCCCTTCCTCTCCCTGGTGTGACATCTAATTCTGTGTCAACAACATACATGGGGATGATTCCCTTCATCTCCCTGGTGAGACATCTAATTCTGTGTCAACAACTTCCTGGGGATCAGCGCCTATCCTCTCCCTGGTGAGACATTTAATTCTGTGTCAACAACATACATGGGGATGATTCCCTTCCACTCCCTGGTGAGACATCTAATTATGTGTCAACAACATACATGGGGATGATTCCCTTCCTCTCCCTGGTGTGACAACTAATTCTGTGTCAACAACTTACTGGGGATGAGCGCCTATCTCTCCCTGGTGAGACATCTTATTCTGTGTCAACAACTTACTGGGGATGATTCCCTTCCTCTCCCTGGTGTGACATCTAATTCTGTGTTAACAACATACATGGGGACGATTCCCTTCCTCTCCCTGGTGAGACATCTAATTCTGTGTCAACAACTTACTGGGGATGAGCGCCTATCCTCTCCCTGGTGAGACATCTAATTCTGTATCAACAACTTACTGGTGATGATTCCCTTCCTCTCCCTGGTGAGACATCTAATTCTGTATCAACAACTTACTGGGGATGATTCCCTTCCTCTCCCTGGTGAGACATCTAATTCTGTGTCAACAACTTACTGGGGATGAGCGCCTATCCTCTCCCTGGTGAGACATCTAATTCTGTGTCAACAACATACATGGGGATGATTCCCCTCCTCTCCCTGGTGTGACATCTAATTCTGTGTCAACAACATACATGGGGATGATTCCCTTCCTCTCCCTGGTGTGACATCTAATTCTGTGTCAACACCATACATGGGGATGATTCCCTTCCTCTCCCTGGTGAGACATCTAATTCTGTGTCAACAACATACATGGGGATGATTTCCTTCCTCTCCTAGGTGTGACATCTAATTCTGTGTTAACAACATACATGGGGATGATTCCCTTCCTCTCCCTGGTGAGACATCTAATTCTGTGTCAACAACTTACTGGGGATGAGCGCCTATCCTCTCCCTGGTGAGACATCTAATTCTGTGTCAACAACATACATGGGGATGATTCCCTTCCTCTCCCTAGTGAGACATCTAATTCTGTGTCAAAAACTTACTGGGGATGAGCGCCTATCCTCTCCCTGGTGAGACATCTAATTCTGTGTCAACAACATACATGGGGATGATTACCTTCCTCTCCCTGGTGACTAATTCTGTGTCAACAACTTACTGGGGATGAGCGCCTATCCTCTCCCTGGTGAGACATCTAATTCTGTGTAAACAACATACATGGGGATGAGCGCCTATCCTCTTCCTGGTGATACGTCTAATTCTGTGTCAACAACGAACTGGAGACGAGCACCTATTCTGTCCCTGGTGAGACATCTAATTCTGTATCAACAACTTACTGGGCATGAGCGCCTATCCTCTCCCTGGTGTGACATCTAACTCTGTCAACAACTTACTGGGGATGAGCGCCTATCCTCTCCCTGGTGAGACATCTAATTCTGTGTCAACAACTTATTGGGGCTGAGCGCCTATCCTCTTCCTAGTGACATCTAATTCTGTGTCAACAACTTACTGGGGATGATTCACTTCCTCTCCCTGGTGTGACATCTAATTCTGTGTCAACAACATACATGGGGATGATTCCCTTCCTCTCCCTGGTGAGACATCTAATTCTGTGTCAACAACTTATTGGGGCTGAGCGCCTATCCTCTCCCTGGTGACATCTAATTCTGTGTCAACAACATACATGGGGACGATTCCCTTCCTCTCCCTGGTGAGACATCTGATTCTGTGTCAACAACATACATGGGGATGATTCCCTTCCTCTCCCTAGTGAGACATCTAATTCTGTGTTAACAACATACATGGGGATGATTCCCTTCCTCTTCCTGGTGTGACATCTAATTCTGTGTTAACAACATACATGGGGATGATTCCCTTCCTCTCCCTGGTGTGACATCTATTTCTGTGTCAACAACATACATGGGGATGATTCCCTTCCTCTCCCTAGTGAGACATCTAATTCTGTGTCAACAATTTACTGGGGATGAGCGCCTATCCTCTCCCTGGTGAGACATCTAATTCTGTGTCAACAACATACATGGGGATGATTCCCTTCCTCTCCCTAGTGAGACATCTAATTCTGTGTCAACAACTTACTGGGGATGAGCGCGTATCCTCTCCCTGGTGAGACATCTAATTCTTTGTCAACAACATACATGGGGATGATTACCTTCCTCTCCCTGGTGAGACATCTAATTCTGTGTCAACAACTTACTGGGGATGAGCGCCTATCATCTCCCTGGTGAGACATCTAATTCTGTGTCAACAACATACATGGGGATGAGCGCCTATTCTCTCCCTGGTGAGACATCTAATTCTGTGTCAACAACTTACTGGAGATGAGCGCCTATTCTGTCCCTGGTGAGACATCTACTTCTGTGTCAACAACTTACTGGGCATGAGCACCTATCCTCTCCCTGGTGTGACATCTAACTCTGTCAACAATTTACTGGGGATGAGCGCCTATCCTCTCCCTGTTGTGACATCTAACTCTGTGTCAACAACTTACTGGGGATGAGCGCCCATCCTCTCCCTGTTGAGACATCTAATTCTGTGTCAACAACTTATTGGGGCTGAGCGCCTATCCTCTCCCTGGTGACATCTAATTCTGTGTCAACAACTTACTGGGGATGATTCCCTTCCTCTCCCTGGTGAGACATCTAATTCTGTGTGAACAACTTACTGGGGGATGAGCGTCTATCCTCTCCCTGGTGTGACATCTAATTCTGTGTCAACAACTTACTGGGGATGATTCCCTTCCTCTCCCTGGTGAGACATCTAATTCTGTGTCAACAACTTACTGGGGATGAGCGCCTATCCTCTCCCTGGTGTGACATCTAATTCTGTGTCAACAACTTACTGGGGATGAGCGCCTATCCTCTCCCTGGTGTGACATCTAATTCTGTGTCAACAACTTACTGGGGTTGAGCGCCTATCCTCTCCCTTGTGAGACATCTAATTCTGTGTCAACAACTTCCTGGGGATGAGCGCCTATCCTCTCCCTGGTGAGACCTCTAATTCTGTGTCAACAACTTACTGGGGATGATTCCCTTCCTCTCCGTGGTGAGACATCTAATTCTGTGTCAACCAGTTACTGGGGAAGATTCCCTTCCTCTCCCTGGTGTGACATCTAATTCTGTGTCAACAACATACATGGGGATGATTCCCTTCCTCTTTTTGGTGTGACATTTAGTTCCATGGCAACATACATGGGGATGATTCCCTTCCCTCTACCTGAATTGACATCTAATTCTGTGTTAACAACATACATGGGGATGATTCCCTTCCTCTCCCTGGTGAGACATTTAGTTCCATGGCACATACATGGGGATGATTCCCTTTCTCTCCCTGGTGTGACATCTAATTCTGTATTAACAACATACATGGGTATGATTCCCTTCCCTCTCCCTGGTGTGACATCTAAATCTGTATTAACAACATACATGGGTATGATTCCCTTCCTCTTCCTGGTGTGACATCTAATTCTGTATTAACAACATACATGGGTATGATTCCCTTCCCTCTCCCTGGTGTGACATCTAATTCTGTATTAACAACATACATGGGGATGATTCCCTTCCCTCTCCCTGGTGTGACATCTAATTCTGTACTAACAACATACATGGGTATGATTCCCTTCCCTCTCCCTGGTGTGACATCTAATTCTGTATTAACAACATACATGGGGATAATTCCCTTCCCTCTCCCTGGTGTGACATCTAATTCTGTATT
Source organism: Deroplatys truncata (assembly GCA_030765065.1). Classification (NCBI taxonomy): domain Eukaryota; kingdom Metazoa; phylum Arthropoda; class Insecta; order Mantodea; family Mantidae; genus Deroplatys; species Deroplatys truncata. The sequence continues at coordinate 3,604,992 of CM060981.1, read as the reverse complement.
AACAACATACATGGGTATGATTCCCTTCCCTCTCCCTGGTGTGACATCTAATTCTGTATTAACAACATACATGGGTATGATTCCCTTCCCTCTCCCTGGTGTGACATCTAATTCTGTATTAACAACATACATGGGTATGATTCCCTTCCCTCTCCCTGGTGTGACATCTAATTCTGTATTAACAACATACATGGGTATGATTCCCTTCCCTCTCCCTGGTGTGACATCTAATTCTGTATTAACAACATACATGGGGATGATTCCCTTCCCTCTCCCTGGTGTGACATCTAATTCTGTATTAACAACATACATTAGGATGATTCCCTTCCCTCTCCCTGGTGTGACATCTAATTCTGTATTAACAACATACATGGGTATGATTCCCTTCCCTCTCCCTAGTGTGACATCTAATTCTGTATTAACAACATACATGGGGATGATTCCCTTCCCCCTCCCTGGTGTGACATCTAATTCTGTATTAACAACATACATGGGTATGATTCCCTTCCCTCTCCCTAGTGTGACATCTAATTCTGTATTAACAACATACATGGGTATGATTCCCTTCCCTCTCCCTAGTGTGACTTCTAATTCTGTATTAACAACATACATGGGGATGATTCCCTTCCCCCTCCCTGGTGTGACATCTAATTCTGTGTTAACAACATACATGGGGATGATTCCCTTCCTCTCCCTGGTGAGACATCTAATTCTGTGTTAACAACATACATGGGGATGATTCCCTTCCTCTCCCTGGTTTGACATCTAATTCTGTGTCAACAACATACATGGGGATGATTCCCTTCCTCTCCCTGGTGAGACATCTAATTCTGTGTCAACAACATACATGGGGATGATTCCCTTCCTCTCCCTGGTGTGACATCTAATTCTGTGTCAACAACATACATGGGGATGATTCCCTTCCCTGCCCTGGTGTGACATCTAATTCTGTGTTAGAAACATACATGGGGATGATTCCCTTCCTCTCCTTGGTGTGACATCTAATTCTGTGTTAGAAACATACATGGGGATGATTCCCTTCCTCTCCTTGGTGTGACATCTAATTCTGTGTTAGAAACATACATGGGGATGATTCCCTTCCTCTCCTTGGTGTGACATCTAATTCTGTGTTAGAAACATACATGGGGATGATTCCCTTCCTCTCCTTGGTATGACATCTAATTGTGTCAACAACATACATGGGGATGATTCCCTTCCCTTCCCTGGTGTGACATCTAATTCTGTGTTAGAAACATACATGGGGATGATTCCCTTCCTTTCCCTGGTGTGACATCTAATTCTGTGTTAACAACATACATGGGGATGATTCCCTTCCCCCTCCCTGGTGTGACATCTAATTCTGTATGAACAACATACATGGGGATGATTCCCTTCCTTTCCCTGGTGTGACATCTAATTCTGTGTTAACAACATACATGCGGATGAATCCCTTCCTCTCCTTGGTGTGACATCTAATTCTGTGTCAACAATTTACATGTGGATGATTCTCTTCCTCTCCCTGGTGTGACATCTAATTCATTGTCAACAACATACATGGGGATGATTCCCTTCCTCTCCCTGGTGTGACATCTAATTCTGTGTTAACAACATACATATGGATGATTCCCTTCCTTTCCCTGGTGAGAAATCTAATTCTGTGTTAACAACATACATAGGGATGATTCCCTTCCTTTCCCTGGTGAGACATCCAATTCTGTGTCAACAACATACATGGGGATGATTCCCTTCCTCTCCCTGGTGAGACATCTAATTCTGTGTTAACAACATACATAGGGATGATTCCCTTCCTTTCCCTGGTGAGACATCTAATTCTGTGTCAACAACATACATGGGGATGATTCCCTTCCTCTCCCTGGTGTGACATCTAATTCTGTGTTAACAACATACATGGGGATGATTCCCTTCCTCTCCCTGGTGTGACATCTAATTCTGTGTTAACAACATACATGGGGATGATTCCCTTCCTTTCCCTGGTGTGACATCTAATTCTGTGTTAACAACATACATGGGGATGATTCCCTTCCTCTCCCTGGTGTGACATCTAATTCTGTGTTAACAACATACATAGGGATGATTCCCTTCCTTTCCCTGGTGAGACATCTAATTCTGTGTCAACAACATACATGGGGATGATTCCCTTCCTCTCCCTGGTGAGACATCTAATTCTGTGTCAACAACTTACTGGGGATGAGCGCCTATCCGCTCCCTGGTGTGACTTCTAATTCATTGTCAACAACTTACTGGGGATGAGCGCCTATCCTCTTCCTGGTGTGACATCTAATTCATTGTCAACAACTTACTGGGGATGAGCGCCTATCCTCTCCCTGGTGTGACATCTAATTCATTGTCAACAACACACATGGGTATGATTCCCTTCCTCTCCCTGGTAAGACATCTAATTCTGTGTCAGCAACATACATGGGGATGATTCCCTTCCTTTTCCTGGTGTGACATCTAATTCTGTGTCAACAACATACATGGGGATGATTCCCTTCCTTTCCCTGGTGAGACATCTAATTCTGTGTTAATAACATACATGGGGAGGATTCGCTTCCTTTCCCTGGTGTGACATCTAATTCTGTATTAACAACATACATGGGGATGATTCCCTTCCTCTCCCTGGTGTGACATCTAATTCATTGTCAACAACTTACTGGGGATGAGCGCCTACCCTCTCCCTGGTGTGACATCTAATTCATTGTCAACAACTTACTGGGGATGAGCGCCTATCCTCTCCCTGGTGTGACATCTAATTCATTGTCAACAACATACATGGGTATGATTCCCTTCCTCTCCCTGGTGAGACATCTAATTCATTATCAACAACTTACTGGGGATGAGCGCCTATCCTATCCCTGGTGTGACATCTAATTCATTGTCAAACACTTACTGGGGATGCGCGCCTATCCTCTCCCTGGTGTGACATCTAATTCATTGTCAACAACTTACTGGGGATGAGCGCCTATCCTCTCCCTGGTGTGACATCTAATTCATTGTCAACAACATACATGGGTATGATTCCCTTCCTCTCCCTGGTGAGACATCTAATTCATTGTCAACAACTTACTGGGGATGAGCGCCTATCCTCTCCCTGGTGTGACATATAATTCATTGTCAACAACTTACTGGGGATGAGCGCCTATCCTCTCCCTGGTGTGACATCTAATTCATTGTCAACAACTTACTATGGGATGAGCGCCTATCCTCTCCCTGGTTTGACATCTAATTCATTGTCATCAACTTACTGGGGATGAGCGCCTATCCTCTCCCTGGTGTGACATCTAATTGATTGTCAACAACTTACTGGGGATGAGCGCCTATCCTCTCCCTGGTGTGACATCTAACTCTGTGTCAACAACTTACTGGGGATGAGCGCCTATCCTCTCCCTGGTGAGACATCTAATTCTGTGTCAACAATTTACTGGGGATGATTCCCTTCCTCTCCCTGGTGAGACATCTAATTTTGTGTGAACAACTTACTGGGGGATGAGCGAGTATTCTCTCCCGTGTGTGACATCTAATTTTGTGTGAACAACTTACTGGGGATGAGCGTCTATCCTCTCCCTGGTGTGACATCAAATTCTGTGTCAACAACTTACTGGGGATGATTCCCTTCCTCTCCCTGGTGAGACATCTAATTTTGTGTGAACAACTTACTGGGGGATGAGCGTCTATCCTCTCCATGGTGTGACATCTAATTCTGTGTCAACAACTTACTGGGGATGATTCTCTTCCCTCTCCCTGGTGTGGCATCTAATTCCATGGCAACAACATACATGGGGATGATTCCCTTCCTCTCCCTGGTGTGACATCTAATTTTGCGTGAACAACTTACTGGGGGATGAGCGTCTATCCTCTCCATGGTGTGACATCTAATTTTGTGTCAACAACTTACTGGGGGATGAGCGCCTATCCTCTCCCTGGTGAGACCTCTAATTCTGTGTCAACAACTTACTATGGGATGATTCCCTTCCTCTCCCTGGTGAGACCTCTAATTCTGTGTCAACAACTTACTATGGGATGATTCCCTTCCTCTCCCTGGTGAGACATCTAATTTTGTGTGAACAACTTACTGGGGGATGAGCGTCTATCCTCTCCATGGTGTGACATCTAATTCTGTGTCAACAACTTACTGGGGATGAGCGCCTATCCTCTCCCTTGTGAGACATCTAATTCTGTGTCAACAACTTACTGGGGATGAGCGCCTATCCTCTCCCTGGTGAGACCTCTAATTCTGTGTCAACAACTTACTATGGGATGATTCCCTTCCTCTCCGTGGTGAGACCTCTAATTCTGTGTCAAAAACTTACTGGGGATGATTCCCTTCCTCTCCCTGGTGTGACATCTAATTCTGTGTCAACAACATACATGGGAATGATTCCCTTCCTCTTTTTGGTGTGACATTTAGTTCCATGGCAACATACATGGGGATGATTCCCTTCCCTCTCCCTGGTGTGACATCTAGTTCCATGGCAACAACATACATGGGGATGATTCCCTTCCTCTCGCTGGTGTGACATCTAATTCTGTATTAACAACATACATGGGTATGATTCCCTTCCCTCTCCCTGGTGTGACATCTAATTCTGTATTAACAACATACATGGGGATGATTCCCTTCCCTCTCCCTGGTGTGACATCTAATTCTGTATTAACAACATACATGGGTATGATTCCCTTCCTCTTCCTGGTGTGACATCTAATTCTGTATTAACAACATACATGGGTATGATTCCGTTCCTCTTCCTGGTGAGACATCTAATTCTGTATTAACAACATACATGGGTATGATTCCCTTCCTCTTCCTGGTGTGACATCTAATTCTGTATTAACAACATACATGGGTATGATTCCCTTCCTCTTCCTGGTGTGACATCTAATTCTGTATTAACAACATACATGGGTATGATTCCCTTCCTCTTCCTGGTGTGACATCTAATTCTGTATTAACAACATACATGGGTATGATTCCCTTCCTCTTCCTGGTGTGACATCTAATTCTGTATTAACAACATACATGGGGATGATTCCCTTCCCTCTCCCTGGTGTGACATCTAATTCTGTATTAACAACATACATGGGTATGATTCCCTTCCTCTTCCTGGTGTGACATCTAATTCTGTATTAACAACATACGTGGGGATGATTCCCTTCCTCTTCCTGGTGTGACATCCAATTCTGTATTAACAACATACATGGGGATGATTCCCTTCCTCTTCCTGGTGTGACATCTAATTCTGTATTAACAACATACATGGGTATGATTCCCTTCCTCTTCCTGGTGTGACATCTAATTCTGTATTAACAACATACATGGGGATGATTCCCTTCCTCTTCCTGGTGTGACATCTAATTCCATGGCAACAACATACATGGGTATGATTCCCTTTCTCTTCCTGGTGTGACATCTAATTCCGTATTAACAACATACATGGGGATGATTCCCTTCCTCTTCCTGGTGTGACATCTAATTCCATGGCAACAACATACATGGGGATGATTCCCTTCCTCTTCCTGGTGTGACATCTAGTTCATGGCAACAACGTACATGGGGATGATTCCCTTCCTCTCCCTGGTGTGACATCTAATTCTGTATTAACAACATACATGGGGATGATTCCCTTCTCTCTCCCTGGTGTGACATCTAATTCTGTATTAACAACATACATGGGGATGATTCCCTTCCTCTTCCTGGTGTGACATCTAATTCTGTATTAACAACATACATGGGTATGATTCCCTTCCCTCTCCCTGGTGTGACATCTAGTTCCATGGCAACAACATACATGGGGATGATTCCCTTCCCTCTCCCTGGTGTGGCATCTAATTCCATGGCAACAACATACATGGGGATGATTCTCTTCCCTCTCCCTGGTGTGACATCTAGTTCCATGGCAACAACATACAAAGGGATGATTCCCTTCCTCTCCCTGGTGTAACATCTAATTCTGTGTCAACAACATACATGGGGATGATTCCCTTCCTCTCCCTGGTGAGACATCTAATTCTGTGTCAACAACTTACTGGGGATGAGCGCCTATCCTCTCCCTGGTGAGACATTTAATTCTGTGTCAACAACATACATGGGGATGATTCCCTTCCTCTCCCTGGTGTGACATCTAATTCTGTGTCAACAACATACATGGGGATGATTCCCTTCCTCTCCCTGGTGAGACATCTAATTCTGTGTCAACAACTTACTGGGGATGATTCCCTTCCTCTCCCTGGTGTGACATCTAATTCTGTGTCAACAACATACATGGGGATGATTGCCTTCCTCTCCCTGGTGAGACATCTAATTCTGTGTCAACCACTGACTGGGGATGAGCGCCTATCCTCTCCCTGGTGAGACATCTAATTCTGTGTCAACAACATACATGGGGATGATTCCCTTCCTCTCCCTGGTGTGACATCTAATTCTGTGTCAACAACATACATGGGGATGATTCCCTTCCTCTCCCTGGTGTGACATCTAATTCTGTGTCAACACCATACATGGGGATGATTCCCTTCCTCTCCCTGGTGAGAGATCTAATTCTGTGTCAACAACATACATGGGGATGATTCCCTTTCTCTTCCTGGTGTGACATCTAATTCTGTGTTAACAACATACATGGGGATGATTCCCTTCCTCTCCCTGGTGAGACATCTAATTCTGTGTCAACAACTTACTGGGGATGAGCGCCTATCCTCTCCCTGGTGAGACATCTAATTCTGTGTCAACAACATACATTGGGATGATTGCCTTCCTCTCCCTAGTGAGACATCTAATTCTGTGTCAAAAACTTACTGGGGATGAGCGCCTATCCTCTCCCTGGTGAGACATCTAATTCTGTGTCAACAACATACATGGGGATGATTACCTTCCTCTCCCTGGTGAGACATCTAATTCTGTGTCAACAACTTACTGGGGATGAGCGCCTATCCTCTCCCTGGTGAGACATCTAATTCTGTGTCAGCAACATACATGGGGATGAGCGCCTATCCTCTCCCTGGTGAGACGTCTAATTCTGTGTCAACAACTTACTGGAGATGAGCGCCTATTCTGTCCCTGGTGAGACATCTAATTCTGTGTCAACAACTAACTGGGCATAAGCGCCTATCCTCTCCCTGGTGTGACATCTAACTCTGTCAACAACGTACTGGGGATGAGCGCCTATCCTCTCCCTGGTGTGACATCCAACTCTGTGTCAACAACTTACTGGGGATGAGCGCCTATCCTCTCCCTGGTAAGACATCTAATTCTGTGTCAACAACGTATTGGGGCTGAGCGCCTATCCTCTCCCTGGTGACATCTAATTCTGTGTCAACAACTTACTGGGGATGATTCGCTTCCTCTCCCTGGTGAGACATCTAATTCTGTGTAAACAACTTACTGGGGGATGAGCGTCTATCCTCTCCCTGGTGTGACATCTAATTCTGTGTCAACAACTTACTGGTGATGATTCCCTTCCTCTCCCTGGTGAGACATCTAATTCATTGTCAACAACTTACTGGGGATGAGCGCCTATCCTCTCCCTGGTGTGACATCTAATTCATTGTCAACAACATACATGGGTATGATTCCCTTCCTCTCCCTTGTGAGACATGTAATTCTGTGTCAGCAACATACATGGGGATGATTCCCTTCCTTTCCCTGGTGTGACATCTAATTCTGTGTCAACAACATACATGGGGATGATTCCCTTCCTTTCCCTGGTGAGACATCTAATTCTGTGTTAACAACATACATGGGGATGATTCCCTTCCTTTCCCTGGTGTGACATCTAATTCTGTAATAACAACATACATGGGGATGATTCCCTTCCTCTCCCTGGTGTGACATCTAATTCATTGTCAACAACTTACTGGGGATGAGCGCCTATCCTCTCCCTGGTGTGACATCTAATTCATTGTCAACAACTTACTGGGGATGAGCGCCTATCCTCTCCCTGCTGTGACATCTAATTCATTGTCAACAACTTACTGGGGACGAGCGCCTATCCTCTCCCTGGTGTGACATCTAACTATGTGTCAACAACTTACTGGGGATGAGCGCCTATCCTCTCCCTTGTGAGACATCTAATTCTGTGTCAACAACTTATTGGGGCTGAGCGCCTATCCTCTCCCTGGTGACATCTAATTCTGTGTCAACAACTTACTGGGGATGATTCCCTTCCTCTCCCTGGTGAGACATCTAATTCTGTGTGAACAGCTTACTGGGGGATGAGCGTCTATCCTCTCTCTGGTGTGACATCTAATTCTGTATTAACAAGATACATGGGGATGATTCCCTTCCTCTCCCTGGTGTGACATCTAATTCATTGTCAACAACTTACTGGGGATGAGCGCCTATCCTCTCCCTGGTGTGACATCTAATTCATTGTCAACAACTTACTGGGGATGAGCGCCTATCCTCTCCCTGGTGTGACATCTAATTCATTGTCAACAACATACATGGGTATGATTCCCTTCCTCTCCCTGGTGAGACATCTAATTCATTATCAACAACTTACTGGGGATGAGCGCCTATCCTATCCCTGGTGTGACATCTAATTCATTGTCAACAACTTACTGGGGATGAGCGCCTATCCTCTCCCTGGTGTGACATCTAATTCATTGTCAACAACTTACTATGGGATGAGCGCCTATCCTCTCCCTGGTGTGACATCTAATTCATTGTCAACAACTTACTGGGGATGAGCGCCTATCCTCTCCCTGGTGTGACATCTAACTCTGTGTCAACAACTTACTGGGGATGAGCGCCTATCCTCTCCCTGGTGAGACATCTAATTCTGTGTCAACAACTTATTGCGGGTGAGCGCCTATCCTCTCCCTGGTGACATCTAATTCTGTGTCAACAACTTACTGGGGATGATTCCCTTCCTCTCCCTGGTGTGACATCTAATTTTGTGTCAACAACTTACTGGGGATGAGCGCCTATCCTCTCCCTGGTGTGACATCTAATTCTGTGTCAACAACTTACTGGGGGATGAGCGTCTATCCTCTCCCTGGTGAGACATCTAATTTTGTGTGAACAACTTACTGGGGGATGAGCGTCTATCCTCTCCCTGGTGAGACATCTAATTTTGTGTCAACAACTTACTGGGGATGAGCGCCTATCCTCTCCCTGGTGTGACATCTAACTCTGTCAACAACTTACTGGGGATGAGCGCCTATCCTCTCCCTGGTGTGACATCTAACTCTGTGTCAACAACTTATTGCGGCTGAGCGCCTATCCTCTCCCTGGTGACATCTAATTCTGTGTCAACAACTTACTGGGGATGATTCCCTTCCTCTCCGTGGTGAGACATCTATTTCTGTGTCAACAACTTACTGGGGGATGAGCGTCTATCCTCTCCTTGGTGTGACATCTAATTCTGTGTCAACAACTTACTGGGGGATGATTCCCTTCCTCTCCGTGGTGAGACATCTATTTCTGTGTCAACAACTTAGGGGATGATTCCCTTCCTCTCCCTGGTGAGACATCTAATTCTGTGTCAACAACTTACTGGGGATGATTCCCTTCCTCTCCCTGGTGAGACATCTAATTCTGTGTCAACAACTTACTGGGGATGATTCCCTTCCTCTCCCTGGTGAGACATCTAATTCTGTGTCAACAACTTACTGGGGATGACTCCCTTCCTCTCCCTGGTGAGACATCTAATTCTGTGTCAACAACTTACTGGGGATGATTCCCTTCCTCTCCCTGGTGAGACATCTACTTCTGTGTCAACAACTTCCTGGGGATGAGCGCCTATCCTCTCCCTTGTGAGACATCTAATTCTGTGTCAACAACTTACTGGGGATGAGCGCCTATCCTCTCCCTGGTGAGACCTCTAATTCTGTGTCAACAACTTACTGGGGATGAGCGCCTATCCTCTCCCTGGTGAGACCTCTAATTCTGTGTCAACAACTTACTGGGGATGATTCCCTTCCTCTCCGTGGTGAGACCTCTAATTCTGTGTCAACCAGTTACTGGGGAAGATTCCCTTCCTCTCCCTGGTGTGACATCTAATTCTGTGTCAACAACTTACTGGGGATGATTCCCTTCGTCTCCCTGGTGAGACCTCTAATTCTGTGTCAACAACTTACTGGGGATGATTCCCTTCCTCTCCCTGGTGAGACCTCTAATTCTGTGTCAACAACTTACTGGGGATGATTCCCTTCCTCTCCCTGGTGTGACATCTAATTCTGTGTCAACCAGTTACTGGGGAAGATTCCCTTCCTCTCCCTGGTGAGACCTCTAATTCTGTGTCAACAGCTTACTGGGGATGATTCCCTTCCTCTCCGTGGCGAGACATCTAATTCTGTGTCAACCAGTTACTGGGGAAGATTCCCTTCCTCTCCCTGGTGTGACATCTAATTCTGTGTCAACAACATACATGGGGATGATTCCCTTCCTCTTTTTGGTGTGACATTTAGTTCCATGGCAACATACATGGGGATGGTTACCTTCCCTCTACCTGAAGTGACATCTAATTCTGTGTTAATAACATACATAGGGATGATTCGCTTCCTCTTTTTGGTGTGACATTTAGTTCCATGGCAACATACATGGGGATGATTCTCTTCCCTCTCCCTGGTGTGACATCTAGTTCCATGGCAACAACATACATGGGGATGATTCCCTTCCTCTCCCTGGTGTGACATCTAATTCTGTATTAACAACATACATGGGTATTGATTCCCTTCCCTCTCCCTGGTGTGACATCTAATTCTGTATTAAAAACATACATGGGTATGATTCCCTTCCCTCTCCCTGGTGTGACATCTAGTTCCATGGCAACAACATACATGGGGATGATTCTCTTCCCTCTCCCTGGTGTGGCATCTAATTCCATGGCAACAACATACATGGGGATGATTCTCTTCCCTCTCCCTGGTCCCCTCAGGGGCTCACCTTATGTGAGTACGGGTTTTTGGCGCGCCCGGGGGTTCCCGAGCCAATCATCGCCACCTTCATCCCCTCACCCCCATCCGGTCGAGGTGGGTTCTTCAAGTGACCGGTGGACCCAAGGTAGGCTCTCGTGCGTTCTTTCATTCCATACATACCGCACCTCACCTTCGTTTCTTTCTTGCCTAATCCCTTTCCGGCCATTTCGTACCACGACATTCGCATATCTCCTTTTTCTTCCCCGCCGGCCTACCTTGCGTGCGAAACGCCCACACAGTTTTAGTTTCTTTTATCTTTTTATTTAAATCCTCCGTGGACACAGCCTGACGGATACCCGCGCACCGCGTGCGCAGCTGGGTGAGTGGGTAATGGCGTCATCCCCACCACCCGGGGTCGTCATGTAGGGTTGTTGTTCGTATCCGCTGTTCAACTGCAGTCCCGCGGGGGGGCCATTGCATGAGCTGCTGACTTCTGACGGCGATTGGGTCCCTCTGTCTATGTTCTGGGAGGTGTGACCCTGGGGTGAGTCTGGTATAGATAGGCCACTCACCCAAGCCGGGGTAACGCCCGAGGAGTCAGAGCCCGAGGTCGGAGACGGTTGCAATGGTGGAGGATTTCTTTTCGCTATGGAGCACCCTTTCTCCATTAATACAAACAAGCGCCGAAAAACTATTGTAACAGAAGTAGCACCGCCGTCATCTGGTTGTTACTTGGTCATTTCGAGAACAGAAGAAGGACAAAACTTTGAGAAGGTGAACCCTTTTATAATTCAGAAGGGCATAGATGCTATTGCTGGTGCGGTTCAATCATGCACTCGTCTACGGAATGGTTCCTTATTGGCACAAACTAAGTCCGATCAGCAAAGTACGACCTTGTTGCGCGCTACGCTTCTCCACGGTTACCCCATCCGTGTTGAGAAGCACCGCACATTGAACTCCTGTCGGGGCGTCGTTACCACCCATAGCCTCGATGGTATATCGGACGAGGATCTCGTAGAATATCTATCCGATCAAAAGGTGACTGCAGTGCATCGAGTGCAGGCCAAACGCGACGGCGTATTGGTACCCACTCGTACCCTGTTTATTACATTTGATGGCGTCGATCTGCCCACGAGCATTTCCGCAGGGTACGAACGGATTTCTGTGAGGCCTTATATTCCTAGACCTCTGCGTTGTTTTAAATGCCAACGTTTTGGGCATACGCAAGTCTCATGTAAGAGTGCCGTTAACATCTGTGCAACCTGTAGCCAGCCCTCACACGAAGGTACCTGTTCAACAGCCCCCGTCTGCGTTAATTGTAAAGGGTCTCATTCTGCTTCGTTTGCCGACTGTCCGCGGTACTTGGACGAGAAGGCGATCCAGGAGATCCGGGTAAAGGAAAAACTCTCCTTCGCTGAAGCCCGGAGGCGTTACCATGCGCGCCAACCTTCACTCCTGCGATCTGGCACATTTAGTTCTGTTGTTGCCTCGCCGGTACCACGAGTAGATGCCGAAACTCAGACCTGGACCTTGACTGGATTAACCGCCACTACCATCCGGCCGTCTATTAAGGCTACAGTTACCAAGCCGTATAAACCTGGTCCCAAGTCTATGAAGTCGCAAGCCGTTGAAAAGAAGCCCAAGCAGAAACTTCGTCGGGAAGATTTTTTGAAAGACCCTCCGCGTGCGCGCGGTAACAAAAGTTCACCTTCTCCTCCTCGGAGGTCGCTGTCCCAGGATGGTCCTGGGACAAGCCGCGCTCAGCGGCACACTTCACCCATCGCCACCCAGAACCGATTCACGGCGCTTGAATCGGTTTCTGGCACTGAGCGCGTGGGCCCTCCCTCCGAGGAAGCTATGGAGTCTGACCAACTCCATACCAAAAGCCCGAGCCCAAAGGTTAAACAAAAGGTAATTTTAAGCCGCCCTTCTAAATAGAGAGTTTATCCCCTTATTCTTAATGGCTATCCTGACCTGGAATGTACGTGGTGTACGATCGCATAGGGCGGAACTGCAACTTTTATTGCGTTCCCATTCGCCTATGGTCGTATGTCTGCAGGAGACTAAGCTTCGCCCTCACGATCCTTTTGATCTCCGAGGATATACTCCGGTTCGCTACGACCTTGAACCGGAGGAGGGTACTCCTGCTCATGGTGGTGTCATGATTTTGGTGCGTACTGACGTTCATTTTCAAACTATCACACTTACGTCCGACTTGCAAGCTGTTGCCATTAGACTGCAGTTACCCGGTTTTTTCTTTTCTGTTTGTTCTGTGTATACACCTCCATCGTCTCCCCTCGCTCCCGCGGACATTCGATCTCTCCTGTCCGCTCTCCCAACACCATTTCTTCTGTTGGGAGATTTTAATGCCCATCACCCTCTATGGGGTTCGCCAAGGGCTTGTGCGAGGGGAACTCTTATTTCCGACATTTTTTATCAGTTCAATCTTTCCATCCTCAATACAGGTGCACCTACTTTTATTTCTGATTCTTCTGGTACATTTTCTCACCTGGACCTTGCCATTTGCTCACTCCAGCTTGCACGTCGTCTTCAGTGGAACGTCGTCGCTGACACCTACTCCAGCGACCATTACCCCTGCATCGTTTCTCTTCTGTCGCACCACGTACAGCATTCCAGAGTACCTACCTGGATATTCGCAAAAGCCGACTGGAGCTTGTATTCCAGCCTCGTGTATTTTGACGACCAGCCCTTCTCCGACATTAATCAACTAGTGCAGCACCTTACGTCTATTATTTTCTCAGCCGCCGAACGTGCAATACCCCGTTCATCCTCCCAACCTCGGCGGCCACCTGTTCCGTGGTGGAACGAGGATTGTCGGGTCGCCGTTCGTGCCCGTAGGACTGCACTTAGGGTGTTTCGGCGCCACCCTACACTTGATAATTTGGTGACTTTTAAACAATCGCGCGCCAGGGCTCGTCGCATTATTCAGGATAGCAAGAAGGCATCTTGGGCTCGTTTTGTCGAGTCTTTTAATCGTTTTACGCCTTCCTCCGTTGTTTGGGATAAACTTCGTCGCTTCTCAGGTAAAGTGTCACATTGTACTGTTTCTGGCCTTCAGGTTTCTAATGCCACCATAGTGGATCCGGCTGCCATCGCTAACACTCTGGGTTCTGCCTTTGAGGCGGTTTCCAGTTCAGACCATTATTCCGCCGGCTTTCGCTCTATTAAAGACCGGCAGGATTCCGCATCATATACTTTTCGGACTGCTAATGATGAATGCTATAACGAACTATTCACAATGAGGGAGCTGGAGCACGCTCTTCATTGCTCTCGGCACTCCGCGCCCGGGCCGGACGGCATACATGTCCTGATGTTAAAGAACCTTTCAGCCGACAGTAAACTATTTCTCTTACAGGTCTATAACCGTATTTGGCAAGACGGCATTTTTCCTTCCGTTTGGCGCGAAGCCACCATTGTCCCTATACTTAAGCCTGGGAAGGATCGCCAACTACCTTCCAGCTACCGCCCTATCTCCCTCACCAGTTGCATTTGCAAGGTGATGGAGCGCATGATCAACGGGCGGTTGACATGGTGGCTTGAGTCTCAGAAACTTCTAGCGAACGCTCAGTGCGGGTTTCGTCGCTATCGCTCTACCGTCGACCATCTGGTGTCCTTGTCGACGCATATTATGAATGGATTTCTGAGAAAGTGTCAAACCGTGGCTGTATTTTTTGACCTGGAGAAAGCTTATGACACTTGTTGGAGGGGCGGCATTTTACGTACACTTCACGATTGGAATATCCGCGGTCGTCTTCCCATATTTCTTCGGGAGTTTATGACGGACCGCGTCTTTCGTGTACGTGTGGGCTCGGTTTTATCTCGTCGTTTTATTCAAGAGAACGGAGTACCGCAGGGCTCTGTACTCAGTGTCACACTTTTTGCGATTGCTATCAACCCCATTGTTGATTGTATTCCACCTGGCATTTCATCGTCCCTTTTTGTTGACGATTTCGCTATTTATTGCAGTTCACGGCGGACCTGTCTACTCGAACGCCGTCTCCAGAGCTGTATCGACCGTCTCTACGCCTGGAGTAACGCCAACGGCTTTAATTTCTCCGCCGAGAAATCCGTCTGCATCAACTTCTGGCGCCGGAAGTATTTCCCTCCGCCCTCTCTCCATCTTGGGCCAGGGGTACTTCCGTTTGCAGACGAGGCGAAATTTTTGGGGTTGATTTTTGATAGGAAGTTGTGTTGGACCTCGCACGTTTCCTTTTTAAAAGCAAAGTGTGACCGTTCTCTTAATCTTTTACGTGTTTTAAGTGGCACATCCTGGGGAGCTGATCGGACCGTCCTTCTTCGCCTTTATCGCTCTTTGGTCCGATCCAAACTTGATTACGGGTGTTTTGTTTATTCGTCGGCACGTCCATCTGTGTTACGTCGTTTGAATGCCATTCACCATCGTGGCATAAGAGTCGCTACAGGGGCCTTTCCAACTAGCCCTGTACCCAGTCTGTACGCAGAAGCTGCAGAGCCTCCGCTGTCCTTCCGGCGTGAGATGCTTTTGTGCAGCTATGCTTGTCGACTCTCAAGCTTGCCTAACCACCCGTCCTTCGATGTATTTTACGAGGATTCGCTTGACCGGCAATATTTAGTTAGCTCCTCTGCATTGCTCCCTCCAGGGGTTCGATTTCGACTGCTACTTCGGCATTTGGACGTTACGCCAGCGCCGGCCCTTCCACGGGGGGAAACGCGTTTTCCTCCATGGTCCCGCGCTGAGGCCCACTGTCACCTTGGGCTAACGTCAATGCCGAAGACTGAGACCCCTGCTTCAGTCTTTAGATCGGCTTTTTTAGAAGTACGGGCTCAATTCGGGGACTTCCATTTTATCTTTACCGATGGATCTAAGACTGAAGCTGGAGTTGGATGTGCCTTTGTTTCTGGTCACTGTAGTTTAAAGTTTCGTTTACCTGCACAATGTTCAATTTTTACCGCCGAACTTTTTAGCATTTATCAATCCGTTTTATACATTCAGCGGCACGCCTTACAGCACTGTTTTATTTGTACGGACTCTCTGAGTGCCCTTCAGACTATTACTGCGCTGTACCATTACCACCCGCTTGTACAGCGCATACATGACCTGCTCCACTCGCTTGGTGTCTCTGGCATCAGCGTGTCCTTCATGTGGATTCCAGGTCATGTGGGCATCTCAGGGAATGAGTCTGCCGACGCCGCTGCGAAATCGGCGATTTTATTACCCAGATTTTTTACCTCTGTTGTTCCCTCGTCAGATTCGTGTGCTATTTTACGTCGCCGCATCCTCTCGCGCTGGCGCGATGAGTGGACGGCCCTCCGGGGGAACAAGTTGCGGGAGGTTAAGCTTCTCCCGTTAATCTGGGGTACCTCTTCTCGTTCTTGTCGTCGGGAAGAGGTAATTTTAGCTCGTCTACGGATTGGACATTGTGTTTTTAGTCATAGGTATTTGCTCAGTGGTGACCCCGCACCACTCTGTGGGCAGTGTGACGTGCCCTTAACGGTGCGTCACATTTTAACAGAGTGTCAGGTTTTAGCTGCATTGCGTGCTCGTGTGGGTCTGCCTGTTGGCCTAGCCAACGTTTTGGCAGACGACACGCGTGCTGTAGAATGTGTTTTACGTTTTATTCATGACAGTGATTTTAATCTGCGCATTTAATGCGTTGGGCGTCTGTTGGCTTAGTACTTTTATTCTGTCTGTTTTATGGGAACTCTTATCCCCAGTGGACATATGACGCTCATGTCCCTCGCATTCTACAGTTCCTGACACGTTTTAATCTTTTATAGCCCTTGCTTTTAGTGTGTTGGTTTTTCAGACCTTTGTATTGTTATTGTTATTCTTGTTGTTCTTGTTATTATTGTTGTTCTTGTTATTGTTATTATTGCTATTGTTATTGTTATTATTGTTGTTATTGTTATTTTGTTATTGTTCTGTTGTTGGTTTTAGCTATTTGAACATTGCGGGTTTGTGTCCCGTTTTTAACTATGCGGTTCTTTTACCTGTTTTATATTTTGACATTATCTTTTATACATTGTAAGGGCGCTGATGACCGTAGCAGTTTAGCGCCCTTAAACCGCATATCATCATCATCACCTCTCCCTGGTGTAACATCTAATTCTGTGTCAACAACATACATGGGGATGAGTCCCTTCCTCTCCCTGGTGAGACATCTAATTCTGTGTCAACAACTTACTGGGGATGAACGCCTATCCTCTCCCTGGTGAGACATTTAATTCTGTGTCAACAACATACATGGGGATGATTCCCTTCCTCTCCCTGGTGTGACATCTAATTCTGTGTCAACAACATACATGGGGATGATTCCCTTCCTCTCCCTGGTGAGACATCTAATTCTGTGTCAACAACATACATGGGGATGATTGCCTTCCTCTCCCTGGTGAGACATCTAATTCTGTGTCAACAACTTACTGGGGATGAGGGCCTATCCTCTCCCTGGTGAGACATCTAATTCTGTGTCAACAACATACATGGGGATGATTCCCTTCCTCTCCCTGGTGTGACATCTAATTCTGTGTCAACAACATACATGGGGATGATTCCCTTCCTCTCCCTGGTGTGACATCTAATTCTGTGTCAACACCATACATGGGGATGATTCCCTTCTTCTCCCTGGTGAGACATCTAATTCTGTGTCAACAACATACATGGGGATGATTCCCTTCCTCTCCCTGGTGTGACATCTAATTCTGTGTCAACAACATACATGGGGATGATTCCCTTCCTCTCCCTGGTGTGACATCTAATTCTGTGTCAACAACATACATGGGGGTGATTCCCTTCCTCTTCCTGGTGTGACATCTAATTCTGTGTCAACAACATACATGGGGATGATTCCCTTCCTCTCCCTGGTGAGACATCTAATTCTGAGTCAACAACTTACTGGGGATGACCGCCTATCCTCTCCCTGGTGAGACATCCAATTCTGTGTCAACAACATACATGGGGATGATTCCCTTCCTCTCCCTGGTGTGACATCTAATTCTGTGTCAACAACATACATGGGGATGATTCCCTTCCTCTCCCTGGTGTGACATCTAATTCTGTGTCAACAACATACATGGGGATGATTCCCTTCCTCTTCCTGGTGTGACATCTAATTCTGTGTCAACAACATACATGGGGATGATTCCCTTCCTCTCCCTGGTGAGACATCTAATTCTGTGTCAACAACTTACTGGGGATGACCGCCTATCCTCTCCCTGGTGAGACATCTAATTCTGTGTCAACAACATACATGGGGATGATTCCCTTCCTCTCCCTGGTGTGACATCTAATTCTGTGTCAACAACATACATGGGGATGATTCCCTTCCTCTCCCTGGTGTGACATCTAATTCTGTGTCAACACCATACATGGGGATGATTCCCTTCCTCTCCCTGGTGAGACATCTAATTCTGTGTCAACACACATGGGGATGATTCCCTTCCTCTCCCTGGTGTGACATCCAATTCTGTGTCAACAACATACATGGGGATGATTCCCTTCCTCTCCCTGGTGTGACATCTAATTCTGTGTCAACACCATACATGGGGATGATTCCCTTCCTCTCCCTGGTGAGACATCTAATTCTGTGTCAACAACATACATGGGGATGATTCCCTTCCTCTCCCTGGTGAGACATCTAATTCTGTGTCAACAACTTACTGGGGATGACCGCCTATCCTCTCCCTGGTGAGACATCTAATTCTGTGTCAACAACATACATGGGGATGATTCCCTTCCTCTCCCTGGTGTGACATCTAATTCTGTGTCAACAACATACATGGGGATGATTCCCTTCCTCTCCCTGGTGTGACATCTAATTCTGTGTCAACACCATACATGGGGATGATTCCCTTCCTCTCCCTGGTGAGACATCTAATTCTGTGTCAACAACATACATGGGGATGATTCCCTTCCTCTCCCTGGTGTGACATCTAATTCTGTGTTAACAACATACATGGGGATGATTCCCTTCCTCTCCCTGGTGAGACATCTAATTCTGTGTCAACAACTTACTGGGGATGAGCGCCTATCCTCTCCCTGGTGAGACATCTAATTCTGTGTCAAAAACATACATGGGGATGATTCCCTTCCTCTCCCTAGTGAGACATCTAATTCTGTGTCAAAAACTTACTGGGGATAGGCGCCTATCCTCTCCCTGGCGAGACATCTATTTCTGTGTCAACAACTTACTGGGGATGATTCCCTTCCTCTCCCTGGTGAGACATCTAATTCTGTGTCAACAACTTACTGGGGATGATTCCCTTCCTCTCCCTGGTGAGACATCTAATTCTGTGTCAACAACTTACTGGGGATGATTCCCTTCCTTTCCCTGGTGAGACATCTACTTCTGTGTAAACAACTTCCTGGGGATGAGCGCCTATCCTCTCCCTTGTGAGACATCTAATTCTGTGTCAACAACTTACTGGGGATGAGCGCCTATCCTCTCCCTGGTGAGACCTCTAATTCTGTGTCAACAACTTACTGGGGATGAGCGCCTATCCTCTCCCTGCTGAGACGTCTAATTCTGTGTCAACAACTTACTGGGGATGATTCCCTTCCTCTCCGTGGTGAGACATCTAATTCTGTGTCAACCAGTTACTGGGGAAGATTCCCTTCCTCTCCCTGGTGTGACATCTAATTCTGTGTCAACAACATACATGGGGATGATTCCCTTCCTCTTTTTGGTGTGACATTTAGTTCCATGGCAACATACATGGGGATGGTTACCTTCCCTCTACCTGAAGTGGCATCTAATTCTGTGTTAGCAACATACATGGGGATGATTCCCTTCCTCTTTTTGGTGTGACATTTAGTTCCATGGCAACATACATGGGGATGATTCTCTTCCCTCTCCCTGGTGTGACATCTAGTTCCATGGCAACAACATACATGGGGATGATTCCCTTCCTCTCCCTGGTGTGACATCTAATTCTGTATTAACAACATACATGGGTATTGATTCCCTTCCCTCTCCCTGGTGTGACATCTAATTCTGTATTAACAACATACATGGGTATGATTCCCTTCCCTCTCCCTGGTGTGACATCTAGTTCCATGGCAACAACATACATGGGGATGATTCTCTTCCCTCTCCCTGGTGTGGCATCTAATTCCATGGCAACAACATACATGGGGATGATTCTCTTCCCTCTCCCTGGTGTAACATCTAATTCTGTGTCAACAACATACATGGGGATGATTCTCTTCCCTCTCCCTGGTGTGACATCTAGTTCCATGGCAACAACATACAAAGGGATGATTCCCTTCCTCTCCCTGGTGTAACATCTAATTCTGTGTCAACAACATACATGGGGATGAGTCCCTTCCTCTCCCTGGTGAGACATCTAATTCTGTGTCAACAACTTACTGGGGATGAACGCCTATCCTCTCCCTGGTGAGACATTTAATTCTGTGTCAACAACATACATGGGGATGATTCCCTTCCTCTCCCTGGTGTGACATCTAATTCTGTGTCAACAACATACATGGGGATGATTCCCTTCCTCTCCCTGGTGAGACATCTAATTCTGTGTCAACAACATACATGGGGATGATTGCCTTCCTCTCCCTGGTGAGACATCTAATTCTGTGTCAACAACTTACTGGGGATGAGGGCCTATCCTCTCCCTGGTGAGACATCTAATTATGTGTCAACAACATACATGGGGATGATTCCCTTCCTCTCCCTGGTGTGACATCTAATTCTGTGTCAACAACATACATGGGGATGATTCCCTTCCTCTCCCTGGTGTGACATCTAATTCTGTGTCAACAACATACATGGGGATGATTCCCTTCCTCTCCCTGGTGAGACATCTAATTCTGTGTCAACAACTTACTGGGGATGAGGGCCTATCCTCTCCCTGGTGAGACATCTAATTCTGTGTCAACAACATACATGGGGATGATTCCCTTCCTCTCCCTGGTGTGACATCTAATTCTGTGTCAACAACATACATGGGGATGATTCCCTTCTTCTCCCTAGTGAGGCATCTAATTCTGTGTCAACAACATACATGGGGATGATTCCCTTCCTCTCGCTGGTGTGACATCTAATTCTGTGTCAACAACATACATGGGGATGATTCCCTTCCTCTCCCTGGTGTGACATCAAATTCTGTGTCAACAACATACATGGGGATGATTCCCTTCCTCTTCCTGGTGTGACATCTAATTCTGTGTCAACAACATACATGGGGATGATTCCCTTCCTCTCCCTGGTGAGACATCTAATTCTGTGTCAACAACTTACTGGGGATGACCGCCTATCCTCTCCCTGGTGAGACATCCAATTCTGTGTCAACAACATACATGGGGATGATTCCCTTCCTCTCCCTGGTGTGACATCTAATTCTGTGTCAACAACATACATGGGGATGATTCCCTTCCTCTCCCTGGTGTGACATCTAATTCTGTGTCAACAACATACATGGGGATGATTCCCTTCCTCTCCCTGGTGAGACATCTAATTCTGTGTCAACAACTTACTGGGGATGACCGCCTATCCTCTCCCTGGTGAGACATCCAACTCTGTGTCAACAACATACATGGGGATGATTCCCTTCCTCTCCCTGGTGTGACATCTAATTCTGTGTCAACAACATACATGGGGATGATTCCCTTCCTCTCCCTGGTGTGACATCTAATTCTGTGTCAACACCATTCATGGGGATGATTCCCTTCCTCTCCCTGGTGAGACATCTAATTCTGTGTCAACAACATACATGGGGATGATTCCCTTCCTCTCCCTGGTGTGACATCTAATTCTGTGTCAACAACATACATGGGGATGATTCCCTTCCTCTCCCTGGTGTGACATCTAATTCTGTGTCAACACCATACATGGGGATGATTCCCTTCCTCTCCCTGGTGAGACATCTAATTCTGTGTCAACAACATACATGGGGATGATTCCCTTCCTCTCCCTGGTGAGACATCTAATTCTGTGTCAACAACTTACTGGGGATGACCGCCTATCCTCTCCCTGGTGAGACATCTAATTCTGTGTCAACAACATACATGGGGATGATTCCCTTCCTCTCCCTGGTGTGACATCTAATTCTGTGTCAACAACATACATGGGGATGATTCCCTTCCTCTCCCTGGTGTGACATCTAATTCTGTGTCAACACCATACATGGGGATGATTCCCTTCCTCTCCCTGGTGAGACATCTAATTCTGTGTCAACAACATACATGGGGATGATTCCCTTCCTCTCCCTGGTGACATCTAATTCTGTGTTAACAACATACATGGGGATGATTCCCTTCCTCTCCCTGGTGAGACATCTAATTCTGTGTCAAAAACATACATGGGGATGATTCCCTTACTCTCCCTAGTGAGACATCTAATTCTGTGTCAAAAACTTACTGGGGATGAGCGCCTATCCTCTCCCTGGTGAGACATCTAATTCTGTGTCAACAACATACATGGGGATGATTACCTTCCTCTCCCTGGTGAGACATCTAATTCTGTGTCAACAACTTACTGGGGATGAGCGCCTATCCTCTCCCTGGTGAGACATCTAATTCTGTGTCAACAACATACATGGGGATGAGCGCCTATCCTCTCCCTGGTGAGACGTCTAATTCTGTGTCAACAACTTACTGGAGATGAGCGCCTATTCTGTCCCTGGTGAGACGTCTAATTCTGTGTCAACAACTTACTGGGCATGAGCGCCTATCCTCTCCCTGGTGTGACATCTAACTCTGGCAACAACTTACTGGGGATGAGCGCCTATCCTCTCCCTGGTGTGACATCTAACTCTGTGTCAACAACTTACTGGGGATGAGCGCCTATCCTCTCCCTGGTGAGACATCTAATTCTGTGTCAACAACTTATTGGGGCTGAACGCCTATCCTCTCCCTGGTGACATCTAATTCTGTGTCAACAACTTACTGGGGATGATTCGCTTCCTCTCCCTGGTGAGACATCTAATTCTGTGTGAACAACTTACTGGGGGATGAGCGTCTATCCTCTCCCTGGTGTGACATCTAATTCTGTGTCAACAACATACATGGGTATGATTCCCTTCCTCTTCCTGGTGTGACATCTAATTCTGTATTAACAACATACATGGGGATGATTCCCTTCCTCTTCCTGGTGTGACATCTAATTCCATGGCAACAACATACATGGGGATGATTCCCTTCCTCTTCCTGGTGTGACATCTAGTTCCATGGCAACAACGTACATGGGGATGATTCCCTTCCTCTCCCTGGTGTGACATCTAATTCTGTATTAACAACATACATGGGGATGATTCCCTTCCCTCTCCCTGGTGTGACATCTAATTCTGTATTAACAACATACATGGGGATGATTCCCTTCCTCTTCCTGGTGTGACATCTAATTCTGTATTAACAACATACATGGGTATGATTCGCTTCCCTCTCCCTGGTGTGACATCTAGTTCCATGGCAAAAACATACATGGGGATGATTCTCTTCCCTCTCCCTGGTGTGGCATCTAATTCCATGGCAACAACATACATTGGGATGATTCTCTTCCCTCTCTCTGGTGTGACATCTAGTTCCATGGCAACAACATACAAAGGGATGATTCTGTTCCTCTCCTTGGTGTAACATCTAATTCTGTGTCAACAACATACATGGGGATGATTCCCTTCCTCTCCCTGGTGAGACATCTAATTCTGTGTCAACAACTTACTGGGGATGAGCGCCTATACTCTCCCTGGTGAGACATTTAATTCTGTGTCAACAACATACATGGGGATGATTCCCTTCCTCTCCCTGGTGTGACATCTAATTCTGTGTTAACAACATACATGGGGATGATTCCCTTCCTCTCCCTGGTGAGACATCTAATTCTGTGTCAACAACTTACTGGGGATGATTCCCTTCCTCTCCCTGGTGTGACATCTAATTCTGTGTCAACAACATACATGGGGATGATTGCCTTCCTCTCCCTGGTGAGACATCTAATTCTGTGTCAACCACTGACTGGGGATGAGCGCCTATGCTCTCCCTGGTGAGACATCTAATTCTGTGTCAACAACATACATGGGGATGATTCCCTTCCTCTCCCTGGTGTGACATCTAATTCTGTGTCAACAACATACATGGGGATGATTCCCTTCCTCTCCCTGGTGTGACATCTAATTCTGTGTCAACACCATACATGGGGATGATTCCCTTCCTCTCCCTGGTGAGAGATCTAATTCTGTGTAAACAACTTACTGGGGATGAGCGCCTATCCTCTCCCTGGTGAGACATCTAATTCTGTGTCAACAACATACATTGGGATGATTCCCTTCCTCTCCCTAGTGAGACATCTAATTCTGTGTCAAAAACTTACTGGGGATGAGCGCCTATCCTCTCCCTGGTGTGACATCTAATTCTGTGTCAACAACATACATGGGGATGATTCCCTTCCTCTCCCTGGTGTGACATCTAATTCTGTGTCAACACCATACATGAAGATGATTCCCTTCTTCTCCCTGGTGAGACATCTAATTCTGTGTCAACAACAAACATGGGGATGATTCCCTTCCTCTCCCTGGTGTGACATCTAATTCTGTGTCAACAACATACATGGGGATGATTCCCTTCCTCTCCCTGGTGTGACATCTAATTCTGTGTGAACAATATACATGGGGATGATTCCCTTCCTCTTCCTGGTGTGACATCTAATTCTGTGTCAACAACATACATGGGGATGATTCCCTTCCTCTCCCTGGTGAGACATCTAATTCTGTGTCAACAACTTACTGGGGATGACCGCCTATCCTCTCCCTGGTGAGACATCCAATTCTGTGTCAACAACATACATGGGGATGATTCCCTTCCTCTCCCTGGTGTGACATCTAATTCTGTGTCAACAACATACATGGGGATGATTCCCTTCCTCTCCCTGGTGTGACATCTAATTCTGTGTCAACAACATACATGGGGATGAATCCCTTCCTCTTCCTGGTGTGACATCTAATTCTGTGTCAACAACATACATGGGGATGATTCCCTTCCTCTCCCTGGTGAGACATCTAATTCTGTGTCAACAACTTACTGGGGATGACCGCCTATCCTCTCCCTGGTGAGACATCCAATTCTGTGTCAACAACATACATGGGGATGATTCCCTTCCTCTCCCTGGTGTGACATCTAATTCTGTGTCAACAACATACATGGGGATGATTCCCTTCCTCTCCCTGGTGTGACATCTAATTCTGTGTCAACACCATACATGGGGATGATTCCCTTCCTCTCCCTGGTGAGACTTCTAATTCTGTGTCAACAACATACATGGGGATGATTCCCTTCCTCTCCCTAGTGTGACATCTAATTCTGTGTTAACAACATACATGGGGATGATTCCCTTTCTCTCCCTGGTGAGACATCTAATTCTGTGTCAACAACTTACTGGGGATGAGCGCCTATCCTCTCCCTGGTGAGACATCTAATTCTGTGTCAAAAACATACATGGGGATGATTCCCTTCCTCTCCCTAGTGAGACATCTAATTCTGTGTCAAAAACTTACTGGGGATGAGCGCCTATCCTCTCCCTGGTGAGACATCTAATTCTGTGTCAACAACTTACTGGGGATGATTCCCTTCCTCTCCCTGGTGAGACATCTAATTCTGTGTCAACAACTTACTGGGGATGATTCCCTTCCTCTCCCTGGTGAGACATCTAATTCTGTGTCAACAACTTACTGAGGATGATTCCCTTCCTCTCCCTGGTGAGACATCTAATTCTGTGTCAACAACTTACTGGGGATGATTCCCTTCCTCTCCCTGGTGAGACATCTAATTCTGTGTCAACAACTTACTGGGGATGATTCCCTTCCTCTCCCTGGTGTGACATCTAATTCTGTGTCAACAACATACATGGGGATGATTGCCTTCCTCTCCCTGGTGAGACATCTAATTCTGTGTCAACCACTGACTGGGGATGAGCGCCTATCCTCTCCCTGGTGAGACATCTAATTCTGTGTCAACAACATACATGGGGATGATTCCCTTCCTCTCCCTGGTGTGACATCTAATTCTGTGTCAACAACATACATGGGGATGATTCCCTTCCTCTCCCTGGTGTGACATCTAATTCTGTGTCAACACCATACATGGGGATGATTCCCTTCCTCTCCCTGGTGAGAGATCTAATTCTGTGTCAACAACATACATGGGGATGATTCCCTTCCTCTTCCTGGTGTGACATCTAATTCTGTGTTAACAACATACATGGGGATGATTCCCTTCCTCTCCCTGGTGAGACATCTAATTATGTGTCAACAACTTACTGGGGATGAGCGCCTATCCTCTCCCTGGTGAGACATCTAATTCTGTGTCAACAACATACATTGGGATGATTCCCTTCCTCTCCCTAGTGAGACATCTAATTCTGTGTCAAAAACTTACTGGGGATGAGCGCCTATCCTCTCCCTGGTGAGACATCTAATTCTGTGTCAACAACATACATGGGGATGATTACCTTCCTCTTCCTGGTGAGACATCTAATTCTGTGTCAACAACTTACTGGGGATGAGCGCCTATCCTCTCCCTGGTGAGACATCTAATTCTGTGTCAGCAACATACATGGGGATGAGCGCCTATCCTCTCCCTGGTGAGACGTCTAATTCTGTGTCAACAACTTACTGGAGATGAGCGCTTATTCTGTCCCTGGTGAGACATCTAATTCTGTGTCAACAACTTACTGGGCATAAGCGCCTATCCTCTCCCTGGTGTGACATCTAACTCTGTGTCAACAACTTACTGGGGATGAGCGCCTATCCTCTACCTGGTAAGACATCTAATTCTGTGTCAACAACTTATTGGGGCTGAGCGCCTATCCTCTCCCTGGTGACATCTAATTCTGTGTCAACAACTTACTGGGGATGATTCGCTTCCTCTCCCTGGTGAGACATCTAATTCTGTGTGAACAACTTACTGGGGGATGAGCGTCTATCCTCTCCCTGGTGTGACATCTAATTCTGTGTCAACAACTTACTGGTGATGATTCCCTTCCTCTCCCTGGTGAGACATCTAATTCATTGTCAACAACTTACTGGGGATGAGCGCCTATCCTCTCCCTGGTGTGACATCTAATTCATTGTCAACAACATACATGGGTATGATTCCCTTCCTCTCCCTTGTGAGACATCTAATTCTGTGTCAGCAACATACATGGGGATGATTCCCTTCCTTTCCCTGGTGTGACATCTAATTCTGTGTCAACAACATACATGGGGATGATTCCCTTCCTTTCCCTGGTGAGACATCTAATTCTGTGTTAACAACATACATGGGGATGATTCCCTTCCTTTCCCTGGTGTGACATCTAATTCTGTATTAACAACATACATGGGGATGATACCCTTCCTCTCCCTGGTGTGACATCTAATTCATTGTCAACAACTTACTGGGGATGAGCGCCTATCCTCTCCCTGGTGTGACATCTAATTCATTGTCAACAACTTACTGGGGATGAGCGCCTATCCTCTCCCTGGTGTGACATCTAATTCATTGTCAACAACTTACTGGGGACGAGCGCCTATCCTCTCCCTGGTGTGACATCTAACTCTGTGTCAACAACTTAATGGGGATGAGCGCCTATCCTCTCCCTGGTGAGACATCTAATTCTGTGTCAACAACTTATTGGGGCTGAGCGCCTATCCTCTCCCTGGTGACATCTAATTCTGTGTCAACAACTTACTGGGGATGATTCCCTTCCTCTCACTGGTGAGACATCTAATTCTGTGTGAACAGCTTACTGGGGGATGAGCGTCTATCCTCTCTCTGGTGTGACATCTAATTCTGTATTAACAACATACATGGGGATGATTCCCTTCCTCTCCCTGGTGTGACATCTAATTCATTGTCAACAACTTACTGGGGATGAGCGCCTATCCTCTCCCTGGTGTGACATCTAATTCATTGTCAACAACTTACTGGGGATGAGCGCCTATCCTCTCCCTGGTGTGACATCTAATTCATTGTCAACAACATACATGGGTATGATTCCCTTCCTCTCCCTGGTGAGACATCTAATTCATTATCAACAACTTACTGGGGATGAGCGCCTATCCTATCCCTGGTGTGACATCTAATTCATTGTCAACAACTTACTGGGGATAAGCGCCTATCCTCTCCCTGGTGTGACATCTAATTCATTGTCAACAACTTACTATGGGATGAGCGCCTATCCTCTCCCTGGTGTGACATCTAATTCATTGTCAACAACTTACTGGGGATGAGCGCCTATCCTCTCCCTGGTGTGACATCTAATTCATTGTCAACAACTTACTGGGGATGAGCGCCTATCCTCTCCCTGGTGAGACATCTAATTCTGTGTCAACAACTTATTGCGGCTGAGCGCCTATCCTCTCCCTGGTGACATCTAATTCTGTGTCAACAACTTACTGGGGATGATTCCCTTCCTCTCCCTGGTGAGACATCTAATTTTGTGTGAACAACTTACTGGGGGATGAGCGCCTATCCTCTCCCTGGTGTGACATCTAATTTTGTGTCAACAACTTACTGGGGATGAGCGCCTATCCTCTCCCTGGTGTGACATCTAATTCTGTGTCAACAACTTACTGGGGGATGAGCGTCTATCCTCTACCTGGTGAGACATCTAATTTTGTGTGAACAACTTACTGGGGGATGAGCGTCTATCCTCTCCCTGGTGAGACATCTAATTTTGTGTCAACAACTTACTGGGGATGAGCGCCTATCCTCTCCCTGGTGTGACATCTAACTCTGTCAACAACTAACTGGGGATGAGCGCCTATCCTCTCCCTGGTGTGACATCTAACTCTGTGTCAACAACTTATTGCGGCTGAGCGCCTATCCTCTCCCTGGTGACATCTAATTCTGTGTCAACAACTTACTGGGGATGATTCCCTTCCTCTCCGTGGTGAGACATCTATTTCTGTGTCAACAACTTAGGGGATGATTCCCTTCCTCTCCCTGGTGAGACATCTAATTCTGTGTCAACAACTTACTGGGGATGATTCCCTTCCTCTCCCTGGTGAGACATCTAATTCTGTGTCAACAACTTACTGGGGATGATTCCCTTCCTCTCCCTGGTGAGACATCTAATTCTGTGTCAACAACTTAATGGGGATGATTCCCTTCCTCTCCCTGGTGAGACATCTACTTCTGTGTCAACAACTTCCTGGGGATGAGCGCCTATCCTGTCCCTTGTGAGACATCTAATTCTGAGTCAACAACTTACTGGGGATGAGCGCCTATCTCTCCCTGGTGAGACCTCTAATTCTGTGTCAACAACTTACTGGGGATGAGCGCCTATCCTCTCCCTGGTGAAACCTCTAATTCTGTGTCAACAACTTACTGGGGATGATTCCCTTCCTCTCCGTGGTGAGACATCTAATTCTGTGTCAACCAGTTACTGGGGAAGATTCCCTTCCTCTCCCTGGTGTGACATCTAATTCTGTGTCAACAACTTACTGGGGATGATTCCCTTCCTCTCCCTGGTGGGACCTCTAATTCTGTGTCAACAACTTACTGGGGATGATTCCCTTCCTCTCCCTGGTGAGACCTCTAATTCTGTGTCAACAACTTACTGGGGATGATTCCCTTCCTCTCCCTGGTGTGACATCTAATTCTGTGTCAACCAGTTACTGGGGAAGATTCCCTTCCTCTCCCTGGTGAGACCTCTAATTCTGTGTCAACAACTTACTGGGGATGATTCCCTTCCTCTCCGTGGTGAGACATCTAATTCTGTGTCAACCAGTTACTGGGGAAGATTCGCTTCCTCTCCCTGGTGTGACATCTAATTCTGTGTCAACAACATACATGGGGATGATTCCCTTCCTCTTTTTGGTGTGACATTTAGTTCCATGGCAACATACATGGGGATGGTTACCTTCCCTCTACCTGAAGTGACATCTAATTCTGTGTTAACAACATACATGGGGATGATTCCCTTCCTCTTTTTGGTGTGACATTTAGTTCCATGGCAACATACATGGGGATGATTCTCTTCCCTCTCCCTGGTGTGACATCTAGTTCCATGGCAACAACATACATGGGGATGATTCCCTTCCTCTCCCTGGTGTGACATCTAATTCTGTATTAACAACATACATGGGTATGATTCCCTTCCCTCTCCCTGGTGTGACATCTAGTTCCATGGCAACAACATACATGGGGATGATTCTCTTCCCTCTCCCTGGTGTGGCATCTAATTCCATGGAAACAACATACATGGGGATGATTCCCTTCCCTCTCCCTGGTGTAACATCTAATTCTGTGTCAACAACATACATGGGGATGATTCTCTTCCCTCTCCCTGGTGTGACATCTAGTTCCATGGCAACAACATACATGGGGATGATTCTCTTCCCTCTCCCTGGTGTGACATCTAGTTCCATGGCAACAACATACATGGGGATGATTCTCTTCCCTCTCCCTGGTGTGGCATCTAATTCCATGGCAACAACATACATGGGGATGATTCTCTTCCCTCTCCCTGGTGTAACATCTAATTCTGTGTCAACAACATACATGGGGATGATTCTCTTCCCTCTCCCTGGTGTGACATCTAGTTCCATGGCAACAACATACAAAGGGATGATTCCCTTCCTCTCCCTGGTGTGACATCTAATTCTGTGTCAACAACATACATGGGGATGATTCCCTTCCTCTCCCTGGTGTGACATCTAATTCTGTGTCAACAACATACATGGGGATGATTCCCTTCCTCTCCCTGGTGTGACATCTAATTCTGTGTCAACCCCATACATGGGGATGATTCCCTTCCTCTCCCTGGTGAGACATCTAATTCTGTGTCAACACACATGGGGATGATTCCCTTCCTCTCCCTGGTGTGACATCTAATTCTGTGTCAACAACATACATGGGGATGATTCCCTTCCTCTCCCTGGTGTGACATCTAATTCTGTGTCAACACCATACATGGGGATGATTCCCTTCCTCTCCCTGGTGAGACATCTAATTCTGTGTCAACAACATACATGGGGATGATTCCCTTCCTCTCCCTGGTGAGACATCTAATTCTGTGTCAACAACTTACTGGGGATGACCGCCTATCCTCTCCCTGGTGAGACATCTAATTCTGTGTCAACAACATACATGGGGATGATTCCCTTCCTCTCCCTGGTGTGACATCTAATTCTGTGTCAACAACATACATGGGGATGATTCCCTTCCTCTCCCTGGTGTGACATCTAATTCTGTGTCAACACCATACATGGGGATGATTCCCTTCCTCTCCCTGGTGAGACATCTAATTCTGTGTCAACAACATACATGGGGATGATTCCCTTCCTCTCCCTGGTGTGACATCTAATTCTGTGTTAACAACATACATGGGGATGATACCCTTCCTCTCCCTGGTGAGACATCTAATTCTGTGTCAACAACTTACTGGGGATGAGCGCCTATCCTCTCCCTGGTGAGACATCTAATTCTGTGTCAAAAACATACATGCGGATGATTCCCTTCCTCTCCCAAGTGAGACATCTAATTCTGTGTCAAAAACTTACTGGGGATGAGCGCCTATCCTCTCCCTGGTGAGACATCTAATTCTGTGTCAACAACATACATGGGGATGATTACCTTCCTCTCCCTGGTGAGACATCTAATTCTGTGTCAACAACTTACTCGGGATGAGCGCCTATCCTCTCCCTGGTGAGACATCTAATTCTGTGTCAACAACATACATGGGGATGAGCGCCTATCCTCTCCCTGGTGAGACGTCTAATTCTGTGTCAACAACTTACTGGAGATGAGCGCCTATTCTGTCCCTGGTGAGACGTCTAATTCTGTGTCAACAACTTACTGGGCATGAGCGCCTATCCTCTCCCTGGTGTGACATCTAACTCTGTGTCAACAACTTACTGGGGATGAGCGCCTATCCTCTCCCTGGTGAGACATCTAATTCTGTGTCAACAACTTATTGGGGCTGAACGCCTATCCTCTCCCTGATGACATCTAATTCTGTGTCAACAACTTACTGGGGATGATTCGCTTCCTCTCCCTGGTGAGACATCTAATTCTGTGTGAACAACTTACTGGGGGATGAGCGTCTATCCTCTCCCTGGTGTGACATCTAATTCTGTGTCAACAACATAGATGGGTATGATTCCCTTCCTCTTCCTGGTGTGACATCTAATTCTGTATTAACAACATACATGGGGATGATTCCCTTCCTCTTCCTGGTGTGACATCTAATTCCATGGCAACAACATACATGGGGATGATTCCCTTCCTCTTCCTGGTGTGACATCTAGTTCCATGGCAACAACGTACATGGGGATGATTCCCTTCCTCTCCCTGGTGTGACATCTAATTCTGTATTAACAACATACATGGGGATGATTCCCTTCCCTCTCCCTGGTGTGACATCTAATTCTGTATTAACAACATACATGGGGATGATTCCCTTCCTCTTCCTGGTGTGACATCTAATTCTGTATTAACAACATACATGGGTATGATTCCCTTCCCTCTCCCTGGTGTGACATCTAGTTCCATGGCAACAACATACATGGGGATGATTCTCTTCCCTCTCCCTGGTGTGGCATCTAATTCCATGGCAACAACATACATGGGGATGATTCTCTTCCCTCTCCCTGGTGTGACATCTAATTCTGTGTCAACAACATACATGGGGATGATTCCCTTCCTCTCCCTGGTGAGACATCTAATTCTGTGTCAACAACATACATGGGGATGATTGCCTTCCTCTCCCTGGTGAGACATCTAATTCTGTGTCAACAACTTACTGGGGATGAGGGCCTATCCTCTCCCTGGTGAGACATCTAATTCTGTGTCAACAACATACATGGGGATGATTCCCTTCATCTCCCTGGTGTGACATCTAATTCTGTGTCAACAACATACATGGGGATGATTCCCTTCCTCTCCCTGGTGTGACATCTAATTCTGTGTCAACACCATACATGGGGATGATTCCCTTCTTCTCCCTGGTGAGACATCTAATTCTGTGTCAACAATATACATGGGGATGATTCCCTTCCTCTCCCTGGTGTGACATCTAATTCTGTGTCAACAACATACATGGGGATGATTCCCTTCCTCTCCCTGGTGTGACATCTAATTCTGTGTCAACAACTTACTGGGGATGATTCCCTTCCTCTCCCTGGTGAGACATCTAATTCTGTGTCAACAACTTACTGGGGATTATTCCCTTCCTCTCCCTGGTGAGACATCTAATTCTGTGTCAACAACTTAATGGGGATGATTCCCTTCCTCTCCCTGGTGAGACATCTACTTCTGTGTCAACAACTTCCTGGGGATGAGCGCCTATCCTGTCCCTTGTGAGACATCTAATTCTGTGTCAACAACTTACTGGGGATGAGCGCCTATCTCTCCCTGGTGAGACCTCTAATTCTGTGTCAACAACTTACTGGGGATGAGCGCCTATCCTCTCCCTGGTGAAACCTCTAATTCTGTGTCAACAACTTACTGGGGATGATTCCCTTCCTCTCCGTGGTGAGACATCTAATTCTGTGTCAACCAGTTACTGGGGAAGATTCCCTTCCTCTCCCTGGTGTGACATCTAATTCTGTGTCAACAACTTACTGGGGATGATTCCCTTCCTCTCCCTGGTGAGACCTCTAATTCTGTGTCAACAACTTACTGGGGATGATTCCCTTCCTCTCCCTGGTGAGACCTCTAATTCTGTGTCAACAACTTACTGGGGATGATTCCCTTCCTCTCCCTGGTGTGACATCTAATTCTGTGTCAACCAGTTACTGGGGAAGATTCCCTTCCTCTCCCTGGTGAGACCTCTAATTCTGTGTCAACAACTTACTGGGGATGATTCCCTTCCTCTCCGTGGTGAGACATCTAATTCTGTGTCAACCAGTTACTGGGGAAGATTCGCTTCCTCTCCCTGGTGTGACATCTAATTCTGTGTCAACAACATACATGGGGATGATTCCCTTCCTCTTTTTGGTGTGACATTTAGTTCCATGGCAACATACATGGGGATGGTTACCTTCCCTCTACCTGAAGTGACATCTAATTCTGTGTTAACAACATACATGGGGATGATTCCCTTCCTCTTTTTGGTGTGACATTTAGTTCCATGGCAACATACATGGGGATGATTCTCTTCCCTCTCCCTGGTGTGACATCTAGTTCCATGGCAACAACATACATGGGGATGATTCCCTTCCTCTCCCTGGTGTGACATCTAATTCTGTATTAACAACATACATGGGTATGATTCCCTTCCCTCTCCCTGGTGTGACATCTAGTTCCATGGCAACAACATACATGGGGATGATTCTCTTCCCTCTCCCTGGTGTGGCATCTAATTCCATGGAAACAACATACATGGGGATGATTCCCTTCCCTCTCCCTGGTGTAACATCTAATTCTGTGTCAACAACATACATGGGGATGATTCTCTTCCCTCTCCCTGGTGTGACATCTAGTTCCATGGCAACAACATACATGGGGATGATTCTCTTCCCTCTCCCTGGTGTGACATCTAGTTCCATGGCAACAACATACATGGGGATGATTCTCTTCCCTCTCCCTGGTGTGGCATCTAATTCCATGGCAACAACATACATGGGGATGATTCTCTTCCCTCTCCCTGGTGTAACATCTAATTCTGTGTCAACAACATACATGGGGATGATTCTCTTCCCTCTCCCTGGTGTGACATCTAGTTCCATGGCAACAACATACAAAGGGATGATTCCCTTCCTCTCCCTGGTGTGTCATCTAATTCTGTGTCAACAACATACATGGGGATGATTCCCTTCCTCTCCCTGGTGTGACATCTAATTCTGTGTCAACAACATACATGGGGATGATTCCCTTCCTCTCCCTGGTGTGACATCTAATTCTGTGTCAACACCATACATGGGGATGATTCCCTTCCTCTCCCTGGTGAGACATCTAATTCTGTGTCAACACACATGGGGATGATTCCCTTCCTCTCCCTGGTGTGACATCTAATTCTGTGTCAACAACATACATGGGGATGATTCCCTTCCTCTCCCTGGTGTGACATCTAATTCTGTGTCAACACCATACATGGGGATGATTCCCTTCCTCTCCCTGGTGAGACATCTAATTCTGTGTCAACAACATACATGGGGATGATTCCCTTCCTCTCCCTGGTGAGACATCTAATTCTGTGTCAACAACTTACTGGGGATGACCGCCTATCCTCTCCCTGGTGAGACATCTAATTCTGTGTCAACAACATACATGGGGATGATTCCCTTCCTCTCCCTGGTGTGACATCTAATTCTGTGTCAACAACATACATGGGGATGATTCCCTTCCTCTCCCTGGTGTGACATCTAATTCTGTGTCAACACCATACATGGGGATGATTCCCTTCCTCTCCCTGGTGAGACATCTAATTCTGTGTCAACAACATACATGGGGATGATTCCCTTCCTCTTCCTGGTGTGACATCTAATTCTGTGTTAACAACATACATGGGGATGATACCCTTCCTCTCCCTGGTGAGACATCTAATTCTGTGTCAACAACTTACTGGGGATGAGCGCCTATCCTCTCCCTGGTGAGACATCTAATTCTGTGTCAAAAACATACATGGGGATGATTCCCTTCCTCTCCCAAGTGAGACATCTAATTCTGTGTCAAAAACTTACTGGGGATGAGCGCCTATCCTCTCCCTGGTGAGACATCTAATTCTGTGTCAACAACATACATGGGGATGATTACCTTCCTCTCCCTGGTGAGACATCTAATTCTGTGTCAACAACTTACTGGGGATGAGCGCCTATCCTCTCCCTGGTGAGACATCTAATTCTGTGTCAACAACATACATGGGGATGAGCGCCTATCCTCTCCCTGGTGAGACGTCTAATTCTGTGTCAACAACTTACTGGAGATGAGCGCCTATTCTGTCCCTGGTGAGACGTCTAATTCTGTGTCAACAACTTACTGGGGATGAGCGCCTATCTCTCCCTGGTTAGACATCTAATTCTGTGTCAACAACTTACTGGGGATGATTCCCTTCCTCTCCCTGGTGAGACATCTAATTCTGTGTCAACAACTTACTGGGGATGATTCCCTTCCTCTCCCTGGTGAGACATCTAATTCTGTGTCAACAACTTACTGGGGATGATTCCCTTCCTCTCCCTCGTGTGACATCTAATTCTGGGTCAAGAACTTACTGGGGATGAGCGCCTATGCTCTCCCTGGTGAGACATCTAATTCTGTGTCAACAACTTACTGAGGATGAGCGCCTATGCTCTCCCTGGTGTGACATCTAATTCTGTGTCAACAACTTACTGGGGATGAGCGCCTATGCTCTCCCTGGTGAGACATCTAATTCTGTGTCAACAACTTAGTGGGGATGAGCGCCTATCCTCTCCCTGGTGAGACATCTAATTCTGTGTCAACAACTTACTGGGGATGAGCGCCTATCCTCTCCCTGGTGAGACATCTAATTCTGTGTCAAAAACATACATGGGGATGATTCCCTTCCTCTCCCAAGTGAGACATCTAATTCTGTGTCAAAAACTTACTGGGGATGAGCGCCTATCCTCTCCCTGGTGAGACATCTAATTCTGTGTCAACAACATACATGGGGATGATTACCTTCCTCTCCCTGGTGAGACATCTAATTCTGTGTCAACAACTTACTGGGGATGAGCGCCTATCCTCTCCCTGGTGAGACATCTAATTCTGTGTCAACAACATACATGGGGATGAGCGCCTATCCTCTCCCTGGTGAGACGTCTAATTCTGTGTCAACAACTTACTGGAGATGAGCGCCTATTCTGTCCCTGGTGAGACGTCTAATTCTGTGTCAACAACTTACTGGGCATGAGCGCCTATCCTCTCCCTGGTGTGACATCTAACTCTGTCAACAACTTACTGGGGATGAGCGCCTATCCTCTCCCTGGTGTGACATCTAACTCTGTGTCAACAACTTACTGGGGATGAGCGCCTATCCTCTCCCTGGTGAGACATCTAATTCTGTGTCAACAACTTATTGGGGCTGAACGCCTATCCTCTCCCTGATGACATCTAATTCTGTGTCAACAACTTACTGGGGATGATTCGCTTCCTCTCCCTGGTGAGACATCTAATTCTGTGTGAACAACTTACTGGGGGATGAGCGTCTATCCTCTCCCTGGTGTGACATCTAATTCTGTGTCAACAACATAGATGGGTATGATTCCCTTCCTCTTCCTGGTGTGACATCTAATTCTGTATTAACAACATACATGGGGATGATTCCCTTCCTCTTCCTGGTGTGACATCTAATTCCATGGCAACAACATACATGGGGATGATTCCCTTCCTCTTCCTGGTGTGACATCTAGTTCCATGGCAACAACGTACATGGGGATGATTCCCTTCCTCTCCCTGGTGTGACATCTAATTCTGTATTAACAACATACATGGGGATGATTCCCTTCCCTCTCCCTGGTGTGACATCTAATTCTGTATTAACAACATACATGGGGATGATTCCCTTCCTCTTCCTGGTGTGACATCTAATTCTGTATTAACAACATACATGGGTATGATTCCCTTCCCTCTCCCTGGTGTGACATCTAGTTCCATGGCAACAACATACATGGGGATGATTCTCTTCCCTCTCCCTGGTGTGGCATCTAATTCCATGGCAACAACATACATGGGGATGATTCTCTTCCCTCTCCCTGGTGTGACATCTAATTCTGTGTCAACAACATACATGGGGATGATTCCCTTCCTCTCCCTGGTGAGACATCTAATTCTGTGTCAACAACATACATGGGGATGATTGCCTTCCTCTCCCTGGTGAGACATCTAATTCTGTGTCAACAACTTACTGGGGATGAGGGCCTATCCTCTCCCTGGTGAGACATCTAATTCTGTGTCAACAACATACATGGGGATGATTCCCTTCATCTCCCTGGTGTGACATCTAATTCTGTGTCAACAACATACATGGGGATGATTCCCTTCCTCTCCCTGGTGTGACATCTAATTCTGTGTCAACACCATACATGGGGATGATTCCCTTCTTCTCCCTGGTGAGACATCTAATTCTGTGTCAACAATATACATGGGGATGATTCCCTTCCTCTCCCTGGTGTGACATCTAATTCTGTGTCAACAACATACATGGGGATGATTCCCTTCCTCTCCCTGGTGTGACATCTAATTCTGTGTCAACAACTTACTGGGGATGATTCCCTTCCTCTCCCTGGTGAGACATCTAATTCTGTGTCAACAACTTACTGGGGATGATTCCCTTCCTCTCCCTGGTGAGACATCTAATTCTGTGTCAACAACTTAATGGGGATGATTCCCTTCCTCTCCCTGGTGAGACATCTACTTCTGTGTCAACAACTTCCTGGGGATGAGCGCCTATCCTGTCCCTTGTGAGACATCTAATTCTGTGTCAACAACTTACTGGGGATGAGCGCCTATCTCTCCCTGGTGAGACCTCTAATTCTGTGTCAACAACTTACTGGGGATGAGCGCCTATCCTCTCCCTGGTGAAACCTCTAATTCTGTGTCAACAACTTACTGGGGATGATTCCCTTCCTCTCCGTGGTGAGACATCTAATTCTGTGTCAACCAGTTACTGGGGAAGATTCCCTTCCTCTCCCTGGTGTGACATCTAATTCTGTGTCAACAACTTACTGGGGATGATTCCCTTCCTCTCCCTGGTGAGACCTCTAATTCTGTGTCAACAACTTACTGGGGATGATTCCCTTCCTCTCCCTGGTGAGACCTCTAATTCTGTGTCAACAACTTACTGGGGATGATTCCCTTCCTCTCCCTGGTGTGACATCTAATTCTGTGTCAACCAGTTACTGGGGAAGATTCCCTTCCTCTCCCTGGTGAGACCTCTAATTCTGTGTCAACAACTTACTGGGGATGATTCCCTTCCTCTCCGTGGTGAGACATCTAATTCTGTGTCAACCAGTTACTGGGGAAGATTCGCTTCCTCTCCCTGGTGTGACATCTAATTCTGTGTCAACAACATACATGGGGATGATTCCCTTCCTCTTTTTGGTGTGACATTTAGTTCCATGGCAACATACATGGGGATGGTTACCTTCCCTCTACCTGAAGTGACATCTAATTCTGTGTTAACAACATACATGGGGATGATTCCCTTCCTCTTTTTGGTGTGACATTTAGTTCCATGGCAACATACATGGGGATGATTCTCTTCCCTCTCCCTGGTGTGACATCTAGTTCCATGGCAACAACATACATGGGGATGATTCCCTTCCTCTCCCTGGTGTGACATCTAATTCTGTATTAACAACATACATGGGTATGATTCCCTTCCCTCTCCCTGGTGTGACATCTAGTTCCATGGCAACAACATACATGGGGATGATTCTCTTCCCTCTCCCTGGTGTGGCATCTAATTCCATGGAAACAACATACATGGGGATGATTCCCTTCCCTCTCCCTGGTGTAACATCTAATTCTGTGTCAACAACATACATGGGGATGATTCTCTTCCCTCTCCCTGGTGTGACATCTAGTTCCATGGCAACAACATACATGGGGATGATTCTCTTCCCTCTCCCTGGTGTGACATCTAGTTCCATGGCAACAACATACATGGGGATGATTCTCTTCCCTCTCCCTGGTGTGGCATCTAATTCCATGGCAACAACATACATGGGGATGATTCTCTTCCCTCTCCCTGGTGTAACATCTAATTCTGTGTCAACAACATACATGGGGATGATTCTCTTCCCTCTCCCTGGTGTGACATCTAGTTCCATGGCAACAACATACAAAGGGATGATTCCCTTCCTCTCCCTGGTGTGACATCTAATTCTGTGTCAACAACATACATGGGGATGATTCCCTTCCTCTCCCTGGTGTGACATCTAATTCTGTGTCAACAACATACATGGGGATGATTCCCTTCCTCTCCCTGGTGTGACATCTAATTCTGTGTCAACACCATACATGGGGATGATTCCCTTCCTCTCCCTGGTGAGACATCTAATTCTGTGTCAACACACATGGGGATGATTCCCTTCCTCTCCCTGGTGTGACATCTAATTCTGTGTCAACAACATACATGGGGATGATTCCCTTCCTCTCCCTGGTGTGACATCTAATTCTGTGTCAACACCATACATGGGGATGATTCCCTTCCTCTCCCTGGTGAGACATCTAATTCTGTGTCAACAACATACATGGGGATGATTCCCTT
Organism: Deroplatys truncata; assembly: GCA_030765065.1. Lineage (NCBI taxonomy): Eukaryota > Metazoa > Arthropoda > Insecta > Mantodea > Mantidae > Deroplatys > Deroplatys truncata. The sequence continues at coordinate 3,564,961 of CM060981.1, read as the reverse complement.
CCTCTCCCTGGTGAGACATCTAATTCTGTGTCAACAACTTACTGGGGATGACCGCCTATCCTCTCCCTGGTGAGACATCTAATTCTGTGTCAACAACATACATGGGGATGATTCCCTTCCTCTCCCTGGTGTGACATCTAATTCTGTGTCAACAACATACATGGGGATGATTCCCTTCCTCTCCCTGGTGTGACATCTAATTCTGTGTCAACACCATACATGGGGATGATTCCCTTCCTCTCCCTGGTGAGACATCTAATTCTGTGTCAACAACATACATGGGGATGATTCCCTTCCTCTTCCTGGTGTGACATCTAATTCTGTGTTAACAACATACATGGGGATGATACCCTTCCTCTCCCTGGTGAGACATCTAATTCTGTGTCAACAACTTACTGGGGATGAGCGCCTATCCTCTCCCTGGTGAGACATCTAATTCTGTGTCAAAAACATACATGGGGATGATTCCCTTCCTCTCCCAAGTGAGACATCTAATTCTGTGTCAAAAACTTACTGGGGATGAGCGCCTATCCTCTCCCTGGTGAGACATCTAATTCTGTGTCAACAACATACATGGGGATGATTACCTTCCTCTCCCTGGTGAGACATCTAATTCTGTGTCAACAACTTACTGGGGATGAGCGCCTATCCTCTCCCTGGTGAGACATCTAATTCTGTGTCAACAACATACATGGGGATGAGCGCCTATCCTCTCCCTGGTGAGACGTCTAATTCTGTGTCAACAACTTACTGGAGATGAGCGCCTATTCTGTCCCTGGTGAGACGTCTAATTCTGTGTCAACAACTTACTGGGGATGAGCGCCTATCTCTCCCTGGTTAGACATCTAATTCTGTGTCAACAACTTACTGGGGATGATTCCCTTCCTCTCCCTGGTGAGACATCTAATTCTGTGTCAACAACTTACTGGGGATGATTCCCTTCCTCTCCCTGGTGAGACATCTAATTCTGTGTCAACAACTTACTGGGGATGATTCCCTTCCTCTCCCTCGTGTGACATCTAATTCTGGGTCAAGAACTTACTGGGGATGAGCGCCTATGCTCTCCCTGGTGAGACATCTAATTCTGTGTCAACAACTTACTGAGGATGAGCGCCTATGCTCTCCCTGGTGTGACATCTAATTCTGTGTCAACAACTTACTGGGGATGAGCGCCTATGCTCTCCCTGGTGAGACATCTAATTCTGTGTCAACAACTTAGTGGGGATGAGCGCCTATCCTCTCCCTGGTGAGACATCTAATTCTGTGTCAACAACTTACTGGGGATGAGCGCCTATCCTCTCCCTGGTGAGACATCTAATTCTGTGTCAAAAACATACATGGGGATGATTCCCTTCCTCTCCCAAGTTGAGACATCTAATTCTGTGTCAAAAACTTACTGGGGATGAGCGCCTATCCTCTCCCTGGTGAGACATCTAATTCTGTGTCAACAACATACATGGGGATGATTACCTTCCTCTCCCTGGTGAGACATCTAATTCTGTGTCAACAACTTACTGGGGATGAGCGCCTATCCTCTCCCTGGTGAGACATCTAATTCTGTGTCAACAACATACATGGGGATGAGCGCCTATCCTCTCCTGGTGAGACGTCTAATTCTGTGTCAACAACTTACTGGAGATGAGCGCCTATTCTGTCCCTGGTGAGACGTCTAATTCTGTGTCAACAACTTACTGGGCATGAGCGCCTATCCTCTCCCTGGTGTGACATCTAACTCTGTCAACAACTTACTGGGATGAGCGCCTATCCTCTCCCTGGTGTGACATCTAACTCTGTGTCAACAACTTACTGGGGATGAGCGCCTATCCTCTCCCTGGTGTGACATCTAACTCTGTCAACAACTTACTGGGGATGAGCGCCTATCCTCTCCCTGGTGTGACATCTAACTCTGTGTCAACAACTTACTGGGGATGAGCGCCTATCCTCTCCCTGGTGAGACATCTAATTCTGTGTCAACAACTTATTGGGGCTGAACGCCTATCCTCTCCCTGATGACATCTAATTCTGTGTCAACAACTTACTGGGGATGATTCGCTTCCTCTCCCTGGTGTGACATCTAATTCTGTATTAACAACATACATGGGGATGATTCCCTTCCTCTTCCTGGTGTGACATCTAATTCCATGGCAACAACATACATGGGGATGATTCCCTTCCTCTTCCTGGTGTGACATCTAGTTCCATGGCAACAACGTACATGGGGATGATTCCCTTCCTCTCCCTGGTGTGACATCTAATTCTGTATTAACAACATACATGGGGATGATTCCCTTCCCTCTCCCTGGTGTGACATCTAATTCTGTATTAACAACATACATGGGGATGATTCCCTTCCTCTTCCTGGTGTGACATCTAATTCTGTATTAACAACATACATGGGTATGATTCCCTTCCCTCTCCCTGGTGTGACATCTAGTTCCATGGCAACAACATACATGGGGATGATTCTCTTCCCTCTCCCTGGTGTGGCATCTAATTCCATGGCAACAACATACATGGGGATGATTCTCTTCCCTCTCCCTGGTGTGACATCTAATTCTGTGTCAACAACATACATGGGGATGATTCCCTTCCTCTCCCTGGTGAGACATCTAATTCTGTGTCAACAACATACATGGGGATGATTGCCTTCCTCTCCCTGGTGAGACATCTAATTCTGTGTCAACAACTTACTGGGGATGAGGGCCTATCCTCTCCCTGGTGAGACATCTAATTCTGTGTCAACAACATACATGGGGATGATTCCCTTCATCTCCCTGGTGTGACATCTAATTCTGTGTCAACAACATACATGGGGATGATTCCCTTCCTCTCCCTGGTGTGACATCTAATTCTGTGTCAACACCATACATGGGGATGATTCCCTTCTTCTCCCTGGTGAGACATCTAATTCTGTGTCAACAATATACATGGGGATGATTCCCTTCCTCTCCCTGGTGTGACATCTAATTCTGTGTCAACAACATACATGGGGATGATTCCCTTCCTCTCCCTGGTGTGACATCTAATTCTGTGTCAACAACTTACTGGGGATGATTCCCTTCCTCTCCCTGGTGAGACATCTAATTCTGTGTCAACAACTTACTGGGGATTATTCCCTTCCTCTCCCTGGTGAGACATCTAATTCTGTGTCAACAACTTAATGGGGATGATTCCCTTCCTCTCCCTGGTGAGACATCTACTTCTGTGTCAACAACTTCCTGGGGATGAGCGCCTATCCTGTCCCTTGTGAGACATCTAATTCTGTGTCAACAACTTACTGGGGATGAGCGCCTATCTCTCCCTGGTGAGACCTCTAATTCTGTGTCAACAACTTACTGGGGATGAGCGCCTATCCTCTCCCTGGTGAAACCTCTAATTCTGTGTCAACAACTTACTGGGGATGATTCCCTTCCTCTCCGTGGTGAGACATCTAATTCTGTGTCAACCAGTTACTGGGGAAGATTCCCTTCCTCTCCCTGGTGTGACATCTAATTCTGTGTCAACAACTTACTGGGGATGATTCCCTTCCTCTCCCTGGTGAGACCTCTAATTCTGTGTCAACAACTTACTGGGGATGATTCCCTTCCTCTCCCTGGTGAGACCTCTAATTCTGTGTCAACAACTTACTGGGGATGATTCCCTTCCTCTCCCTGGTGTGACATCTAATTCTGTGTCAACCAGTTACTGGGGAAGATTCCCTTCCTCTCCCTGGTGAGACCTCTAATTCTGTGTCAACAACTTACTGGGGATGATTCCCTTCCTCTCCGTGGTGAGACATCTAATTCTGTGTCAACCAGTTACTGGGGAAGATTCGCTTCCTCTCCCTGGTGTGACATCTAATTCTGTGTCAACAACATACATGGGGATGATTCCCTTCCTCTTTTTGGTGTGACATTTAGTTCCATGGCAACATACATGGGGATGGTTACCTTCCCTCTACCTGAAGTGACATCTAATTCTGTGTTAACAACATACATGGGGATGATTCCCTTCCTCTTTTTGGTGTGACATTTAGTTCCATGGCAACATACATGGGGATGATTCTCTTCCCTCTCCCTGGTGTGACATCTAGTTCCATGGCAACAACATACATGGGGATGATTCCCTTCCTCTCCCTGGTGTGACATCTAATTCTGTATTAACAACATACATGGGTATGATTCCCTTCCCTCTCCCTGGTGTGACATCTAGTTCCATGGCAACAACATACATGGGGATGATTCTCTTCCCTCTCCCTGGTGTGGCATCTAATTCCATGGAAACAACATACATGGGGATGATTCCCTTCCCTCTCCCTGGTGTAACATCTAATTCTGTGTCAACAACATACATGGGGATGATTCTCTTCCCTCTCCCTGGTGTGACATCTAGTTCCATGGCAACAACATACATGGGGATGATTCTCTTCCCTCTCCCTGGTGTGACATCTAGTTCCATGGCAACAACATACATGGGGATGATTCTCTTCCCTCTCCCTGGTGTGGCATCTAATTCCATGGCAACAACATACATGGGGATGATTCTCTTCCCTCTCCCTGGTGTAACATCTAATTCTGTGTCAACAACATACATGGGGATGATTCTCTTCCCTCTCCCTGGTGTGACATCTAGTTCCATGGCAACAACATACAAAGGGATGATTCCCTTCCTCTCCCTGGTGTGTCATCTAATTCTGTGTCAACAACATACATGGGGATGATTCCCTTCCTCTCCCTGGTGTGACATCTAATTCTGTGTCAACAACATACATGGGGATGATTCCCTTCCTCTCCCTGGTGTGACATCTAATTCTGTGTCAACACCATACATGGGGATGATTCCCTTCCTCTCCCTGGTGAGACATCTAATTCTGTGTCAACACACATGGGGATGATTCCCTTCCTCTCCCTGGTGTGACATCTAATTCTGTGTCAACAACATACATGGGGATGATTCCCTTCCTCTCCCTGGTGTGACATCTAATTCTGTGTCAACACCATACATGGGGATGATTCCCTTCCTCTCCCTGGTGAGACATCTAATTCTGTGTCAACAACATACATGGGGATGATTCCCTTCCTCTCCCTGGTGAGACATCTAATTCTGTGTCAACAACTTACTGGGGATGACCGCCTATCCTCTCCCTGGTGAGACATCTAATTCTGTGTCAACAACATACATGGGGATGATTCCCTTCCTCTCCCTGGTGTGACATCTAATTCTGTGTCAACAACATACATGGGGATGATTCCCTTCCTCTCCCTGGTGTGACATCTAATTCTGTGTCAACACCATACATGGGGATGATTCCCTTCCTCTCCCTGGTGAGACATCTAATTCTGTGTCAACAACATACATGGGGATGATTCCCTTCCTCTTCCTGGTGTGACATCTAATTCTGTGTTAACAACATACATGGGGATGATACCCTTCCTCTCCCTGGTGAGACATCTAATTCTGTGTCAACAACTTACTGGGGATGAGCGCCTATCCTCTCCCTGGTGAGACATCTAATTCTGTGTCAAAAACATACATGGGGATGATTCCCTTCCTCTCCCAAGTGAGACATCTAATTCTGTGTCAAAAACTTACTGGGGATGAGCGCCTATCCTCTCCCTGGTGAGACATCTAATTCTGTGTCAACAACATACATGGGGATGATTACCTTCCTCTCCCTGGTGAGACATCTAATTCTGTGTCAACAACTTACTGGGGATGAGCGCCTATCCTCTCCCTGGTGAGACATCTAATTCTGTGTCAACAACATACATGGGGATGAGCGCCTATCCTCTCCCTGGTGAGACGTCTAATTCTGTGTCAACAACTTACTGGAGATGAGCGCCTATTCTGTCCCTGGTGAGACGTCTAATTCTGTGTCAACAACTTACTGGGGATGAGCGCCTATCTCTCCCTGGTTAGACATCTAATTCTGTGTCAACAACTTACTGGGGATGATTCCCTTCCTCTCCCTGGTGAGACATCTAATTCTGTGTCAACAACTTACTGGGGATGATTCCCTTTCTCTCCCTGGTGAGACATCTAATTCTGTGTCAACAACTTACTGGGGATGATTCCCTTCCTCTCCCTCGTGTGACATCTAATTCTGGGTCAAGAACTTACTGGGGATGAGCGCCTATGCTCTCCCTGGTGAGACATCTAATTCTGTGTCAACAACTTACTGAGGATGAGCGCCTATGCTCTCCCTGGTGTGACATCTAATTCTGTGTCAACAACTTACTGGGGATGAGCGCCTATGCTCTCCCTGGTGAGACATCTAATTCTGTGTCAACAACTTAGTGGGGATGAGCGCCTATCCTCTCCCTGGTGAGACATCTAATTCTGTGTCAACAACTTACTGGGGATGAGCGCCTATCCTCTCCCTGGTGAGACATCTAATTCTGTGTCAAAAACATACATGGGGATGATTCCCTTCCTCTCCCAAGTGAGACATCTAATTCTGTGTCAAAAACTTACTGGGGATGAGCGCCTATCCTCTCCCTGGTGAGACATCTAATTCTGTGTCAACAACATACATGGGGATGATTACCTTCCTCTCCCTGGTGAGACATCTAATTCTGTGTCAACAACTTACTGGGGATGAGCGCCTATCCTCTCCCTGGTGAGACATCTAATTCTGTGTCAACAACATACATGGGGATGAGCGCCTATCCTCTCCCTGGTGAGACGTCTAATTCTGTGTCAACAACTTACTGGAGATGAGCGCCTATTCTGTCCCTGGTGAGACGTCTAATTCTGTGTCAACAACTTACTGGGCATGAGCGCCTATCCTCTCCCTGGTGTGACATCTAACTCTGTCAACAACTTACTGGGGATGAGCGCCTATCCTCTCCCTGGTGTGACATCTAACTCTGTGTCAACAACTTACTGGGGATGAGCGCCTATCCTCTCCCTGGTGAGACATCTAATTCTGTGTCAACAACTTATTGGGGCTGAACGCCTATCCTCTCCCTGATGACATCTAATTCTGTGTCAACAACTTACTGGGGATGATTCGCTTCCTCTCCCTGGTGAGACATCTAATTCTGTGTGAACAACTTACTGGGGGATGAGCGTCTATCCTCTCCCTGGTGTGACATCTAATTCTGTGTCAACAACATAGATGGGTATGATTCCCTTCCTCTTCCTGGTGTGACATCTAATTCTGTATTAACAACATACATGGGGATGATTCCCTTCCTCTTCCTGGTGTGACATCTAATTCCATGGCAACAACATACATGGGGATGATTCCCTTCCTCTTCCTGGTGTGACATCTAGTTCCATGGCAACAACGTACATGGGGATGATTCCCTTCCTCTCCCTGGTGTGACATCTAATTCTGTATTAACAACATACATGGGGATGATTCCCTTCCCTCTCCCTGGTGTGACATCTAATTCTGTATTAACAACATACATGGGGATGATTCCCTTCCTCTTCCTGGTGTGACATCTAATTCTGTATTAACAACATACATGGGTATGATTCCCTTCCCTCTCCCTGGTGTGACATCTAGTTCCATGGCAACAACATACATGGGGATGATTCTCTTCCCTCTCCCTGGTGTGGCATCTAATTCCATGGCAACAACATACATGGGGATGATTCTCTTCCCTCTCCCTGGTGTGACATCTAATTCTGTGTCAACAACATACATGGGGATGATTCCCTTCCTCTCCCTGGTGAGACATCTAATTCTGTGTCAACAACATACATGGGGATGATTGCCTTCCTCTCCCTGGTGAGACATCTAATTCTGTGTCAACAACTTACTGGGGATGAGGGCCTATCCTCTCCCTGGTGAGACATCTAATTCTGTGTCAACAACATACATGGGGATGATTCCCTTCATCTCCCTGGTGTGACATCTAATTCTGTGTCAACAACATACATGGGGATGATTCCCTTCCTCTCCCTGGTGTGACATCTAATTCTGTGTCAACACCATACATGGGGATGATTCCCTTCTTCTCCCTGGTGAGACATCTAATTCTGTGTCAACAATATACATGGGGATGATTCCCTTCCTCTCCCTGGTGTGACATCTAATTCTGTGTCAACAACATACATGGGGATGATTCCCTTCCTCTCCCTGGTGTGACATCTAATTCTGTGTCAACAACTTACTGGGGATGATTCCCTTCCTCTCCCTGGTGAGACATCTAATTCTGTGTCAACAACTTACTGGGGATGATTCCCTTCCTCTCCCTGGTGAGACATCTAATTCTGTGTCAACAACTTAATGGGGATGATTCCCTTCCTCTCCCTGGTGAGACATCTACTTCTGTGTCAACAACTTCCTGGGGATGAGCGCCTATCCTGTCCCTTGTGAGACATCTAATTCTGTGTCAACAACTTACTGGGGATGAGCGCCTATCTCTCCCTGGTGAGACCTCTAATTCTGTGTCAACAACTTACTGGGGATGAGCGCCTATCCTCTCCCTGGTGAAACCTCTAATTCTGTGTCAACAACTTACTGGGGATGATTCCCTTCCTCTCCGTGGTGAGACATCTAATTCTGTGTCAACCAGTTACTGGGGAAGATTCCCTTCCTCTCCCTGGTGTGACATCTAATTCTGTGTCAACAACTTACTGGGGATGATTCCCTTCCTCTCCCTGGTGAGACCTCTAATTCTGTGTCAACAACTTACTGGGGATGATTCCCTTCCTCTCCCTGGTGAGACCTCTAATTCTGTGTCAACAACTTACTGGGGATGATTCCCTTCCTCTCCCTGGTGTGACATCTAATTCTGTGTCAACCAGTTACTGGGGAAGATTCCCTTCCTCTCCCTGGTGAGACCTAAATTCTGTGTCAACAACTTACTGGGGATGATTCCCTTCCTCTCCGTGGTGAGACATCTAATTCTGTGTCAACCAGTTACTGGGGAAGATTCGCTTCCTCTCCCTGGTGTGACATCTAATTCTGTGTCAACAACATACATGGGGATGATTCCCTTCCTCTTTTTGGTGTGACATTTAGTTCCATGGCAACATACATGGGGATGGTTACCTTCCCTCTACCTGAAGTGACATCTAATTCTGTGTTAACAACATACATGGGGATGATTCCCTTCCTCTTTTTGGTGTGACATTTAGTTCCATGGCAACATACATGGGGATGATTCTCTTCCCTCTCCCTGGTGTGACATCTAGTTCCATGGCAACAACATACATGGGGATGATTCCCTTCCTCTCCCTGGTGTGACATCTAATTCTGTATTAACAACATACATGGGTATGATTCCCTTCCCTCTCCCTGGTGTGACATCTAGTTCCATGGCAACAACATACATGGGGATGATTCTCTTCCCTCTCCCTGGTGTGGCATCTAATTCCATGGAAACAACATACATGGGGATGATTCCCTTCCCTCTCCCTGGTGTAACATCTAATTCTGTGTCAACAACATACATGGGGATGATTCTCTTCCCTCTCCCTGGTGTGACATCTAGTTCCATGGCAACAACATACATGGGGATGATTCTCTTCCCTCTCCCTGGTGTGACATCTAGTTCCCATGGCAACAACATACATGGGGATGATTCTCTTCCCTCTCCCTGGTGTGGCATCTAATTCCATGGCAACAACATACATGGGGATGATTCTCTTCCCTCTCCCTGGTGTAACATCTAATTCTGTGTCAACAACATACATGGGGATGATTCTCGTCCCTCTCCCTGGTGTGACATCTAGTTCCATGGCAACAACATACAAAGGGATGATTCCCTTCCTCTCCCTGGTGTGACATCTAATTCTGTGTCAACAACATACATGGGGATGATTCCCTTCCTCTCCCTGGTGTGACATCTAATTCTGTGTCAACAACATACATGGGGATGATTCCCTTCCTCTCCCTGGTGTGACATCTAATTCTGTGTCAACACCATACATGGGGATGATTCCCTTCCTCTCCCTGGTGAGACATCTAATTCTGTGTCAACACACATGGGGATGATTCCCTTCCTCTCCCTGGTGTGACATCTAATTCTGTGTCAACAACATACATGGGGATGATTCCCTTCCTCTCCCTGGTGTGACATCTAATTCTGTGTCAACACCATACATGGGGATGATTCCCTTCCTCTCCCTGGTGAGACATCTAATTCTGTGTCAACAACATACATGGGGATGATTCCCTTCCTCTCCCTGGTGAGACATCTAATTCTGTGTCAACAACTTACTGGGGATGACCGCCTATCCTCTCCCTGGTGAGACATCTAATTCTGTGTCAACAACATACATGGGGATGATTCCCTTCCTCTCCCTGGTGTGACATCTAATTCTGTGTCAACAACATACATGGGGATGATTCCCTTCCTCTCCCTGGTGTGACATCTAATTCTGTGTCAACACCATACATGGGGATGATTCCCTTCCTCTCCCTGGTGAGACATCTAATTCTGTGTCAACAACATACATGGGGATGATTCCCTTCCTCTTCCTGGTGTGACATCTAATTCTGTGTTAACAACATACATGGGGATGATACCCTTCCTCTCCCTGGTGAGACATCTAATTCTGTGTCAACAACTTACTGGGGATGAGCGCCTATCCTCTCCCTGGTGAGACATCTAATTCTGTGTCAAAAACATACATGGGGATGATTCCCTTCCTCTCCCAAGTGAGACATCTAATTCTGTGTCAAAAACTTACTGGGGATGAGCGCCTATCCTCTCCCTGGTGAGACATCTAATTCTGTGTCAACAACATACATGGGGATGATTACCTTCCTCTCCCTGGTGAGACATCTAATTCTGTGTCAACAACTTACTGGGGATGAGCGCCTATCCTCTCCCTGGTGAGACATCTAATTCTGTGTCAACAACATACATGGGGATGAGCGCCTATCCTCTCCCTGGTGAGACGTCTAATTCTGTGTCAACAACTTACTGGAGATGAGCGCCTATTCTGTCCCTGGTGAGACGTCTAATTCTGTGTCAACAACTTACTGGGGATGAGCGCCTATCTCTCCCTGGTTAGACATCTAATTCTGTGTCAACAACTTACTGGGGATGATTCCCTTCCTCTCCCTGGTGAGACATCTAATTCTGTGTCAACAACTTACTGGGGATGATTCCCTTCCTCTCCCTGGTGAGACATCTAATTCTGTGTCAACAACTTACTGGGGATGATTCCCTTCCTCTCCCTCGTGTGACATCTAATTCTGGGTCAAGAACTTACTGGGGATGAGCGCCTATGCTCTCCCTGGTGAGACATCTAATTCTGTGTCAACAACTTACTGAGGATGAGCGCCTATGCTCTCCCTGGTGTGACATCTAATTCTGTGTCAACAACTTACTGGGGATGAGCGCCTATGCTCTCCCTGGTGAGACATCTAATTCTGTGTCAACAACTTAGTGGGGATGAGCGCCTATCCTCTCCCTGGTGAGACATCTAATTCTGTGTCAACAACTTACTGGGGATGAGCGCCTATCCTCTCCCTGGTGAGACATCTAATTCTGTGTCAAAAACATACATGGGGATGATTCCCTTCCTCTCCCAAGTGAGACATCTAATTCTGTGTCAAAAACTTACTGGGGATGAGCGCCTATCCTCTCCCTGGTGAGACATCTAATTCTGTGTCAACAACATACATGGGGATGATTACCTTCCTCTCCCTGGTGAGACATCTAATTCTGTGTCAACAACTTACTGGGGATGAGCGCCTATCCTCTCCCTGGTGAGACATCTAATTCTGTGTCAACAACATACATGGGGATGAGCGCCTATCCTCTCCCTGGTGAGACGTCTAATTCTGTGTCAACAACTTACTGGAGATGAGCGCCTATTCTGTCCCTGGTGAGACGTCTAATTCTGTGTCAACAACTTACTGGGCATGAGCGCCTATCCTCTCCCTGGTGTGACATCTAACTCTGTCAACAACTTACTGGGGATGAGCGCCTATCCTCTCCCTGGTGTGACATCTAACTCTGTGTCAACAACTTACTGGGGATGAGCGCCTATCCTCTCCCTGGTGAGACATCTAATTCTGTGTCAACAACTTATTGGGGCTGAACGCCTATCCTCTCCCTGATGACATCTAATTCTGTGTCAACAACTTACTGGGGATGATTCGCTTCCTCTCCCTGGTGAGACATCTAATTCTGTGTGAACAACTTACTGGGGGATGAGCGTCTATCCTCTCCCTGGTGTGACATCTAATTCTGTGTCAACAACATAGATGGGTATGATTCCCTTCCTCTTCCTGGTGTGACATCTAATTCTGTATTAACAACATACATGGGGATGATTCCCTTCCTCTTCCTGGTGTGACATCTAATTCCATGGCAACAACATACATGGGGATGATTCCCTTCCTCTTCCTGGTGTGACATCTAGTTCCATGGCAACAACGTACATGGGGATGATTCCCTTCCTCTCCCTGGTGTGACATCTAATTCTGTATTAACAACATACATGGGGATGATTCCCTTCCCTCTCCCTGGTGTGACATCTAATTCTGTATTAACAACATACATGGGGATGATTCCCTTCCTCTTCCTGGTGTGACATCTAATTCTGTATTAACAACATACATGGGTATGATTCCCTTCCCTCTCCCTGGTGTGACATCTAGTTCCATGGCAACAACATACATGGGGATGATTCTCTTCCCTCTCCCTGGTGTGGCATCTAATTCCATGGCAACAACATACATGGGGATGATTCTCTTCCCTCTCCCTGGTGTGACATCTAATTCTGTGTCAACAACATACATGGGGATGATTCCCTTCCTCTCCCTGGTGAGACATCTAATTCTGTGTCAACAACATACATGGGGATGATTGCCTTCCTCTCCCTGGTGAGACATCTAATTCTGTGTCAACAACTTACTGGGGATGAGGGCCTATCCTCTCCCTGGTGAGACATCTAATTCTGTGTCAACAACATACATGGGGATGATTCCCTTCATCTCCCTGGTGTGACATCTAATTCTGTGTCAACAACATACATGGGGATGATTCCCTTCCTCTCCCTGGTGTGACATCTAATTCTGTGTCAACACCATACATGGGGATGATTCCCTTCTTCTCCCTGGTGAGACATCTAATTCTGTGTCAACAATATACATGGGGATGATTCCCTTCCTCTCCCTGGTGTGACATCTAATTCTGTGTCAACAACATACATGGGGATGATTCCCTTCCTCTCCCTGGTGTGACATCTAATTCTGTGTCAACAACTTACTGGGGATGATTCCCTTCCTCTCCCTGGTGAGACATCTAATTCTGTGTCAACAACTTACTGGGGATGATTCCCTTCCTCTCCCTGGTGAGACATCTAATTCTGTGTCAACAACTTAATGGGGATGATTCCCTTCCTCTCCCTGGTGAGACATCTACTTCTGTGTCAACAACTTCCTGGGGATGAGCGCCTATCCTGTCCCTTGTGAGACATCTAATTCTGTGTCAACAACTTACTGGGGATGAGCGCCTATCTCTCCCTGGTGAGACCTCTAATTCTGTGTCAACAACTTACTGGGGATGAGCGCCTATCCTCTCCCTGGTGAAACCTCTAATTCTGTGTCAACAACTTACTGGGGATGATTCCCTTCCTCTCCGTGGTGAGACATCTAATTCTGTGTCAACCAGTTACTGGGGAAGATTCCCTTCCTCTCCCTGGTGTGACATCTAATTCTGTGTCAACAACTTACTGGGGATGATTCCCTTCCTCTCCCTGGTGAGACCTCTAATTCTGTGTCAACAACTTACTGGGGATGATTCCCTTCCTCTCCCTGGTGAGACCTCTAATTCTGTGTCAACAACTTACTGGGGATGATTCCCTTCCTCTCCCTGGTGTGACATCTAATTCTGTGTCAACCAGTTACTGGGGAAGATTCCCTTCCTCTCCCTGGTGAGACCTCTAATTCTGTGTCAACAACTTACTGGGGATGATTCCCTTCCTCTCCGTGGTGAGACATCTAATTCTGTGTCAACCAGTTACTGGGGAAGATTCGCTTCCTCTCCCTGGTGTGACATCTAATTCTGTGTCAACAACATACATGGGGATGATTCCCTTCCTCTTTTTGGTGTGACATTTAGTTCCATGGCAACATACATGGGGATGGTTACCTTCCCTCTACCTGAAGTGACATCTAATTCTGTGTTAACAACATACATGGGGATGATTCCCTTCCTCTTTTTGGTGTGACATTTAGTTCCATGGCAACATACATGGGGATGATTCTCTTCCCTCTCCCTGGTGTGACATCTAGTTCCATGGCAACAACATACATGGGGATGATTCCCTTCCTCTCCCTGGTGTGACATCTAATTCTGTATTAACAACATACATGGGTATGATTCCCTTCCCTCTCCCTGGTGTGACATCTAGTTCCATGGCAACAACATACATGGGGATGATTCTCTTCCCTCTCCCTGGTGTGGCATCTAATTCCATGGAAACAACATACATGGGGATGATTCCCTTCCCTCTCCCTGGTGTAACATCTAATTCTGTGTCAACAACATACATGGGGATGATTCTCTTCCCTCTCCCTGGTGTGACATCTAGTTCCATGGCAACAACATACATGGGGATGATTCTCTTCCCTCTCCCTGGTGTGACATCTAGTTCCATGGCAACAACATACATGGGGATGATTCTCTTCCCTCTCCCTGGTGTGGCATCTAATTCCATGGCAACAACATACATGGGGATGATTCTCTTCCCTCTCCCTGGTGTAACATCTAATTCTGTGTCAACAACATACATGGGGATGATTCTCTTCCCTCTCCCTGGTGTGACATCTAGTTCCATGGCAACAACATACAAAGGGATGATTCCCTTCCTCTCCCTGGTGTGACATCTAATTCTGTGTCAACAACATACATGGGGATGATTCCCTTCCTCTCCCTGGTGTGACATCTAATTCTGTGTCAACAACATACATGGGGATGATTCCCTTCCTCTCCCTGGTGTGACATCTAATTCTGTGTCAACACCATACATGGGGATGATTCCCTTCCTCTCCCTGGTGAGACATCTAATTCTGTGTCAACACACATGGGGATGATTCCCTTCCTCTCCCTGGTGTGACATCTAATTCTGTGTCAACAACATACATGGGGATGATTCCCTTCCTCTCCCTGGTGTGACATCTAATTCTGTGTCAACACCATACATGGGGATGATTCCCTTCCTCTCCCTGGTGAGACATCTAATTCTGTGTCAACAACATACATGGGGATGATTCCCTTCCTCTCCCTGGTGAGACATCTAATTCTGTGTCAACAACTTACTGGGGATGACCGCCTATCCTCTCCCTGGTGAGACATCTAATTCTGTGTCAACAACATACATGGGGATGATTCCCTTCCTCTCCCTGGTGTGACATCTAATTCTGTGTCAACAACATACATGGGGATGATTCCCTTCCTCTCCCTGGTGTGACATCTAATTCTGTGTCAACACCATACATGGGGATGATTCCCTTCCTCTCCCTGGTGAGACATCTAATTCTGTGTCAACAACATACATGGGGATGATTCCCTTCCTCTTCCTGGTGTGACATCTAATTCTGTGTTAACAACATACATGGGGATGATACCCTTCCTCTCCCTGGTGAGACATCTAATTCTGTGTCAACAACTTACTGGGGATGAGCGCCTATCCTCTCCCTGGTGAGACATCTAATTCTGTGTCAAAAACATACATGGGGATGATTCCCTTCCTCTCCCAAGTGAGACATCTAATTCTGTGTCAAAAACTTACTGGGGATGAGCGCCTATCCTCTCCCTGGTGAGACATCTAATTCTGTGTCAACAACATACATGGGGATGATTACCTTCCTCTCCCTGGTGAGACATCTAATTCTGTGTCAACAACTTACTGGGGATGAGCGCCTATCCTCTCCCTGGTGAGACATCTAATTCTGTGTCAACAACATACATGGGGATGAGCGCCTATCCTCTCCCTGGTGAGACGTCTAATTCTGTGTCAACAACTTACTGGAGATGAGCGCCTATTCTGTCCCTGGTGAGACGTCTAATTCTGTGTCAACAACTTACTGGGGATGAGCGCCTATCTCTCCCTGGTTAGACATCTAATTCTGTGTCAACAACTTACTGGGGATGATTCCCTTCCTCTCCCTGGTGAGACATCTAATTCTGTGTCAACAACTTACTGGGGATGATTCCCTTCCTCTCCCTGGTGAGACATCTAATTCTGTGTCAACAACTTACTGGGGATGATTCCCTTCCTCTCCCTCGTGTGACATCTAATTCTGGGTCAAGAACTTACTGGGGATGAGCGCCTATGCTCTCCCTGGTGAGACATCTAATTCTGTGTCAACAACTTACTGAGGATGAGCGCCTATGCTCTCCCTGGTGTGACATCTAATTCTGTGTCAACAACTTACTGGGGATGAGCGCCTATGCTCTCCCTGGTGAGACATCTAATTCTGTGTCAACAACTTAGTGGGGATGAGCGCCTATCCTCTCCCTGGTGAGACATCTAATTCTGTGTCAACAACTTACTGGGGATGAGCGCCTATCCTCTCCCTGGTGAGACATCTAATTCTGTGTCAAAAACATACATGGGGATGATTCCCTTCCTCTCCCAAGTGAGACATCTAATTCTGTGTCAAAAACTTACTGGGGATGAGCGCCTATCCTCTCCCTGGTGAGACATCTAATTCTGTGTCAACAACATACATGGGGATGATTACCTTCCTCTCCCTGGTGAGACATCTAATTCTGTGTCAACAACTTACTGGGGATGAGCGCCTATCCTCTCCCTGGTGAGACATCTAATTCTGTGTCAACAACATACATGGGGATGAGCGCCTATCCTCTCCCTGGTGAGACGTCTAATTCTGTGTCAACAACTTACTGGAGATGAGCGCCTATTCTGTCCCTGGTGAGACGTCTAATTCTGTGTCAACAACTTACTGGGCATGAGCGCCTATCCTCTCCCTGGTGTGACATCTAACTCTGTCAACAACTTACTGGGGATGAGCGCCTATCCTCTCCCTGGTGTGACATCTAACTCTGTGTCAACAACTTACTGGGGATGAGCGCCTATCCTCTCCCTGGTGAGACATCTAATTCTGTGTCAACAACTTATTGGGGCTGAACGCCTATCCTCTCCCTGATGACATCTAATTCTGTGTCAACAACTTACTGGGGATGATTCGCTTCCTCTCCCTGGTGAGACATCTAATTCTGTGTGAACAACTTACTGGGGGATGAGCGTCTATCCTCTCCCTGGTGTGACATCTAATTCTGTGTCAACAACATAGATGGGTATGATTCCCTTCCTCTTCCTGGTGTGACATCTAATTCTGTATTAACAACATACATGGGGATGATTCCCTTCCTCTTCCTGGTGTGACATCTAATTCCATGGCAACAACATACATGGGGATGATTCCCTTCCTCTTCCTGGTGTGACATCTAGTTCCATGGCAACAACGTACATGGGGATGATTCCCTTCCTCTCCCTGGTGTGACATCTAATTCTGTATTAACAACATACATGGGGATGATTCCCTTCCCTCTCCCTAGTGTGACATCTAATTCTGTATTAACAACATACATGGGGATGATTCCCTTCCTCTTCCTGGTGTGACATCTAATTCTGTATTAACAACATACATGGGTATGATTCCCTTCCCTCTCCCTGGTGTGACATCTAGTTCCATGGCAACAACATACATGGGGATGATTCTCTTCCCTCTCCCTGGTGTGGCATCTAATTCCATGGCAACAACATACATGGGGATGATTCTCTTCCCTCTCCCTGGTGTGACATCTAATTCTGTGTCAACAACATACATGGGGATGATTCCCTTCCTCTCCCTGGTGAGACATCTAATTCTGTGTCAACAACATACATGGGGATGATTGCCTTCCTCTCCCTGGTGAGACATCTAATTCTGTGTCAACAACTTACTGGGGATGAGGGCCTATCCTCTCCCTGGTGAGACATCTAATTCTGTGTCAACAACATACATGGGGATGATTCCCTTCATCTCCCTGGTGTGACATCTAATTCTGTGTCAACAACATACATGGGGATGATTCCCTTCCTCTCCCTGGTGTGACATCTAATTCTGTGTCAACACCATACATGGGGATGATTCCCTTCTTCTCCCTGGTGAGACATCTAATTCTGTGTCAACAATATACATGGGGATGATTCCCTTCCTCTCCCTGGTGTGACATCTAATTCTGTGTCAACAACATACATGGGGATGATTCCCTTCCTCTCCCTGGTGTGACATCTAATTCTGTGTCAACAACTTACTGGGGATGATTCCCTTCCTCTCCCTGGTGAGACATCTAATTCTGTGTCAACAACTTACTGGGGATGATTCCCTTCCTCTCCCTGGTGAGACATCTAATTCTGTGTCAACAACTTAATGGGGATGATTCCCTTCCTCTCCCTGGTGAGACATCTACTTCTGTGTCAACAACTTCCTGGGGATGAGCGCCTATCCTGTCCCTTGTGAGACATCTAATTCTGTGTCAACAACTTACTGGGGATGAGCGCCTATCTCTCCCTGGTGAGACCTCTAATTCTGTGTCAACAACTTACTGGGGATGAGCGCCTATCCTCTCCCTGGTGAAACCTCTAATTCTGTGTCAACAACTTACTGGGGATGATTCCCTTCCTCTCCGTGGTGAGACATCTAATTCTGTGTCAACCAGTTACTGGGGAAGATTCCCTTCCTCTCCCTGGTGTGACATCTAATTCTGTGTCAACAACTTACTGGGGATGATTCCCTTCCTCTCCCTGGTGAGACCTCTAATTCTGTGTCAACAACTTACTGGGGATGATTCCCTTCCTCTCCCTGGTGAGACCTCTAATTCTGTGTCAACAACTTACTGGGGATGATTCCCTTCCTCTCCCTGGTGTGACATCTAATTCTGTGTCAACCAGTTACTGGGGAAGATTCCCTTCCTCTCCCTGGTGAGACCTCTAATTCTGTGTCAACAACTTACTGGGGATGATTCCCTTCCTCTCCGTGGTGAGACATCTAATTCTGTGTCAACCAGTTACTGGGGAAGATTCGCTTCCTCTCCCTGGTGTGACATCTAATTCTGTGTCAACAACATACATGGGGATGATTCCCTTCCTCTTTTTGGTGTGACATTTAGTTCCATGGCAACATACATGGGGATGGTTACCTTCCCTCTACCTGAAGTGACATCTAATTCTGTGTTAACAACATACATGGGGATGATTCCCTTCCTCTTTTTGGTGTGACATTTAGTTCCATGGCAACATACATGGGGATGATTCTCTTCCCTCTCCCTGGTGTGACATCTAGTTCCATGGCAACAACATACATGGGGATGATTCCCTTCCTCTCCCTGGTGTGACATCTAATTCTGTATTAACAACATACATGGGTATGATTCCCTTCCCTCTCCCTGGTGTGACATCTAGTTCCATGGCAACAACATACATGGGGATGATTCTCTTCCCTCTCCCTGGTGTGGCATCTAATTCCATGGAAACAACATACATGGGGATGATTCCCTTCCCTCTCCCTGGTGTAACATCTAATTCTGTGTCAACAACATACATGGGGATGATTCTCTTCCCTCTCCCTGGTGTGACATCTAGTTCCATGGCAACAACATACATGGGGATGATTCTCTTCCCTCTCCCTGGTGTGACATCTAGTTCCATGGCAACAACATACATGGGGATGATTCTCTTCCCTCTCCCTGGTGTGGCATCTAATTCCATGGCAACAACATACATGGGGATGATTCTCTTCCCTCTCCCTGGTGTAACATCTAATTCTGTGTCAACAACATACATGGGGATGATTCTCTTCCCTCTCCCTGGTGTGACATCTAGTTCCATGGCAACAACATACAAAGGGATGATTCCCTTCCTCTCCCTGGTGTGACATCTAATTCTGTGTCAACAACATACATGGGGATGATTCCCTTCCTCTCCCTGGTGTGACATCTAATTCTGTGTCAACAACATACATGGGGATGATTCCCTTCCTCTCCCTGGTGTGACATCTAATTCTGTGTCAACACCATACATGGGGATGATTCCCTTCCTCTCCCTGGTGAGACATCTAATTCTGTGTCAACACACATGGGGATGATTCCCTTCCTCTCCCTGGTGTGACATCTAATTCTGTGTCAACAACATACATGGGGATGATTCCCTTCCTCTCCCTGGTGTGACATCTAATTCTGTGTCAACACCATACATGGGGATGATTCCCTTCCTCTCCCTGGTGAGACATCTAATTCTGTGTCAACAACATACATGGGGATGATTCCCTTCCTCTCCCTGGTGAGACATCTAATTCTGTGTCAACAACTTACTGGGGATGACCGCCTATCCTCTCCCTGGTGAGACATCTAATTCTGTGTCAACAACATACATGGGGATGATTCCCTTCCTCTCCCTGGTGTGACATCTAATTCTGTGTCAACAACATACATGGGGATGATTCCCTTCCTCTCCCTGGTGTGACATCTAATTCTGTGTCAACACCATACATGGGGATGATTCCCTTCCTCTCCCTGGTGAGACATCTAATTCTGTGTCAACAACATACATGGGGATGATTCCCTTCCTCTCCCTGGTGTGACATCTAATTCTGTGTTAACAACATACATGGGGATGATACCCTTCCTCTCCCTGGTGAGACATCTAATTCTGTGTCAACAACTTACTGGGGATGAGCGCCTATCCTCTCCCTGGTGAGACATCTAATTCTGTGTCAAAAACATACATGGGGATGATTCCCTTCCTCTCCCAAGTGAGACATCTAATTCTGTGTCAAAAACTTACTGGGGATGAGCGCCTATCCTCTCCCTGGTGAGACATCTAATTCTGTGTCAACAACATACATGGGGATGATTACCTTCCTCTCCCTGGTGAGACATCTAATTCTGTGTCAACAACTTACTGGGGATGAGCGCCTATCCTCTCCCTGGTGAGACATCTAATTCTGTGTCAACAACATACATGGGGATGAGCGCCTATCCTCTCCCTGGTGAGACGTCTAATTCTGTGTCAACAACTTACTGGAGATGAGCGCCTATTCTGTCCCTGGTGAGACGTCTAATTCTGTGTCAACAACTTACTGGGCATGAGCGCCTATCCTCTCCCTGGTGTGACATCTAACTCTGTCAACAACTTACTGGGGATGAGCGCCTATCCTCTCCCTGGTGTGACATCTAACTCTGTGTCAACAACTTACTGGGGATGAGCGCCTATCCTCTCCCTGGTGAGACATCTAATTCTGTGTCAACAACTTATTGGGGCTGAACGCCTATCCTCTCCCTGGTGACATCTAATTCTGTGTCAACAACTTACTGGGGATGATTCGCTTCCTCTCCCTGGTGAGACATCTAATTCTGTGTGAACAACTTACTGGGGGATGAGCGTCTATCCTCTCCCTGGTGTGACATCTAATTCTGTGTCAACAACATAGATGGGTATGATTCCCTTCCTCTTCCTGGTGTGACATCTAATTCTGTATTAACAACATACATGGGGATGATTCCCTTCCTCTTCCTGGTGTGACATCTAATTCCATGGCAACAACATACATGGGGATGATTCCCTTCCTCTTCCTGGTGTGACATCTAGTTCCATGGCAACAACGTACATGGGGATGATTCCCTTCCTCTCCCTGGTGTGACATCTAATTCTGTATTAACAACATACATGGGGATGATTCCCTTCCCTCTCCCTGGTGTGACATCTAATTCTGTATTAACAACATACATGGGGATGATTCCCCTCCTCTTCCTGGTGTGACATCTAATTCTGTATTAACAACATACATGGGTATGATTCCCTTCCCTCTCCCTGGTGTGACATCTAGTTCCATGGCAACAACATACATGGGGATGATTCTCTTCCCTCTCCCTGGTGTGGCATCTAATTCCATGGCAACAACATACATGGGGATGATTCTCTTCCCTCTCCCTGGTGTGACATCTAATTCTGTGTCAACAACATACATGGGGATGATTCCCTTCCTCTCCCTGGTGAGACATCTAATTCTGTGTCAACAACATACATGGGGATGATTGCCTTCCTCTCCCTGGTGAGACATCTAATTCTGTGTCAACAACTTACTGGGGATGAGGGCCTATCCTCTCCCTGGTGAGACATCTAATTCTGTGTCAACAACATACATGGGGATGATTCCCTTCATCTCCCTGGTGTGACATCTAATTCTGTGTCAACAACATACATGGGGATGATTCCCTTCCTCTCCCTGGTGTGACATCTAATTCTGTGTCAACACCATACATGGGGATGATTCCCTTCTTCTCCCTGGTGAGACATCTAATTCTGTGTCAACAATATACATGGGGATGATTCCCTTCCTCTCCCTGGTGTGACATCTAATTCTGTGTCAACAACATACATGGGGATGATTCCCTTCCTCTCCCTGGTGTGACATCTAATTCTGTGTCAACAATATACATGGGGATGATTCCCTTCCTCTCCCTGGTGAGACATCTAATTCTGTGTCAACAACTTACTGGGGATGACCGCCTATCCTCTCCCTGGTGAGACATCCAATTCTGTGTCAACAACATACATGGGGATGATTCCCTTCCTCTCCCTGGTGTGACATTTAATTCTGTGTCAACAACATACATGGGGATGATTCCCTTCCTCTCCCTGGTGTGACATCTAATTCTGTGTTAACAACATACATGGGGATGATTCCCTTTCTCTCCCTGGTGAGACATCTAATTCTGTGTCAACAACTTACTGGGGATGAGCGCCTATCCTCTCCCTGGTGAGACATCTAATTCTGTGTCAAAAACATACATGGGGATGATTCCCTTCCTCTCCCTAGTGAGACATCTAATTCTGTGTCAAAAACTTACTGGGGATGAGCGCCTATCCTCTCCCTGGTGAGACATCTAATTCTGTGTCAACAACTTACTGGGGATGATTCCCTTCCTCTCCCTGGTGAGACATCTAATTCTGTGTCAACAACTTACTGGGGATGATTCCCTTCCTCTCCCTGGTGAGACATCTAATTCTGTGTCAACAACTTACTGGGGATGATTCCCTTCCTCTCCCTGGTGAGACATCTACTTCTGTGTCAACAACTTCCTGGGGATGAGCGCCTATCCTCTCCCTTGTGAGACATCTAATTCTGTGTCAACAACTTACTGGGGATGAGCGCCTAGCCTCTCCCTGGTGAGACCTCTAATTCTGTGTCAACAACTTACTGGGGATGAGCGCCTATCCTCTCCCTGGTGAGACATCTAATTCTGTGTCAACAACTTACTGGGGATGATTCCCTTCCTCTCCCTGGTGTGACATCTAATTCTGTGTCAACAACATACATGGGGATGATTCCCTTCCTCTTTTTGGTGTGACATTTAGTTCCATGGCAACATACATGGGGATGGTTACCTTCCCTCTACCTGAAGTGACATCTAATTCTGTGTTAACAACATACATGGGGATGATTCCCTTCCTCTTTTTGGTGTGACATTTAGTTCCATGGCAACATACATGGGGATGATTCTCTTCCCTCTCCCTGGTGTGACATCTAGTTCCATGGCAACAACATACATGGGGATGATTCCCTTCCTCTCCCTGGTGTGACATCTAATTCTGTATTAACAACATACATGGGTATTGATTCCCTTCCCTCTCCCTGGTGTGACATCTAATTCTGTATTAACAACATACATGGGTATGATTCCCTTCCATCTCCCTGGTGTGACATCTAGTTCCATGGCAACAACATACATGGGGATGATTCTCTTCCCTCTCCCTGGTGTGGCATCTAATTCCATGGCAACAACATACATGGGGATGATTCTCTTCCCTCTCCCTGGTGTAACATCTAATTCTGTGTCAACAACATACATGGGGATGATTCTCTTCCCTCTCCCTGGTGTGACATCTAGTTCCATGGCAACAACATACAAAGGGATGATTCCCTTCCTCTCCCTGGTGTAACATCTAATTCTGTGTCAACAACATACATGGG
Organism: Deroplatys truncata; assembly: GCA_030765065.1. NCBI lineage: Eukaryota > Metazoa > Arthropoda > Insecta > Mantodea > Mantidae > Deroplatys > Deroplatys truncata. Next base: position 3,541,017 of record CM060981.1, on the reverse strand, counting down.
GATGAGTCCCTTCCTCTCCCTGGTGAGACATCTAATTCTGTGTCAACAACTTACTGGGGATGAACGCCTATCCTCTCCCTGGTGAGACATTTAATTCTGTGTCAACAACATACATGGGGATGATTCCCTTCCTCTCCCTGGTGTGACATCTAATTCTGTGTCAACAACATACATGGGGATGATTCCCTTCCTCTCCCTGGTGAGACATCTAATTCTGTGTCAACAACATACATGGGGATGATTGCCTTCCTCTCCCTGGTGAGACATCTAATTCTGTGTCAACAACTTACTGGGGATGAGGGCCTATCCTCTCCCTGGTGAGACATCTAATTCTGTGTCAACAACATACATGGGGATGATTCCCTTCCTCTCCCTGGTGTGACATCTAATTCTGTGTCAACAACATACATGGGGATGATTCCCTTCCTCTCCCTGGTGTGACATCTAATTCTGTGTCAACACCATACATGGGGATGATTCCCTTCTTCTCCCTGGTGAGACATCTAATTCTGTATCAACAACATACATGGGGATGATTCCCTTCCTCTCCCTGGTGTGACATCTAATTCTGTGTCAACAACATACATGGGGATGATTCCCTTCCTCTCCCTGGTGTGATATCTAATTCTGTGTCAACAACATACATGGGGATGATTCCCTTCCTCTTCCTGGTGTGACAGCTAATTCTGTGTCAACAACATACATGGGGATGATTCCCTTCCTCTCCCTGGTGAGACATCTAATTCTGTGTCAACAACTTACTGGGGATGACCGCCTATCCTCTCCCTGGTGAGATATCCAATTCTGTGTCAACAACATACATGGGGATGATTCCCTTCCTCTCCCTGGTGTGACATCTAATTCTGTGTCAACAACATACATGGGGATGATTCCCTTCCTCTCCCTGGTGTGACATCTAATTCTGTGTCAACAACATACATGGCGATGATTCCCTTCCTCTCCCTGGTGTGACATCTAATTCTGTATCAACAACATACATGGGGATGATTCCCTTCCTCTCCCTGGTGAGAAATCTAATTCTGTGTCAACAACATACTGGGGATGACCGCCTATCCTCTCCCTGGTGAGACATCCAATTCTGTGTCAACAACATACATGGGGATGATTCCCTTCCTCTCCCTGGTGTGACATCTAATTCTGTGTCAACAACATACATGGGGATGATTCCCTTCCTCTCCCTGGTGTGACATCTAATTCTGTGTCAACACCATACATGGGGATGATTCCCTTCCTCTCCCTGGTGAGACATCTAATTCTGTGTCAACACACATGGGGATGATTCCCTTCCTCTCCCTGGTGTGACATCTAATTCTGTGTCAACAACATACATGGGGATGATTCCCTTCCTCTCCCTGGTGTGACATCTAATTCTGTGTCAACACCATACATGGGGATGATTCCCTTCCTCTCCCTGGTGAGACATCTAATTCTGTGTCAACAACATACATGGGGATGATTCCCTTCCTCTCCCTGGTGAGACATCTAATTCTGTGTCAACAACTTACTGGGGATGAGCGCCTATCCTCTCCCTGGTGAGACATCTAATTCTGTGTCAACAACATACATGGGGATGATTCCCTTCCTCTCCCTGGTGTGACATCTAATTCTGTGTCAACAACATACATGGGGATGATTCTCTTCCTCTCCCTGGTGTGACATCTAATTCTGTGTCAACACCATACATGGGGATGATTCCCTTCCTCTCCCTGGTGAGACATCTAATTCTGTGTCAACAACATACATGGGGATGATTCCCTTCCTCTCCCTGGTGTGACATCTAATTCTGTGTTAACAACATACATGGGGATGATTCCCTTCCTCTCCCTGGTGAGACATCTAATTCTGTGTCAACAACTTACTGGGGATGAGCGCCTATCCTCTCCCTGGTGAGACATCTAATTCTGTGTCACAAACATACATGGGGAAGATTCCCTTCCTCTCCCTAGTGAGACATCTAATTCTGTGTCAAAAACTTACTGGGGATGAGCGCCTATCCTCTCCCTGGTGAGACATCTAATTCTGTGTCAACAACATACATGGGGATGATTACCTTCCTCTCCCTGGTGAGACATCTAATTCTGTATCAACAACTTACTGGGGATGAGCGCCTATCCTCTCCCTGGTGAGACATCTAATTCTGTGTCAACAACATACATGGGGATGAGCGCCTATCCTCTCCCTGGTGAGACGTCTAATTCTGTGTCAACAACTTACTGGAGATGAGCGCCTATTCTGTCCCTGGTGAGACGTCTAATTCTGTGTCAACAACTTACTGGGCATGAGCGCCTATCCTCTCCCTGGTGTGACATCTAACTCTGTCAACAACTTACTGGGGATGAGCGCCTATCCTCTCCCTGGTGTGACATCTAACTCTGTGTCAACAACTTACTGGGGATGAGCGCCTATCCTCTCCCTGGTGAGACATCTAATTCTGTGTCAACAACTTATTGGGGCTGAGCGCCTATCCTCTCCCTGTGACCTCTAATTCTGTGTCAACAACTTACTGGGGATGATTCGCTTCCTCTCCCTGGTGAGACATCTAATTCTGTGTGAACAACTTACTGGGGGATGAGCGTCTATCCTCTCCCTGGTGTGACATCTAATTCTGTGTCAACAACTTACTGGGGATGATTCCCTTCCTCTCCCTGGTGTGACATCTAATTCATTGTCAACAACATACATGGGTATGATTCCCTTCCTCTCCCTGGTGAGACATCTAATTCTGTGTCAGCAACATACATGGGGATGATTCCCTTCCTTTCCCTGGTGTGACATCTAATTCTGTGTCAACAACATACATGGGGATGATTCCCTTCCTTTCCCTGGTGAGACATCTAATTCTGTGTTAACAACATACATGGGGATGATTCCCTTCCTTTCCCTGGTGTGACATCTAATTCTGTATTAACAACATACATGGGGATGATTCCCTTCCTCTCCCTGGTGTGACATCTAATTCATTGTCAACAACTTACTGGGGATGAGCGCCTATCCTCTCCCTGGTGTGACATCTAATTCATTGTCAACAACTTACTGGGGATGAGCGCCTATCCTCTCCCTGGTGTGACATCTAATTCATTGTCAACAACTTACTCGGGATGAGCGCCTATCCTCTCCCTGGTGTGACATCTAATTCATTGTCAACAACTTACTGGGGATGAGCGCCTATCCTCTCCTGGTGTGACATCTAATTCATTGTCAACAACTTACTGGGGATGAGCGCCTATCCTCTCCCTGGTGACATCTAATTCTGTGTCAACAACTTACTGGGGATGATTCCCTTCCTCTCCCTGGTGAGACATCTAATTCATTGTCAACAACTTACTGGGGATGAGCGCCTATCCTCTCCCTGGTGTGACATCTAATTCATTGTCAACAACTTACTGGGGATGAGCGCCTATCCTCTCCCTGGTGACATCTAATTCTGTATTAACAACATACATGGGGATGATTCCCTTCCTCTCCCTGGTGTGACATCTAATTCTGTGTCAACAACTTACTGGGGATGAGCGCCTATCCTCTCCCTGGTGAGACATCTATTTCTGTGTGAACAACTTACTGGGGATGAGCGTCTATCCTCTCCCTGGTGACATCTATTTCTGTGTGAACAACTTACTGGGGATGAGCGCCTATCCTCTTCCTGGTGAGACATCTAATTCTGTGTCAACAACTTACTGGGGATGAGCGCCTATCCTCTCCCTGGTGAGACATCTAATTCTGTGTCAACAACTTACTGGGGATGAGCGTCTATCCTCTCCCTGGTGAGGCATCTATTTCTGTGTGAACAACTTACTGGGGATGAGCGCCTATCCTCTCCCTGGTGAGACATCTAATTCTGTGTCAACAACTTACTGGGGATGAGCGCCTATCCTCTCCCTGGTGAGACATCTATTTCTGTGTCAACAACTTACTGAGGATCAGCGCCTATCCTCTCCCTGGTGAGACATCTATTTCTGTGTCAACAACTTACTGGGGATGAGCGCCTATCCTCTCCCTGGTGAGACATCTATTTCTGTGTCAACAACTTACTGGGGATGAGCGCCTATCCTCTCCCTGGTGAGACATCCAATTCTGTGTCAACAACTTACTGGGGATGAGCGCCTATCCTCTCCCTGGTGAAACCTCTAATTCTGTGTCAACAACTTACTGGGGAAGATTCCCTTCCTCTCCCTGGTGTGACATCTAATTCTGTGTCAACAACATACATGGGGATGATTCCCTTCCTCTTTTTGGTGTGACATTTAGTTCCATGGCAACATACATGGGGATGATTCCCTTCCCTCTACCTGAAGTGACATCTAATTCTGTGTCAACAACATACATGGGGATGATTCCCTTCCTCTTTTTGGTGTGACATTTAGTTCCATGGCAACATACATGGGGATGATTCCCTTCCCTCTACCTGAAGTGACATCTAATTCTGTGTCAACAACATACATGGGGATGATTCCCTTCCTCTTTTTGGTGTGACATTTAGTTCCATGGCAACATACATGGGGATGATTCTCTTCCCTCTCCCTGGTGTGACATATAGTTCCATGGCAACAACATACATTAGGATGATTCCCTTCCTCTCCCTGGTTGTGACATCTTATTCTGTATTAACAACATACATGGGTATGATTCCCTTCCCTCTCCGTGGTGTGACATCTAATTCTGTATTAACATACATGGGGATGATTCCCTTCCCTCTCCCTGGTGTGACATCTATTTCTGTATTAACAACATACATGAGTATGATTCCCTTCCTCTTCCTGGTGTGACATCTTATTCTGTATTAACAACATACATGGGTATGATTCCCTTCCCTCTCCCTGGTGTGACATCTAATTCTGTATTAACAACATACATGGGTATGATACCCTTCCCTCTCCCTGGTGTGACATCTAATTCTGTATTAACAACATACATGGGGATGATTCCCTTCCTCTCCCTGGTGTGACATCTAATTCTGTATTAACAACATACATGGGTATGATTCCCTTCCCTCTCCCTGGTGTGACATCTAGTTCCATGGCAACAACATACATGGGGATGATTCCCTTCCTCTTCCTGGCGTGACATCTAATTCTGTATTAACAACATACATGGGTATGATTCTCTTCCCTCTCCCTGGTGTGACATCTAGTTCCACGGCAACAACATACATGGGGATGATTCTCTTCCTCTCCCTGGTGAGACATCTAATTCTGTGTCAACAACTTACTGGGGATGACCGCCTATCCTCTCCCTGGTGAGACATCCAATTCTGTGTCAACAACATACATGGGGATGATTCCCTTCCTCTCCCTGGTGTGACATCCAATTCTGTGTCAACAACATACATGGGGATGACCGCCTATCCTCTCCCTGGTGAGACATCCAATTCTGTGTCAACAACATACATGGGGATGATTCCCTTCCTCTCCCTGGTGTGACATCCAATTCTGTGTCAACAACATACATGGGGATGATTCCCCTCCTCTCCCTGGTGAGACATCCAATTCTGTGTCAACAACATACATGGGGATGATTCCCTTCCTCTCCCTGGTGTGACATCTAATTCTGTGTCAACAACATACATGGGGATGATTCCCTTCCTCTCCCTGGTGTGACATCTAATTCTGTGTCAACAACATACATGGGGATGATTCCCTTCCTCTTCCTGGTGTGACATCTAATTCTGTGTCAACAACATACATGGGGATGATTCCCTTCCTCTCCCTGGTGAGACATCTAATTCTGTGTCAATAACTTACTGGGGATGACCGCCTATCCTCTCCCTGGTGAGACATCCAATTCTGTGTCAAAAACATACATGGGGATGATTCCCTTCCTCTCCCTGGTGTGACATCTAATTCTGTGTCAACAACATACATGGGGATGATTCCCTTCCTCTTCCTGGTGTGACATCTAATTCTGTGTCAACATACATGGGGATGATTCCCTTCCTCTCCCTGGTGAGACATCTAATTCTGTGTCAACAACATACATGGGGATGATTCCCTTCCTCTCCCTGGTGTGACATCTAATTCTGTGTCAACAACATACATAGGGATGATTCCCTTCCTCTCCCTGGTGTGACATCTAATTCTGTGTCAACACCATACATGGGGATGATTCCCTTCCTCTGACTGGTGAGACATCTAATTCTGTGTCAACAACATACATGGGGATGATTCCCTTCCTCTCCCTGGTGTGACATCCAATTCTGTGTCAACAACATACATGGGGATGATTCCCTTCCTCTCCCTGGTGTGACATCTAATTCTGTGTCAACACCATACATGGGGATGATTCCCATCCTCTCCCTGGTGAGACATCTAATTCTGTGTCAACAACATACATGGGGATGATTCCCTTCCTCTCCCTGGTGAGACATCTAATTCTGTGTCAACAACTTACTGGGGATGACCGCCTATCCTCTCCCTGGTGAGACATCTAATTCTGTGTCAACAACATACATGGTGATGATTCCCTTCCTCTCCCTGGTGTGACATCTAATTCTGTGTCAACAACATACATGGGGATGATTCCCTTCCTCTCCCTGGTGTGACATCTAATTCTGTGTCAACACCATACATGGGGATGATTCCCTTCCTCTCCCAGGTGAGACATCTAATTCTGTGTCAACAACATACATGGGGATGATTCCCTTCCTCTCCCTGGTGTGACATCTAATTCTGTGTTAACAACATACATGGGGATGATTCCCTTTCTCTCCCTGGTGAGACAACTAATTCTGTGCAACAACTTACTGGGGATGAGCGCCTATCCTCTCCCTGGTGAGACATCTAATTCTGTGTCAACAACATACATGGGGATGATTCCCTTCCTCTCCCTAGTGAAACATCTAATTCTGTGTCAAAAACTTACTGGGGATGAGCGCCTATCCTCTCCCTGGTGAGACATCTAATTCTGTGTCAAACACATACATGGGGATGATTACCTTCCTCTCCCTGGTGAGACATCTAATTCTGTGTCAACAACTTACTGGGGATGAGCGCCTATCCTCTCCCTGGTGAGACATCTAATTCTGTGTCAACAACATACATGGGGATGAGCGCCTATCCTCTCCCTGGTGAGACGTCTAATTCTGTGTCAACAACTTACTGGAGATGAGCGCCTATTCTGTCCCTGGTGAGACATCTAATTCTGTGTCAACAACTTACTGGGCATGAGCGCCTATCCTCTCCCTGGTGTGACATCTAACTCTGTCAACAACTTACTGGGGATGAGCGCCTATCCTCTCCCTGGTGTGACATCTAACTCTGTGTCAACAACTTACTGGGGATGAGCGCCTATCCTCTCCCTGGTGAGACATCTAATTCTGTGTCAACAACTTATTGGGGCTGAGCGCCTATCCTCTCCCTGGTGACATCTAATTCTGTGTCAACAACTTACTGGGGATGATTCGCTTCCTCTCCCTGGTGAGACATCTAATTCTGTATTAACAACATACATGGGGATGATTCCCTTCCCTCTCCCTGGTGTGACATCTAATTCTGTATTAACAACATACATGGGTATGATTCTCTTCCCTCTCCCTGGTGTGACATCTAGTTCCATGGCAACAACATACATGGGGATGATTCTCTTCCTCTCCCTGGTGAGACATCTAATTCTGTGTCAGCAACATACATGGGGATGATTCCCTTCCTTTCCCTGGTGTGACATCTAATTCTGTGTCAACAACATACATGGGGATGATTCCCTTCCTTTCCCTGGTGAGACATCTAATTCTGTGCTAACAACATACATGGGGATGATTCCCTTCCTTTCCCTGGTGTGACATCTAATTCTGTATTAACAACATACATGGGGATGATTCCCTTCCTCTCCCTGGTGTGACATCTAATTCTGTGTCAACAACTTACTGGGGATGAGCGCCTATCCTCTCCCTGGTGAGACATCTATTTCTGTGTGAACAACTTACTGGGGATGAGCGTCTATCCTCTCCCTGGTGACATCTATTTCTGTGTGAACAACTTACTGGGGATGAGCGCCTATCCTCTTCCTGGTGAGACATCTAATTCTGTGTCAACAACTTACTGGGGATGAGCGCCTATCCTCTCCCTGGTGAGACATCTAATTCTGTGTCAACAACTTACTGGGGATGAGCGTCTATCTTCTCCCTGGTGAGGCATCTATTTCTGTGTGAACAACTTACTGGGGATGAGCGCCTATCCTCTCCCGTGAGACATCTAATTCTGTGTCAACAACTTACTGGGGATGAGCGCCTATCCTCTCCCTGGTGAGACATCTATTTCTGTGTCAACAACTTACTGAGGATCAGCGCCTATCCTCTCCCTGGTGAGACATCTATTTCTGTGTCAACAACTTACTGGGGATGAGCGCCTATCCTCTCCCTGGTGAGACATCTATTTCTGTGTCAACAACTTACTGGGGATGAGCGCCTATCCTCTCCCTGGTGAGACATCCAATTCTGTGTCAACAACTTACTGGGGATGAGCGCCTATCCTCTCCCTGGTGAGACCTCTAATTCTGTGTCAACAACTTACTGGGGAAGATTCCCTTCCTCTCCCTGGTGTGACATCTAATTCTGTGTCAACAACATACATGGGGATGATTCCCTTCCTCTTTTTGGTGTGACATTTAGTTCCATGGCAACATACATGGGGATGATTCCCTTCCCTCTACCTGAAGTGACATCTAATTCTGTGTCAACAACATACATGGGGATGATTCCCTTCCTCTTTTTGGTGTGACATTTAGTTCCATGGCAACATACATGGGGATGATTCCCTTCCCTCTACCTGAAGTGACATCTAATTCTGTGTCAACAACATACATGGGGATGATTCCCTTCCTCTTTTTGGTGTGACATTTAGTTCCATGGCAACATACATGGGGATGATTCTCTTCCCTCTCCCTGGTGTGACATATAGTTCCATGGCAACAACATACGTTAGGATGATTCCCTTCCTCTCCCTGGTTGTGACATCTTATTCTGTATTAACAACATACATGGGTATGATTCCCTTCCCTCTCCGTGGTGTGACATCTAATTCTGTATTAACATACATGGGGATGATTCCCTTCCCTCTCCCTGGTGTGACATCTATTTCTGTATTAACAACATACATGAGTATGATTCCCTTCCTCTTCCTGGTGTGACATCTTATTCTGTATTAACAACATACATGGGTATGATTCCCTTCCCTCTCCCTGGTGTGACATCTAATTCTGTATTAACAACATACATGGGTATGATACCCTTCCCTCTCCCTGGTGTGACATCTAATTCTGTATTAACAACATACATGGGGATGATTCCCTTCCTCTCCCTGGTGTGACATCTAATTCTGTATTAACAACATACATGGGTATGATTCCCTTCCCTCTCCCTGGTGTGACATCTAGTTCCATGGCAACAACATACATGGGGATGATTCCCTTCCTCTTCCTGGCGTGACATCTAATTCTGTATTAACAACATACATGGGTATGATTCTCTTCCCTCTCCCTGGTGTGACATCTAGTTCCACGGCAACAACATACATGGGGATGATTCTCTTCCTCTCCCTGGTGAGACATCTAATTCTGTGTCAACAACTTACTGGGGATGACCGCCTATCCTCTCCCTGGTGAGACATCCAATTCTGTGTCAACAACATACATGGGGATGATTCCCTTCCTCTCCCTGGTGTGACATCCAATTCTGTGTCAACAACATACATGGGGATGACCGCCTATCCTCTCCCTGGTGAGACATCCAATTCTGTGTCAACAACATACATGGGGATGATTCCCTTCCTCTCCCTGGTGTGACTTCCAATTCTGTGTCAACAACATACATGGGGATGATTCCCCTCCTCTCCCTGGTGAGACATCCAATTCTGTGTCAACAACATACATGGGGATGATTCCCTTCCTCTCCCTGGTGTGACATCTAATTCTGTGTCAACAACATACATGGGGATGATTCCCTTCCTCTCCCTGGTGTGACATCTAATTCTGTGTCAACAACATACATGGGGATGATTCCCTTCCTCTTCCTGGTGTGACATCTAATTCTGTGTCAACAACATACATGGGGATGATTCCCTTCCTCTCCCTGGTGAGACATCTAATTCTGTGTCAACAACTTACTGGGGATGACCGCCTATCCTCTCCCTGGTGAGACATCCAATTCTGTGTCAAAAACATACATGGGGATGATTCCCTTCCTCTCCCTGGTGTGACATCTAATTCTGTGTCAACAACATACATGGGGATGATTCCCTTCCTCTTCCTGGTGTGACATCTAATTCTGTGTCAACATACATGGGGATGATTCCCTTCCTCTCCCTGGTGAGACATCTAATTCTGTGTCAACAACATACATGGGGATGATTCCCTTCCTCTCCCTGGTGTGACATCTAATTCTGTGTCAACAACATACATAGGGATGATTCCCTTCCTCTCCCTGGTATGACATCTAATTCTGTGTCAACACCATACATGGGGATGATTCCCTTCCTCTGACTGGTGAGACATCTAATTCTGTGTCAACAACATACATGGGGATGATTCCCTTCCTCTCCCTGGTGTGACATCCAATTCTGTGTCAACAACATACATGGGGATGATTCCCTTCCTCTCCCTGGTGTGACATCTAATTCTGTGTCAACACCATACATGGGGATGATTCCCATCCTCTCCCTGGTGAGACATCTAATTCTGTGTCAACAACATACATGGGGATGATTCCCTTCCTCTCCCTGGTGAGACATCTAATTCTGTGTCAACAACTTACTGGGGATGACCGCCTATCCTCTCCCTGGTGAGACATCTAATTCTGTGTCAACAACATACATGGTGATGATTCCCTTCCTCTCCCTGGTGTGACATCTAATTCTGTGTCAACAACATACATGGGGATGATTCCCTTCCTCTCCCTGGTGTGACATCTAATTCTGTGTCAACACCATACATGGGGATGATTCCCTTCCTCTCCCAGGTGAGACATCTAATTCTGTGTCAACAACATACATGGGGATGATTCCCTTCCTCTCCCTGGTGTGACATCTAATTCTGTGTTAACAACATACATGGGGATGATTCCCTTTCTCTCCCTGGTGAGACAACTAATTCTGTGCAACAACTTACTGGGGATGAGCGCCTATCCTCTCCCTGGTGAGACATCTAATTCTGTGTCAACAACATACATGGGGATGATTCCCTTCCTCTCCCTAGTGAAACAACTAATTCTGTGTCAAAAACTTACTGGGGATGAGCGCCTATCCTCTCCCTGGTGAGACATCTAATTCTGTGTCAACAACATACATGGGGATGATTACCTTCCTCTCCCTGGTGAGACATCTAATTCTGTGTCAACAACTTACTGGGGATGAGCGCCTATCCTCTCCCTGGTGAGACATCTAATTCTGTGTCAACAACATACATGGGGATGAGCGCCTATCCTCTCCCTGGTGAGACGTCTAATTTTGTGTCAACAACTTACTGGAGATGAGCGCCTATTCTGTCCCTGGTGAGACATCTAATTCTGTGTCAACAACTTACTGGGCATGAGCGCCTATCCTCTCCCTGGTGTGACATCTAACTCTGTCAACAACTTACTGGGGATGAGCGCCTATCCTCTCCCTGGTGTGACATCTAACTCTGTGTCAACAACTTACTGGGGATGAGCGCCTATCCTCTCCCTGGTGAGACATCTAATTCTGTGTCAACAACTTATTGGGGCTGAGCGCCTATCCTCTCCCTGGTGACATCTAATTCTGTGTCAACAACTTACTGGGGATGATTCGCTTCCTCTCCCTGGTGAGACATCTAATTCTGTATTAACAACATACATGGGGATGATTCCCTTCCCTCTCCCTGGTGTGACATCTAATTCTGTATTAACAACATACATGGGTATGATTCTCTTCCCTCTCCCTGGTGTGACATCTAGTTCCATGGCAACAACATACATGGGGATGATTCTCTTCCCTCTCCCTGGTGTGACATCTAATTTTGTATTAACAACATACATGGGTATGATTCTCTTCCCTCTCCCTGGTGAGACATCTAGTTCCATGGCAACAACATACATGGGGATGATTCCCTTCCTCTTCCTGGTGTGACATCTAATTCTGTATTAACAACATACATGGGTATGATTCTCTTCCCTCTCCCTGGTGTGACATCTAGTTCCATGGCAACAACATACATGGGGATGATTCTCTTCCCTCTCCCTCGTGTGACATCTAATTCCATGGCAACAACATACATGGGTATGATTCTCTTCCCTCTCCCTGGTGTGACATCTAGTTCCATGGCAACAACATACATGGGGATGATTCTCTTCCCTCTCCCTGGTGTGACATCTAGTTCCATGGCAACAACATACATGGGTATGATTCTCTTCCCTCTCCCTGGTGTGACATCTAATTCCATGGCAACAACATACATGGGTATGATTCTCTTCCCTCTCCCTGGTGTGACATCTAGTTCCATGGCAACAACATACATGGGGATGATTCTCTTCCCTCTCCCTGGTGTGACATCTAGTTCCATGGCAACAACATACATGGGTATGATTCTCTTCCCTCTCCCTGGTGTGACATCTAATTCCATGGCAACAACATACAGGGGTATGATTCTCTTCCCTCTCCCAGGTGTGACATCTAGTTCCATGGCAACAACATACATGGGGATGATTCTCTTCCCTCTCCCTGGTGTGACATCTAGTTCCATGGCAACAACATACATGGGTATGATTCTCTTCCCTCTCCCTGGTGTGACATCTAATTCCATGGCAACAACATACGTGGGTATGATTCTCTTCCCTCTCCCTGGTGTGACATCTAGTTCCATGGCAACAACATACATGGGGATGATTCTCTTCCCTCTCCCTGGTGTGACATCTAGTTCCATGGCAACAAGATACATGGGGATGATTCCCTTCCTCTCCCTGGTGAGACATCTAATTCTGTGTCAACAACTTACTGGGGATTAGCGCGTATCCTCTCCCTGGTGAGACATCTAAATCTGTGTCAACAACTTACTGGGGATGAGCGACTATCCTCTCCCTGTTCAGACATTTAATTCTGTGTCAACGACATACATGGGGATGATTCCCTTCCTCTCCCTGGTGAGACATCTAATTCTGTGTCAACAACTTACTGGGGATGATTCCCTTCCTCTCCCTGGTGAGACATCTAATTCTGTGTCAACAACATACATGGGGATGATTCCCTTCCTCTCCCTGGTGAGACATCTAATTCTGTGTCAACAACATACATGGGGATGATTCCCTTCCTCTCCCTGGTGAGACATCTAATTCTGTGTCAACACCATACATGGGGATGATTCCCTTCCTCTCCCTGGTGAGACATCTAATTCAGTGTCAACAACTTACTGGGGATGATTCCCTTCCTCTCCCTGGTGTGACATCTAATTCTGTGTCAACAACATACATGGGGATGATTCCCTTCCTCTCCCTGGTGAGACATCTAATTCTGTGTCAACAACTTACTGGGGATGAGCGCCTATCCTCTCCCTGGTGAGACATCTAAATCTGTGTCAACAACATACATGGGGATGATTCGCTTCCTCTCCCTGGTGTGACATCTAATTCTGTGTCAACAACATACATGGGGATGATTCCCTTCCTCTCCCTGGTGTGACATCTAATTCTGTGTCAATACCATACATGGGGATGATTCCCTTCCTCTCCCTGGTGAGACATCTAATTCTGTGTCAACAACATACATGGGGATGATTCCCTTCCTCTCCCTGGTGTGATATTTAATTCTATGTTAACAACATACATGGGGATGATTCCCTTCCTCTCCCTGGTGTGACATCTAATTCTGTGTCAACAACATACATGGGGATGATTCCCTTCCTCTCCCTGGTGAGACATCTAATTCTGTGTCAACAACTTACTGGGGATGAGCGCCTATCCTGTCCCTGGTGAGACATCTAATTCTGTGTCAACAACATACATGGGGATGATTCCCTTCCTCTCCCTAGTGAGACATCTAATTCTGTGTCAACAACTTGCTGGGGATGAGCGCCTATCCTCTCCCTGGTGAGACATCTAATTCTGTGTCAACAACATACATGGGGATGATTACCTTCCTCTCCCTGGTGAGACATGTAATTCTGTGTCAACAACTTACTGGGGATGAGCGCCTATCCTCTCCCTGGTGAGACATCTAATTCTGATCAACAACATACATGGGGATGATTACCTTCCTCTTCCTGGTGAGACATGTAATTCTGTGTCAACAACTTACTGGGGATGAGCGCCTATCCTCTCCCTGGTGAGACATCTGATTCTGTGTCAACAACATACATGGGGATGAGCGCCTATCCTCTCCCTGGTGAGACATCTAATTCTGTGTCAACAACTTACTGGAGATGAGCGCCTATCCTGTCCCTGGTGAGACATCTAATTCTGTGTCAATAACTTACTGGGCATGAGCGCCTATCCTCTCCCTGGTGTGACATCTAACTCTGTGTCAACAACTTACTGGGGATGAGCGCCTATCCTCTCCCTGGTGAGACATCTAATTCTGTGTCAACAACTTACTGGGGATGAGCGCCTATGCTCTCCGTGGTGTGACATCTAACTCTCTGTCAACAACTTACTGGGGATGAGCGCCTATCCTCTCCCTGGTGAGACATCTAATGCTTTGTCAACAACTTACTGGGGATGAGCGCCTATCCTCTCCCTGGTGACATCTAATTCTGTGTCAACAACTTACTGGAGATGAGCGCCTATCCTGTCCATGGTGAGACATCTAATTCTGTGTCAACAACTTACTGGGGATGAGCGCCTATCCTCCTCCTGGTGTGACATCTAATTCTGTGTCAACAACTTACTGGGGATGATTCCCTTCCTCTCCCTGGTGAGACATCTAATTCTGTGTCAACAACTTAACGGGGGTTAAGCGCCTATCCTCTCCCTGGTGTGGCATCTAATTCTGTGTCAACAACTTACTGGGGATGAGCGTCTATCCTCTCCCTGGTGAGACATCTAATTCTGAGTCAACAACTTACTGGGGATGAGCGCCTATCCTCTCCCTGGTGAGACATCTAATTCTGTGTCAACAACTTACTGGGGATGAGCGCCTATCCTCTCCCTTGTGAGACATCTAATTCTGTGTCAACAACTTACTGGGGATGAGCGCCTATCCTCTCCCTGGTGTGACATGTAATTCTGTATTAACAACTTACTGGGGATGAGCGCCTATCCTCCCCCTTTGAGACATCTAATTCTGTGTCAGCGACTTACTGGAGATGAGCGCCTATCCTCTCCCTGGTGTGACATCTAATTCTGTGTCAACAACTTACGGGGAATGAGCGCCTATCCACTCCCTGGTGAGACATCTAATTCTGTGTCAACAACATACTGGGGATGAGCGCCTATCCACTCCCTGGTGAGACATCTAATTCTGTGTCAACAACTTACTGGGGATGAGCGCCTATCTCTCCCTGGTTAGACATCTAAATCTGTGTCAACAACTTACTGGGGATGATTCCCTTCCTCTCCCTGGTGTGACATCTAATTCTGTGTTAACAACATACATGGGGACGATTCCCTTCCTCTCCCTGGTGAGACATCTAATTCTGTGTCTACAACTTCCTGGGGATGGGCGCCTATCCTCTCCCTGGTGAGACATTTAATTCTGTGTCAACAACATACATGGGGATGATTCCCTTCCTCTCCCTGGTGTGACATCTAATTCTGTGTCAACACACATGGGGATGATTCCCTTCCTCTCCCTGGTGATACATCTAATTCTGTGTCAACAACTTACTGGGGATGATTCCCTTCCTCTCCCTGGTGTGACATCTAATTCTGTGTCAGCAACATACATGGGGATGATTCCCTTCCTCTCCCTGGTGTGACATCTAATTTTGTGTCAACACCATACATGGGGATGATTCCCTTCCTCTCCCTGGTGAGACATCTAATTCTGTGTTAACAACATACATGGGGATGATTCCCTTCCTCTCCCTGGTGAGACATCTAATTCTGTGTCAACAACTTACTGGGGATGAGCGCCTATCCTCTCCCTGGTGAGACATCTAATTCTGTGTCACAACATACATGGGGATGATTCCCTTCCTCTCCCTGGTGAGACATCTAATTCTGTGTCAGCAACATACATGGGGATGATTCCCTTCCTCTCCCTGGTGTGACATCTAATTCTGTGTCAACAACTTACTGGGGGATGAGCGTCTATCCTCTCCCTGGTGTGACATCTAATTCTGTGTCAACAACTTACTGGGGATGATTCCCTTCCTCTCCCTGGTGAGACATCTAATTCATTGTCAACAACTTACTGGGGATGAGCGCCTATCCTCTCCCTGGTGTGACATCTAATTCATTGTCAACAACATACATGGGTATGATTCCCTTCCTCTCCCTGGTGAGACATCTAAATCTGTGTCAGCAACATACATGGGGATGATTCCCTTCCTTTCCCTGGTGTGACATCTAATTCTGTGTCAACAACATACATGGGGATGATTCCCTTCCTTTCCCTGGTGAGACATCTAATTCTGTGTTAACAACATACATGGGGATGATTCCCTTCCTTTCCCTGGTGTGACATCTAATTCTGTATTAACAACATACATGGGGATGATTCCCTTCCTCTCCCTGGTGTGACATCTAATTCATTGTCAACAACTTACTGGGGATGAGCGCCTATCCTCTCCCTGGTGTGACATCTAATGCATTGTCAACAACTTACTGGGGATGAGCGCCTATCCTCTCCCTGGTGTGACATCTAATTCATTGTCAACAACATACATGGGTATGATTCCCTTCCTCTCCCTGGTGAGACATCTAATTCATTATCAACAACTTACTGGGGATGAGCGCCTATCCTCTCCCTGGTGTGACATCTAATTCATTGTCAACAACTTACTGGGGATGAGCGCCTATGCTCTCCCTGGTGTGACATCTAATTCATTGTCAACAACGTACTGGGGATGAGCGCCTATCTTCTCCCTGGTGTGACAAATAATTCATTGTCAACAACATACATGGGTATGATTCCCTTCCTCTCCCTGGTGAGACATCTAATTCATTATCAACAACTTACTGGGGATGAGCGCCTATCCTCTCCCTGGTGTGACATATAATTCATTGTCAACAACTTACTGGGGATGAGCGCCTATCCTCTCCCTGGTGTGACATCTAATTCATTGTCAACAACTTACTATGGGATGAGCGCCTATCCTCTCCCTGGTGTGACATCTAATTCATTGTCAACAACTTACTGGGGATGAGCGCCTATCCTCTGCCTGGTGTGACATCTAATTCATTGTCAACAACTTACTGGGGATAAGCGCCTATCCTCTCCCTGGTGTGACATCTAACTCTGTGTCAACAACTTACTGGGGATGAGCGCCTATCCTCTCCCTGGTGAGACATCTAATTCTGTGTCAACAACTTATTGGGGATGAGCGCCTATCCTCTCCCTGGTGACATCTAATTCTGTGTCAACAACTTACTGGGGATGATTCCCTTCCTCTCCCTGGTGAGACATCTATTTCTGTGTGAACAACTTACTGGGGGATGAGCGTCTATCCTCTCCCTGGTGTGACATCTAATTCTGTGTCAACAACTTACATGGGGATGATTCCCTTCCTCTCCCTGGTGAGACATCTATTTCTGTGTGAACAACTTACTGGGGATGAGCGCCTATCCTCTCCCTGGTGAGACATCTAATTCTGTCAACAACTTACTGGGGATGAGCGCCTATCCTCTCCCTGGTGAGACATCTAATTCTGATCAACAACATACATGGGGATGATTACCTTTCTCTCCCTGGTGAGACATCTAATTCTGTGTCAACAACTTACTGGGAATGAGCGCCTATCCTCTCCCTGGTGAGACATCTAATTCTGTGTCAACAACATACATGGGGATGAGCGCCTATCCTCTCCCTGGTGAGACATCTAATTCTGTGTCAACAACTTACTGGGGATGAGCGCCTATGCTCTCCGTGGTGTGACATCTAACTCTCTGTCAACAACTTACTGGGGATGAGCGCCTATCCTCTCCCTGGTGAGACATCTAATGCTTTGTCAACAACTTACTGGGGATGAGCGCCTATCCTCTCCCTGGTGACATCTAATTCTGTGTCAACAACTTACTGGAGATGAGCGCCTATCCTGTCCATGGTGAGACATCTAATTCTGTGTCAACAACTTACTGGGGATGAGCGCCTATCCTCCTCCTGGTGTGACATCTAATTCTGTGTCAACAACTTACTGGGGATGATTCCCTTCCTCTCCCTGGTGAGACATCTAATTCTGTGTCAACAACTTAACGGGGGTTAAGCGCCTATCCTCTCCCTGGTGTGGCATCTAATTCTGTGTCAACAACTTACTGGGGATGAGCGTCTATCCTCTCCCTGGTGTGATATCTAATTCTGTGTCAACAACTTACTGGGGATGAGCGCCTATCCTCTCCCTTGTGAGACATCTAATTCTGAGTCAACAACTTACTGGGGATGAGCGCCTATCCTCTCCCTGGTGAGACATCTAATTCTGTGTCAACAACTTACTGGGGATGAGCGCCTATCCTCTCCCTTGTGAGACATCTAATTCTGTGTCAACAACTTACTGGGGATGAGCGCCTATCCTCTCCCTGGTGTGACATCTAATTCTGTATTAACAACTTACTGGGGATGAGCGCCTATCCTCCCCCTTTGAGACATCTAATTCTGTGTCAACGACTTACTGGAGATGAGCGCCTATCCTCTCCCTGGTGTGACATCTAATTCTGTGTCAACAACTTACGGGGAATGAGCGCCTATCCACTCCCTGGTGAGACATCTAATTCTGTGTCAACAACATACATGGGGATGATTCCCTTCCTCTCCCTGGTGAGACATCTAATTCTGTGTCAACAACATACATGGGGATGATTCCGTTCCTCTCCCTGGTGTGACATCTAATTCTGTGTCAACAACTTACTGGGGATGAGCGCCTATCTCTCCCTGGTTAGACATCTAAATCTGTGTCAACAACTTACTGGGGATGATTCCCTTCCTCTCCCTGGTGTGACATCTAATTCTGTGTTAACAACATACATGGGGACGATTCCCTTCCTCTCCCTGGTGAGACATCTAATTCTGTGTCTACAACTTCCTGGGGATGGGCGCCTATCCTCTCCCTGGTGAGACATTTAATTCTGTGTCAACAACATACATGGGGATGATTCCCTTCCTCTCCCTGGTGTGACATCTAATTCTGTGTCAACACACATGGGGATGATTCCCTTCCTCTCCCTGGTGATACATCTAATTCTGTGTCAACAACTTACTGGGGATGATTCCCTTCCTCTCCCTGGTGTGACATCTAATTCTGTGTCAACAACATACATGGGGATGATTCCCTTCCTCTCCCTGGTGTGACATCTAATTTTGTGTCAACACCATACATGGGGATGATTCCCTTCCTCTCCCTGGTGACACATCTAATTCTGTGTCAACAACATACATGGGGATGATTCCCTTCCTCTCCCTGGTGTGACATCTAATTCTGTGTTAACAACATACATGGGGATGATTCCCTTCCTCTCCCTGGTGAGACATCTAATTCTGTGTCAACAACTTACTGGGGATGAGCGCCTATCCTCTCCCTGGTGAGACATCTAATTCTGTGTCACAACATACATGGGGATGATTCCCTTCCTCTCCCTGGTGAGACATCTAATTCTGTGTCAGCAACATACATGGGGATGATTCCCTTCCTCTCCCTGGTGTGACATCTAATTCTGTGTCAACAACTTACTGGGGGATGAGCGTCTATCCACTCCCTGGTGTGACATCTAATTCTGTGTCAACAACTTACTGGGGATGATTCCCTTCCTCTCCCTGGTGACATCTAATTCTGTGTCAACAACTTACTGGGGATGATTCCCTTCCTCTCCCTGGTGACATCTAATTCTGTGTCAACAACTTACTGGGGGATGAGCGTCTATCCTCTCCCTGGTGTGACATCTAATTCTGTGTCAACAACTTACTGGGGATGATTCCCTTCCTCTCCCTGGTGAGACATCTAATTCATTGTCAACAACTTACTGGGGATGAGCGCCTATCCTCTCCCTGGTGTGACATCTAATTCATTGTCAACAACATACATGGGTATGATTCCCTTCCTCTCCCTGGTGAGACATCTAATTCTGTGTCAGCAACATACATGGGGATGATTCCCTTCCTTTCCCTGGTGTGACATCTAATTCTGTGTCAACAACATACATGGGGATGATTCCCTTCCTTTCCCTGGTGAGACATCTAATTCTGTGTTAACAACATACATGGGGATGATTCCCTTCCTTTCCCTGGTGTGACATCTAATTCTGTATTAACAACATACATGGGGATGATTCCCTTCCTCTCCCTGGTGTGACATCTAATTCATTGTCAACAACTTACTGGGGATGAGCGCCTATCCTCTCCCTGGTGTGACATCTAATTCATTGTCAACAACTTACTGGGGATGAGCGCCTATCCTCTCCCTGGTGTGACATCTAATTCATTGTCAACAACATACATGGGTATGATTCCCTTCCTCTCCCTGGTGAGACATCTAATTCATTATCAACAACTTACTGGGGATGAGCGCCTATCCTCTCCCTGGTGTGACATCTAATTCATTGTCAACAACTTACTGGGGATGAGCGCCTATGCTCTCCCTGGTGTGACATCTAATTCATTGTCAACAACTTACTGGGGATGAGCGCCTATCTTCTCCCTGGTGTGACAAATAATTCATTGTCAACAACATACATGGGTATGATTCCCTTCCTCTCCCTGGTGAGACATCTAATTCATTATCAACAACTTACTGGGGATGAGCGCCTATCCTCTCCCTGGTGTGACATATAATTCATTGTCAACAACTTACTGGGGATGAGCGCCTATCCTCTCCCTGGTGTGACATCTAATTCATTGTCAACAACTTACTATGGGATGAGCGCCTATCCTCTCCCTGGTGTGACATCTAATTCATTGTCAACAACTTACTGGGGATGAGCGCCTATCCTCTCCCTGGTGTGACATCTAATTCATTGTCAACAACTCACTGGGGATGAGCGCCTATCCTCTCCCTGGTGTGACATGTAACTCTGTGTCAACAACTTACTGGGGATGAGCACCTATCCTCTCCCTGGTGAGACATCTAATTCTGTGTCAACAACTTATTGGGGATGAGCGCCTATCCTCTCCCTGGTGACATCTAATTCTGTGTCAACAACTTACTGGGGATGATTCCCTTCCTCTCCCTGGTGAGACATCTATTTCTGTGTGAACAACTTACTGGGGGATGAGCGTCTATCCTCTCCCTGGTGTGACATCTAATTCTGTGTCAACAACTTACATGGGGATGATTCCCTTCCTCTCCCTGGTGAGACATCTATTTCTGTGTGAACAACTTACTGGGGATGAGCGCCTATCCTCTCCCTGGTGAGACATCTAATTCTGTGTCAACAACTTACTGGGGATGAGCGCCTATCCTCTCCCTGGTGAGACATCTAATTCTGATCAACAACATACATGGGGATGATTACCTTTCACTCCCTGGTGAGACATCTAATTCTGTGTCAACAACTTACTGGGGATGAGCGCCTATCCTCTCCCTGGTGAGACATCTAATTCTGTGTCAACAACATACATGGGGATGAGCGCCTATCCTCTCCCTGGTGAGACATCTAATTCTGTTTCAACAACTTACTGGAGATGACCGCCTATCCTGTCCCTGGTGAGACATCTAATTCTGTGTCAACAACTTACTGGGGATGATTCCCTTCCTCTCCCTGGTGACATCTAATTCTGTGTCAACAACTTACTGGGGATGATTCCCTTTCTCTCCCTGGTGAGACATCTAATTCTGTGTGAACAACTTACTGGGGATGATCGCCTATCCTCTCCCTGGTGTGACATCTAATTCTGTATCAACAACTTACTGGGGATGATTCCCTTCCTCTCCCTGATGAGACATCTAATTCTGTGTCAACAACTTACTGGGGATGAGCGCCTATCCTCTCCCTGGTGTGACATCTAATTCTGTGTCAACAACTTACTGGGGATGAGCGCGTATCCTCTCCCTTGTGAGACATCTAATTCTGTGTCAACAACTTACCGGGGATGAGCGCCTATCCTCTCCCTGGTGAGACATCTAATTCTGTGTCAACGACTTACTGGAGATGAGCGCCTATCCTCTCCCTGGTGTGACATCTAATTCTGTGTCAACAACTTACGGGGAATGAGCGCCTATCCACTCCCTGGTGAGACATCTAATTCTGTGTCAACAACATAAATGGGGATGATTCCCTTCCTCTCCCTGGTGTGACATCTAATTCTGTGTCAACAACTTACTGGGGATGAGCGCCTATCTCTCCCTGGTTAGACATCTAATTCTGTGTCAACAACTTACTGGGGATGATTCCCTTCCTCTCCCTGGTGAGACATCTAATTCTGTGTCAACAACTTACTGGGGATGATTCCCTTCCTCTCCCTGGTGAGACATCTAATTCTGTGTCAACAACTTACTGGGGATGATTCCCTTCCTCTCCCTCGTGTGACATCTAATTCTGGGTCAAGAACTTACTGGGGATGAGCGCCTATGCTCTCCCTGGTGAGACATCTAATTCTGTGTCAACAACTTACTGAGGATGAGCGCCTATGCTCTCCCTGGTGTGACATCTAATTCTGTGTCAACAACTTACTGGGGATGAGCGCCTATGCTCTCCCTGGTGAGACATCTAATTCTGTGTCAACAACTTAGTGGGGATGAGCGCCTATCCTCTCCCTGGTGAGACATCTAATTCTGTGTCAACAACTTACGGGGAATGAGCGCCTATCCACTCCCTGGTGAGACATCTAATTCTGTGTCAACAACATACATGGGGATGATTCCCTTCCTCTCCCTGGTGTGACATTTAATTCTATGTTAACAACATACATGGGGATGATTCCCTTCCTCTCCCTGGTGTGACATCTAATTCTGTGTCAACAACATACATGGGGATGATTCCCTTCCTCTCCCTGGTGAGACATCTAATTCTGTGTCAACAACTTACTGGGGATGAGCGCCTATCCTCTCCCTGGTGAGACATCTAATTCTGTGTCAAAAACATACATGGGGATGATTACCTTCCTCTCCCTGGTGAGACATGTAATTCTGTGTCAACAACTTACTGGGGATGAGCGCCTATCCTCTCCCTGGTGAGACATCTAATTCTGATCAACAACATACATGGGGATGATTACCTTCCTCTTCCTGGTGAGACATGTAATTCTGTGTCAACAACTTACTGGGGATGAGCGCCTATCCTCTCCCTGGTGAGACATCTGATTCTGTGTCAACAACATACATGGGGATGAGCGCCTATCCTCTCCCTGGTGAGACATCTAATTCTGTGTCAACAACTTACTGGAGATGAGCGCCTATCCTGTCCCTGGTGAGACATCTAATTCTGTGTCAATAACTTACTGGGCATGAGCGCCTATCCTCTCCCTGGTGTGACATCTAACTCTGTGTCAACAACTTACTGGGGATGAGCGCCTATCCTCTCCCTGGTGAGACATCTAATTCTGTGTCAACAACTTACTGGGGATGAGCGCCTATGCTCTCCGTGGTGTGACATCTAACTCTCTGTCAACAACTTACTGGGGATGAGCGCCTATCCTCTCCCTGGTGAGACATCTAATGCTTTGTCAACAACTTACTGGGGATGAGCGCCTATCCTCTCCCTGGTGACATCTAATTCTGTGTCAACAACTTACTGGAGATGAGCGCCTATCCTGTCCATGGTGAGACATCTAATTCTGTGTCAACAACTTACTGGGGATGAGCGCCTATCCTCCTCCTGGTGTGACATCTAATTCTGTGTCAACAACTTACTGGGGATGATTCCCTTCCTCTCCCTGGTGAGACATCTAATTCTGTGTCAACAACTTAACGGGGGTTAAGCGCCTATCCTCTCCCTGGTGTGGCATCTAATTCTGTGTCAACAACTTACTGGGGATGAGCGTCTATCCTCTCCCTGGTGAGACATCTAATTCTGAGTCAACAACTTACTGGGGATGAGCGCCTATCCTCTCCCTGGTGAGACATCTAATTCTGTGTCAACAACTTACTGGGGATGAGCGCCTATCCTCTCCCTTGTGAGACATCTAATTCTGTGTCAACAACTTACTGGGGATGAGCGCCTATCCTCTCCCTGGTGTGACATGTAATTCTGTATTAACAACTTACTGGGGATGAGCGCCTATCCTCCCCCTTTGAGACATCTAATTCTGTGTCAACGACTTACTGGAGATGAGCGCCTATCCTCTCCCTGGTGTGACATCTAATTCTGTGTCAACAACTTACGGGGAATGAGCGCCTATCCACTCCCTGGTGAGACATCTAATTCTGTGTCAACAACATACTGGGGATGAGCGCCTATCCACTCCCTGGTGAGACATCTAATTCTGTGTCAACAACTTACTGGGGATGAGCGCCTATCTCTCCCTGGTTAGACATCTAAATCTGTGTCAACAACTTACTGGGGATGATTCCCTTCCTCTCCCTGGTGTGACATCTAATTCTGTGTTAACAACATACATGGGGACGATTCCCTTCCTCTCCCTGGTGAGACATCTAATTCTGTGTCTACAACTTCCTGGGGATGGGCGCCTATCCTCTCCCTGGTGAGACATTTAATTCTGTGTCAACAACATACATGGGGATGATTCCCTTCCTCTCCCTGGTGTGACATCTAATTCTGTGTCAACACACATGGGGATGATTCCCTTCCTCTCCCTGGTGATACATCTAATTCTGTGTCAACAACTTACTGGGGATGATTCCCTTCCTCTCCCTGGTGTGACATCTAATTCTGTGTCAACAACATACATGGGGATGATTCCCTTCCTCTCCCTGGTGTGACATCTAATTTTGTGTCAACACCATACATGGGGATGATTCCCTTCCTCTCCCTGGTGAGACATCTAATTCTGTGTTAACAACATACATGGGGATGATTCCCTTCCTCTCCCTGGTGAGACATCTAATTATGTGTCAACAACTTACTGGGGATGAGCGCCTATCCTCTCCCTGGTGAGACATCTAATTCTGTGTCACAACATACATGGGGATGATTCCCTTCCTCTCCCTGGTGAGACATCTAATTCTGTGTCAGCAACATACATGGGGATGATTCCCTTCCTCTCCCTGGTGTGACATCTAATTCTGTGTCAACAACTTACTGGGGGATGAGCGTCTATCCTCTCCCTGGTGTGACATCTAATTCTGTGTCAACAACTTACTGGGGATGATTCCCTTCCTCTTCCTGGTGACATCTAATTCTGTGTCAACAACTTACTGGGGATGATTCACTTCCTCTCCCTGGTGACATCTAATTCTGTGTCAACAACTTACTGGGGGATGAGCGTCTATCCTCTCCCTGGTGTGACATCTAATTCTGTGTCAACAACTTACTGGGGATGATTCCCTTCCTCTCCCTGGTGAGACATCTAATTCATTGTCAACAACTTACTGGGGATGAGCGCCTATCCTCTCCCTGGTGTGACATCTAATTCATTGTCAACAACATACATGGGTATGATTCCCTTCCTCTCCCTGGTGAGACATCTAAATCTGTGTCAGCAACATACATGGGGATGATTCCCTTCCTTTCCCTGGTGTGACATCTAATTCTGTGTCAACAACATACATGGGGATGATTCCCTTCCTTTCCCTGGTGAGACATCTAATTCTGTGTTAACAACATACATGGGGATGATTCCCTTCCTTTCCCTGGTGTGACATCTAATTCTGTATTAACAACATACATGGGGATGATTCCCTTCCTCTCCCTGGTGTGACATCTAATTCATTGTCAACAACTTACTGGGGATGAGCGCCTATCCTCTCCCTGGTGTGACATCTAATTCATTGTCAACAACTTACTGGGGATGAGCGCCTATCCTCTCCCTGGTGTGACATCTAATTCATTGTCAACAACATACATGGGTATGATTCCCTTCCTCTCCCTGGTGAGACATCTAATTCATTATCAACAACTTACTGGGGATGAGCGCCTATCCTCTCCCTGGTGTGACATCTAATTCATTGTCAACAACTTACTGGGGATGAGCGCCTATGCTCTCCCTGGTGTGACATCTAATTCATTGTCAACAACTTACTGGGGATGAGCGCCTATCTTCTCCCTGGTGTGACAAATAATTCATTGTCAACAACATACATGGGTATGATTCCCTTCCTCTCCCTGGTGAGACATCTAATTCATTATCAACAACTTACTGGGGATGAGCGCCTATCCTCTCCCTGGTGTGACATATAATTCATTGTCAACAACTTACTGGGGATGAGCGCCTATCCTCTCCCTGGTGTGACATCTAATTCATTGTCAACAACTTACTATGGGATGAGCGCCTATCCTCTCCCTGGTGTGACATCTAATTCATTGTCAACAACTTACTGGGGATGAGCGCCTATCCTCTGCCTGGTGTGACATCTAATTCATTGTCAACAACTTACTGGGGATAAGCGCCTATCCTCTCCCTGGTGTGACATCTAACTCTGTGTCAACAACTTACTGGGGATGAGCGCCTATCCTCTCCCTGGTGAGACATCTAATTCTGTGTCAACAACTTATTGGGGATGAGCGCCTATCCTCTCCCTGGTGACATCTAATTCTGTGTCAACAACTTACTGGGGATGATTCCCTTCCTCTCCCTGGTGAGACATCTATTTCTGTGTGAACAACTTACTGGGGGATGAGCGTCTATCCTCTCCCTGGTGTGACATCTAATTCTGTGTCAACAACTTACATGGGGATGATTCCCTTCCTCTCCGTGGTGAGACATCTATTTCTGTGTGAACAACTTACTGGGGATGAGCGCCTATCCTCTCCCTGGTGAGACATCTAATTCTGTGTCAACAACTTACTGGGGATGAGCGCCTATCCTCTCCCTGGTGAGACATCTAATTCTGATCAACAACATACATGGGGATGATTACCTTTCTCTCCCTGGTGAGACATCTAATTCTGTGTCAACAACTTACTGGGAATGAGCGCCTATCCTCTCCCTGGTGAGACATCTAATTCTGTGTCAACAACATACATGGGGATGAGCGCCTATCCTCTCCCTGGTGAGACATCTAATTCTGTGTCAACAACTTACTGGGGATGAGCGCCTATGCTCTCCGTGGTGTGACATCTAACTCTCTGTCAACAACTTACTGGGGATGAGCGCCTATCCTCTCCCTGGTGAGACATCTAATGCTTTGTCAACAACTTACTGGGGATGAGCGCCTATCCTCTCCCTGGTGACATCTAATTCTGTGTCAACAACTTACTGGAGATGAGCGCCTATCCTGTCCATGGTGAGACATCTAATTCTGTGTCAACAACTTACTGGGGATGAGCGCCTATCCTCCTCCCGGTGTGACATCTAATTCTGTGTCAACAACTTACTGGGGATGATTCCCTTCCTCTCCCTGGTGAGACATCTAATTCTGTGTCAACAACTTAACGGGGGTTAAGCGCCTATCCTCTCCCTGGTGTGGCATCTAATTCTGTGTCAACAACTTACTGGGGATGAGCGTCTATCCTCTCCCTGGTGTGATATCTAATTCTGTGTCAACAACTTACTGGGGATGAGCGCCTATCCTCTCCCTTGTGAGACATCTAATTCTGAGTCAACAACTTACTGGGGATGAGCGCCTATCCTCTCCCTGGTGAGACATCTAATTCTGTGTCAACAACTTACTGGGGATGAGCGCCTATCCTCTCCCTTGTGAGACATCTAATTCTGTGTCAACAACTTACTGGGGATGAGCGCCTATCCTCTCCCTGGTGTGACATCTAATTCTGTATTAACAACTTACTGGGGATGAGCGCCTATCCTCCCATTTTGAGACATCTAATTCTGTGTCAACGACTTACTGGAGATGAGCGCCTATCCTCTCCCTGGTGTGACATCTAATTCTGTGTCAACAACTTACGGGGAATGAGCGCCTATCCACTCCCTGGTGAGACATCTAATTCTGTGTCAACAACATACATGGGGATGATTCCCTTCCTCTCCCTGGTGAGACATCTAATTCTGTGTCAACAACATACATGGGGATGATTCCGTTCCTCTCCCTGGTGTGACATCTAATTCTGTGTCAACAACTTACTGGGGATGAGCGCCTATCTCACCCTGGTTAGACATCTAAATCTGTGTCAACAACTTACTGGGGATGATTCCCTTCCTCTCCCTGGTGTGACATCTAATTCTGTGTTAACAACATACATGGGGACGATTCCCTTCCTCTCCCTGGTGAGACATCTAATTCTGTGTCTACAACTTCCTGGGGATGGGCGCCTATCCTCTCCCTGGTGAGACATTTAATTCTGTGTCAACAACATACATGGGGATGATTCCCTTCCTCTCCCTGGTGTGACATCTAATTCTGTGTCAACACACATGGGGATGATTCCCTTCCTCTCCCTGGTGATACATCTAATTCTGTGTCAACAACTTACTGGGGATGATTCCCTTCCTCTCCCTGGTGTGACATCTAATTCTGTGTCAACAACATACATGGGGATGATTCCCTTCCTCTCCCTGGTGTGACATCTAATTTTGTGTCAACACCATACATGGGGATGATTCCCTTCCTCTCCCTGGTGAGACATCTAATTCTGTGTCAACAACATACATGGGGATGATTCCCTTCCTCTCCCTGGTGTGACATCTAATTCTATGTTAACAACATACATGGGGATGATTCCCTTCCTCTCCCTGGTGAGACATCTAATTCTGTGTCAACAACTTACTGGGGATGAGCGCCTATCCTCTCCCTGGTGAGACATCTAATTCTGTGTCACAACATACATGGGGATGATTCCCTTCCTCTCCCTGGTGAGACATCTAATTCTGTGTCAGCAACATACATGGCGATGATTCCCTTCCTCTCCCTGGTGTGACATCTAATTCTGTGTCAACAACTTACTGGGGGATGAGCGTCTATCCACTCCCTGGTGTGACATCTAATTCTGTGTCAACAACTTACTGGGGATGATTCCCTTCCTCTCCCTGGTGACATCTAATTCTGTGTCAACAACTTACTGGGGATGATTCACTTCCTTTCCCTGGTGAGACATCTAATTCTGTGTTAACAACATACATGGGGATGATTCCCTTCCTTTCGCTGGTGTGACATCTAATTCTGTATTAACAACATACATGGGGATGATTCCCTTCCTCTCCCTGGTGTGACATCTAATTCATTGTCAACAACTTACTGGGGATGAGCGCCTATCCTCTCCCTGGTGTGACATCTAATTCATTGTCAACAACTTACTGGGGATGAGCGCCTATCCTCTCCCTGGTGTGACATCTAATTCATTGTCAACAACATACATGGGTATGATTCCCTTCCTCTCCCTGGTGAGACATCTAATTCATTATCAACAACTTACTGGGGATGAGCGCCTAGCCTCTCCCTGGTGTGACATCTAATTCATTGTCAACAACTTACTGGGGATGAGCGCCTATGCTCTCCCTGGTGTGACATCTAATTCATTGTCAACAACTTACTGGGGATGAGCGCCTATCTTCTCCCTGGTGTGACAAATAATTCATTGTCAACAACATACATGGGTATGATTCCCTTCCTCTCCCTGGTGAGACATCTAATTCATTATCAACAACTTACTGGGGATGAGCGCCTATCCTCTCCCTGGTGTGACATATAATTCATTGTCAACAACTTACTGGGGATGAGCGCCTATCCTCTCCCTGGTGTGACATCTAATTCATTGTCAACAACTTACTATGGGATGAGCGCCTATCCTCTCCCTGGTGTGACATCTAATTCATTGTCAACAACTTACTGGGGATGAGCGCCTATCCTCTCCCTGGTGTGACATCTAATTCATTGTCAACAACTTACTGGGGATGAGCGCCTATCCTCTCCCTGGTGTGACATCTAACTCTGTGTCAACAACTTACTGGGGATGAGCGCCTATCCTCTCCCTGGTGAGACATCTAATTCTGTGTCAACAACTTATTGGGGATGAGCGCCTATCCTCTCCCTGGTGACATCTAATTCTGTGTCAACAACTTACTGGGGATGATTCCCTTCCTCTCCCTGGTGAGACATCTATTTCTGTGTGAACAACTTACTGGGGGATGAGCGTCTATCCTCTCCCTGGTGTGACATCTAATTCTGTGTCAACAACTTACATGGGGATGATTCCCTTCCTCTCCCTGGTGAGACATCTATTTCTGTGTGAACAACTTACTGGGGATGAGCGCCTATCCTCTCCCTGGTGAAACATCTAATTCTGTGTCAACAACTTACTGGGGATGAGCGCCTATCCTCTCCCTGGTGAGACATCTAATTCTGATCAACAACATACATGGGGATGATTACCTTTCTCTCCCTGGTGAGACATCTAATTCTGTGTCAACAACTTACTGGGGATGAGCGCCTATCCTCTCCCTGGTGAGACATCTAATTCTGTGTCAACAACATACATGGGGATGAGCGCCTATCCTCTCCCTGGTGAGACATCTAATTCTGTTTCAACAACTTACTGGAGATGACCGCCTATCCTGTCCCTGGTGAGACATCTAATTCTGTGTCAACAACTTAGTGGGCATGAGCGCCTATCCTCTCCCTGGTGTGACATCTAACTCTGTGTCAACAACTTACTAGGGATGAGCGCCTATCCTCTCCCTGGTGTGACATCTAACTCTGTGTCAACAACTTACTGGGGATGAGCGCCTATCCTCTCCCTGGTGAGACATCTAATTCTGTGTCAACAACTTATTGGGGCTGAGCGCCTATCCTCTCCCTGGTGACATCTAATTCTGTGTCAACAACTTACTGGGGATGATTCCCTTCCTCTCCCTGGTGAGACATCTAATTCTGTGTGAACAACTTACTGGGGATGATCGCCTATCCTCTCCCTGGTGTGACATCTAATTCTGTATCAACAACTTACTGGGGATGATTCCCTTCCTCTCCCTGGTGAGACATCTAATTCTGTGTCAACAACTTACTGGGGATGAGCGCCTATCCTCTCCCTGGTGTGACATCTAATTCTGTGTCAACAACTTACTGGGGATGAGCGCGTATCCTCTCCCTTGTGAGACATCTAATTCTGTGTCAACAACTTACCGGGGATGAGCGCCTATCCTCTCCCTGGTGAGACATCTAATTCTGTGTCAACGACTTACTGGAGATGAGCGCCTATCCTCTCCCTGGTGTGACATCTAATTCTGTGTCAACAACTTACGGGGAATGAGCGCCTATCCACTCCCTGGTGAGACATCTAATTCTGTGTCAACAACATAAATGGGGATGATTCCCTTCCTCTCCCTGGTGTGACATCTAATTCTGTGTCAACAACTTACTGGGGATGAGCGCCTATCTCTCCCTGGTTAGACATCTAATTCTGTGTCAACAACTTACTGGGGATGATTCCCTTCCTCTCCCTGGTGAGACATCTAATTCTGTGTCAACAACTTACTGGGGATGATTCCCTTCCTCTCCCTGGTGAGACATCTAATTCTGTGTCAACAACTTACTGGGGATGATTCCCTTCCTCTCCCTCGTGTGACATCTAATTCTGGGTCAAGAACTTACTGGGGATGAGCGCCTATGCTCTCCCTGGTGAGACATCTAATTCTGTGTCAACAACTTACTGAGGATGAGCGCCTATTCTCTCCCTGGTGTGACATCTAATTCTGTGTCAACAACTTACTGGGGATGAGCGCCTATGCTCTCCCTGGTGAGACATCTAATTCTGTGTCAACAACTTAGTGGGGATGAGCGCCTATCCTCTCCCTGGTGAGACATCTAATTCTGTGTCAACAACTTACGGGGAATGAGCGCCTATCCACTCCCTGGTGAGACATCTAATTCTGTGTCAACAACATACATGGGGATGATTCCCTTCCTCTCCCTGGTGAGACATCTAATTCTGTGTCAACAACATACATGGGGATGATTCCGTTCCTCTCCCTGGTGTGACATCTAATTCTGTGTCAACAACTTATTGGGGATGAGCGCCTATCTCTCCCTGGTTAGACATCTAAATCTGTGTCAACAACTTACTGGGGATGATTCCCTTCCTCTCCCTGGTGTGACATCTAATTCTGTGTTAACATACATGGGGACGATTCCCTTCCTCTCCCTGGTGAGACATCTAATTCTGTGTCTACAACTTCCTGGGGATGGGCGCCTATCCTCTCCCTGGTGAGACATTTAATTCTGTGTCAACAACATACATGGGGATGATTCCCTTCCTCTCCCTGGTGTGACATCTAATTCTGTGTCAACACACATGGGGATGATTCCCTTCCTCTCCCTGGTGATACATCTAATTCTGTGTCAACAACTTACTGGGGATGATTCCCTTCCTCTCCCTGGTGTGACATCTAATTCTGTGTCAACAACATACATGGGGATGATTCCCTTCCTCTCCCTGGTGTGACATCTAATTTTGTGTCAACACCATACATGGGGATGATTCCCTTCCTCTCCCTGGTGAGACATCTAATTCTGTGTCAACAACATACATGGGGATGATTCCCTTCCTCTCCCTGGTGTGACATCTAATTCTGTGTTAACAACATACATGGGGATGATTCCCTTCCTCTCCCTGGTGAGACATCTAATTCTGTGTCAACAACTTACTGGGGATGAGCGCCTATCCTCTCCCTGGTGAGACATCTAATTCTGTGTCACAACATACATGGGGATGATTCCCTTCCTCTCCCTGGTGAGACATCTAATTCTGTGTCAGCAACATACATGGGGATGATTCCCTTCCTCTCCCTGGTGTGACATCTAATTCTGTGTCAACAACTTACTGGGGGATGAGCGTCTATCCACTCCCTGGTGTGACATCTAATTCTGTGTCAACAACTTACTGGGGATGATTCCCTTCCTCTCCCTGGTGACATCTAATTCTGTGTCAACAACTTACTGGGGATGATTCACTTCCTCTCCCTGGTGACATCTAATTCTGTGTCAACAACTTACTGGGGGATGAGCGTCTATCCTCTCCCTGGTGTGACATCTAATTCTGTGTCAACAACTTACTGGGGATGATTCCCTTCCTCTCCCTGGTGAGACATCTAATTCATTGTCAACAACTTACTGGGGATGAGCGCCTATCCTCTCCCTGGTGTGACATCTAATTCATTGTCAACAACATACATGGGTATGATTCCCTTCCTCTCCCTGGTGAGACATCTAATTCTGTGTCAGCAACATACATGGGGATGATTCCCTTCCTTTCCCTGGTGTGACATCTAATTCTGTGTCAACAACATACATGGGGATGATTCCCTTCCTTTCCCTGGTGAGACATCTAATTCTGTGTTAACAACATACATGGGGATGATTCCCTTCCTTTCCCTGGTGTGACATCTAATTCTGTATTAACAACATACATGGGGATGATTCCCTTCCTCTCCCTGGTGTGACATCTAATTCATTGTCAACAACTTACTGGGGATGAGCGCCTATCCTCTCCCTGGTGTGACATCTAATTCATTGTCAACAACTTACTGGGGATGAGCGCCTATCCTCTCCCTGGTGTGACATCTAATTCATTGTCAACAACATACATGGGTATGATTCCCTTCCTCTCCCTGGTGAGACATCTAATTCATTATCAACAACTTACTGGGGATGAGCGCCCATCCTCTCCCTGGTGTGACATCTAATTCATTGTCAACAACTTACTGGGGATGAGCGCCTATGCTCTCCCTGGTGTGACATCTAATTCATTGTCAACAACTTACTGGGGATGAGCGCCTATCTTCTCCCTGGTGTGACAAATAATTCATTGTCAACAACATACATGGGTATGATTCCCTTCCTCTCCCTGGTGAGACATCTAATTCATTATCAACAACTTACTGGGGATGAGCGCCTATCCTCTCCCTGGTGTGACATATAATTCATTGTCAACAACTTACTGGGGATGAGCGCCTATCCTCTCCCTGGTGTGACATCTAATTCATTGTCAACAACTTACTATGGGATGAGCGCCTATCCTCTCCCTGGTGTGACATCTAATTCATTGTCAACAACTTACTGGGGATGAGCGCCTATCCTCTCCCTGGTGTGACATCTAATTCATTGTCAACAACTTACTGGGGATGAGCGCCTATCCTCTCCCTGGTGTGACATCTAACTCTGTGTCAACAACTTACTGGGGATGAGCGCCTATCCTCTCCCTGGTGAGACATCTAATTCTGTGTCAACAACTTATTGGGGATGAGCGCCTATCCTCTCCCTGGTGACATCTAATTCTGTGTCAACAACTTACTGGGGATGATTCCCTTCCTCTCCCTGGTGAGACATCTATTTCTGTGTGAACAACTTACTGGGGGATGAGCGTCTATCCTCTCCCTGGTGTGACATCTAATTCTGTGTCAACAACTTACATGGGGATGATTCCCTTCCTCTCCCTGGTGAGACATCTATTTCTGTGTGAACAACTTACTGGGGATGAGCGCCTATCCTCTCCCTGGTGAGACATCTAATTCTGTCAACAACTTACTGGGGATGAGCGCCTATCCTCTCCCTGGTGAGACATCTAATTCTGATCAACAACATACATGGGGATGATTACCTTTCTCTCCCTGGTGAGACATCTAATTCTGTGTCAACAACTTACTGGGAATGAGCGCCTATCCTCTCCCTGGTGAGACATCTAATTCTGTGTCAACAACATACATGGGGATGAGCGCCTATCCTCTCCCTGGTGAGACATCTAATTCTGTGTCAACAACTTACTGGGGATGAGCGCCTATGCTCTCCGTGGTGTGACATCTAACTCTCTGTCAACAACTTACTGGGGATGAGCGCCTATCCTCTCCCTGGTGAGACATCTAATGCTTTGTCAACAACTTACTGGGGATGAGCGCCTATCCTCTCCCTGGTGACATCTAATTCTGTGTCAACAACTTACTGGAGATGAGCGCCTATCCTGTCCATGGTGAGACATCTAATTCTGTGTCAACAACTTACTGGGGATGAGCGCCTATCCTCCTCCTGGTGTGACATCTAATTCTGTGTCAACAACTTACTGGGGATGATTCCCTTCCTCTCCCTGGTGAGACATCTAATTCTGTGTCAACAACTTAACGGGGGTTAAGCGCCTATCCTCTCCCTGGTGTGGCATCTAATTCTGTGTCAACAACTTACTGGGGATGAGCGTCTATCCTCTCCCTGGTGTGATATCTAATTCTGTGTCAACAACTTACTGGGGATGAGCGCCTATCCTCTCCCTTGTGAGACATCTAATTCTGAGTCAACAACTTACTGGGGATGAGCGCCTATCCTCTCCCTGGTGAGACATCTAATTCTGTGTCAACAACTTACTGGGGATGAGCGCCTATCCTCTCCCTTGTGAGACATCTAATTCTGTGTCAACAACTTACTGGGGATGAGCGCCTATCCTCTCCCTGGTGTGACATCTAATTCTGTATTAACAACTTACTGGGGATGAGCGCCTATCCTCCCCCTTTGAGACATCTAATTCTGTGTCAACGACTTACTGGAGATGAGCGCCTATCCTCTCCCTGGTGTGACATCTAATTCTGTGTCAACAACTTACGGGGAATGAGCGCCTATCCACTCCCTGGTGAGACATCTAATTCTGTGTCAACAACATACATGGGGATGATTCCCTTCCTCTCCCTGGTGAGACATCTAATTCTGTGTCAACAACATACATGGGGATGATTCCGTTCCTCTCCCTGGTGTGACATCTAATTCTGTGTCAACAACTTACTGGGGATGAGCGCCTATCTCTCCCTGGTTAGACATCTAAATCTGTGTCAACAACTTACTGGGGATGATTCCCTTCCTCTCCCTGGTGTGACATCTAATTCTGTGTTAACAACATACATGGGGACGATTCCCTTCCTCTCCCTGGTGAGACATCTAATTCTGTGTCTACAACTTCCTGGGGATGGGCGCCTATCCTCTCCCTGGTGAGACATTTAATTCTGTGTCAACAACATACATGGGGATGATTCCCTTCCTCTCCCTGGTGTGACATCTAATTCTGTGTCAACACACATGGGGATGATTCCCTTCCTCTCCCTGGTGATACATCTAATTCTGTGTCAACAACTTACTGGGGATGATTCCCTTCCTCTCCCTGGTGTGACATCTAATTCTGTGTCAACAACATACATGGGGATGATTCCCTTCCTCTCCCTGGTGTGACATCTAATTTTGTGTCAACACCATACATGGGGATGATTCCCTTCCTCTCCCTGGTGACACATCTAATTCTGTGTCAACAACATACATGGGGATGATTCCCTTCCTCTCCCTGGTGTGACATCTAATTCTGTGTTAACAACATACATGGGGATGATTCCCTTCCTCTCCCTGGTGAGACATCTAATTCTGTGTCAACAACTTACTGGGGATGAGCGCCTATCCTCTCCCTGGTGAGACATCTAATTCTGTGTCACAACATACATGGGGATGATTCCCTTCCTCTCCCTGGTGAGACATCTAATTCTGTGTCAGCAACATACATGGGGATGATTCCCTTCCTCTCCCTGGTGTGACATCTAATTCTGTGTCAACAACTTACTGGGGGATGAGCGTCTATCCACTCCCTGGTGTGACATCTAATTCTGTGTCAACAACTTACTGGGGATGATTCCCTTCCTCTCCCTGGTGACATCTAATTCTGTGTCAACAACTTACTGGGGATGATTCCCTTCCTCTCCCTGGTGACATCTAATTCTGTGTCAACAACTTACTGGGGGATGAGCGTCTATCCTCTCCCTGGTGTGACATCTAATTCTGTGTCAACAACTTACTGGGGATGATTCCCTTCCTCTCCCTGGTGAGACATCTAATTCATTGTCAACAACTTACTGGGGATGAGCGCCTATCCTCTCCCTGGTGTGACATCTAATTCATTGTCAACAACATACATGGGTATGATTCCCTTCCTCTCCCTGGTGAGACATCTAATTCTGTGTCAGCAACATACATGGGGATGATTCCCTTCCTTTCCCTGGTGTGACATCTAATTCTGTGTCAACAACATACATGGGGATGATTCCCTTCCTTTCCCTGGTGAGACATCTAATTCTGTGTTAACAACATACATGGGGATGATTCCCTTCCTTTCCCTGGTGTGACATCTAATTCTGTATTAACAACATACATGGGGATGATTCCCTTCCTCTCCCTGGTGTGACATCTAATTCATTGTCAACAACTTACTGGGGATGAGCGCCTATCCTCTCCCTGGTGTGACATCTAATTCATTGTCAACAACTTACTGGGGATGAGCGCCTATCCTCTCCCTGGTGTGACATCTAATTCATTGTCAACAACATACATGGGTATGATTCCCTTCCTCTCCCTGGTGAGACATCTAATTCATTATCAACAACTTACTGGGGATGAGCGCCTATCCTCTCCCTGGTGTGACATCTAATTCATTGTCAACAACTTACTGGGGATGAGCGCCTATGCTCTCCCTGGTGTGACATCTAATTCATTGTCAACAACTTACTGGGGATGAGCGCCTATCTTCTCCCTGGTGTGACAAATAATTCATTGTCAACAACATACATGGGTATGATTCCCTTCCTCTCCCTGGTGAGACATCTAATTCATTATCAACAACTTACTGGGGATGAGCGCCTATCCTCTCCCTGGTGTGACATATAATTCATTGTCAACAACTTACTGGGGATGAGCGCCTATCCTCTCCCTGGTGTGACATCTAATTCATTGTCAACAACTTACTATGGGATGAGCGCCTATCCTCTCCCTGGTGTGACATCTAATTCATTGTCAACAACTTACTGGGGATGAGCGCCTATCCTCTCCCTGGTGTGACATCTAATTCATTGTCAACAACTCACTGGGGATGAGCGCCTATCCTCTCCCTGGTGTGACATGTAACTCTGTGTCAACAACTTACTGGGGATGAGCACCTATCCTCTCCCTGGTGAGACATCTAATTCTGTGTCAACAACTTATTGGGGATGAGCGCCTATCCTCTCCCTGGTGACATCTAATTCTGTGTCAACAACTTACTGGGGATGATTCCCTTCCTCTCCCTGGTGAGACATCTATTTCTGTGTGAACAACTTACTGGGGGATGAGCGTCTATCCTCTCCCTGGTGTGACATCTAATTCTGTGTCAACAACTTACATGGGGATGATTCCCTTCCTCTCCCTGGTGAGACATCTATTTCTGTGTGAACAACTTACTGGGGATGAGCGCCTATCCTCTCCCTGGTGAGACATCTAATTCTGTGTCAACAACTTACTGGGGATGAGCGCCTATCCTCTCCCTGGTGAGACATCTAATTCTGATCAACAACATACATGGGGATGATTACCTTTCACTCCCTGGTGAGACATCTAATTCTGTGTCAACAACTTACTGGGGATGAGCGCCTATCCTCTCCCTGGTGAGACATCTAATTCTGTGTCAACAACATACATGGGGATGAGCGCCTATCCTCTCCCTGGTGAGACATCTAATTCTGTTTCAACAACTTACTGGAGATGACCGCCTATCCTGTCCCTGGTGAGACATCTAATTCTGTGTCAACAACTTACTGGGGATGATTCCCTTCCTCTCCCTGGTGACATCTAATTCTGTGTCAACAACTTACTGGGGATGATTCCCTTTCTCTCCCTGGTGAGACATCTAATTCTGTGTGAACAACTTACTGGGGATGATCGCCTATCCTCTCCCTGGTGTGACATCTAATTCTGTATCAACAACTTACTGGGGATGATTCCCTTCCTCTCCCTGATGAGACATCTAATTCTGTGTCAACAACTTACTGGGGATGAGCGCCTATCCTCTCCCTGGTGTGACATCTAATTCTGTGTCAACAACTTACTGGGGATGAGCGCGTATCCTCTCCCTTGTGAGACATCTAATTCTGTGTCAACAACTTACCGGGGATGAGCGCCTATCCTCTCCCTGGTGAGACATCTAATTCTGTGTCAACGACTTACTGGAGATGAGCGCCTATCCTCTCCCTGGTGTGACATCTAATTCTGTGTCAACAACTTACGGGGAATGAGCGCCTATCCACTCCCTGGTGAGACATCTAATTCTGTGTCAACAACATAAATGGGGATGATTCCCTTCCTCTCCCTGGTGTGACATCTAATTCTGTGTCAACAACTTACTGGGGATGAGCGCCTATCTCTCCCTGGTTAGACATCTAATTCTGTGTCAACAACTTACTGGGGATGATTCCCTTCCTCTCCCTGGTGAGACATCTAATTCTGTGTCAACAACTTACTGGGGATGATTCCCTTCCTCTCCCTGGTGAGACATCTAATTCTGTGTCAACAACTTACTGGGGATGATTCCCTTCCTCTCCCTCGTGTGACATCTAATTCTGGGTCAAGAACTTACTGGGGATGAGCGCCTATGCTCTCCCTGGTGA
Source organism: Deroplatys truncata (assembly GCA_030765065.1). NCBI lineage: Eukaryota > Metazoa > Arthropoda > Insecta > Mantodea > Mantidae > Deroplatys > Deroplatys truncata. The sequence goes on along the minus strand of CM060981.1, from coordinate 3,501,544 downwards.
GACATCTAATTCTGTGTCAACAACTTACTGAGGATGAGCGCCTATGCTCTCCCTGGTGTGACATCTAATTCTGTGTCAACAACTTACTGGGGATGAGCGCCTATGCTCTCCCTGGTGAGACATCTAATTCTGTGTCAACAACTTAGTGGGGATGAGCGCCTATCCTCTCCCTGGTGAGACATCTAATTCTGTGTCAACAACTTACGGGGAATGAGCGCCTATCCACTCCCTGGTGAGACATCTAATTCTGTGTCAACAACATACATGGGGATGATTCCCTTCCTCTCCCTGGTGTGACATTTAATTCTATGTTAACAACATACATGGGGATGATTCCCTTCCTCTCCCTGGTGTGACATCTAATTCTGTGTCAACAACATACATGGGGATGATTCCCTTCCTCTCCCTGGTGAGACATCTAATTCTGTGTCAACAACTTACTGGGGATGAGCGCCTATCCTCTCCCTGGTGAGACATCTAATTCTGTGTCAAAAACATACATGGGGATGATTACCTTCCTCTCCCTGGTGAGACATGTAATTCTGTGTCAACAACTTACTGGGGATGAGCGCCTATCCTCTCCCTGGTGAGACATCTAATTCTGATCAACAACATACATGGGGATGATTACCTTCCTCTTCCTGGTGAGACATGTAATTCTGTGTCAACAACTTACTGGGGATGAGCGCCTATCCTCTCCCTGGTGAGACATCTGATTCTGTGTCAACAACATACATGGGGATGAGCGCCTATCCTCTCCCTGGTGAGACATCTAATTCTGTGTCAACAACTTACTGGAGATGAGCGCCTATCCTGTCCCTGGTGAGACATCTAATTCTGTGTCAATAACTTACTGGGCATGAGCGCCTATCCTCTCCCTGGTGTGACATCTAACTCTGTGTCAACAACTTACTGGGGATGAGCGCCTATCCTCTCCCTGGTGAGACATCTAATTCTGTGTCAACAACTTACTGGGGATGAGCGCCTATGCTCTCCGTGGTGTGACATCTAACTCTCTGTCAACAACTTACTGGGGATGAGCGCCTATCCTCTCCCTGGTGAGACATCTAATGCTTTGTCAACAACTTACTGGGGATGAGCGCCTATCCTCTCCCTGGTGACATCTAATTCTGTGTCAACAACTTACTGGAGATGAGCGCCTATCCTGTCCATGGTGAGACATCTAATTCTGTGTCAACAACTTACTGGGGATGAGCGCCTATCCTCCTCCTGGTGTGACATCTAATTCTGTGTCAACAACTTACTGGGGATGATTCCCTTCCTCTCCCTGGTGAGACATCTAATTCTGTGTCAACAACTTAACGGGGGTTAAGCGCCTATCCTCTCCCTGGTGTGGCATCTAATTCTGTGTCAACAACTTACTGGGGATGAGCGTCTATCCTCTCCCTGGTGAGACATCTAATTCTGAGTCAACAACTTACTGGGGATGAGCGCCTATCCTCTCCCTGGTGAGACATCTAATTCTGTGTCAACAACTTACTGGGGATGAGCGCCTATCCTCTCCCTTGTGAGACATCTAATTCTGTGTCAACAACTTACTGGGGATGAGCGCCTATCCTCTCCCTGGTGTGACATGTAATTCTGTATTAACAACTTACTGGGGATGAGCGCCTATCCTCCCCCTTTGAGACATCTAATTCTGTGTCAACGACTTACTGGAGATGAGCGCCTATCCTCTCCCTGGTGTGACATCTAATTCTGTGTCAACAACTTACGGGGAATGAGCGCCTATCCACTCCCTGGTGAGACATCTAATTCTGTGTCAACAACATACTGGGGATGAGCGCCTATCCACTCCCTGGTGAGACATCTAATTCTGTGTCAACAACTTACTGGGGATGAGCGCCTATCTCTCCCTGGTTAGACATCTAAATCTGTGTCAACAACTTACTGGGGATGATTCCCTTCCTCTCCCTGGTGTGACATCTAATTCTGTGTTAACAACATACATGGGGACGATTCCCTTCCTCTCCCTGGTGAGACATCTAATTCTGTGTCTACAACTTCCTGGGGATGGGCGCCTATCCTCTCCCTGGTGAGACATTTAATTCTGTGTCAACAACATACATGGGGATGATTCCCTTCCTCTCCCTGGTGTGACATCTAATTCTGTGTCAACACACATGGGGATGATTCCCTTCCTCTCCCTGGTGATACATCTAATTCTGTGTCAACAACTTACTGGGGATGATTCCCTTCCTCTCCCTGGTGTGACATCTAATTCTGTGTCAACAACATACATGGGGATGATTCCCTTCCTCTCCCTGGTGTGACATCTAATTTTGTGTCAACACCATACATGGGGATGATTCCCTTCCTCTCCCTGGTGAGACATCTAATTCTGTGTTAACAACATACATGGGGATGATTCCCTTCCTCTCCCTGGTGAGACATCTAATTATGTGTCAACAACTTACTGGGGATGAGCGCCTATCCTCTCCCTGGTGAGACATCTAATTCTGTGTCACAACATACATGGGGATGATTCCCTTCCTCTCCCTGGTGAGACATCTAATTCTGTGTCAGCAACATACATGGGGATGATTCCCTTCCTCTCCCTGGTGTGACATCTAATTCTGTGTCAACAACTTACTGGGGGATGAGCGTCTATCCTCTCCCTGGTGTGACATCTAATTCTGTGTCAACAACTTACTGGGGATGATTCCCTTCCTCTTCCTGGTGACATCTAATTCTGTGTCAACAACTTACTGGGGATGATTCACTTCCTCTCCCTGGTGACATCTAATTCTGTGTCAACAACTTACTGGGGGATGAGCGTCTATCCTCTCCCTGGTGTGACATCTAATTCTGTGTCAACAACTTACTGGGGATGATTCCCTTCCTCTCCCTGGTGAGACATCTAATTCATTGTCAACAACTTACTGGGGATGAGCGCCTATCCTCTCCCTGGTGTGACATCTAATTCATTGTCAACAACATACATGGGTATGATTCCCTTCCTCTCCCTGGTGAGACATCTAAATCTGTGTCAGCAACATACATGGGGATGATTCCCTTCCTTTCCCTGGTGTGACATCTAATTCTGTGTCAACAACATACATGGGGATGATTCCCTTCCTTTCCCTGGTGAGACATCTAATTCTGTGTTAACAACATACATGGGGATGATTCCCTTCCTTTCCCTGGTGTGACATCTAATTCTGTATTAACAACATACATGGGGATGATTCCCTTCCTCTCCCTGGTGTGACATCTAATTCATTGTCAACAACTTACTGGGGATGAGCGCCTATCCTCTCCCTGGTGTGACATCTAATTCATTGTCAACAACTTACTGGGGATGAGCGCCTATCCTCTCCCTGGTGTGACATCTAATTCATTGTCAACAACATACATGGGTATGATTCCCTTCCTCTCCCTGGTGAGACATCTAATTCATTATCAACAACTTACTGGGGATGAGCGCCTATCCTCTCCCTGGTGTGACATCTAATTCATTGTCAACAACTTACTGGGGATGAGCGCCTATGCTCTCCCTGGTGTGACATCTAATTCATTGTCAACAACTTACTGGGGATGAGCGCCTATCTTCTCCCTGGTGTGACAAATAATTCATTGTCAACAACATACATGGGTATGATTCCCTTCCTCTCCCTGGTGAGACATCTAATTCATTATCAACAACTTACTGGGGATGAGCGCCTATCCTCTCCCTGGTGTGACATATAATTCATTGTCAACAACTTACTGGGGATGAGCGCCTATCCTCTCCCTGGTGTGACATCTAATTCATTGTCAACAACTTACTATGGGATGAGCGCCTATCCTCTCCCTGGTGTGACATCTAATTCATTGTCAACAACTTACTGGGGATGAGCGCCTATCCTCTGCCTGGTGTGACATCTAATTCATTGTCAACAACTTACTGGGGATAAGCGCCTATCCTCTCCCTGGTGTGACATCTAACTCTGTGTCAACAACTTACTGGGGATGAGCGCCTATCCTCTCCCTGGTGAGACATCTAATTCTGTGTCAACAACTTATTGGGGATGAGCGCCTATCCTCTCCCTGGTGACATCTAATTCTGTGTCAACAACTTACTGGGGATGATTCCCTTCCTCTCCCTGGTGAGACATCTATTTCTGTGTGAACAACTTACTGGGGGATGAGCGTCTATCCTCTCCCTGGTGTGACATCTAATTCTGTGTCAACAACTTACATGGGGATGATTCCCTTCCTCTCCGTGGTGAGACATCTATTTCTGTGTGAACAACTTACTGGGGATGAGCGCCTATCCTCTCCCTGGTGAGACATCTAATTCTGTGTCAACAACTTACTGGGGATGAGCGCCTATCCTCTCCCTGGTGAGACATCTAATTCTGATCAACAACATACATGGGGATGATTACCTTTCTCTCCCTGGTGAGACATCTAATTCTGTGTCAACAACTTACTGGGAATGAGCGCCTATCCTCTCCCTGGTGAGACATCTAATTCTGTGTCAACAACATACATGGGGATGAGCGCCTATCCTCTCCCTGGTGAGACATCTAATTCTGTGTCAACAACTTACTGGGGATGAGCGCCTATGCTCTCCGTGGTGTGACATCTAACTCTCTGTCAACAACTTACTGGGGATGAGCGCCTATCCTCTCCCTGGTGAGACATCTAATGCTTTGTCAACAACTTACTGGGGATGAGCGCCTATCCTCTCCCTGGTGACATCTAATTCTGTGTCAACAACTTACTGGAGATGAGCGCCTATCCTGTCCATGGTGAGACATCTAATTCTGTGTCAACAACTTACTGGGGATGAGCGCCTATCCTCCTCCCGGTGTGACATCTAATTCTGTGTCAACAACTTACTGGGGATGATTCCCTTCCTCTCCCTGGTGAGACATCTAATTCTGTGTCAACAACTTAACGGGGGTTAAGCGCCTATCCTCTCCCTGGTGTGGCATCTAATTCTGTGTCAACAACTTACTGGGGATGAGCGTCTATCCTCTCCCTGGTGTGATATCTAATTCTGTGTCAACAACTTACTGGGGATGAGCGCCTATCCTCTCCCTTGTGAGACATCTAATTCTGAGTCAACAACTTACTGGGGATGAGCGCCTATCCTCTCCCTGGTGAGACATCTAATTCTGTGTCAACAACTTACTGGGGATGAGCGCCTATCCTCTCCCTTGTGAGACATCTAATTCTGTGTCAACAACTTACTGGGGATGAGCGCCTATCCTCTCCCTGGTGTGACATCTAATTCTGTATTAACAACTTACTGGGGATGAGCGCCTATCCTCCCATTTTGAGACATCTAATTCTGTGTCAACGACTTACTGGAGATGAGCGCCTATCCTCTCCCTGGTGTGACATCTAATTCTGTGTCAACAACTTACGGGGAATGAGCGCCTATCCACTCCCTGGTGAGACATCTAATTCTGTGTCAACAACATACATGGGGATGATTCCCTTCCTCTCCCTGGTGAGACATCTAATTCTGTGTCAACAACATACATGGGGATGATTCCGTTCCTCTCCCTGGTGTGACATCTAATTCTGTGTCAACAACTTACTGGGGATGAGCGCCTATCTCACCCTGGTTAGACATCTAAATCTGTGTCAACAACTTACTGGGGATGATTCCCTTCCTCTCCCTGGTGTGACATCTAATTCTGTGTTAACAACATACATGGGGACGATTCCCTTCCTCTCCCTGGTGAGACATCTAATTCTGTGTCTACAACTTCCTGGGGATGGGCGCCTATCCTCTCCCTGGTGAGACATTTAATTCTGTGTCAACAACATACATGGGGATGATTCCCTTCCTCTCCCTGGTGTGACATCTAATTCTGTGTCAACACACATGGGGATGATTCCCTTCCTCTCCCTGGTGATACATCTAATTCTGTGTCAACAACTTACTGGGGATGATTCCCTTCCTCTCCCTGGTGTGACATCTAATTCTGTGTCAACAACATACATGGGGATGATTCCCTTCCTCTCCCTGGTGTGACATCTAATTTTGTGTCAACACCATACATGGGGATGATTCCCTTCCTCTCCCTGGTGAGACATCTAATTCTGTGTCAACAACATACATGGGGATGATTCCCTTCCTCTCCCTGGTGTGACATCTAATTCTATGTTAACAACATACATGGGGATGATTCCCTTCCTCTCCCTGGTGAGACATCTAATTCTGTGTCAACAACTTACTGGGGATGAGCGCCTATCCTCTCCCTGGTGAGACATCTAATTCTGTGTCACAACATACATGGGGATGATTCCCTTCCTCTCCCTGGTGAGACATCTAATTCTGTGTCAGCAACATACATGGCGATGATTCCCTTCCTCTCCCTGGTGTGACATCTAATTCTGTGTCAACAACTTACTGGGGGATGAGCGTCTATCCACTCCCTGGTGTGACATCTAATTCTGTGTCAACAACTTACTGGGGATGATTCCCTTCCTCTCCCTGGTGACATCTAATTCTGTGTCAACAACTTACTGGGGATGATTCACTTCCTTTCCCTGGTGAGACATCTAATTCTGTGTTAACAACATACATGGGGATGATTCCCTTCCTTTCGCTGGTGTGACATCTAATTCTGTATTAACAACATACATGGGGATGATTCCCTTCCTCTCCCTGGTGTGACATCTAATTCATTGTCAACAACTTACTGGGGATGAGCGCCTATCCTCTCCCTGGTGTGACATCTAATTCATTGTCAACAACTTACTGGGGATGAGCGCCTATCCTCTCCCTGGTGTGACATCTAATTCATTGTCAACAACATACATGGGTATGATTCCCTTCCTCTCCCTGGTGAGACATCTAATTCATTATCAACAACTTACTGGGGATGAGCGCCTAGCCTCTCCCTGGTGTGACATCTAATTCATTGTCAACAACTTACTGGGGATGAGCGCCTATGCTCTCCCTGGTGTGACATCTAATTCATTGTCAACAACTTACTGGGGATGAGCGCCTATCTTCTCCCTGGTGTGACAAATAATTCATTGTCAACAACATACATGGGTATGATTCCCTTCCTCTCCCTGGTGAGACATCTAATTCATTATCAACAACTTACTGGGGATGAGCGCCTATCCTCTCCCTGGTGTGACATATAATTCATTGTCAACAACTTACTGGGGATGAGCGCCTATCCTCTCCCTGGTGTGACATCTAATTCATTGTCAACAACTTACTATGGGATGAGCGCCTATCCTCTCCCTGGTGTGACATCTAATTCATTGTCAACAACTTACTGGGGATGAGCGCCTATCCTCTCCCTGGTGTGACATCTAATTCATTGTCAACAACTTACTGGGGATGAGCGCCTATCCTCTCCCTGGTGTGACATCTAACTCTGTGTCAACAACTTACTGGGGATGAGCGCCTATCCTCTCCCTGGTGAGACATCTAATTCTGTGTCAACAACTTATTGGGGATGAGCGCCTATCCTCTCCCTGGTGACATCTAATTCTGTGTCAACAACTTACTGGGGATGATTCCCTTCCTCTCCCTGGTGAGACATCTATTTCTGTGTGAACAACTTACTGGGGGATGAGCGTCTATCCTCTCCCTGGTGTGACATCTAATTCTGTGTCAACAACTTACATGGGGATGATTCCCTTCCTCTCCCTGGTGAGACATCTATTTCTGTGTGAACAACTTACTGGGGATGAGCGCCTATCCTCTCCCTGGTGAAACATCTAATTCTGTGTCAACAACTTACTGGGGATGAGCGCCTATCCTCTCCCTGGTGAGACATCTAATTCTGATCAACAACATACATGGGGATGATTACCTTTCTCTCCCTGGTGAGACATCTAATTCTGTGTCAACAACTTACTGGGGATGAGCGCCTATCCTCTCCCTGGTGAGACATCTAATTCTGTGTCAACAACATACATGGGGATGAGCGCCTATCCTCTCCCTGGTGAGACATCTAATTCTGTTTCAACAACTTACTGGAGATGACCGCCTATCCTGTCCCTGGTGAGACATCTAATTCTGTGTCAACAACTTAGTGGGCATGAGCGCCTATCCTCTCCCTGGTGTGACATCTAACTCTGTGTCAACAACTTACTAGGGATGAGCGCCTATCCTCTCCCTGGTGTGACATCTAACTCTGTGTCAACAACTTACTGGGGATGAGCGCCTATCCTCTCCCTGGTGAGACATCTAATTCTGTGTCAACAACTTATTGGGGCTGAGCGCCTATCCTCTCCCTGGTGACATCTAATTCTGTGTCAACAACTTACTGGGGATGATTCCCTTCCTCTCCCTGGTGAGACATCTAATTCTGTGTGAACAACTTACTGGGGATGATCGCCTATCCTCTCCCTGGTGTGACATCTAATTCTGTATCAACAACTTACTGGGGATGATTCCCTTCCTCTCCCTGGTGAGACATCTAATTCTGTGTCAACAACTTACTGGGGATGAGCGCCTATCCTCTCCCTGGTGTGACATCTAATTCTGTGTCAACAACTTACTGGGGATGAGCGCGTATCCTCTCCCTTGTGAGACATCTAATTCTGTGTCAACAACTTACCGGGGATGAGCGCCTATCCTCTCCCTGGTGAGACATCTAATTCTGTGTCAACGACTTACTGGAGATGAGCGCCTATCCTCTCCCTGGTGTGACATCTAATTCTGTGTCAACAACTTACGGGGAATGAGCGCCTATCCACTCCCTGGTGAGACATCTAATTCTGTGTCAACAACATAAATGGGGATGATTCCCTTCCTCTCCCTGGTGTGACATCTAATTCTGTGTCAACAACTTACTGGGGATGAGCGCCTATCTCTCCCTGGTTAGACATCTAATTCTGTGTCAACAACTTACTGGGGATGATTCCCTTCCTCTCCCTGGTGAGACATCTAATTCTGTGTCAACAACTTACTGGGGATGATTCCCTTCCTCTCCCTGGTGAGACATCTAATTCTGTGTCAACAACTTACTGGGGATGATTCCCTTCCTCTCCCTCGTGTGACATCTAATTCTGGGTCAAGAACTTACTGGGGATGAGCGCCTATGCTCTCCCTGGTGAGACATCTAATTCTGTGTCAACAACTTACTGAGGATGAGCGCCTATTCTCTCCCTGGTGTGACATCTAATTCTGTGTCAACAACTTACTGGGGATGAGCGCCTATGCTCTCCCTGGTGAGACATCTAATTCTGTGTCAACAACTTAGTGGGGATGAGCGCCTATCCTCTCCCTGGTGAGACATCTAATTCTGTGTCAACAACTTACGGGGAATGAGCGCCTATCCACTCCCTGGTGAGACATCTAATTCTGTGTCAACAACATACATGGGGATGATTCCCTTCCTCTCCCTGGTGAGACATCTAATTCTGTGTCAACAACATACATGGGGATGATTCCGTTCCTCTCCCTGGTGTGACATCTAATTCTGTGTCAACAACTTATTGGGGATGAGCGCCTATCTCTCCCTGGTTAGACATCTAAATCTGTGTCAACAACTTACTGGGGATGATTCCCTTCCTCTCCCTGGTGTGACATCTAATTCTGTGTTAACATACATGGGGACGATTCCCTTCCTCTCCCTGGTGAGACATCTAATTCTGTGTCTACAACTTCCTGGGGATGGGCGCCTATCCTCTCCCTGGTGAGACATTTAATTCTGTGTCAACAACATACATGGGGATGATTCCCTTCCTCTCCCTGGTGTGACATCTAATTCTGTGTCAACACACATGGGGATGATTCCCTTCCTCTCCCTGGTGATACATCTAATTCTGTGTCAACAACTTACTGGGGATGATTCCCTTCCTCTCCCTGGTGTGACATCTAATTCTGTGTCAACAACATACATGGGGATGATTCCCTTCCTCTCCCTGGTGTGACATCTAATTTTGTGTCAACACCATACATGGGGATGATTCCCTTCCTCTCCCTGGTGAGACATCTAATTCTGTGTCAACAACATACATGGGGATGATTCCCTTCCTCTCCCTGGTGTGACATCTAATTCTGTGTTAACAACATACATGGGGATGATTCCCTTCCTCTCCCTGGTGAGACATCTAATTCTGTGTCAACAACTTACTGGGGATGAGCGCCTATCCTCTCCCTGGTGAGACATCTAATTCTGTGTCACAACATACATGGGGATGATTCCCTTCCTCTCCCTGGTGAGACATCTAATTCTGTGTCAGCAACATACATGGGGATGATTCCCTTCCTCTCCCTGGTGTGACATCTAATTCTGTGTCAACAACTTACTGGGGGATGAGCGTCTATCCACTCCCTGGTGTGACATCTAATTCTGTGTCAACAACTTACTGGGGATGATTCCCTTCCTCTCCCTGGTGACATCTAATTCTGTGTCAACAACTTACTGGGGATGATTCACTTCCTCTCCCTGGTGACATCTAATTCTGTGTCAACAACTTACTGGGGGATGAGCGTCTATCCTCTCCCTGGTGTGACATCTAATTCTGTGTCAACAACTTACTGGGGATGATTCCCTTCCTCTCCCTGGTGAGACATCTAATTCATTGTCAACAACTTACTGGGGATGAGCGCCTATCCTCTCCCTGGTGTGACATCTAATTCATTGTCAACAACATACATGGGTATGATTCCCTTCCTCTCCCTGGTGAGACATCTAATTCTGTGTCAGCAACATACATGGGGATGATTCCCTTCCTTTCCCTGGTGTGACATCTAATTCTGTGTCAACAACATACATGGGGATGATTCCCTTCCTTTCCCTGGTGAGACATCTAATTCTGTGTTAACAACATACATGGGGATGATTCCCTTCCTTTCCCTGGTGTGACATCTAATTCTGTATTAACAACATACATGGGGATGATTCCCTTCCTCTCCCTGGTGTGACATCTAATTCATTGTCAACAACTTACTGGGGATGAGCGCCTATCCTCTCCCTGGTGTGACATCTAATTCATTGTCAACAACTTACTGGGGATGAGCGCCTATCCTCTCCCTGGTGTGACATCTAATTCATTGTCAACAACATACATGGGTATGATTCCCTTCCTCTCCCTGGTGAGACATCTAATTCATTATCAACAACTTACTGGGGATGAGCGCCCATCCTCTCCCTGGTGTGACATCTAATTCATTGTCAACAACTTACTGGGGATGAGCGCCTATGCTCTCCCTGGTGTGACATCTAATTCATTGTCAACAACTTACTGGGGATGAGCGCCTATCTTCTCCCTGGTGTGACAAATAATTCATTGTCAACAACATACATGGGTATGATTCCCTTCCTCTCCCTGGTGAGACATCTAATTCATTATCAACAACTTACTGGGGATGAGCGCCTATCCTCTCCCTGGTGTGACATATAATTCATTGTCAACAACTTACTGGGGATGAGCGCCTATCCTCTCCCTGGTGTGACATCTAATTCATTGTCAACAACTTACTATGGGATGAGCGCCTATCCTCTCCCTGGTGTGACATCTAATTCATTGTCAACAACTTACTGGGGATGAGCGCCTATCCTCTCCCTGGTGTGACATCTAATTCATTGTCAACAACTTACTGGGGATGAGCGCCTATCCTCTCCCTGGTGTGACATCTAACTCTGTGTCAACAACTTACTGGGGATGAGCGCCTATCCTCTCCCTGGTGAGACATCTAATTCTGTGTCAACAACTTATTGGGGATGAGCGCCTATCCTCTCCCTGGTGACATCTAATTCTGTGTCAACAACTTACTGGGGATGATTCCCTTCCTCTCCCTGGTGAGACATCTATTTCTGTGTGAACAACTTACTGGGGGATGAGCGTCTATCCTCTCCCTGGTGTGACATCTAATTCTGTGTCAACAACTTACATGGGGATGATTCCCTTCCTCTCCCTGGTGAGACATCTATTTCTGTGTGAACAACTTACTGGGGATGAGCGCCTATCCTCTCCCTGGTGATACATCTAATTCTGTGTCAACAACTTACTGGGGATGAGCGCCTATCCTCTCCCTGGTGAGACATCTAATTCTGATCAACAACATACATGGGGATGATTACCTTTCTCTCCCTGGTGAGACATCTAATTCTGTGTCAACAACTTACTGGGGATGAGCGCCTATCCTCTCCCTGGTGAGACATCTAATTCTGTGTCAACAACATACATGGGGATGAGCGCCTATCCTCTCCCTGGTGAGACATCTAATTCTGTGTCAACAACTTACTGGAGATGACCGCCTATCCTGTCCCTGGTGAGACATCTAATTCTGTGTCAACAACATACATGGGGATGATTCCCTTCCTCTCCCTGGTGTGACATCTAATTCTATGTTAACAACATACATGGGGATGATTCCCTTCCTCTCCCTGGTGAGACATCTAATTCTGTGTCAACAACTTACTGGGGATGAGCGCCTATCCTCTCCCTGGTGAGACATCTAATTCTGTGTCACAACATACATGGGGATGATTCCCTTCCTCTCCCTGGTGAGACATCTAATTCTGTGTCAGCAACATACATGGCGATGATTCCCTTCCTCTCCCTGGTGTGACATCTAATTCTGTGTCAACAACTTACTGGGGGATGAGCGTCTATCCACTCCCTGGTGTGACATCTAATTCTGTGTCAACAACTTACTGGGGATGATTCCCTTCCTCTCCCTGGTGACATCTAATTCTGTGTCAACAACTTACTGGGGATGATTCACTTCCTTTCCCTGGTGAGACATCTAATTCTGTGTTAACAACATACATGGGGATGATTCCCTTCCTTTCGCTGGTGTGACATCTAATTCTGTATTAACAACATACATGGGGATGATTCCCTTCCTCTCCCTGGTGTGACATCTAATTCATTGTCAACAACTTACTGGGGATGAGCGCCTATCCTCTCCCTGGTGTGACATCTAATTCATTGTCAACAACTTACTGGGGATGAGCGCCTATCCTCTCCCTGGTGTGACATCTAATTCATTGTCAACAACATACATGGGTATGATTCCCTTCCTCTCCCTGGTGAGACATCTAATTCATTATCAACAACTTACTGGGGATGAGCGCCTATCCTCTCCCTGGTGTGACATCTAATTCATTGTCAACAACTTACTGGGGATGAGCGCCTATGCTCTCCCTGGTGTGACATCTAATTCATTGTCAACAACTTACTGGGGATGAGCGCCTATCTTCTCCCTGGTGTGACAAATAATTCATTGTCAACAACATACATGGGTATGATTCCCTTCCTCTCCCTGGTGAGACATCTAATTCATTATCAACAACTTACTGGGGATGAGCGCCTATCCTCTCCCTGGTGTGACATATAATTCATTGTCAACAACTTACTGGGGATGAGCGCCTATCCTCTCCCTGGTGTGACATCTAATTCATTGTCAACAACTTACTATGGGATGAGCGCCTATCCTCTCCCTGGTGTGACATCTAATTCATTGTCAACAACTTACTGGGGATGAGCGCCTATCCTCTCCCTGGTGTGACATCTAATTCATTGTCAACAACTTACTGGGGATGAGCGCCTATCCTCTCCCTGGTGTGACATCTAACTCTGTGTCAACAACTTACTGGGGATGAGCGCCTATCCTCTCCCTGGTGAGACATCTAATTCTGTGTCAACAACTTATTGGGGATGAGCGCCTATCCTCTCCCTGGTGACATCTAATTCTGTGTCAACAACTTACTGGGGATGATTCCCTTCCTCTCCCTGGTGAGACATCTATTTCTGTGTGAACAACTTACTGGGGGATGAGCGTCTATCCTCTCCCTGGTGTGACATCTAATTCTGTGTCAACAACTTACATGGGGATGATTCCCTTCCTCTCCCTGGTGAGACATCTATTTCTGTGTGAACAACTTACTGGGGATGAGCGCCTATCCTCTCCCTGGTGAAACATCTAATTCTGTGTCAACAACTTACTGGGGATGAGCGCCTATCCTCTCCCTGGTGAGACATCTAATTCTGATCAACAACATACATGGGGATGATTACCTTTCTCTCCCTGGTGAGACATCTAATTCTGTGTCAACAACTTACTGGGGATGAGCGCCTATCCTCTCCCTGGTGAGACATCTAATTCTGTGTCAACAACATACATGGGGATGAGCGCCTATCCTCTCCCTGGTGAGACATCTAATTCTGTTTCAACAACTTACTGGAGATGACCGCCTATCCTGTCCCTGGTGAGACATCTAATTCTGTGTCAACAACTTAGTGGGCATGAGCGCCTATCCTCTCCCTGGTGTGACATCTAACTCTGTGTCAACAACTTACTAGGGATGAGCGCCTATCCTCTCCCTGGTGTGACATCTAACTCTGTGTCAACAACTTACTGGGGATGAGCGCCTATCCTCTCCCTGGTGAGACATCTAATTCTGTGTCAACAACTTATTGGGGCTGAGCGCCTATCCTCTCCCTGGTGACATCTAATTCTGTGTCAACAACTTACTGGGGATGATTCCCTTCCTCTCCCTGGTGAGACATCTAATTCTGTGTGAACAACTTACTGGGGATGATCGCCTATCCTCTCCCTGGTGTGACATCTAATTCTGTATCAACAACTTACTGGGGATGATTCCCTTCCTCTCCCTGGTGAGACATCTAATTCTGTGTCAACAACTTACTGGGGATGAGCGCCTATCCTCTCCCTGGTGTGACATCTAATTCTGTGTCAACAACTTACTGGGGATGAGCGCGTATCCTCTCCCTTGTGAGACATCTAATTCTGTGTCAACAACTTACCGGGGATGAGCGCCTATCCTCTCCCTGGTGAGACATCTAATTCTGTGTCAACGACTTACTGGAGATGAGCGCCTATCCTCTCCCTGGTGTGACATCTAATTCTGTGTCAACAACTTACGGGGAATGAGCGCCTATCCACTCCCTGGTGAGACATCTAATTCTGTGTCAACAACATAAATGGGGATGATTCCCTTCCTCTCCCTGGTGTGACATCTAATTCTGTGTCAACAACTTACTGGGGATGAGCGCCCATCTCTCCCTGGTTAGACATCTAATTCTGTGTCAACAACTTACTGGGGATGATTCCCTTCCTCTCCCTGGTGAGACATCTAATTCTGTGTCAACAACTTACTGGGGATGATTCCCTTCCTCTCCCTGGTGAGACATCTAATTCTGTGTCAACAACTTACTGGGGATGATTCCCTTCCTCTCCCTCGTGTGACATCTAATTCTGGGTCAAGAACTTACTGGGGATGAGCGCCTATGCTCTCCCTGGTGAGACATCTAATTCTGTGTCAACAACTTACTGAGGATGAGCGCCTATGCTCTCCCTGGTGTGACATCTAATTCTGTGTCAACAACTTACTGGGGATGAGCGCCTATGCTCTCCCTGGTGAGACATCTAATTCTGTGTCAACAACTTAGTGGGGATGAGCGCCTATCCTCTCCCTGGTGAGACATCTAATTCTGTGTCAACAACTTACGGGGAATGAGCGCCTATCCACTCCCTGGTGAGACATCTAATTCTGTGTCAACAACATACATGGGGATGATTCCCTTCCTCTCCCTGGTGAGACATCTAATTCTGTGTCAACAACATACATGGGGATGATTCCGTTCCTCTCCCTGGTGTGACATCTAATTCTGTGTCAACAACTTATTGGGGATGAGCGCCTATCTCTCCCTGGTTAGACATCTAAATCTGTGTCAACAACTTACTGGGGATGATTCCCTTCCTCTCCCTGGTGTGACATCTAATTCTGTGTTAACATACATGGGGACGATTCCCTTCCTCTCCCTGGTGAGACATCTAATTCTGTGTCTACAACTTCCTGGGGATGGGCGCCTATCCTCTCCCTGGTGAGACATTTAATTCTGTGTCAACAACATACATGGGGATGATTCCCTTCCTCTCCCTGGTGTGACATCTAATTCTGTGTCAACACACATGGGGATGATTCCCTTCCTCTCCCTGGTGATACATCTAATTCTGTGTCAACAACTTACTGGGGATGATTCCCTTCCTCTCCCTGGTGTGACATCTAATTCTGTGTCAACAACATACATGGGGATGATTCCCTTCCTCTCCCTGGTGTGACATCTAATTTTGTGTCAACACCATACATGGGGATGATTCCCTTCCTCTCCCTGGTGAGACATCTAATTCTGTGTCAACAACATACATGGGGATGATTCCCTTCCTCTCCCTGGTGTGACATCTAATTCTGTGTTAACAACATACATGGGGATGATTCCCTTCCTCTCCCTGGTGAGACATCTAATTCTGTGTCAACAACTTACTGGGGATGAGCGCCTATCCTCTCCCTGGTGAGACATCTAATTCTGTGTCACAACATACATGGGGATGATTCCCTTCCTCTCCCTGGTGAGACATCTAATTCTGTGTCAGCAACATACATGGGGATGATTCCCTTCCTCTCCCTGGTGTGACATCTAATTCTGTGTCAACAACTTACTGGGGGATGAGCGTCTATCCACTCCCTGGTGTGACATCTAATTCTGTGTCAACAACTTACTGGGGATGATTCCCTTCCTCTCCCTGGTGACATCTAATTCTGTGTCAACAACTTACTGGGGATGATTCACTTCCTCTCCCTGGTGACATCTAATTCTGTGTCAACAACTTACTGGGGGATGAGCGTCTATCCTCTCCCTGGTGTGACATCTAATTCTGTGTCAACAACTTACTGGGGATGATTCCCTTCCTCTCCCTGGTGAGACATCTAATTCATTGTCAACAACTTACTGGGGATGAGCGCCTATCCTCTCCCTGGTGTGACATCTAATTCATTGTCAACAACATACATGGGTATGATTCCCTTCCTCTCCCTGGTGAGACATCTAATTCTGTGTCAGCAACATACATGGGGATGATTCCCTTCCTTTCCCTGGTGTGACATCTAATTCTGTGTCAACAACATACATGGGGATGATTCCCTTCCTTTCCCTGGTGAGACATCTAATTCTGTGTTAACAACATACATGGGGATGATTCCCTTCCTTTCCCTGGTGTGACATCTAATTCTGTATTAACAACATACATGGGGATGATTCCCTTCCTCTCCCTGGTGTGACATCTAATTCATTGTCAACAACTTACTGGGGATGAGCGCCTATCCTCTCCCTGGTGTGACATCTAATTCATTGTCAACAACTTACTGGGGATGAGCGCCTATCCTCTCCCTGGTGTGACATCTAATTCATTGTCAACAACATACATGGGTATGATTCCCTTCCTCTCCCTGGTGAGACATCTAATTCATTATCAACAACTTACTGGGGATGAGCGCCCATCCTCTCCCTGGTGTGACATCTAATTCATTGTCAACAACTTACTGGGGATGAGCGCCTATGCTCTCCCTGGTGTGACATCTAATTCATTGTCAACAACTTACTGGGGATGAGCGCCTATCTTCTCCCTGGTGTGACAAATAATTCATTGTCAACAACATACATGGGTATGATTCCCTTCCTCTCCCTGGTGAGACATCTAATTCATTATCAACAACTTACTGGGGATGAGCGCCTATCCTCTCCCTGGTGTGACATATAATTCATTGTCAACAACTTACTGGGGATGAGCGCCTATCCTCTCCCTGGTGTGACATCTAATTCATTGTCAACAACTTACTATGGGATGAGCGCCTATCCTCTCCCTGGTGTGACATCTAATTCATTGTCAACAACTTACTGGGGATGAGTGCCTATCCTCTCCCTGGTGTGACATCTAATTCATTGTCAACAACTTACTGGGGATGAGCGCCTATCCTCTCCCTGGTGTGACATCTAACTCTGTGTCAACAACTTACTGGGGATGAGCGCCTATCCTCTCCCTGGTGAGACATCTAATTCTGTGTCAACAACTTATTGGGGATGAGCGCCTATCCTCTCCCTGGTGACATCTAATTCTGTGTCAACAACTTACTGGGGATGATTCCCTTCCTCTCCCTGGTGAGACATCTATTTCTGTGTGAACAACTTACTGGGGGATGAGCGTCTATCCTCTCCCTGGTGTGACATCTAATTCTGTGTCAACAACTTACATGGGGATGATTCCCTTCCTCTCCCTGGTGAGACATCTATTTCTGTGTGAACAACTTACTGGGGATGAGCGCCTATCCTCTCCCTGGTGATACATCTAATTCTGTGTCAACAACTTACTGGGGATGAGCGCCTATCCTCTCCCTGGTGAGACATCTAATTCTGATCAACAACATACATGGGGATGATTACCTTTCTCTCCCTGGTGAGACATCTAATTCTGTGTCAACAACTTACTGGGGATGAGCGCCTATCCTCTCCCTGGTGAGACATCTAATTCTGTGTCAACAACTTAGTGGGCATGAGCGCCTATCCTCTCCCTGGTGTGACATCTAACTCTGTGTCAACAACTTACTAGGGATGAGCGCCTATCCTCTCCCTGGTGTGACATCTAACTCTGTGTCAACAACTTACTGGGGATGAGCGCCTATCCTCTCCCTGGTGAGACATCTAATTCTGTGTCAACAACTTATTGGGGCTGAGCGCCTATCCTCTCCCTGGTGACATCTAATTCTGTGTCAACAACTTACTGGGGATGATTCCCTTCCTCTCCCTGGTGAGACATCTAATTCTGTGTGAACAACTTACTGGGGATGATCGCCTATCCTCTCCCTGGTGTGACATCTAATTCTGTATCAACAACTTACTGGGGATGATTCCCTTCCTCTCCCTGGTGAGACATCTAATTCTGTGTCAACAACTTACTGGGGATGAGCGCCTATCCTCTCCCTGGTGTGACATCTAATTCTGTGTCAACAACTTACTGGGGATGAGCGCGTATCCTCTCCCTTGTGAGACATCTAATTCTGTGTCAACAACTTACCGGGGATGAGCGCCTATCCTCTCCCTGGTGAGACATCTAATTCTGTGTCAACGACTTACTGGAGATGAGCGCCTATCCTCTCCCTGGTGTGACATCTAATTCTGTGTCAACAACTTACGGGGAATGAGCGCCTATCCACTCCCTGGTGAGACATCTAATTCTGTGTCAACAACATAAATGGGGATGATTCCCTTCCTCTCCCTGGTGTGACATCTAATTCTGTGTCAACAACTTACTGGGGATGAGCGCCTATCTCTCCCTGGTTAGACATCTAATTCTGTGTCAACAACTTACTGGGGATGATTCCCTTCCTCTCCCTGGTGAGACATCTAATTCTGTGTCAACAACATACATGGGGATGATTCCCTTCCTCTCCCTGGTGAGACATCTAATTCTGTGTCAACAACTTACTGGGGATGAGCGCCTATCCTCTCCCTGGTGAGACATCTAATTCTGTGTCACAACATACATGGGGATGATTCCCTTCCTCTCCCTGGTGAGACATCTAATTCTGTGTCAGCAACATACATGGGGATGATTCCCTTCCTCTCCCTGGTGTGACATCTAATTCTGTGTCAACAACTTACTGGGGGATGAGCGTCTATCCACTCCCTGGTGTGACATCTAATTCTGTGTCAACAACTTACTGGGGATGATTCCCTTCCTCTCCCTGGTGACATCTAATTCTGTGTCAACAACTTACTGGGGATGATTCACTTTCTCTCCCTGGTGACATCTAATTCTGTGTCAACAACTTACTGGGGGATGAGCGTCTATCCTCTCCCTGGTGTGACATCTAATTCTGTGTCAACAACTTACTGGGGATGATTCCCTTCCTCTCCCTGGTGAGACATCTAATTCATTGTCAACAACTTACTGGGGATGAGCGCCTATCCTCTCCCTGGTGTGACATCTAATTCATTGTCAACAACATACATGGGTATGATTCCCTTCCTCTCCCTGGTGAGACATCTAATTCTGTGTCAGCAACATACATGGGGATGATTCCCTTCCTTTCCCTGGTGTGACATCTAATTCTGTGTCAACAACATACATGGGGATGATTCCCTTCCTTTCCCTGGTGAGACATCTAATTCTGTGTTAACAACATACATGGGGATGATTCCCTTCCTTTCCCTGGTGTGACATCTAATTCTGTATTAACAACATACATGGGGATGATTCCCTTCCTCTCCCTGGTGTGACATCTAATTCATTGTCAACAACTTACTGGGGATGAGCGCCTATCCTCTCCCTGGTGTGACATCTAATTCATTGTCAACAACTTACTGGGGATGAGCGCCTATCCTCTCCCTGGTGTGACATCTAATTCATTGTCAACAACATACATGGGTATGATTCCCTTCCTCTCCCTGGTGAGACATCTAATTCATTATCAACAACTTACTGGGGATGAGCGCCTATCCTCTCCCTGGTGTGACATCTAATTCATTGTCAACAACTTACTGGGGATGAGCGCCTATGCTCTCCCTGGTGTGACATCTAATTCATTGTCAACAACTTACTGGGGATGAGCGCCTATCTTCTCCCTGGTGTGACAAATAATTCATTGTCAACAACATACATGGGTATGATTCCCTTCCTCTCCCTGGTGAGACATCTAATTCATTATCAACAACTTACTGGGGATGAGCGCCTATCCTCTCCCTGGTGTGACATCTAATTCATTGTCAACAACTTACTATGGGATGAGCGCCTATCCTCTCCCTGGTGTGACATCTAATTCATTGTCAACAACTTACTGGGGATGAGCGCCTATCCTCTCCCTGGTGTGACATCTAATTCATTGTCAACAACTTACTGGGGATGAGCGCCTATCCTCTCCCTGGTGTGACATCTAACTCTGTGTCAACAACTTACTGGGGATGAGCGCCTATCCTCTCCCTGGTGAGACATCTAATTCTGTGTCAACAACTTATTGGGGATGAGCGCCTATCCTCTCCCTGGTGACATCTAATTCTGTGTCAACAACTTACTGGGGATGATTCCCTTCCTCTCCCTGGTGAGACATCTATTTCTGTGTGAACAACTTACTGGGGGATGAGCGTCTATCCTCTCCCTGGTGTGACATCTAATTCTGTGTCAACAACTTACATGGGGATGATTCCCTTCCTCTCCCTGGTGAGACATCTATTTCTGTGTGAACAACTTACTGGGGATGAGCGCCTATCCTCTCCCTGGTGAGACATCTAATTCTGTGTCAACAACTTACTGGGGATGAGCGCCTATCCTCTCCCTGGTGAGACATCTAATTCTGATCAACAACATACATGGGGATGATTACCTTTCTCTCCCTGGTGAGACATCTAATTCTGTGTCAACAACTTACTGGGGATGAGCGCCTATCCTCTCCCTGGTGAGACATCTAATTCTGTGTCAACAACATACATGGGGATGAGCGCCTATCCTCTCCCTGGTGAGACATCTAATTCTGTGTCAACAACTTACTGGAGATGACCGCCTATCCTGTCCCTGGTGAGACATCTAATTCTGTGTCAACAACTTAGTGGGCATGAGCGCCTATCCTCTCCCTGGTGTGACATCTAACTCTGTGTCAACAACTTACTAGGGATGAGCGCCTATCCTCTCCCTGGTGTGACATCTAACTCTGTGTCAACAACTTACTGGGGATGAGCGCCTATCCTCTCCCTGGTGAGACATCTAATTCTGTGTCAACAACTTATTGGGGCTGAGCGCCTATCCTCTCCCTGGTGACATCTAATTCTGTGTCAACAACTTACTGGGGATGATTCCCTTCCTCTCCCTGGTGAGACATCTAATTCTGTGTGAACAACTTACTGGGGATGATCGCCTATCCTCTCCCTGGTGTGACATCTAATTCTGTATCAACAACTTACTGGGGATGATTCCCTTCCTCTCCCTGGTGAGACATCTAATTCTGTGTCAACAACTTACTGGGGATGAGCGCCTATCCTCTCCCTGGTGTGACATCTAATTCTGTGTCAACAACTTACTGGGGATGAGCGCGTATCCTCTCCCTTGTGAGACATCTAATTCTGTGTCAACAACTTACCGGGGATGAGCGCCTATCCTCTCCCTGGTGAGACATCTAATTCTGTGTCAACGACTTACTGGAGATGAGCGCCTATCCTCTCCCTGGTGTGACATCTAATTCTGTGTCAACAACTTACGGGGAATGAGCGCCTATCCACTCCCTGGTGAGACATCTAATTCTGTGTCAACAACTTACTGGGGATGATTCCCTTCCTCTCCCTGGTGAGACATCTAATTCTGTGTCAACAACTTACTGGGGATGATTCCCTTCCTCTCCCTGGTGAGACATCTAATTCTGTGTCAACAACTTACTGGGGATGATTCCCTTCCTCTCCCTCGTGTGACATCTAATTCTGGGTCAAGAACTTACTGGGGATGAGCGCCTATGCTCTCCCTGGTGAGACATCTAATTCTGTGTCAACAACTTACTGAGGATGAGCGCCTATGCTCTCCCTGGTGTGACATCTAATTCTGTGTCAACAACTTACTGGGGATGAGCGCCTATGCTCTCCCTGGTGAGACATCTAATTCTGTGTCAACAACTTAGTGGGGATGAGCGCCTATCCTCTCCCTGGTGAGACATCTAATTCTGTGTCAACAACTTACTGGGGATGAGCGCCTATCCTCTCCCTGGTGAGACATCTAATTCTGTGTCAACAACTTACTGGGGATGATTCCCTTCCTCTCCCTAGTGAGACATCTAATTCTGTGTCAACAACTTACTGGGGATGAGCGCCTATGCTCTCCCTGGTGTGACATCTAATTCTGTGTCAACAACTTACTGGGGATGAGCGCCTATCCTCTCCCTGGTGAGACATCTAATTCTGTGTCAACAACTTACTGGGGATGATTCCCTTCCTCTCCCTAGTGAGACATCTAATTCTGTGTCAACAACTTACTGGGGATGAGCGCCTATGCTCTTCCTGGTGTGACATCTAATTCTGTGTCAACAACTTACTGGGGATGAGCGCCTATCCTCTCCCTGGTGTGACATCTAATTCTGTGTCAACAACTTACTGGGAATGAGCGCCTATCCGCTCCCTGGTGAGACATCTAATTCTGTGTCAACAACTTACTGGGGATGAGCGCCTATCCGCTCCCTGCTGAGACATCTAATTCTGAGTCAACAACTTACTGGGGATGAGCGCCTATAAGCTCCCTGGTGAGACATCTAATTCTGTGTCAACAACTTACTGGGGATGAGCGCCTATCCTCTCGCTGGTGTGACATCTAATTCTGTGTCAACAACTTACTGGGGATGAGCGCCTATCCTCTCCCTGGTGAGACATCTAATTCTGTGTAAAGAACTTACTGGGGATGAGCGCCTATCCACTCCCTGGTGAGACATCTAATTCTGTGTCAACAACTTACTGGGGATGAGCGCCTATCCGCTCCCTGGTGAGACATCTAATTCTGTGTCAACAACTTACTGGGGATGAGCGGCTATCCTCTCCCTGGTGAGACATCTAATTCTGTGTCAACAACTTACTGGGGATCAGCGCCTATCCGCTCCCTGGTGAGACATCTAATTCTGTGTCAACAACTTACTGGGGATGAGCGCCTATCCGCTCCCTGGTGAGACATCTAATTCTGAGTCAACAACTTACTGGGGATGAGCGCCTATAAGCTCCCTGGTGAGACATCTAATTCTGTGTCAACAACTTACTGGGGATGAGCGCCTATCCTCTCGCTGGTGTGACATCTAATTCTGTGTCAACAACTTACTGGGGATGAGCGCCTATCCTCTCCCTGGTGAGACATCTAATTCTGTGTAAAGAACTTACTGGGGATGAGCGCCTATCCACTCCCTGGTGAGACATCTAATTCTGTGTCAACAACTTACTGGGGATGAGCGCCTATCCGCTCCCTGGTGTGACATCTAATTCTGTGTCAACAACTTACTGGGGATGATTCCCTTCCTCTCCCTAGTGAGACATCTAATTCTGTGTCAACAACTTACTGGGGATGAGCGCCTATGCTCTCCCTGGTGTGACATCTAATTCTGTGTCAACAACTTACTGGGGATGAGCGCCTATCCTCTCCCTGGTGAGACATCTAATTCTGTGTCAACAACTTACTGGGGATGATTCCCTTCCTCTCCCTAGTGAGACATCTAATTCTGTGTCAACAACTTACTGGGGATGAGCGCCTATGCTCTTCCTGGTGTGACATCTAATTCTGTGTCAACAACTTACTGGGGATGAGCGCCTATCCTCTCCCTGGTGTGACATCTAATTCTGTGTCAACAACTTACTGGGAATGAGCGCCTATCCGCTCCCTGGTGAGACATCTAATTCTGTGTCAACAACTTACTGGGGATGAGCGCCTATCCGCTCCCTGCTGAGACATCTAATTCTGAGTCAACAACTTACTGGGGATGAGCGCCTATAAGCTCCCTGATGAGACATCTAATTCTGTGTCAAGAACTTACTGGGGATGAGCGCCTATCCTCTCGCTGGTGTGACATCTAATTCTGTGTCAACAACTTACTGGGGATGAGCGCCTATCCTCTCCCTGGTGAGACATCTAATTCTGTGTAAAGAACTTACTGGGGATGAGCGCCTATCCACTCCCTGGTGAGACATCTAATTCTGTGTCAACAACTTACTGGGGATGAGCGCCTATCCGCTCCCTGGTGAGACATCTAATTCTGTGTCAACAACTTACTGGGGATGAGCGGCTATCCTCTCCCTGGTGAGACATCTAATTCTGTGTCAACAACTTACTGGGGATCAGCGCCTATCCGCTCCCTGGTGAGACATCTAATTCTGTGTCAACAACTTACTGGGGATGAGCGCCTATCCGCTCCCTGGTGAGACATCTAATTCTGAGTCAACAACTTACTGGGGATGAGCGCCTATAAGCTCCCTGGTGAGACATCTAATTCTGTGTCAACAACTTACTGGGGATGAGCGCCTATCCTCTCGCTGGTGTGACATCTAATTCTGTGTCAACAACTTACTGGGGATGAGCGCCTATCCTCTCCCTGGTGAGACATCTAATTCTGTGTAAAGAACTTACTGGGGATGAGCGCCTATCCACTCCCTGGTGAGACATCTAATTCTGTGTCAACAACTTACTGGGGATGAGCGCCTATCCGCTCCCTGGTGTGACATCTAACTCTGTGTCAACAACTTACTGGGGATGAGCGCCTATCCGCTCCCTGCTGAGACATCTAATTCTGAGTCAACAACTTACTGGGGATGAGCGTCTATAAGCTCCCTGGTGAGACATCTAATTCTGTGTCAACAACTTACTGGGGATGAGCGCCTATCCTCTCGCTGGTGTGACATCTAATTCTGTGTCAACAACTTACTGGGGATGAGCGCCTATCCTCTTCCTGGTGAGACATCTAATTCTGTGTAAAGAACTTACTGGGGATGAGCGCCTATCCACTCCCTGGTGAGACATCTAATTCTGTGTCAACAACTTACTGGGGATGAGCGCCTATCCGCTTCCTGGTGAGACATCTAATTCTGTGTCAACTTACTGGGGATGAGCGCCTATCCGCTCCCTGGTGAGACATCTAATTCTGAGTCAACAACTTACTGGGGATGAGCGGCTATCCTCTCCCTGGTGAGACATCTAATTCTGTGTCAACAACTTACTGGGGATGAGCGCCTATCCGCTCCCTGGTGAGACATCTAATTCTGTGTCAACAACTTACTGGGGATGAGCGCCTATCCGCTCCCTGGTGAGACATCTAATTCTGAGTCAACAACTTACTGGGGATGAGCGCCTATAAGCTCCCTGGTGAGACATCTAATTCTGTGTCAACAACTTACTGGGGATGAGCGCCTATCCTCTCGCTGGTGTGACATCTAATTCTGTGTCAACAACTTACTGGGGATGATTCCCTTCCTCTCCCTCGTGTGACATCTAATTCTGGGTCAAGAACTTACTGGGGATGAGCGCCTATGCTCTCCCTGGTGAGACATCTAATTCTGTGTCAACAACTTACTGAGGATGAGCGCCTATGCTCTCCCTGGTGTGACATCTAATTCTGTGTCAACAACTTACTGGGGATGAGCGCCTATGCTCTCCCTGGTGAGACATCTAATTCTGTGTCAACAACTTAGTGGGGATGAGCGCCTATCCTCTCCCTGGTGAGACATCTAATTCTGTGTCAACAACTTACTGGGGATGAGCGCCTATCCTCTCCCTGGTGAGACATCTAATTCTGTGTCAACAACTTACTGGGGATGATTCCCTTCCTCTCCCTAGTGAGACATCTAATTCTGTGTCAACAACTTACTGGGGATGAGCGCCTATGCTCTCCCTGGTGTGACATCTAATTCTGTGTCAACAACTTACTGGGGATGAGCGCCTATCCTCTCCCTGGTGAGACATCTAATTCTGTGTCAACAACTTACTGGGGATGATTCCCTTCCTCTCCCTAGTGAGACATCTAATTCTGTGTCAACAACTTACTGGGGATGAGCGCCTATGCTCTTCCTGGTGTGACATCTAATTCTGTGTCAACAACTTACTGGGGATGAGCGCCTATCCTCTCCCTGGTGTGACATCTAATTCTGTGTCAACAACTTACTGGGAATGAGCGCCTATCCGCTCCCTGGTGAGACATCTAATTCTGTGTCAACAACTTACTGGGGATGAGCGCCTATCCGCTCCCTGCTGAGACATCTAATTCTGAGTCAACAACTTACTGGGGATGAGCGCCTATAAGCTCCCTGGTGAGACATCTAATTCTGTGTCAACAACTTACTGGGGATGAGCGCCTATCCTCTCGCTGGTGTGACATCTAATTCTGTGTCAACAACTTACTGGGGATGAGCGCCTATCCTCTCCCTGGTGAGACATCTAATTCTGTGTAAAGAACTTACTGGGGATGAGCGCCTATCCACTCCCTGGTGAGACATCTAATTCTGTGTCAACAACTTACTGGGGATGAGCGCCTATCCGCTCCCTGGTGAGACATCTAATTCTGTGTCAACAACTTACTGGGGATGAGCGGCTATCCTCTCCCTGGTGAGACATCTAATTCTGTGTCAACAACTTACTGGGGATCAGCGCCTATCCGCTCCCTGGTGAGACATCTAATTCTGTGTCAACAACTTACTGGGGATGAGCGCCTATCCGCTCCCTGGTGAGACATCTAATTCTGAGTCAACAACTTACTGGGGATGAGCGCCTATAAGCTCCCTGGTGAGACATCTAATTCTGTGTCAACAACTTACTGGGGATGAGCGCCTATCCTCTCGCTGGTGTGACATCTAATTCTGTGTCAACAACTTACTGGGGATGAGCGCCTATCCTCTCCCTGGTGAGACATCTAATTCTGTGTAAAGAACTTACTGGGGATGAGCGCCTATCCACTCCCTGGTGAGACATCTAATTCTGTGTCAACAACTTACTGGGGATGAGCGCCTATCCGCTCCCTGGTGTGACATCTAATTCTGTGTCAACAACTTACTGGGGATGATTCCCTTCCTCTCCCTAGTGAGACATCTAATTCTGTGTCAACAACTTACTGCGGATGAGCGCCTATGCTCTCCCTGGTGTGACATCTAATTCTGTGTCAACAACTTACTGGGGATGAGCGCCTATCCTCTCCCTGGTGAGACATCTAATTCTGTGTCAACAACTTACTGGGGATGATTCCCTTCCTCTCCCTAGTGAGACATCTAATTCTGTGTCAACAACTTACTGGGGATGAGCGCCTATGCTCTTCCTGGTGTGACATCTAATTCTGTGTCAACAACTTACTGGGGATGAGCGCCTATCCTCTCCCTAGTGTGACATCTAATTCTGTGTCAACAACTTACTGGGAATGAGCGCCTATCCGCACCCTGGTGAGACATCTAATTCTGTGTCAACAACTTACTGGGGATGAGCGCCTATCCGCTCCCTGCTGAGACATCTAATTCTGAGTCAACAACTTACTGGGGATGAGCGCCTATAAGCTCCCTGATGAGACATCTAATTCTGTGTCAAGAACTTACTGGGGATGAGCGCCTATCCTCTCGCTGGTGTGACATCTAATTCTGTGTCAACAACTTACTGGGGATGAGCGCCTATCCTCTCCCTGGTGAGACATCTAATTCTGTGTAAAGAACTTACTGGGGATGAGCGCCTATCCACTCCCTGGTGAGACATCTAATTCTGTGTCAACAACTTACTGGGGATGAGCGCCTATCCGCTCCCTGGTGAGACATCTAATTCTGTGTCAACAACTTACTGGGGATGAGCGGCTATCCTCTCCCTGGTGAGACATCTAATTCTGTGTCAACAACTTACTGGGGATCAGCGCCTATCCGCTCCCTGGTGAGACATCTAATTCTGTGTCAACAACTTACTGGGGATGAGCGCCTATCCGCTCCCTGGTGAGACATCTAATTCTGAGTCAACAACTTACTGGGGATGAGCGCCTATAAGCTCCCTGGTGAGACATCTAATTCTGTGTCAACAACTTACTGGGGATGAGCGCCTATCCTCTCGCTGGTGTGACATCTAATTCTGTGTCAACAACTTACTGGGGATGAGCGCCTATCCTCTCCCTGGTGAGACATCTAATTCTGTGTAAAGAACTTACTGGGGATGAGCGCCTATCCACTCCCTGGTGAGACATCTAATTCTGTGTCAACAACTTACTGGGGATGAGCGCCTATCCGCTCCCTGGTGTGACATCTAACTCTGTGTCAACAACTTACTGGGGATGAGCGCCTATCCGCTCCCTGCTGAGACATCTAATTCTGAGTCAACAACTTACTGGGGATGAGCGTCTATAAGCTCCCTGGTGAGACATCTAATTCTGTGTCAACAACTTACTGGGGATGAGCGCCTATCCTCTCGCTGGTGTGACATCTAATTCTGTGTCAACAACTTACTGGGGATGAGCGCCTATCCTCTTCCTGGTGAGACATCTAATTCTGTGTAAAGAACTTACTGGGGATGAGCGCCTATCCACTCCCTGGTGAGACATCTAATTCTGTGTCAACAACTTACTGGGGATGAGCGCCTATCCGCTTCCTGGTGAGACATCTAATTCTGTGTCAACTTACTGGGGATGAGCGCCTATCCGCTCCCTGGTGAGACATCTAATTCTGTGTCAACAACTTACTGGGGATGAGCGGCTATCCTCTCCCTGGTGAGACATCTAATTCTGTGTCAACAACTTACTGGGGATGAGCGCCTATCCGCTCCCTGGTGAGACATCTAATTCTGTGTCAACAACTTACTGGGGATGAGCGCCTATCCGCTCCCTGGTGAGACATCTAATTCTGAGTCAACAACTTACTGGGGATGAGCGCCTATAAGCTCCCTGGTGAGACATCTAATTCTGTGTCAACAACTTACTGGGGATGAGCGCCTATCCTCTCGCTGGTGTGACATCTAATTCTGTGTCAACAACTTACTGGGGATGAGCGCCTATCCTCTCCCTGGTGAGACATCTAATTCTGTGTAAAGAACTTACTGGGGATGAGCGCCTATCCACTCCCTGGTGAGACATCTAATTCTGTGTCAACAACTTACTGGGGATGAGCGCCTATCCGCTCCCTGGTGTGACATCTAACTCTGTGTCAACAACTTACTGGGGATGAGCGCCTATCCTCTCCCTGGTGAGACATCTAATTCTGTGTGAACAACTTACTGGGGATGAGCGCCTATCCTCTCCCTGGTGAGACATCTAATTCTGTGTCAACAACTTACTGGGGATGAGCGCGTATCCTCTCCCTGGTGTGACATCTAATTCTGTGTCAACAACTTACTGGGGATGAGCGCCTATCCGCTCCCTGGTGAGACATCTAATTCTGTGTCAACAACATACATGGGATGAGACATCAGTTCAAGGTCTCTCTTTTCAATACCATTAGATTTCCACAAAAAGTTGTTAATTTTAATTCTAGTAGAAGAATATATTGATGTAGCAACAGAAATTGCAGGATGTGATAACTGAAGTGTCATATTTTCATGCATTGGCAAGACTTAATTAAGTATTTTGTGGCATAATCTGTGTGCACATTGTAGCTTAGCACATGTACTGCCAGAATCAATGGTAAATTCTGTCACTTTAACTTCAACCCCCTGGTATAAAATTTGTTTTATATAAATAACGACTGGTATTTTTTTATTCACTAGCTGAGCTTGCCTGGCGCCAAGCCTTTTAGTCATTTGTTCAACCTTAACCTCTGATATTGCGTGCTCCTCTGCTAGTTCTCATTGACATTGTTCTTTTTGTATATTTGTTATTTTCATGGCTGATTTTTCTGATTCTCTTTCCCTGTTAACATTTTTATGACTACAATTTTATCATCGAATTTATCCCACAGCATTAACTCTATCAGATAATGAAATATGTTTCCCCTTCAGCTGCACAATTTACAGATTCTCCTCTTATCTCTCTTATGAAGTTTGACCCCTTGCAAATCCTTGTGTTTCATGCCTGATACAATGCACCCTTTTATTTTCTTTATTGTTCTGTAAACTGTTTTAAAATGTGAAGGAGTATTACCAGTGTCAGTGAGCAGGCCCAATATCAGCAGTACATGTGTGGCAGCCTTATCACCTTCTGCCCCATCCAGGTCCAGTATTCGACATAGCAGATGCACTAATCCCAGCTCTACAGCCTGAAACATCCATTATTAATAATCTGGGAATGCATTTTCATCACCTAAAATTGTTTAAAAATGACATAACAATCACAAAAATTCTGATGTGTTTTATTAGTAGGTATACAAACTATTGTTACAAAAGCTTACCTTTGCACACATAGATACACATGGAATAGCAACAGTCAAATGTTTTACAACTGGATGCTCTTTCCATGATATCGTGATAAACAACTGCATTTCTACATCATTTTAAAACAATTCCAAGGATTAATAACAGATATCTTTATGCCACAAAAAAAGTTATTTTAAATAAATTCCGTGTTTTTAAGCAATCTACATTTTCACCTATTGCTTAATGTTTACCAGTGCATTCAAATGACGAGGAGTTCATAGGCTATTCCCAGAATATTCAAGAATACATTTTATTTGTAATGTAAATAACTTTAAAATGTGATATTTTAGTCAAAATGATTACAGCTGTTTTTGAAAAAAATGAAAACTTTGAAAAACCTTTCGTATAAAGGGTAGTTTAGGGTTTAGGAAATTTTCGTGAAAGTCTTTATGTTGCCTGGAAGATACTGAATTAAGTACCAAGTTTGAGAGTAATCCAACCTTTGAGTTATCCTGTTTAGAAACACAGACCTTTTTCTAAAAATGCTTTTTGGATTCAGGGGGCCTCAAGGAAATATTTCCGGAGAAATCTAGGTATAAAATTTTTGGGTCGAATGCAATACCTTCTTTACCTACTATGTATGTGGTAGAGACAGTAAAAATGAGCCAAAACTGAGAATTATTTACAATTAGTGCCAGAAAGTTATTAACATGCATGTAACTGTTGCACAGATAAAAAAAGTCAAGTATAAGAATAATTATGACATAATTTACAAAATTAATTTGTTCCACACACTTGTTTAAAGAATATGAAAAGAAAGTTCTTTTTGAAGCAGGTCTTACAAGATTAACTGTTTTGAGTTCTCAGATTATACAAAATTGAAAGCTCCGGATGTGTCCACTCATTAAGGGACCTGCCTCATCTCCAGTTTGGGACATGGAATAATAACTGCAATTATACCTGCTCCCCAGGAATGCAAGGAAAGGCTCTATAAGTTACTCTTTTTTCAGTTCAGCAGTAGAACTTGTCACGTTTTAAAAGTTATCTTTGTAAAAATATTTATATACTCAATGTAAATGCAGGAAAATGATTAAACGAAGACAAAAGGGTAAGCAAATTATAAAATAATTATGTAAAATTAAAAAAAAAAAAAACCTAAAAATATAAAAGGGCATAAAATGAGCTAATAATTATGTGGGAGCCATGATATATCAATGTGTATGATACAACATGTCAGTTGGATTTAAAAACTGCACCTTTACCTTGAAAGATGTTTTTGTGATAGTTGGTTACAATGAAAATCTAACAGTGCTATAACGTAAAGACCCCGAAGCAGCTTTGTGTATCAACAGAAGACTACTAGTTACGCCATGTGAGGTTGAATCAGGAACAGCAGGTTACTAATTATCAAACACACAAAAACTCACTCACTTAAGTTAAAGGAGAAAGATGCAACCTGGAGGAATTTAACTGCAGGTCCAACTACAACTTTATGCCAATAAAACTACTGTTTGCTTCTTGAAACTTCCACATAAATCCACAAATGATAGCATCGCGAATGCCAACACTGTCATATAAAACATTAATTCATCAAAATTCTGCAGTTAAAAAGATGGTATGTTAGTACGATGATCATGATTGGGATTTTAGCAGTTTGTACCACAAACAACTTCTGCATGTATATTATTTGGTAAATCGTTAATATAATTAATTTGTATCAACAATGTGTAAAGTTGTAACACTTATATATTGAGGTTTCTGCTATTACATATTTGTAACTATTTTAAAATCCTTATAATTATATTTCTACTACTGTAGGTCTCAATTATTGTATATTTATTAATTCCATAAAATGGGTCATCAGGTTTACCGCAGCAAGCCCTTGGAGGTGGGTGATTGAACCTCGGACTGCATGTGTTTCTGACTTTGCAAACTGGAAGGATACGAGGGGAGTCCATCATTACAGTACTGGCCGCTGTGTGAATAATTTTCTCCGTTCTTGCCCAGAATTTCATCAAGTCCCAAGACAAAACATGATAAAAGGGATTAAGAGTTTAGACATACTCTACGATTACTAATCTTGTGTCATTAAATTTTCATGTATTCATATAATCCTTCAACTGTTTTGTAGTTTTCATTAGAATACCGTTATTCTGCTTTTGACAGGTGCATCACCCTTTTTCGTAATACTGGATCAGTCACCAAAAAAATAGGGGAAAAAGGGCGTTACAAAGTTACACATGAAACTTTGGAGAGACATTTTGACGAAAAAGCCATCACTGTCCTTACATGAACCGAGAGCAGCTGATTTGCCATTCTTTATTTAAGAAGAACAAGACGTGCGCTTCTTTGATTTAACTACCAAATATGGCAGTATGTGGAACCAGCCTCAAAAGATTGGATAAGGCTAGTTTTCTTCAAATGGAGATTAAACGCTGGACATTATCAACAAGAAATTGATTGAGCAACTGGATGCTAATGGTTGGTTTCAGCAGGTGAGAGTAATTAGTTGCAAAAGTAAATTTAACTAAACAAAAATCATAATCAATATGTTACAGTATGACACTAAGCACCAATGCATTGATTTCCTTTCAGGCTAATCAGTGTGGCCCCCAAGATCCCCAGATTTAATGCCTCCAAACTTTATGTTTTGGAATTATCAGAAGGATCAGGTATTCACTAGATGCCCTGAAAGCATGGAACAATTAAAGGTAAACCAAATAACTACAGACATGCTGTCGGCATATTTAACAATATGGTGAAGCGCATGATGAAATGTTTGAAAGTGAATGGTGGATATGTGGAACCATTTTTTTGACAGATCAATGATTATTAGTGGTGTAAAATTCCCAGATTTGCACATTATTTATTGTGTCTTGATTTAAATGATTATTTATTTACTACTACTTTCTTAGCCTGTTGTTTTCTTAATCTATTCTGTGTAGATCAGTTTACATTTATGAAAAAGCTTTTATTGTAATGGAAAAGTTGACCATTAAAGCCGAGACACTCTATGCTGTAAAAAACTGCCCAATTACCATACGCGCTGAGATTGCGAGTTTGAGATGCAAGCGAAAGGAGTTCCAAATATAAATACTGGAAAAGAACTATACAAGTCCCATTTCACTAGGGTGACCTTGAAACTGTTGACATCCACTAATCTTTCGCTAGTTCTCTGCCAGAGGCACTGGTAATATACTCACTTCAAAGTACTGATGTCATATGCAGACTGGTGGCAATGGCCGAATAAATCTGAGGTCCCATATACTTTAATTTCAATTTCTGTATCTATATATTTCTTATATGAATACCAATATTGTACAATTTACATAGCACATTATTATTATGGGTGGTGATTTTTAGATTTTGAAATCAGAAATTTCACATTTTGATTCGTACACTTAGCATTTTGTAGGCATTTATGAATTTACAATTTAGCATTATGAAGAAAAGCTTACAATTTGAGTTAAATTTGATAAACATGTTATGTATTTTGAAATATATAACATTAATGTGAAATTAAAATCATGCTGTAAAGGTTGATAGTGAAAAAAAAAACAAATTAAATTTTGAATTTATTTTAAACTAAAATAGGTTAAAGCAACACAGAGAAAAAAATAGGACAAACTGATACAGACTAAAGCACAACATAGAAACAAAGCTAAGTCATGAAACAGCAGCATTGTTGAATGAAATCAACATTTGTGTCATTATTGTGGGAACTTGAGCTTAAATGGAGCCTGTGACAACTCGGAATGAAAAAACATTCATATCCCTTAACAACCTGATCTTTCCTTTACTTACAAATCTATTGAACATAAAATCTCAGCAACCTGTCGTGAATTTTCCTCCATGTGACTGCACAACCTTTTGTTGCACTTAAGCATACGCTCCAGTAAACACTTTCACTTGAAAAAGAGTCCATGAACTGCAACATATATTTGGTGAGGGTGCCCAATCAAAAATACAAAAGCGACAACAAGCATATTATAGAGAATGAAAAGGAAAGTGAAATGCCAAATAAGAATAAGATGAGAAAGAAAGAAAGCAAGCTAAGAAAATGCAATAAAAGGGAAATTTATTAATTCTAAAGAAGAACATTATGTTTCAGTTGGGGGCCGCAGATATTCAGTTAGGGCACAGGAAATGTAATCAAGCAAGAATAATGTGGTAAAATATGACAACCAATAAATGTGTGTTAAAATTTATCACATGAGCCAATAAAATCAATCAAAAACCATGTGACTAGAAAGGAAACTCGAGAACTAGAAACTAGAAAATGGGCATGAAATACAAATTTGTCTAGGCCAAGAGCTCAATTTATATGTGGATACCATTAGTAGTACGTGATCATGATGGGTCATAGCTCCATGTTAGCATTGTGGTGTATTAATTTTTAAAATGTAAGAGGCAGACTTCATCGATGATAGAATCTGAAACATAGAGGATATGGGGATAAACAATGAAGCTATGAAATAGATATAGTTTTACCGAATTTTGTTTGATCATATGATATTATCATATCTTGTGAGATGGAAAGAAGGAAACAGAGTTTTTTTCAGTATGGAACAACATAAAGAGGGCAGTAAAGGAGTAAACAAGCAGTTCTCCTTTCTTAAAAATGACTTACCCTTGCAGACTTAGCCGACAAATACCACCCTCACTTAAGAAGAACAGAGCTAAGAATCCCACATCAGTGGTAACCATTCTCCCACAACTTATGTGCAAGGATTGGCTTTTCTGTGACTGAAACCTGACACGGCATTAGGATCGCAGGTGTATTGTCTTTCCTATGTCAAAAAATTCAAACTTTACGTTGAGTTAATTTACTTTAAATGTCATAATAGAATACGTAAATTTATTAATTATGCTAATTTCACTGTAAAAGGAACCTGCCCCATTTTTCACATCACCATACTCCCTGCCAGTATGGTGATCCAGTGCATCATAAACATTCCAAGAGTGTACAAATTCAGTAGTTGAAGTCTCCACAAGAAACAAAGAAAAGTTATATTTGAAAAACATTGTTGATTTTGCATTTATAAAGCATTTTAGTAAATTTGCATTTTATCAAATTTTCAAAACGCATTAAAAAGTGGTTTACAGGTGGTGAAAAATGAAAGTGAGTAGAGCTTGGCTCTGAAGTGATGGCACTGATATGCGGGAAATGGGAACATACTTGAGGTTCGTGGGGGTTGACCCTCAACCATTGACATCAAACAGGCAGGAGAATCGTGCCATAGAAGTTAGAGGAAGAGAATTATTCAATAAATTACTTAGGGAAATAAAGAATATAAACCAGACAAATGCAATGATGAAAACAATAAAGAAATACTTAATAGAAAATGAATTTTATAGTATAGATGAATTTAGACATGCAAAAGCAATGTAAAGTGAAAATTGATATTTAAGATAAACTTAATGTAAATGCAATAGAAAAGGATAATTGATACTTAAGTTAAAAATGTTAATGAAAAGTAATGTAAAATTATAAGCTGTATTTGTTAAATTATTTTATATTTGCAATTGGCCATGTCCTTTAAATGTATTTAAAAGGATGATATTAAAATGGAATGGAATGTTCTGCTGGAAAACATCGTCCTTTAAAACAACCAAAGCAAAACTAGCTAGCTTTCTCTCATTTTTTCTTCTAACACAAACAAACTTGCAGTAGTTAAACCAAATACGATTTAATGCAATTAATGTACATATTTCACACCACAAACAAGTCACCGTTTACTCTAATGGTGCCATGCCCCTGACAATCATCATCAATATCTTCACTACCAGATGCTAAATCAATGATCACAAGTTCACTCCAATGTAATCTTCCTCCATTATTCCTCGGTCACTGTAGCACCATCCTTAGAGTTGAGTGTGACAATGGCCCAGACACACTCTTTCAATTGCATTAAGGAGGCAGATGTAGCACAGTATGACCATTGTTCCTTGGTTACTGTAGCTCCATCCTTAGAGTTGAATGTGACAATGGCCCAGACAGAATCTTTCAATTGCATTAAGGAGGCAGATGTAGCACAGTATGACCATTGTTCCTCGGTCACTGTAGCTCCATCCTTAGAGTTGAATGTGACATTGGCCCAGACAGACTCTTTCAATTGCACTAAGGGGGCAGATGTAGCTCAGTATGACCATTGTTCCTTGGTCACTGTAGCTCCATCCTTAGAGTTGAATGTGACAATGGCCCAGACAGACTCTTTCAATTGCACTAAGGGGGCAGATGTAGCTCAGTATGACCATTGTTCCTTGGTCACTGTAGCACCATCCTTAGAGTTGAATGTGACATTGGCCCAGACAGACTCTTTCAATTGCACTAAGGGGGCAGATTTAGCACAGTATGACCATTGTTCCTTGGTCACTGTAGCTCCATCCTTAGAGTTGAATGTGACATTGGCCCAGACAGACTCTTTCAATTGCACTAAGGGGGCAGATTTAGCACAGTATGACCATTGTTCCTCGGTCACTGTAGCTCCATCCTTAGAGTTGAATGTGACAACGGCCCAGACAGACTCTTTCAATTGCATTAAGGAGGCAGATTTAGCACAGTATGACCATTGTTCCTTGGTCACTGTAGCTCCATTCTTAGAGTTGAATGTGACAATGGCCCAGACAGACACTTTCAATTGCATTAAGGAGGCAGATGTAGCACAGTATGACCATTGTTCCTTGGTCACTGTAGCTCCATCCTTAGAGTTGAATGTGACAATGGCCCAGACAGACTCTTTCAATTGCACTAAGGAGGCAGATTTAGCACAGTATGACCATTGTTCCTTGGTCACTGTAGCTCCATCCTTAGAGTTGAATGTGACAATGGCCCAGACAGACACTTTCAATTGCATTAAGGAGGCAGATGTAGCACAGTATGACCATTGTTCCTTGGTCACTGTAGCTCCATCCTTAGAGTTGAATGTGACAATGGCCCAGACAGAATCTTTCAATTCCATTAAGGAGGCACATTTAGCACAGTATGACCATTGTTCCTCGGTCACTGTAGGACCATCCTTAGAGTTGAATGTGACAATGGCCCAGACAGACACTTTCAATTGCATTAAGGAGGCAGATGTAGCACAGTATGACCATTGTTCCTTGGTCACTGTAGCTCCATCCTTAGAGTTGAATGTGACAATGGCCCAGACAGAATCTTTCAATTCCATTAAGGAGGCAGATTTAGCACAGTATGACCATTGTTCCTCGGTCACTGTAGGACCATCCTTAGACTTGAGTGTGACAATGGCCCAGACACACTCTTTCAATTGCATTAAGGAGGCAGATGTAGCACAGTATGACCATTGTTCCTTGGTTACTGTAGCTCCATCCTTAGAGTTGAATGTGACAATGGCCCAGACAGAATCTTTCAATTCCATTAAGGAGGCAGATTTAGCACAGTATGACCATTGTTCCTCGGTCACTGTAGGACCATCCTTAGAGTTGAATGTGACAATGGCCCAGACAGACACTTTCAATTGCATTAAGGAGGCAGATGTAGCACAATATGACCATTGTTCCTTGGTCACTGTAGCTCCATCCTTAGAGTTGAATGTGACAATGGCCCAGACAGAATCTTTCAATTCCATTAAGGAGGCAGATTTAGCACAGTATGACCATTGTTCCTCGGTCACTGTAGCTCCATCCTTAGAGTTGAGTGTGACAATGGCCCAGACAGACTCTATCAATTGCAGTAAGGAGGCAGATTTAGCACAGTATGACCATTGTTCCTCGGTCACTGTAACACCATCCTTAGAGTTGAATGTGACAATGGCCCAGACAGACTCTTTCAATTGCCTTAAGGAGGCAGATGCATTACAATATGACCATTGTTCCTGGGTTGTTGTAACACCATCTTTGGAGTTGAGTGTGACAATGGCCCAGACAGACTCTTTCAATTGCCTTAAGGAGGCAGATGCATTACAATATGACCATTGTTCCTGGGTTGTTGTAACACCATCTTTGGAGTAGAGTGTGACAATGGCCCAGACAGACTCTTTCAATTGCATTAAGGAGGCAGATGTTGCACAGTATGACCATTGTTCCTTGGTCACTGTAGCACCATCCATAGAGTTGAGTGTGTCAATGGCCCAGACAGACTCATTCAATTGCACTAAGGAGGCAGATGCATCACAGTATGACCATTGTTCCTTGGTCACTGTAACACCGTCCTTAGAACTCACAGTGTCAATGGCCCAGACATACTCTTTCAATTGCATTAAGGAGGCAGATGTAGCACAGTATGACCATTGCTCCTTGGTCACTGTAGGACCATTCTTAGAGTTGAGTCAGACAATGGCCCAGGCAGACACTTTCAATTGCATTAAGGAGGCAGATGCATTACAATATGACCATTGTTACTCGGTCACTGTAGGACTATCCATAGAGTTGAGTGTGACAATGGCCCAGACAGACTCTTTCAATTGCATTAAGGAGGCAGATGCATTACAATATGACCATTGTTCCTCGTTCGTTGTAACACCATCTTTGGAGTTGAGTGTGACAATGGCCCAGACAGACTCTTTCAATTGCCTTAAGGAGGCAGATGCATTACAATATGACCATTGTTCCGGGTCGTTGTAACACCATCCATAGAGTAGAGTGTGACAATGGCCCAGACAGACTCTTTCAATTGCATTAAGGAGGCAGATGCATCACAGTATGACCATTGTTCCTTGGTCACTGTAGGACCATCCTTAGAGTTGAATGTGACAATGGCCCAGACAGACTCTTTCAATTGCATTAAGGAGGCAGATGCATCACAGTATGACCATTGTTCCTTGGTCACTGTAGGACCATCCTTAGAGTTGAATGTGACAATGGCCCAGACAGACTCTTTCAATTGCATTAAGGAGGCAGTTGCATCACAGTATGACCATTGTTCCTTGGTCACTGTAGGACCATCCTTAGAGTTGAATGTGACAATGGCCCAGACAGACTCTTTCAATTGCATTAAGGAGGCAGATGCATCACAGTATGACCATTGTACCTTGGTCACTGTAGGACCATCCTTACAGTTGAATGTGACAATGGCACAGACGGAATTTTTCAATTGCATTAAGAAGGCAGATGTTCCACAGTATGACCATTGTTCCTTGGTCACTATAGGACCATCCTTAACGTTGAATGTGACAATGGCCATGACAGAATTTTTCAATTGCATTAAGGAGGCAGGTGCATTACAATATGACCATTGTTCCTCGGTGGTTGTAACACCATCTTTGGAGTTGAGTGTGACAATGGCCCAGACAGACTCTTTCAATTGCATTAAAGAGGCAGATGCATTACAATATGACCATTTTTCCTGGGTCGTTGTAACACCATCTTTGGAGTTGAGTGTGACAATGGCCCAGACAGACTCTTTCAATTGCACTAAGGAGGCAGATGCATTACAATATGACCATTGTTCCTGGGTCGTTGTAACACCATCTTTGGAGTAGAGTGTGACAATGGCCCAGACAGACTCTTTCAATTGCATTAAGGAGGCAGATGTTGCACAGTATGACCATTGTTTCTTGGTCACTGTAACACCATTCTTAGAACTCACAGTGTCAATGGCCCAGACGGACTCTTTCAATTACATTAAGGAGGCAGATGTAGCACAGTATGACCATTGCTCCTTGGTCACTATAGGACCATCCTTAGAGTTGAATGCGACAATGGCCCAGACAGACTCTTTTAATTGCATTAAGGAGGCAGATGCATCACAGTATGACCATTGTTCCTCGGTCACTGTAGCACCATCTTTAGAGTTGAATGTGACAATGGCGCCGTCAGAGTCTTTCAATTGGATTACCGAGGTAGATGCATCATAGTATGACCATTATTCCTCGGTAACTGTAGGACCATCCTTAGAGTTGAGTGTAACAATGGCCCAGACAGACTCTTTCAATTGCATTAAGGAGAAGGATGCATCACAGTATTACCATTGTTAATTGGTCACTGTAGGACCATCCTAAGAGTTGAGTGTGACAATGGCCAGACACGCACTTTCTATTGCATTAAGAAAACAGATGCATCACAGTATGACCATTGTTCCTTGGTCACTGTAGCACCATCCTTAGAGTTGAATGTGACAATGGCCGTGACAGACTATTTCAATTGCATTAAGGAGGCAGATGCATCACAGTATGACCATTGTTCCTCGGTCACTGTAACACCCTCTTTGGAGATGAGTGTGACAATGACCCAGACAGACTCTTTCAATTGCATTAAGGAGGCAGATGCATCACAGTATGACCATTGTTCCTCGGTCACTGTAACACCCTCTTTGGAGATGAGTGTGACAATGACCCAGACAGACTCTTTCAATTGCATTAAGGAGGCAGATGCATCACAGTATTACCATTGTTCCTTGGTCACTGTAGGACCATACTTAGAGTTGAATGTGACAATGGCCCAGACAGACTCTTTCAATTGCATTAAGGAGGCAGATACATCACAGTATTACCATTGTTCCTTGGTCACTGTAGGACCATGCTTAAAGTTGAATGTGACAATGGCCCAGACAGACACTTTCAATTTCATTAAGAAGGCAGATGTTGCAGAGTATGACCATTGTTCCTTGGTCACTGTAGGAACATTCTTAGAGTTGAATGTGACAATGGCCGTGACAGACTCTTTCAATTGCATTAAGGAGGCAGATGTAGCACAGTATGACCATTGCTCCTTGGTCACTGTAGGACCAATCCTAGAGTTGAGTCGGACAATGGCCCAGGCAGACACTTTCAATTGCATTAAGGAGGCAGATGCATTACTATATGACCATTGTTACTCGGTCGTTGTAACACCATCTTTGGAGTTGAGTGTGACAATGGCCCAGACAGACTCTTTCAATTGCATTAAGGAGGCAGATGCATTACAATATGACCATTGTTCCTCGTTCGTTGTAACACCATCTTTGGAGTTGAGTGTGACAATGGCCCAGACAGACTCTTTCAATTGCCTTAAGGAGGCAGATGCATTACAATATGACCATTGTTCCTGGGTCGTTGTAACACCATCCATAGAGTTGAGTGTGTCAATGGCCCAGACAAGACTCATTCAATTGCACTAAGGAGGCAGATGCATCACAGTATGACCATTGTTCCTTGGTCACTGTAACACCGTCCTTAGAACTCACAGTGTCAATGGCCAAGACATACTCTTTCAATTGCATTAAGGAGGCAGATGTAGCACAGTATGACCATTGTTCCTTGGTCACTGTAGCACCATCCATAGAGTTGAGTGTGTCAATGGCCCAGACAAGACTCATTCAATTGCACTAAGGAGGCAGATGCATCACAGTATGACCATTGTTCCTTGGTCACTGTAACACCGTCCTTAGAACTCACAGTGTCAATGGCCAAGACATACTCTTTCAATTGCATTAAGGAGGCAGATGTAGCACAGTATGACCATTGCTCCTTGGTC
The DNA here is from genome assembly GCA_030765065.1 of Deroplatys truncata. Taxonomy (NCBI): domain Eukaryota; kingdom Metazoa; phylum Arthropoda; class Insecta; order Mantodea; family Mantidae; genus Deroplatys; species Deroplatys truncata. Next base: position 3,459,588 of record CM060981.1, on the reverse strand, counting down.
ACTGTAACACCATCCTTAGAGTTGAGTGTGTCAATGGCCCAGACAGACTTTTTCAATTGCATTAAGGAGGCAGATGTTGCACAGTATGACCATTGTTCCTTGGTAACTATAGGACCATCCTTAGAGTAGAATGTGACAATGGCCCAGAGTCTTTCAATTGGATTATCGAGGCAGATGCATCACAGAATGACCATTGTTCCTCGGTCATTGTAGGACCATCCTTAGAGTTGAATGTGACAATGGCCCAGACAGACTCCTTCAATTGCATTAAGGAGGCAGGTGCATCACAGTATGACCATTGTTCCTCGGTCACTGTAGGACTATCCATAGAGTTGAGTGTGACAATGGCCCAGACAGACTCTTTCAATTGGATTATCGAGGCAGATGCATCACAGTATGACCATTGTTCCTCGGTCACTGTAGGACTATCCATAGAGTTGAGTGTGACAATGGCCCAGACAGACTCTTTCAATTGCATTAAGGAGGCAGATTCATCACAGTATGACCATTGTTCCTCGGTCATTGTAGGACCATCCTTAGAGTTGAATGTGACAATGGCCCAGACAGACTCTTTCAATTGCATTAAGGAGGCAGATGCATCACAGTATGACCATTGTTCCTCGGTCATTGTAGGACCATCCTTAGAGTTGAATGTGACAATGGCCCAGACAGACTCTTTCAATTGGATTAACAAGGCAGATGCATCACAGTATGACCATTGTTCCTCGGTCACTGTAGGACAATCTTTAGAGTTGAGTGTGACAATGGCCCAGACAGACTCTTTCAATTGTATTAAGGAGGCAGATGGAGCACCGTATGACCATTGTTCCTTGGTCACTGTAGCACCATCCATAGAGTTGAGTGCGACAATGTCCCAGATAGACTCTTTCAAATGCATTAAGGAGGCAGATGTAGCACAGTATGACCATTGTTCCTCGGTTAATGTGGAACCATTCTTAGAGTTGAGTGTGACAATGGCCCAGACAGACTCTTTCAATTGGATTAGCGAGGAAGATGTAGCACAGTATGACCACTGTTCTTCGGTCATTGTATATTATGCTTAGAGTCGAGTGTGACAATGGGCCAGACAGACTCTTTCAATTGCATTAAGGAGGCAGATGCATCACAGTATGACCATTGTTCCTTGGTCACTGTAGGACCATCCTTAGAGTTGAATGTGACAATGGCCCAGACAGACTCTTTCAATTGCATTAAGGAGGCAGATGCATCACAGTATGACCATTGTTCCTTGGTCACTGTAGGACCATCCTTTGAGTTGAATGTGACAATGGCCCAGACAGACTCTTTCAATTGCATTAAGGAGGCAGATGCATCACAGTATGACCATTGTTCCTTGGTCACTGTAGGACCATCCTTAGAGTTGAATGTGACAATGGCCCAGACAGACTCTTTCAATTGCATTAAGGAGGCAGATGCATCACAGTATGACCATTGTACCTTGGTCACTGTAGGACCATCCTTACAGTTGAATGTGACAATGGCACAGACGGAATTTTTCAATTGCATTAAGAAGGCAGATGTTCCACAGTATGACCATTGTTCCTTGGTCACTATAGGACCATCCTTAGAGTTGAATGTGACAATGGCCGTGACAGAATTTTTCAATTGCATTAAGGAGGCAGGTGCATTACAATATGACCATTGTTCCTCGGTGGTTGTAACACCATCTTTGGAGTTGAGTGTGACAATGGCCCAGACAGACTCTTTCAATTGCATTAAAGAGCCAGAAAAATTACAATATGACCATTGTTCCGGGGTCTGTTAACACCATCTTTGGAGTTGAGTGTGACAATGGCCCAGACAGACTCTTTCAATTGCACTAAGGAGGCAGATGCATTACAATATGACCATTGTTCCTGGGTCGTTGTAACACCATCTTTGGAGTAGAGTGTGACAATGGCCCAGACAGACTCTTTCAATTGCATTAAGGAGGCAGATGTTGCACAGTATGACCATTGTTCCTTGGTCACTGTAACACCATCCTTAGAACTCACAGTGTCAATGGCCCAGACAGACTCATTCAATTGCACTAAGGAGGCAGATGCATCACAGTATGACCATTGTTCCTTGGTCACTGTAACACCATTCTTAGAACTCACAGTGTCAATGGCCCAGACAGACTCTTTCAATTGCATTAAGGAGGCAGATGTTGCACAGTATGACCATTGTTCCTTGGTCACTGTAACACCATCCTTAGAACTCACAGTGTCAATGGCCCAGACAGACTCATTCAATTGCATTAAGGAGGCAGATGTAGCACAGTATGACCATTGCTCCTTGGTCACTATAGGACCATCCTTAGAGTTGAATGCGACAATGGCCCAGACAGACTCTTTTAATTGCATTAAGGATGCAGATGCATCACAGTATGACCATTGTTCCTCGGTCACTGTAGCACCATCTTTAGAGTTGAATGTGACAATGGCGCCGTCAGAGTCTTTCAATTGGATTACCGAGGTAGATGCATCATAGTATGACCATTATTCCTCGGTAACTGTAGGACCATCCTTAGAGTTGAGTGTAACAATGGCCCAGACAGACTCTTTCAATTGCATTAAGGAGGCAGATGCATCACAGTATGACCATTGTTCCTCGGTCACTGTAACACCCTCTTTGGAGATGAGTGTGACAATGACCCAGACAGACTCTTTCAATTGCATTAAGGAGGCAGATGCATCACAGTATGACCATTGTTCCTCGGTCACTGTAACACCCTCTTTGGAGATGAGTGTGACAATGACCCAGACAGACTCTTTCAATTGCATTAAGGAGGCAGATGCATCACAGTATTACCATTGTTCCTTGGTCACTGTAACACCATCCTTAGAGTTGAGTGCGTCAATGGCCGAGAAAGACTCATTCAATTGCATTAAAGAGGCAGATGCATCACAGTATGACCATTGCTCCTTGGTCACTGTAACACCATCCTTAGAGTAGAGTGTGTCAATGGCCCAGACAGACTCTTTCAATTGCATTAAGGAGGCAGATGCATCACAGTATGACCATTGTTCCTTGGTCACTGTAGGACCATACTTAGAGTTGAATGTGACAATGGCCCAGACAGACTATTTCAATTGCATTAAGGAGGCAGATGCATCACAGTATGACCATTGTTCCTTGGTCACTGTAGGACCATCCTTACAGTTGAATGTGACAATGGCCCAGACAGACTCTTTCAATTGCATTAAGGAGGCAGATGCATCACAGTATGACCATTGTTCCTTGGTCACTGTAGGACCATACTTAGAGTTGAATGTGACAATGGCCCAGACAGACTCTTTCAATTGCATTAAGGAGGCAGATGCATCACAGTATGACCATTGTTCCTTGGTCACTGTAGGACCATACTTAGAGTTGAATGTGACAATGGCCCAGACAGACTATTTCAATTGCATTAAGGAGGCAGATGCATCACAGTATGACCAATGTTCCTTGGTCACTGTAGGACCATCCTTAGAGTTGAATGTGACAATGGCCAAGACAGACTCAATTGCATTAAGGAGGCAGATGCATTACAGTATGACCATTGTTCCTTGGGCACTGTAGGACCATCCTTAGAGTTGAATGTGACAATGGCCCAGACAGACTCTTTCAATTGCATTAAGGAGGCAGATGCATCACAGTATGACCATTGTTCCCTGGTCACTGTAAGACCATCCTTACAGTTGAATGTGAAAATGGCACAGACGGAATTTTTCAATTGCATTAAGAAGGCAGATGCATTACAGTATGACCATTGTTCCTTGGTCACTATAGGACCATCCTTAGAGTTGAATGTGACAATGGCCGTGACAGAATTTTTCAATTGCATTAAGGAGGCAGGTGCATTACAATATGACCATTGTTCCTCGGTGGTTGTAACACCATCTTTGGAGTTGAGTGTGACAATGGCCCAGACAGACTCTTTCAATTGCATTAAAGAGGCAGATGCATTACAATATGACCATTGTTCCTGGATCGTTGTAACACCATCTTTGGAGTTGAGTGTGACAATGGCCCAGACAGACACTTTCAATTGCACTAAGGAGGCAGATGCATTACAATATGACCATTGTTCCTGGGTCGTTGTAACACCATCTTTGGAGTAGAGTGTGACAATGGCCCAGACAGACTCTTACAATTGTATTAAGGAGGCAGATGTTGAACAGTATGACCATTGTTCCTTGGTCACTGTAACACCATCCTTAGAGTTGAGTGTGTCAATGGCCCAGACAGGCTCTTTCAATTGCACTAAGGAGGCAGATGCATCATAGTATGACCATTGTTCCTTGGTCACTGTAACACCGTCCTTAGAACTCACAGTGTCAATGGCCCAGACAGACTCTTTCAATTGCATTAAGGAGGCAGATGCATCACAGTATGACCATTGTTCCTCGGTCACTGTAGCACCATCTTTAGAGTTGAATGTGACAATGGCGCCGTCAGACTCTTTCAATTGGATTACCGAGGTAGATGCATCATAGTATGACCATTATTCCTCGGTAACTGTAGGACCATCCTTAGAGTTGAGTGTAACAATGGCCCAGACAGACTCTTTCAATTGCATTAAGGAGAAGGATGCATCACAGTATTACCATTGTTAATTGGTCACTGTACGACCATCCTAACAGATGAGTGTGACAATGGCCAGACACACACTTTCAATTGCATTGAGGAAACAGATACATCACAGTATGACCATTGTTCCTTGGTCACTGTAGCACCATCCTTACAGTTGAATGTGACAATGGCCGTGACAGACTCTTTCAATTGCATTAAGGAGGCAGATGCATCACAGTATGACCATTGTTCCTCGGTCACTGTAACACCCTCTTTGGAGATGAGTGTGACAATGACCCAGACAGACTCTTTCAATTGCATTAAGGAGGCAGATGCATCACAGTATGACCATTGTTCCTTGGTCACTGTAACACCATCCTTAGAGTTGAGTGTGTCAATGGCCGAGAAAGACTCATTCAATTGCATTAAGGCGGCAGATGCATCACAGTATGACCATTGCTCCTTGGTCACTGTAACACCATCTTTAGAGTAGAGTGTGTCAATGGCCCAGACAGACTCTTTCAATTGCATTAAGGAGGGAGATGCATCACAGTATGACCATTGTTCCTTGGTCACTGTAGGACCATACTTAGAGCTGCATGTGGCTATGGCCCAAATCATTCAATTGCATTAAGAAGGCATATGCATCACAGTATGACCACTGTTCCTCGGGCACCGTAGCACCACCCTTAGAGTTGAATGTGACAATGGCCCAGAGTCTTTCAATTGGATTAACGAGGCAGATGCATCACAGTATGACCATTGTTCCTCGGTGATTGTAGGACCATCCTTAGAGTTGAATGTGACAATGGCCCAGACAGACACTTTCAATTGGATTAACAAGGCAGATGCATCACAGTATGACCATTGTTCCTCGGTCAATGTAGCACCATCCTTAGAGTTGAATGTAACAATGGCCCAGAGTCATTCAATTGGATTAACGAGGTAGATGCATCACAGTATGACCATTATTCCTCGGTCACTGTAGGACCATCCCTTGAGTTGAGTGTGACAATGGCCCAGACAGACTCTTTCAATTGTATTAAGCAGGCAGATGTAGCACAGTATGACCATTGTTCCTTGGTCCACTGTAGCACCATCCATAGAGTTGAGTGTGACAATGTCCCAGACAGACTCCTTCAATTGCATTAAGGAGGAAGATGTAGAAAGTATGACCATTGTTGCTTGGTCACTGTAGGACCATTCCTAGAGTTGAATGTGACAATGGCCCAGAAAGAATCTTTCAATTGGATTAACGAGGCAGATGCATCACAGTATGACCATTATTCCTCGGTCACTGTAGGACCAACCTTAGAGTTGAATGTGACAATGGCCGTGACAGACTCTTTCAATTGCAATAAGGAGGCAGATGCATCACAGTATGACCATTGTTCCCTGGTCACTGTAACCCCATCCTTAGAGTTGAATGTGACAATGGCCCAGGCAGACTCTTTCAATTGCATTAAGGAGGCAGATGCATCACAGTATGACCATTGCTCCTTGGTCACTGTAGGACCATCCTTAGATTTGAGTGTAACAATTGCCCAGACAGACACTTTCATTTGCATTAAGGAAGCATGTGCATCACAGTATGACCATTGTTCCTTGGTCACTGTAGCCCCATCCTTACACTTGAATGTGACAATGGCACAGATAGAATTTTTAAATTGCATTAAGAAGGCAGATGCATCACAGTATGACCATTGTTCCTTGGTGTCTGTAGCACCATCCTTAAAGTTGAATGTGACAATGGCAGAGAGAATTTTTCAATTGCATTAAGAAGGCAGATGCATCACAGTATGACCATTGTTCCTTGGTCACTGTAGCACCATCCTTAGAGTTGAATGTGACTATGGCCCAGACAGTCTTTCAATTGCATTAAGGAAGCAGATGCAGCACAGTATGACCATTGTTCCTTGGTCACTGTAGGACCATCCTTAGAGTTGAATGTGACAATGGCCCAGACAGAATCTTTCAATTGCATTAAGGAGGTACATGTAGCACAGTATGACCGTTGTTCTTTGGTCACTGTAGCACCATGCTTAGAGTTGAATGTGACAAAGGCCCAGACAGAATCTTTCAATTGCATTAAGGAGGCACATGTAGCACAGTATGACCATTGTTCCTTGGTCACTGTAGCACCATCCTTAGAGCTGAATGTGACAATGGCCCAGAGTCTTTCAATTCGATTAACGAGGCAGATGCATCACAGTATGACCATTGTTCCTCGGTCATTGTAGGACCATCCTTAGAGTTGCATGTGACAATGGCCCAGACAGACTCTTTCAATTGGATTAACAAGGCACATGCATCACAGTATGACCATTGTTCCTTGGTCACTGTAGCACCATACTTAGAGTTTAATGTGACAATGGCCAAGACAGACTCTTTTCAATTGCATTAAGGAGGCAGATGTAGCACAGTATGACCATTGATCCTTGGTCACTGTAACACCATCCATAGAGTTGAGTGTGACAACGTTCCAGACAGACGCTTTCAATTGCATTAAGGAGGCAGATGTAGCACAGTATGACCATTGATCCTGGTCACTGTAGCACCATCCATAGAGTTGAGTGTGACAATGTCCCAGACAGACTCTTTCAATTGCATTAAGGAGGCAGATGTAGCACAGTATGACCATTGATCCTTGGTCACTGTAGCACTATCCATAGAGTTGAGTGTGACAATGGCCCAGACAGACCATTTCAATTGCATTAAGGAGGCAGATGTAGCACAGTATGACCATTGTTCCTCGGTCACTGCAGCACCATCCTTAGAGTTGAATGTGACAATGGCCCAGACAAACTCTTTCAATTGCATTAAGTAGGCAGATGCATCACAGTATGACCATTGTTCCTCGGTCACTGTAGCACCATCCTTAGAACTGAATGTGACAATGGCCCAGACAGACTCTTTCAATTGCATTAAGGAGGCAGATGTAGCACAGTTTGACCATTGTTCCTTCGTCACTGTAACACCATCCTTAGATTTGAATGTGACAATGGCCCAGACAGACTCTTTCAATTGCATTAAGGAGGCAGATGTAGCACAGTTTGACCATTGTTCCTTTGTCACTGTAACACCATCCTTAGAGTTGAATGTGACAATGGCGCAGACAGACTCTTTCAATTGCATTAAGGAGGCAGATGTAGCACATTGTGAGCATTGTTCCTTGGTCACTGTAGGACCATCCTTAGAGTTGAGTGTGACAATGACCCAGACAGACACCTTCAATTGCATTAAGGAAGCAGATGCATCACAGTATGACCATTGTTCCTTTGTCTCTGTAGCACTATCCTTACAATTGAATGTGACAATGGCCCAGACAGACTCTTTCAATTGCATTAAGCAGGCAGATGTATCACAGTATGACTATTGTTCCTTGGTCGCAGTAGGACCATCCGTAGAGTTGAATGTGACAATGGCCCAGACAGACTCTTTCAATTGCATTAAGCAGGCAGATGTATCACAGTATGACTATTGTTCCATTGTCACTGTAAGACCATCCATAGAGTTGAATGTGACAATGGTTTAGACAGACTCTTTCAATTGCATTAAGGAGGCAGATGTATCACAGTATGACTATTGTTCCGCGGTCACTGTAGGACCATCCTTAGACTTGACTGTGACAATGGCCCAGACAGAATCTTACAATTGCATTAAGGAGGCACATGTAGCACAGTATGACCATTGTTCTTTGGTCACTGTAGCACCATCCTTAGAGTTGAATGTGACAATGGCCCAGACAGAATCTTTCAATTGCATTAAGGAGGCACATGTAGCACAGTATGACCATTGTTCTTTGGTCACTGTAGCACCATCCTTAGAGTTGAATGTGACAATGGCCCAGACAGAATCTTTCAATTGCATTAAGGAGGCACATGTAGCACAGTATGACCATTGTTCTTTGGTCACTGTAGCACCATCCTTAGAGTTGAATGTGACAATGGCCCAGACAGACTCATTCAATTGCACTAAGGAGGCAGATGCATCACAGTATGACCATTGTTCCTTGGTCACTGTAACACCGTCCTTAGAACTCACAGTGTCAATGGCCAAGACATACTCTTTCAATTGCATTAAGGAGGCAGATGTAGCACAGTATGACCATTGCTCCTTGGTCACTGTAACACCATCCTTAGAGTTGAGTGTGTCAATGGCCCAGACAGACTTTTTCAATTGCACTAAGGAGGCAGATGTTGCACAGTATGACCATTGTTCCTTGGTCACTATAGGACCATCCTTAGAGTAGAATGTGACAATGGCCCAGAGTCTTTCAATTGGATTATCGAGGCAGATGCATCACAGAATGACCATTGTTCCTCGGTCATTGTAGGACCATCCTTAGAGTTGAATGTGACAATGGCCCAGACAGACTCCTTCAATTGCATTAAGGAGGCAGGTGCATCACAGTATGACCATTGTTCCTCGGTCACTGTAGGACTATCCATAGAGTTGAGTGTGACAATGGCCCAGACAGACTCTTTCAATTGCATTAAGGAGGCAGATTCATCACAGTATGACCATTGTTCCTCGGTCATTGTAGGACCATCCTTAGAGTTGAATGTGACAATGGCCCAGACAGACTCTTTCAATTGGATTAACAAGGCAGATGCATCACAGTATGACCATTGTTCCTCGGTCACTGTAGGACAATCTTTAGAGTTGAGTGTGACAATGGCCCAGACAGACTCTTTCAATTGTATTAAGGAGGCAGATGGAGCACCGTATGACCATTGTTCCTTGGTCACTGTAGCACCATTCATAGAGTTGAGTGCGACAATGTCCCAGATAGACTCTTTCAAATGCATTAAGGAGGCAGATGTAGCACAGTATGACCATTGTTCCTCGGTCAATGTGGAACCATTCTTAGAGTTGAGTGTGACAATGGCCCAGACAGACTCTTTCAATTGGATTAGCGAGGAAGATGTAGCACAGTATGACCACTGTTCTTCGGTCATTGTATATTATGCTTAGAGTCGAGTGTGACAATGGGCCAGACAGACTCTTTCAATTGCATTAAGGAGGCAGATGCATCACAGTATGACCATTGTTCCTTGGTCACTGTCGACCATCCTTAGAGTTGAATGTGACAATGGCCCAGACAGACTCTTTCAATTGCATTAAGGAGGCAGATGCATCACAGTATGACCATTGTTCCTTGGTCACTGTAGGACCATCCTTTGAGTTGAATGTGACAATGGCCCAGACAGACTCTTTCAATTGCATTAAGGAGGCAGATGCATCACAGTATGACCATTGTTCCTTGGTCACTGTAGGACCATCCTTAGAGTTGAATGTGACAATGGCCCAGACAGACTCTTTCAATTACATTAAGGAGGCAGATGCATCACAGTATGACCATTGTACCTTGGTCACTGTAGGACCATCCTTACAGTTGAATGTGACAATGGCACAGACGGAATTTTTCAATTACATTAAGAAGGCAGATGTTCCACAGTATGACCATTGTTCCTTGGTCACTATAGGACCATCCTTAGAGTTGAATGTGACAATGGCCGTGACAGAATTTTTCAATTGCATTAAGGAGGCAGGTGCATTACAATATGACCATTGTTCCTCGGTGGTTGTAACACCATCTTTGGAGTTGAGTGTGACAATGGCCCAGACAGACTCTTTCAATTGCATTAAAGAGGCAGATAAATTACAATATGACCATTGTTCCGGGGTCTGTTAACACCATCTTTGGAGTTGAGTGTGACAATGGCCCAGACAGACTCTTTCAATTGCACTAAGGAGGCAGATGCATTACAATATGACCATTGTTCCTGGGTCGTTGTAACACCATCTTTGGAGTAGAGTGTGACAATGGCCCAGACAGACTCTTTCAATTGCATTAAGGAGGCAGATGTTGCACAGTATGACCATTGTTCCTTGGTCACTGTAACACCATCCTTAGAACTCACAGTGTCAATGGCCCAGACAGACTCATTCAATTGCACTAAGGAGGCAGATGCATCACAGTATGACCATTGTTCCTTGGTCACTGTAACACCATTCTTAGAACTCACAGTGTCAATGGCCCAGACAGACTCATTCAATTGCACTAAGGAGGCAGATGCATCACAGTATGACCATTGTTCCTTGGTCACTGTAACACCATTCTTAGAACTCACAGTGTCAATGGCCCAGACAGACTCTTTCAATTGCATTAAGGAGGCAGATGTTGCACAGTATGACCATTGTTCCTTGGTCACTGTAACACCATCCTTAGAACTCACAGTGTCAATGGCCCAGACAGACTCATTCCATTGCATTAAGGAGGCAGATGTAGCACAGTATGACCATTGCTCCTTGGTCACGATAGGACCATCCTTAGAGTTGAATGCGACAATGGCCCAGACAGACTCTTTTAATTGCATTAAGGAGGCAGATGCATCACAGTATGACCATTGTTTCTCGGTCACTGTAGCACCATCTTTAGAGTTGAATGTGACAATGGCGCCGTCAGAGTCTTTCAATTGGATTACCGAGGTAGATGCATCATAGTATGACCATTATTCCTCGGTAACTGTAGGACCATCCTTAGAGTTGAGTGTAACAATGGCCCAGACAGACTCTTTCAATTGCATTAAGGAGAAGGATGCATCACAGTATTACCATTGTTAATTGGTCACTGTATGACCATCCTAAGAGTTGAGTGTGACAATGGCCAGACACGCACTTTCTATTGCATTTAGGAAACAGATGCATCACAGTATGACCATTGTTCCTTGGTCACTGTAGCACCATCCTTACAGTTGAATGTGACAATGGCCGTGACAGACTCTTTCAATTGCATTAAGGAGGCAGATGCATCACAGTATGACCATTGTTCCTCGGTCACTGTAACACCCTCTTTGGAGATGAGTGTGACAATGACCCAGACAGACTCTTACAATTGCATTAAGGAGGCAGATGCATCACAGTATTACCATTGTTCCTTGGTCACTGTAACACCATCCTTAGAGTTGAGTGCGTCAATGGCCGAGAAAGACTCATTCAATTGCATTAAGGAGGCAGATGCATCACAGTATGACCATTGCTCCTTGGTCACTGTAACACCATCCTTAGAGTAGAGTGTGTCAATGGCCCAGACAGACTCTTTCAATTGCATTAAGGAGGCAGATGCATCACAGTATGACCATTGTTCCTTGGTCACTGTAGGACCATACTTGGAGCCGAATGTGGCTATGGCCCAAATCATTCAATTGCATTAAGAAGGCATATGCATCACAGTATGACCACTGCTCCTCGGGCACTGTAGCACCACCCTTAGAGTTGAATGTGACAATGGCCCAGACAGACTCTTTCAATTGGATTAACAAGGCAGATGCATCACAGTATGACCATTGTTCCTCGGTCACTGTAGGACCATCTTTTGAGTTGAGTGTGACAATGGCCCAGACAGACTCTTTCAATTGCCTTAAGGAGGCAGATGGAGCACCGTATGACCATTGTTACTCGGTCATTGTAGGACAATCTTTAGAGTTGAGTGTGACAATGGCCCAGACAGACTCTTTCAATTGTATTAAGGAGGCAGATGGAGCACCGTATGACCATTGTTACTCGGTCATTGTAGGACAATCTTTAGAGTTGAGTGTGACAATGTCCCAGACAGACTCTTTCAATTGTATTAAGGAGGCAGATGGAGCACCGTATGACCATTGTTACTCGGTCATTGTAGGACAATCTTTAGAGTTGAGTGTGACAATGTCCCAGACAGACTCTTTCAATTGCCTTAAGGAGGCAGATGGAGCACCGTATGACCATTGTTACTCGGTCATTGTAGGACAATCTTTAGAGTTGAGTGTGACAATGTCCCAGACAGACTCTTTCAATTGCCTTAAGGAGGCAGATGGAGCACCGTATGACCATTGTTACTCGGTCATTGTAGGACAATCTTTAGAGTTGAGTGTGACAATGTCCCAGACAGACTCTTTCAATTGTATTAAGGAGGCAGATGGAGCACCGTATGACCATTGTTACTCGGTCATTGTAGGACAATCTTTAGAGTTGAGTGTGACAATGGCCCAGACAGACTCTTTCAATTGCATTAAGGAGGCAGATGGAGCACCGTATGACCATTGTTACTCGGTCATTGTAGGACAATCTTTAGAGTTGAGTGTGACAATGGCCCAGACAGACTCTTTCAATTGTATTAAGGAGGCAGATGGAGCACCGTATGACCATTGTTCCTTGGTCACTGTAGCACCATCCATAGAGTTGAGTGCGACAATGTCCCAGACAGACACTTTCAAATGCATTAAGGAGGTAGATGTAACACAGTATGACCATTGTTCCTCGGTCAATGTGGAACCATTCTTAGAGTTGAGTGTGACAATGGCCCAGACAGACTCTTTCAATTGCATTAAGGAGGCAGATGCATTACAGTATGCCCATTGTACCTTGGTCACTGTAGGACCATCCTTACAGTTGAATGTGACAATGGCCCAGACAGACTATTTCAATTGCATTAAGGAGGCAGATGCATCACAGTATGACCATTGTTCCTTGGTCACTGTAGGACCATCCTTAGAGTTGAATGTGACAATGGCCAAGACAGACTCAATTGCATTAAGGAGGCAGATGCATCACAGTATGACCATTGTTCCTTGGTCACTGTAGGACCATCCTTACAGTTGAATGTGACAATGGCCCAGACAGACTCAATTGCATTAAGGAGGCAGATGCATCACAGTATGACCATTGTTCCTTGGTCACTGTAGGACCATCCTTACAGTTGAATGTGACAATGGCCAAGACAGACTCAATTGCATTAAGGAGGCAGATGCATCACAGTATGACCATTGTTCCTTGGTCACTGTAGGACCATCCTTACAGTTGAATGTGACAATGGCCCAGACAGACTATTTCAAATGCATTAAGGAGGCAGATGCATCACAGTATGACCATTGTTCCTTGGTCACTGTAGGACCATCCTTAGAGTTGAATGTGACAATGGCCCAGACAGACTCTTTCAATTGCATTAAGGAGGCAGATGCATCACAGTATGACCATTGTTCCTTGGTCACTGTAGGACCATCCTTACAGTTGAATGTGACAATGGCACAGACGGAATTTTTCAATTGCATTAAGAAGGCAGATGCATTACAGTATGACCATTGTTCCTTGGTCACTATAGGACCATCCTTAGAGTTGAATGTGACAATGGCCGTGACAGAATTTTTCAATTGCATTAAGGAGGCAGGTGCATTACAATATGACCATTGTTCCTCGGTGGTTGTAACACCATCTTTGGAGTTGAGTGTGACAATGGCCCAGACAGACTCTTTCAATTGCATTAAAGAGGCAGATGCATTACAATATGACCATTGTTCCTGGGTCGTTGTAACACCATCTTTGGAGTTGAGTGTGACAATGGCCCAGACAGACACTTTCAATTGCACTAAGGAGGCAGATGCATTACAATATGACCATTGTTCCTGGGTCGTTGTAACACCATCCTTGGAGTAGAGTGTGACAATGGCCCAGACAGACTCTTACAATTGTATTAAGGAGGCAGATGTTGAACAGTATGACCATTGTTCCTTGGTCACTGTAACACCATCCTTAGAGTTGAGTGTGTCAATGGCCCAGACAGGCTCTTTCAATTGCACTAAGGAGGCAGATGCATCATAGTATGACCATTGTTCCTTGGTCACTGTAACACCATCCTTAGAACTCACAGTGTCAATGGCCCAGACAGACTCTTTCAATTGCATTAAGGAGGCAGATGTTGCACAGTATGACCATTGTTCCTTGGTCACTGTAACACCATCCTTAGAGTTGAGTGTGTCAATGGCCCAGACAGGCTCTTTCAATTGCACTAAGGAGGCAGATGCATCATAGTATGACCATTGTTCCTTGGTCACTGTAACACCATCCTTAGAACTCACAGTGTCAATGGCCCAGACAGACTCTTTCAATTGCATTAAGGAGGCAGATGCATCACAGCATGACCATTGTTCCTCGGTCACTGTAGCACCATCTTTAGAGTTGAATGTGACAATGGCGCCGTCAGACTCTTTCAATTGGATTACCGAGGTAGATGCATCATAGTATGACCATTATTCCTCGGTAACTGTAGGACCATCCTTAGAGTTGAGTGTAACAATGGCCCAGACAGACTCTTTCAATTGCATTAAGGAGAAGGATGCATCACAGTATTACCATTGTTAATTGGTCACTGTAGGACCATCCTAACAGATGAGTGTGACAATGGCCAGACACACACTTTCAATTGCATTAAGGAAACAGATACATCACAGTATGACCATTGTTCCTTGGTCACTGTAGCACCATCCTTACAGTTGAATGTGACAATGGCACAGACAGAATTGTTCAATTGCATTAAGAAGGCAGATGTTGCACAGTATGACCATTGTTCCTTGGTCACTGTAGGACCATCCTTACAGTTGAATGTGACAATGGCCGTGACAGACTCTTTCAATTGCATTAAGGAGGCAGATGCATCACAGTATGACCATTGTTCCTCGGTCACATTAACACCCTCTTTGGAGATGAGTGTGACAATGACCCAGACAGACTCTTTCAATTGCATTAAGGAGGCAGATGCATCACAGTATGACCATTGTTCCTTGGTCACTGTAACACCATCCTTAGAGTTGAGTGTGTCAATGGCCGAGAAAGACTCATTCAATTGCATTAAGGCGGCAGATGCATCACAGTATGACCATTGCTCCTTGGTCACTGTAACACCATCTTTAGAGTAGAGTGTGTCAATGGCCCAGACAGACTCTTTCAATTGCATTAAGGAGGGAGATGCATCACAGTATGACCATTGTTCCTTGGTCACTGTAGGACCATACTTAGAGCTGCATGTGGCTATGGCCCAAATCATTCAATTGCATTAAGAAGGCATATGCATCACAGTATGACCACTGTTCCTCGGGCACCGTAGCACCACCCTTAGAGTTGAATGTGACAATGGCCCAGAGTCTTTCAATTGGATTAACGAGGCAGATGCATCACAGTATGACCATTGTTCCTCGGTGATTGTAGGACCATCCTTAGAGTTGAATGTGACAATGGCCCAGACAGACACTTTCAATTGGATTAACAAGGCAGATGCATCACAGTATGACCATTGTTCCTCGGTCACTGTAGCACCATCCTTAGAGTTGAATGTAACAATGGCCCAGAGTCTTTCAATTGGATTAACGAGGTAGATGCATCACAGTATGACCATTATTCCTCGGTCACTGTAGGACCATCCCTTGAGTTGAGTGTGACAATGGCCCAGACAGACTCTTTCAATTGTATTAAGCAGGCAGATGTAGCACAGTATGACCATTGTTCCTTGGTCCACTGTAGCACCATCCATAGAGTTGAGTGTGACAATGTCCCAGACAGACTCCTTCAATTGCATTAAGGAGGAAGATGTAGAAAGTATGACCATTGTTGCTTGGTCACTGTAGGACCATTCCTAGAGTTGAATGTGACAATGGCCCAGAAAGAATCTTTCAATTGGATTAACGAGGCAGATGCATCACAGTATGACCATTATTCCTCGGTCACTGTAGGACCAACCTTAGAGTTGAATGTGACAATGGCCGTGACAGACTCTTTCAATTGCAATAAGGAGGCAGATGCATCACAGTATGACCATTGTTCCCTGGTCACTGTAACCCCATCCTTAGAGTTGAATGTGACAATGGCCCAGGCAGACTCTTTCAATTGCATTAAGGAGGCAGATGCATCACAGTATGACCATTGCTCCTTGGTCACTGTAGGACCATCCTTAGATTTGAATGTAACAATTGCCCAGACAGACACTTTCATTTGCATTAAGGAAGCATGTGCATCACAGTATGACCATTGTTCCTTGGTCACTGTAGCCCCATCCTTACACTTGAATGTGACAATGGCACAGATAGAATTTTTCAATTGCATTAAGAAGGCAGATGCATCACAGTATGACCATTGTTCCTTGGTCACTGTAGCACCATCCTTAAAGTTGAATGTGACAATGGCACAGAGAATTTTTCAATTGCATTAAGAAGGCAGATGCATCACAGTATGACCATTGTTCCTTGGTCACTGTAGCACCATCCTTAGAGTTGAATGTGACAATGGCCCAGACAGTCTTTCAATTGCATTAAGGAAGCAGATGTAGCACAGTATGACCATTGTTCCTTGGTCACTGTAGGACCATCCTTAGAGTTGAATGTGACAATGGCCCAGACAGAATCTTTCAATTGCATTAAGGAGGCACATGTAGCACAGTATGACCATTGTTCTTTGGTCACTGTAGCACCATCCTTAGAGTTGAATGTGACAAAGGCCCAGACAGAATCTTTCAATTGCATTAAGGAGGCACATGTAGCACAGTATGACCATTGTTCCTTGGTCACTGTAGCACCATCCTTAGAGCTGAATGTGACAATGGCCCAGAGTCTTTCAATTCGATTAACGAGGCAGATGCATCACAGTATGACCATTGTTCCTCGGTCATTGTAGGACCATCCTTAGAGTTGCATGTGACAATGGCCAAGACAGACTCTTTTCAATTGCATTAAGGAGGCAGATGTAGCACAGTATGACCATTGATCCTTGGTCACTGTAACACCATCCATAGAGTTGAGTGTGACAACGTTCCAGACAGACGCTTTCAATTGCATTAAGGAGGCAGATGTAGCACAGTATGACCATTGATCCTGGTCACTGTAGCACCATCCATAGAGTTGAGTGTGACAATGTCCCAGACAGACTCTTTCAATTGCATTAAGGAGGCAGATGTAGCACAGTATGACCATTGATCCTTGGTCACTGTAGCACTATCCATAGAGTTGAGTGTGACAATGGCCCAGACAGACCATTTCAATTGCATTAAGGAGGCAGATGTAGCACAGTATGACCATTGTTCCTCGGTCACTGCAGCACCATCCTTAGAGTTGAATGTGACAATGGCCCAGACAAACTCTTTCAATTGCATTAAGTAGGCAGATGCATCACAGTATGACCATTGTTCCTCGGTCACTGTAGCACCATCCTTAGAACTGAATGTGACAATGGCCCAGACAGACTCTTTCAATTGCATTAAGGAGGCAGATGTAGCACAGTTTGACCATTGTTCCTTCGTCACTGTAACACCATCCTTAGAGTTGAATGTGACAATGGCCCAGACAGACTCTTTCAATTGCATTAAGGAGGCAGATGTAGCACAGTTTGACCATTGTTCCTTCGTCACTGTAACACCATCCTTAGAGTTGAATGTGACAATGGCGCAGACAGACTGTTTCAATTGCATTAAGGAGGCAGATGTAGCACATTGTGAGCATTGTTCCTTGGTCACTGTAGGACCATCCTTAGAGTTGAGTGTGACAATGACCCAGACAGACACCTTCAATTGCATTAAGGAAGCAGATGCATCACAGTATGACCATTGTTCCTTTGTCTCTGTAGCACTATCCTTACAATTGAATGTGACAATGGCCCAGACAGACTCTTTCAATTGCATTAAGCAGGCAGATGTATCACAGTATGACTATTGTTCCTTGGTCGCAGTAAGACCATCCGTAGAGTTGAATGTGACAATGGCCCAGACAGACTCTTTCAATTGCATTAAGCAGGCAGATGTATCACAGTATGACTATTGTTCCTTGGTCACTGTAAGACCATCCATAGAGTTGAATGTGACAATGGTTTAGACAGACTCTTTCAATTGCATTAAGGAGGCAGATGTATCACAGTATGACTATTGTTCCGCGGTCACTGTAGGACCATCCTTAGACTTGACTGTGACAATGGCCCAGACAGAATCTTACAATTGCATTAAGGAGGCACATGTAGCACAGTATGACCATTGTTCTTTGGTCACTGTAGCACCATCCTTAGAGTTGAATGTGACAATGGCCCAGACAGAATCTTTCAATTGCATTAAGGAGGCACATGTAGCACAGTATGACCATTGTTCTTTGGTCACTGTAGCACCATCCTTAGAGTTGAATGTGACAATGGCCCAGACAGAATCTTTCAATTGCATTAAGGAGGCACATGTAGCACAGTATGACCATTGTTCTTTGGTCACTGTATCACCATCCTTAGAGTTGAATGTGACAATGGCCCAGACAGAATCTTTCAATTGCATTAAGTAGGCAGATGCATCACAGTAAGACCATTGTTCTTTGGTCACTGTAGCACCATCCTTAGAGTTGAATGTGACAATGGCCCAGACAGAATCTTTCAATTGCATTAAGGAGGCACATGTAGCACAGTATGACCATTGTTCTTTGGTCACTGTAGCACCATCGTTAGAGTTGAATGTGACAATGGCCCAGACAGAACCTTCAATTGCATTAAGGAGGCACATGTAGCACAGTATGACCATTGTTCTTTGATCACTGTAGCACTATCCTTAGAGTTGAATGTGACAATGGCCCAGATAGAATCTTTCAATTGCATTAAGGAGGCACATGTAGCACAGTATGACCATTGTTCTTTGGTCACTGTAGCACCATCCTTAGAGCTGAATGTGACAATGGCCCAGAGCCTTTCAATTCGATTAACGAGGCAGATGCATCACAGTATGACCATTGTTCCTCGGTCATTGTAGGACCATCCTTAGAGTTGCATGTGACAATGGCCCAGACAGACTCTTTCAATTGAATTAACAAGGCACATGCATCACAGTATGACCATTGTTCCTCGGTCACTGTAGCACCATACTTAAGGTTTAATGTGACAATGTTCCAGACAGACGCTTTCAATTGCATTAAGGAGGCAGATGTAGCACAGTATGACCATTGATCCTGATCATTGTAGCACCATCCATAGAGTTGAGTGTGACAATGTCCCAGACAGACTCTTTCAATTGCATTAAGGAGGCAGATGTAGCACAGTATGACCATTGATCCTTGGTCACTGTAACACCATCCATAGAGTTGAGTGTGACAACGTTCCAGACAGACGCTTTCAATTGCATTAAGGAGGCAGATGTAGCACAGTATGACCATTGATCCTGATCATTGTAGCACCATCCATAGAGTTGAGTGTGACAATGTCCCAGACAGACTCTTTCAATTGCATTAAGGAGGCAGATGTAGCACAGTATGACCATTGTTCCTCGGTCACTGCAGCACCATCCTTAGAGTTGAATGTGACAATGGCCCAGACAAACTCTTTCATTTGCATTAAGGAGGGCGATGCATCACAGTATGACCATTGTTCCTCGGTCACTGTAGCACCAACCTTAGAACTGAATGTGACAATGGCCCAGACAGACTCTTTCAATTGCATTAAGGAGGCAGATGTAGCACAGCTTGACCATTGTTCCTTCGTCACTGTAACTCCATCCTTAGAGTTGAATGTGACAATGGCCCAGACAGACCCTTTCAATTGCATTAAGGAGGCAGATGTAGCACAGTATGACCATTGTTCCTTGGTCAGTGTAGCACCATCCTCAGAACTGAATGTGACAAAGGCCCAGACAGACTCTTTCAATTGCATTAAGGAGAAGGATGCATCACAGTTTGACCATTGTGCCTCGGTCACTGTGGAACCATCCTTAGAGTTGAGTGTGACAATGGCCCAGACTTTCAATTGCATTAAGGAAGCAGATGCATCACAGTATGACCATTGTTCCTTGGTCACTGTAGCACCATCCTTACAGTTGAATGTGACAATGGCACAGTATGATCATTGTTCCTTGGTCACTGTAGGACCATACTTAGAGTTGTATATGACAATGGCTGTGACAGACTCTTTCAATTGCATTAAGGAGGCACATGCATCACAATATGACCATTGTCCCTCCGTCACTGCAGGACCATCCTTAGAGTTGAGTATGACAATGACCCAGACAGACTCTTTCATTTGCATTAAGGAGGAAGTTGCATCACAGTATGACCATTGTCCCTCCGTCACTGCAGGACCATCCTTAGAGTTGAGTGGGACAATGACCCAGACAGACTCTTTCGTTTGCATTAAGGAGGCAGATGCATCACAGTATGACCATTGTTCCTCGGTCACGATAGGACCATCCTTAGAGTTGAATGTGAAAATGGCCCAGCCTCTTTCAGTTGCATTAAGGAGGCTGATATAGCACAGTATGACCATTGTCCCTTGCTCACTGTAACACCATGCTTAGAGTTGAATGTGAAAATGGCCCAGACTCTTTCAATTGCATTAAGGAGGCAGATATAGCACAGTATGACCATTGTTCCTTCCTCACTGTAACACCATCCTTAGAGTTGAGTGTGACAATGGCCCAGACAGACTCTTACAATTCAATTAAGGAGGCAGATGCAATACAGTATGACCATTGTTAATCGGGCACTGTAGCACCATTCTTAGAGTTTAATGTACAATGGCCCAGACAGACTCTTTCAATTGCATTAAGGAGGCAGATGCATCACAGTATGACCATTGTTCCTCGGTCACGGTAGGACCATCCTTAGAGTTGAATGTGAAAATGGCCCAGACTCTTTCAATTGCATTAAGGAGGCAGATATAGCACAGTATGACCATTGTTCCTTGCTCACTGTAACACCATCCTTAGAGCTGAATGTGACAATGGACCAGACAGACTCTCTCAATTGCATTGACGAGGCAGATACATCACAGTATGACCATTGTTCCTCGGTCACGGTAGGACCATCCTTAGATTTGAATGTGAAAATGGCCCAGACTCTTTCAATTGCATTAAGGAGGCAGATATAGCACAGTATGACCATTGTTCCTTGCTCACTGTAACACCATCCTTAGAGTTGAGTGTGACAATGGCCCAGACAGACTCTTACAATTGCATTAAGGAGGCAGATGCCATACAGTATGACCATTGTTAATCGGTCACTGTAGCACCATTCTTAGAGTTTAATGTACAATGGCCCAGACAGACTCTTTCAATTGGATTAACAAGGCAGATGCATCACAGTATGACCATTGTTCCTAGGTCACTGTAGCACCATGCTTAGAGTTGAATGAGACAAAGGCCCAGACAGACTCTTTCAATTGCATTAAGGATGCAGATGTAGCACAGTATGACCATTGTTCCTCGGTCACTGTAGCACCATTCTTAGAGTTGAATGTGACAATGGCCCAAACAGAGTCTTTCAATTGCATTAAGGAGGCAGGTGCATCAGAGTATGACCATTGTTCCTCGGTCATTGTAGCACCATCCTTAGAGTTGAATGTGACAATGGCCCAGACAGACTCTCTCAGTTGCATTAAGGAGGCAGATGCATCACAGTATGAGCATTGTTCCTCGGTCACTGTAGGACCATTCTTAGAGTTAAGTGTGAGAATGGCCCAGAAATACCCTTTCAATTGCATTGAGGAGGCACATGCATCACAGTATGACCATTGTTCCTTGGTCACTGTAACCCCATCCTTAGAGTTGAATGTGACAATGGCCCAGACAGACTATTTCAATTGCATTAAGGAGGGAGATGCATCACAGTATGACCGTTGTTCCTTGGTCACTGTAACCCCATCCTTGGAGTTGAATGTGACAATGGCCCAGACAGACTATTTCAATTGCATTAAGGAGGCAGATGCATCACAGTATGACCATTGTTCCTTGGTCACTGTAGGACCAATCTTAAGAGTTGAGTCGGACAAAGGCCCAGACAGACACTTTCAATTGCATTAAGAAGGCAGATGCATCACAGTATGACCATTGTTCCTCGGTCACTGTAGGACCATCCTTAGAGTTGAATGTGACAATGGGCCAGACAGAATCTTTCAATTGCATTAAGGAGGCACATGCATCACAGTATGACGATTGTTCCTTGGTCACTGTAACTCCATCCTTAGAGTTGAATGTGACAATGGCCCAGACTCTTTCAATTGCATTAAGGAGGCAAATGTAGCACAGTATGACCATTGTTCCTTGGTCACTGTAACACCATCCTTAGAGTTGAATGTGACAATGGCGCAGACAGACTCTTTCAATTGCATTAAGGAGGCAGATTCATCACAGTATGACCATTGTTCCTCGGTCACTGTAGGACCATCCTTAGACTTGAGTGTGACAATGGTCCAGACAGACTCTTTCAATTGCATTAAGGAGGCAGATTCATCACAGTATGACCATTGTTCCTCGGTCACTGTAGGACCATCCTTAGACTTGAGTGTGACAATGGCCCACACTCTTTCAATTGCAGTAAGGAGGCAGATGCATCACAGTATGACCATTGTTCGTCGGTCATTGTAGGACCATCCTTAGAGTTGAATGTGACAATGGCCCAGACAGACTCTTTCAATTGCTTTAAGAAGGCAGATGTAGCACAGTATGACCATTATTCCTCGGTCACTGTAGGACCATCCTTAGAGTTGAATGTGACAATGGCCCAGACAGACTCTTTCAATTGCTTTAAGAAGGCAGATGTAGCACAGTATGACCATTGTTCCTCGGTCACTGTAGGACCATCCTTAGAGTTGAGTGTGACAATGGCCCAGACAGTCTTTCAATTGCATTAAGGAAGCAGATGTAGCACAGTATGACCATTGTTCCTTGGTCACTGTAGGACCATCCTTAGAGTTGAATGTGACAATGGCCGTGACAGACTCCTTCAATTGCAGTAAGGAGGCAGATGTAGCACAGTATGACCATTGTTCCTCGGTCACTGTAGGACCATCCTTAGAGTTGAATGTGACAATGGCCGTGACAGACTCCTTCAATTGCAGTAAGGAGGCAGATGCATCACAGTATGACCATTGTTCCTCGGTCACTGTAGGACCATCCTTAGAGTTGAATGTGACAATGGCCCAGACAGACTCCTTCAATTGCAGTAAGGAGGGAGATGCAACACAGTATGACCATTGTTCCTCGGTCACTGTAGGACCATCCATAGAGTTGAATGTGACAATGGCCCAGACAGACTCCTTCAATTGCAGTAAGGAGGGAGATGCAACACAGTATGACATTTGTTCCTCGGTCACTGTAGGACCATACTTAGAGTTGAATGTGACAATGGCCGTGACAGACTCTTTCAATTGCATTAAGGAGGCAGATGTAGCACAGTATGACCATTGTTCCTCGGTCACTGTAGGACCATCCTTAGAGTTGAATGTGACAATGGCCGTGACAGACTCTTTCAATTGCAGTAAGGAGGCAGATGCATCACAGTATGACCATTGTTCCTCGGTCACTGTAGGACCATCCTTAGAGTTGAATGTGACAATGGCCCAGACAGACTCCTTCAACTGCATTAAGGAGAAATATGCATCACAGTATGACCATTGTTCCTCGGTCACTGTAGGACCATCCTTAGAGCTGAATGTGACAATGGCCCAGACAGAATCTTTCAATTGCATTAAGGAGGCACATGTAGCACAGTATGACCATTGTTCCTCGGTCACTGTAGCACCATCCTTAGAGTTGAATGTGACAATGGCCCAGACAGAATCTTTCAATTGCATTAAGGAGGCACATGTAGCACAGTATGACCATTGTTCCTTGGTCACTGTAGCACCATCCTTAGAGTTGAATGTGACAATGGCCCAGACAGAATCTTTCAATTGGATTAACAAGGCACATGCATCACAGTATGACCATTGTTCCTCGGTCATTGTAGGACCATCCTTAGAGTTGCATGTGACAATGGCCCAGACAGACTCTTTCAATTGGATTAACAAGGCACATGCATCACAGTATGACCATTGTTCCTCGGTCACTGTAGCACCATCCATAGAGTTGAGTGTGACAATGTTCCAGACAGACCCTTTCAATTGCATTAAGGAGGCAGATGTAGCACAGTATGACCATTGTTCCTCGGTCACTGAAGCACCATCCTTAGAGTTGAATATGACAATGGCCCAGACAAACTCTTTCAGTTGCATTAAGGAGGCACATGCATCACAGTATGACCATGGTTCCTCGGGCACTGTAGGACCATACTTAGAGTTGAATGTGACAATGGCCCAGACAGACTCTTTAAATTGCATTAAGGAGGCAGATGCATCACAGTATGACCATTGTTCCTTCGTCACTGTAGCACCATCCTTAGAGTTGAATGTGACAATGGTCCAGACAGACTCTTTAAATTGCATTAAGGAGGCACATGTAGCACAGTATGACCATGGTTCCTTGGTCATTGTAGGACCATCCTTAGAGCTGAGTGTGACAATGGCCCAGACAGACTCTTTGAATTGCATTAAGGAGAAGGATGCATCACAGTTTGACCATTGTGCCTCGGTCACTGTAGAACCATCCTTAGAGTTGAGTGTGACAATGGCCCAGACTTTCAATTGCATTAAGGAAGCAGATATAGCACAGTATGACCATTGTCCCTTGGTCACTGTAGGACCATAGTTAGAGTTGTATATGACAATGGCCGTGACAGACTCTTTCAATTGTATTAAGGAGGCACATGCATCACAGTATGACCATTGTCCCTCCGTCACGGTAGGACCATCCTTAGAGTTGAATGTGAAAATGGCCCAGACAGACTCTTTCAATTGCAGTAAGGAGGCACATGCATCACAGTATGACCATTGTCCCTCCGTCACGGTAGGACCATCCTTAGAGTTGAATGTGAAAATGGCCCAGACAGACTCTTTCAATTGTATTAAGGAGGCAGATATAGCACAGTATGACCATTGTCCCTTGGTCACTGTAACACCATCCTTAGAGTTGAATGAGACAATGGCCCAGACAGACTCTTTCAATTGCAGTAAGGAGGCAGATGCATCACAGTATGACCATTGTTCCTCGGTCACTGTAGGACCATCCTTAGAGTTGAGTGGGAAAATGACACAGACAGACTCCTTCAATTGCATTAAGGAGGCAGATGCATCACAGTATGACCATTGTTCCTCGGTCACGGTAGGACCATCCTTAGAGTTGAATGTGAAAATGGCCCAGACTCTTTCAATTGCATTAAGGAGGCAGATATAGCACAGTATGACCATTGTCCCCTGGTCACTGTAGGACCATCCTTAGAGTTGAATGTGACAATGGCCCAGACAGACTCTTTCAATTGCAGTAAGGAGGCAGATACATCACACTATGACCATTGTTCCTTGGTCACTGTAGGACCTTCCTTAGAGTTGAATGTGACAATGGCCCAGACAGACTCCTTCAATTGCATTAAGGAGAAATATGCATCACAGTATGACCATTGTTCCTTGGTCACTGTAGCACCATCCTTAGAGTTGAGTGTGACAATGGCCCAGACAGTCTTTCAATTGCATTAAGGAGGCACATGTAGCACAGTATGACCATTGTTCCTTGGTCACTGTAGCACCATCCTTAGAGTTGAGTGTGACAATGGTCCAGACAGACGCTTTCAATTGCATTAAGGAGGCAGATGTAGCACAGTATGACCATTGTTCATAGGTCACTGTAGCACCATCCATAGAGTTGAGTGTGACAATGGTCCAGACAGACCCTTTCAATTGCATTAAGGAGGCAGATGTAGCACAGTATGACCATTGTTCCTCGGTCACTGAAGCACCATCCTTACAGTTAAGTGTGTCAATGGCCCAGACAGACTCGTTCAATTGCATTAAGGAGGCAGATGCATCACAGTATGAACATTGCTCCTCCGTCACTGTAGGACCATCCTTAGAGTTGAATGTGACAATGGCCCAGACAGACTCTTTAAATTACATTAAGGAGGCAGATGCATCACAGTATGACCATTGTTCCTTCGTCACTTTAACACCATCCTTAGAGTTGAATATGACAATGGCCAAGACACATTCAATTGCATTAACGAGGCAGATGCATCACAGTATGACCATTGTTCCTCGGTCACGGTAGGACCATCCTTAGAGTTGAATGTGACAATGGCCCAGACAGAATCTTTCAATTGCATTAAGTAGGCACATGTAGCACAGTATGACCATTGTTCTTTGGTCACTGTAGCACCATCCTTAGAGTTGAATGTGACAATGGCCCAGACAGAATCTTTCAATTGCATTAAGTAGGCAGATGCATCACAGTAAGACCATTGTTCTTTGGTCACTGTAGCACCATCCTTAGAGTTGAATGTGACAATGGCCCAGACAGAATCTTTCAATTGCATTAAGGAGGCACATGTAGCACAGTATGACCATTGTTCTTTGGTCACTGTAGCACCATCGTTAGAGTTGAATGTGACAATGGCCCAGACAGAACCTTCAATTGCATTAAGGAGGCACATGTAGCACAGTATGACCATTGTTCTTTGATCACTGTAGCACTATCCTTAGAGTTGAATGTGACAATGGCCCAGATAGAATCTTTCAATTGCATTAAGGAGGCACATGTAGCACAGTATGACCATTGTTCTTTGGTCACTGTAGCACCATCCTTAGAGCTGAATGTGACAATGGCCCAGAGCCTTTCAATTCGATTAACGAGGCAGATGCATCACAGTATGACCATTGTTCCTCGGTCATTGTAGGACCATCCTTAGAGTTGCATGTGACAATGGCCCAGACAGACTCTTTCAATTGGATTAACAAGGCACATGCATCACAGTATGACCATTGTTCCTCGGTCACTGTAGCACCATACTTAAGGTTTAATGTGACAATGTTCCAGACAGACGCTTTCAATTGCATTAAGGAGGCAGATGTAGCACAGTATGACCATTGATCCTGATCATTGTAGCACCATCCATAGAGTTGAGTGTGACAATGTCCCAGACAGACTCTTTCAATTGCATTAAGGAGGCAGATGTAGCACAGTATGACCATTGATCCTTGGTCACTGTAACACCATCCATAGAGTTGAGTGTGACAACGTTCCAGACAGACGCTTTCAATTGCATTAAGGAGGCAGATGTAGCACAGTATGACCATTGATCCTGATCATTGTAGCACCATCCATAGAGTTGAGTGTGACAATGTCCCAGACAGACTCTTTCAATTGCATTAAGGAGGCAGATGTAGCACAGTATGACCATTGATCCTTGGTCACTGTAGCACCATCCATAGAGTTGAGTGTGACAATGGCCCAGACAGACCATTTCAATTGCATTAAGGAGGCAGATGTAGCACAGTATGACCATTGTTCCTCGGTCACTGCAGCACCATCCTTAGAGTTGAATGTGACAATGGCCCAGACAAACTCTTTCATTTGCATTAAGGAGGGCGATGCATCACAGTATGACCATTGTTCCTCGGTCACTGTAGCACCAACCTTAGAACTGAATGTGACAATGGCCCAGACAGACTCTTTCAATTGCATTAAGGAGGCAGATGTAGCACAGCTTGACCATTGTTCCTTCGTCACTGTAACTCCATCCTTAGAGTTGAATGTGACAATGGCCCAGACAGACCCTTTCAATTGCATTAAGGAGGCAGATGTAGCACAGTATGACCATTGTTCCTTGGTCAGTGTAGCACCATCCTTAGAACTGAATGTGACAAAGGCCCAGACAGACTCTTTCAATTGCATTAAGGAGAAGGATGCATCACAGTTTGACCATTGTGCCTCGGTCACTGTGGAACCATCCTTAGAGTTGAGTGTGACAATGGCCCAGACTTTCAATTGCATTAAGGAAGCAGATGCATCACAGTATGACCATTGTTCCTTGGTCACTGTAGCACCATCCTTACAGTTGAATGTGACAATGGCACAGTATGATCATTGTTCCTTGGTCACTGTAGGACCATACTTAGAGTTGTATATGACAATGGCTGTGACAGACTCTTTCAATTGCATTAAGGAGGCACATGCATCACAATATGACCATTGTCCCTCCGTCACTGCAGGACCATCCTTAGAGTTGAGTGGGACAATGACCCAGACAGACTCTTTCGTTTGCATTAAGGAGGCAGATGCATCACAGTATGACCATTGTTCCTCGGTCACGATAGGACCATCCTTAGAGTTGAATGTGAAAATGGCCCAGCCTCTTTCAGTTGCATTAAGGAGGCTGATATAGCACAGTATGACCATTGTCCCTTGCTCACTGTAACACCATGCTTAGAGTTGAATGTGAAAATGGCCCAGACTCTTTCAATTGCATTAAGGAGGCAGATATAGCACAGTATGACCATTGTTCCTTCCTCACTGTAACACCATCCTTAGAGTTGAGTGTGACAATGGCCCAGACAGACTCTTACAATTCAATTAAGGAGGCAGATGCAATACAGTATGACCATTGTTAATCGGGCACTGTAGCACCATTCTTAGAGTTTAATGTACAATGGCCCAGACAGACTCTTTCAATTGCATTAAGGAGGCAGATGCATCACAGTATGACCATTGTTCCTCGGTCACGGTAGGACCATCCTTAGAGTTGAATGTGAAAATGGCCCAGACTCTTTCAATTGCATTAAGGAGGCAGATATAGCACAGTATGACCATTGTTCCTTGCTCACTGTAACACCATCCTTAGAGCTGAATGTGACAATGGACCAGACAGACTCTCTCAATTGCATTGACGAGGCAGATACATCACAGTATGACCATTGTTCCTCGGTCACGGTAGGACCATCCTTAGATTTGAATGTGAAAATGGCCCAGACTCTTTCAATTGCATTAAGGAGGCAGATATAGCACAGTATGACCATTGTTCCTTGCTCACTGTAACACCATCCTTAGAGTTGAGTGTGACAATGGCCCAGACAGACTCTTACAATTGCATTAAGGAGGCAGATGCCATACAGTATGACCATTGTTAATCGGTCACTGTAGCACCATTCTTAGAGTTTAATGTACAATGGCCCAGACAGACTCTTTCAATTGGATTAACAAGGCAGATGCATCACAGTATGACCATTGTTCCTAGGTCACTGTAGCACCATGCTTAGAGTTGAATGAGACAAAGGCCCAGACAGACTCTTTCAATTGCATTAAGGATGCAGATGTAGCACAGTATGACCATTGTTCCTCGGTCACTGTAGCACCATTCTTAGAGTTGAATGTGACAATGGCCCAAACAGAGTCTTTCAATTGCATTAAGGAGGCAGGTGCATCAGAGTATGACCATTGTTCCTCGGTCATTGTAGCACCATCCTTAGAGTTGAATGTGACAATGGCCCAGACAGACTCTCTCAGTTGCATTAAGGAGGCAGATGCATCACAGTATGAGCATTGTTCCTCGGTCACTGTAGGACCATTCTTAGAGTTAAGTGTGAGAATGGCCCAGAAATACCCTTTCAATTGCATTGAGGAGGCACATGCATCACAGTATGACCATTGTTCCTTGGTCACTGTAACCCCATCCTTAGAGTTGAATGTGACAATGGCCCAGACAGACTATTTCAATTGCATTAAGGAGGGAGATGCATCACAGTATGACCGTTGTTCCTTGGTCACTGTAACCCCATCCTTGGAGTTGAATGTGACAATGGCCCAGTCAGACTATTTCAATTGCATTAAGGAGGCAGATGCATCACAGTATGACCATTGTTCCTTGGTCACTGTAGGACCAATCTTAAGAGTTGAGTCGGACAAAGGCCCAGACAGACACTTTCAATTGCATTAAGAAGGCAGATGCATCACAGTATGACCATTGTTCCTCGGTCACTGTAGGACCATCCTTAGAGTTGAATGTGACAATGGGCCAGACAGAATCTTTCAATTGCATTAAGGAGGCACATGCATCACAGTATGACGATTGTTCCTTGGTCACTGTAACTCCATCCTTAGAGTTGAATGTGACAATGGCCCAGACTCTTTCAATTGCATTAAGGAGGCAAATGTAGCACAGTATGACCATTGTTCCTTGGTCACAGTAACACCATGCTTAGAGTTGAATGTGACAATGGCGCAGACAGACTCTTTCAATTGCATTAAGGAGGCAGATTCATCACAGTATGACCATTGTTCCTCGGTCACTGTAGGACCATCCTTAGACTTGAGTGTGACAATGGTCCAGACAGACTCTTTCAATTGCATTAAGGAGGCAGATTCATCACAGTATGACCATTGTTCCTCGGTCACTGTAGGACCATCCTTAGACTTGAGTGTGACAATGGCCCACACTCTTTCAATTGCAGTAAGGAGGCAGATGCATCACAGTATGACCATTGTTCGTCGGTCATTGTAGGACCATCCTTAGAGTTGAATGTGACAATGGCCCAGACAGACTCTTTCAATTGCTTTAAGAAGGCAGATGTAGCACAGTATGACCATTATTCCTCGGTCACTGTAGGACCATCCTTAGAGTTGAATGTGACAATGGCCCAGACAGACTCTTTCAATTGCTTTAAGAAGGCAGATGTAGCACAGTATGACCATTGTTCCTCGGTCACTGTAGGACCATCCTTAGAGTTGAGTGTGACAATGGCCCAGACAGTCTTTCAATTGCATTAAGGAAGCAGATGTAGCACAGTATGACCATTGTTCCTTGGTCACTGTAGGACCATCCTTAGAGTTGAATGTGACAATGGCCGTGACAGACTCCTTCAATTGCAGTAAGGAGGCAGATGTAGCACAGCTTGACCATTGTTCCTTCGTCACTGTAACTCCATCCTTAGAGTTGAATGTGACAATGGCCCAGACAGACCCTTTCAATTGCATTAAGGAGGCAGATGTAGCACAGTATGACCATTGTTCCTTGGTCAGTGTAGCACCATCCTTAGAACTGAATGTGACAAAGGCCCAGACAGACTCTTTCAATTGCATTAAGGAGAAGGATGCATCACAGTTTGACCATTGTGCCTCGGTCACTGTGGAACCATCCTTAGAGTTGAGTGTGACAATGGCCCAGACTTTCAATTGCATTAAGGAAGCAGATGCATCACAGTATCACCATTGTTCCTTGGTCACTGTAGCACCATCCTTACAGTTGAATGTGACAATGGCACAGTATGATCATTGTTCCTTGGTCACTGTAGGACCATACTTAGAGTTGTATATGACAATGGCTGTGACAGACTCTTTCAATTGCATTAAGGAGGCACATGCATCACAATATGACCATTGTCCCTCCGTCACTGCAGGACCATCCTTAGAGTTGAGTGGGACAATGACCCAGACAGACTCTTTCGTTTGCATTAAGGAGGCAGATGCATCACAGTATGACCATTGTTCCTCGGTCACGATAGGACCATCCTTAGAGTTGAATGTGAAAATGGCCCAGCCTCTTTCAGTTGCATTAAGGAGGCTGATATAGCACAGTATGACCATTGTCCCTTGCTCACTGTAACACCATGCTTAGAGTTGAATGTGAAAATGGCCCAGACTCTTTCAATTGCATTAAGGAGGCAGATATAGCACAGTATGACCATTGTTCCTTCCTCACTGTAACACCATCCTTAGAGTTGAGTGTGACAATGGCCCAGACAGACTCTTACAATTCAATTAAGGAGGCAGATGCAATACAGTATGACCATTGTTAATCGGGCACTGTAGCACCATTCTTAGAGTTTAATGTACAATGGCCCAGACAGACTCTTTCAATTGCATTAAGGAGGCAGATGCATCACAGTATGACCATTGTTCCTCGGTCACGGTAGGACCATCCTTAGAGTTGAATGTGAAAATGGCCCAGACTCTTTCAATTGCATTAAGGAGGCAGATATAGCACAGTATGACCATTGTTCCTTGCTCACTGTAACACCATCCTTAGAGCTGAATGTGACAATGGACCAGACAGACTCTCTCAATTGCATTGACGAGGAAGATACATCACAGTATGACCATTGTTCCTCGGTCACGGTAGGACCATCCTTAGATTTGAATGTGAAAATGGCCCAGACTCTTTCAATTGCATTAAGGAGGCAGATATAGCACAGTATGACCATTGTTCCTTGCTCACTGTAACACCATCCTTAGAGTTGAGTGTGACAATGGCCCAGACAGACTCTTACAATTGCATTAAGGAGGCAGATGCCATACAGTATGACCATTGTTAATCGGTCACTGTAGCACCATTCTTAGAGTTTAATGTACAATGGCCCAGACAGACTCTTTCAATTGGATTAACAAGGCAGATGCATCACAGTATGACCATTGTTCCTAGGTCACTGTAGCACCATGCTTAGAGTTGAATGAGACAAAGGCCCAGACAGACTCTTTCAATTGCATTAAGGATGCAGATGTAGCACAGTATGACCATTGTTCCTCGGTCACTGTAGCACCATTCTTAGAGTTGAATGTGACAATGGCCCAAACAGAGTCTTTCAATTGCATTAAGGAGGCAGGTGCATCAGAGTATGACCATTGTTCCTCGGTCATTGTAGCACCATCCTTAGAGTTGAATGTGACAATGGCCCAGACAGACTCTCTCAGTTGCATTAAGGAGGCAGATGCATCACAGTATGAGCATTGTTCCTCGGTCACTGTAGGACCATTCTTAGAGTTAAGTGTGAGAATGGCCCAGAAATACCCTTTCAATTGCATTGAGGAGGCACATGCATCACAGTATGACCATTGTTCCTTGGTCACTGTAACCCCATCCTTAGAGTTGAATGTGACAATGGCCCAGACAGACTATTTCAATTGCATTAAGGAGGGAGATGCATCACAGTATGACCGTTGTTCCTTGGTCACTGTAACCCCATCCTTGGAGTTGAATGTGACAATGGCCCAGACAGACTATTTCAATTGCATTAAGGAGGCAGATGCATCACAGTATGACCATTGTTCCTTGGTCACTGTAGGACCAATCTTAAGAGTTGAGTCGGACAAAGGCCCAGACAGACACTTTCAATTGCATTAAGAAGGCAGATGCATCACAGTATGACCATTGTTCCTCGGTCACTGTAGGACCATCCTTAGAGTTGAATGTGACAATGGGCCAGACAGAATCTTTCAATTGCATTAAGGAGGCACATGCATCACAGTATGACGATTGTTCCTTGGTCACTGTAACTCCATCCTTAGAGTTGAATGTGACAATGGCCCAGACTCTTTCAATTGCATTAAGGAGGCAAATGTAGCACAGTATGACCATTGTTCCTTGGTCACTGTAACACCATCCTTAGAGTTGAATGTGACAATGGCGCAGACAGACTCTTTCAATTGCATTAAGGAGGCAGATTCATCACAGTATGACCATTGTTCCTCGGTCACTGTAGGACCATCCTTAGACTTGAGTGTGACAATGGTCCAGACAGACTCTTTCAATTGCATTAAGGAGGCAGATTCATCACAGTATGACCATTGTTCCTCGGTCACTGTAGGACCATCCTTAGACTTGAGTGTGACAATGGCCCACACTCTTTCAATTGCAGTAAGGAGGCAGATGCATCACAGTATGACCATTGTTCGTCGGTCATTGTAGGACCATCCTTAGAGTTGAATGTGACAATGGCCCAGACAGACTCTTTCAATTGCTTTAAGAAGGCAGATGTAGCACAGTATGACCATTATTCCTCGGTCACTGTAGGACCATCCTTAGAGTTGAATGTGACAATGGCCCAGACAGACTCTTTCAATTGCTTTAAGAAGGCAGATGTAGCACAGTATGACCATTGTTCCTCGGTCACTGTAGGACCATCCTTAGAGTTGAGTGTGACAATGGCCCAGACAGTCTTTCAATTGCATTAAGGAAGCAGATGTAGCACAGTATGACCATTGTTCCTTGGTCACTGTAGGACCATCCTTAGAGTTGAATGTGACAATGGCCGTGACAGACTCCTTCAATTGCAGTAAGGAGGCAGATGTAGCACAGTATGACCATTGTTCCTCGGTCACTGTAGGACCATCCTTAGAGTTGAATGTGACAATGGCCGTGACAGACTCCTTCAATTGCAGTAAGGAGGCAGATGCATCACAGTATGACCATTGTTCCTCGGTCACTGTAGGACCATCCTTAGAGTTGAATGTGACAATGGCCCAGACAGACTCCTTCAATTGCAGTAAGGAGGGAGATGCAACACAGTATGACCATTGTTCCTCGGTCACTGTAGGACCATCCATAGAGTTGAATGTGACAATGGCCCAGACAGACTCCTTCAATTGCAGTAAGGAGGGAGATGCAACACAGTATGACCATTGTTCCTCGGTCACTGTAGGACCATACTTAGAGTTGAATGTGACAATGGCCGTGACAGACTCTTTCAATTGCATTAAGGAGGCAGATGTAGCACAGTATGACCATTGTTCCTCGGTCACTGTAGGACCATCCTTAGAGTTGAATGTGACAATGGCCGTGACAGACTCTTTCAATTGCAGTAAGGAGGCAGATGCATCACAGTATGACCATTGTTCCTCGGTCACTGTAGGACCATCCTTAGAGTTGAATGTGACAATGGCCCAGACAGACTCCTTCAACTGCATTAAGGAGAAATATGCATCACAGTATGACCATTGTTCCTCGGTCACTGTAGGACCATCCTTAGAGCTGAATGTGACAATGGCCCAGACAGAATCTTTCAATTGCATTAAGGAGGCACATGTAGCACAGTATGACCATTGTTCCTCGGTCACTGTAGCACCATCCTTAGAGTTGAATGTGACAATGGCCCAGACAGAATCTTTCAATTGCATTAAGGAGGCACATGTAGCACAGTATGACCATTGTTCCTTGGTCACTGTAGCACCATCCTTAGAGTTGAATGTGACAATGGCCCAGACAGAATCTTTCAATTGCATTAAGGAGGCACATGTAGCACAGTATGACCATTGTTCTTTGGTCACTGTAGCACCATCCTTAGAGTTGAATGTGACAATGGCCCAGACAGAATCTTTCAATTGCATTAAGGAGGCACATGTAGCACAGTATGACCACTGTTCCTTGGTCACTGTAGCACCATCCTTAAAGCTGAATGTGACAATGGCCCACAGTCCTTCAATTCGATTAACGAGGCAGATGCATCACAGTATGACCATTGTTCCTCGGTCATTGTAGGACCATCCTTAGAGTTGCATGTGACAATGGCCCAGACAGACTCTTTCAATTGGATTAACAAGGCACATGCATCACAGTATGACCATTGTTCCTCGGTCACTGTAGCACCATCCATAGAGTTGAGTGTGACAATGTTCCAGACAGACCCTTTCAATTGCATTAAGGAGGCAGATGTAGCACAGTATGACCATTGTTCCTCGGTCACTGAAGCACCATCCTTAGAGTTGAATATGACAATGGCCCAGACAAACTCTTTCAGTTGCATTAAGGAGGCACATGCATCACAGTATGACCATGGTTCCTCGGGCACTGTAGGACCATACTTAGAGTTGAATGTGACAATGGCCCAGACAGACTCTTTAAATTGCATTAAGGAGGCAGATGCATCACAGTATGACCATTGTTCCTTCGTCACTGTAGCACCATCCTTAGAGTTGAATGTGACAATGGTCCAGACAGACTCTTTAAATTGCATTAAGGAGGCACATGTAGCACAGTATGACCATGGTTCCTTGGTCATTGTAGGACCATCCTTAGAGCTGAGTGTGACAATGGCCCAGACAGACTCTTTGAATTGCATTAAGGAGAAGGATGCATCACAGTTTGACCATTGTGCCTCGGTCACTGTAGAACCATCCTTAGAGTTGAGTGTGACAATGGCCCAGACTTTCAATTGCATTAAGGAAGCAGATATAGCACAGTATGACCATTGTCCCTTGGTCACTGTAGGACCATACTTAGAGTTGTATATGACAATGGCCGTGACAGACTCTTTCAATTGTATTAAGGAGGCACATGCATCACAGTATGACCATTGTCCCTCCGTCACGGTAGGACCATCCTTAGAGTTGAATGTGAAAATGGCCCAGACAGACTCTTTCAATTGCAGTAAGGAGGCACATGCATCACAG
This sequence comes from Deroplatys truncata, assembly GCA_030765065.1. NCBI lineage: Eukaryota > Metazoa > Arthropoda > Insecta > Mantodea > Mantidae > Deroplatys > Deroplatys truncata. Next base: position 3,423,413 of record CM060981.1, on the reverse strand, counting down.
TATGACCATTGTCCCTCCGTCACGGTAGGACCATCCTTAGAGTTGAATGTGAAAATGGCCCAGACAGACTCTTTCAATTGTATTAAGGAGGCAGATATAGCACAGTATGACCATTGTCCCTTGGTCACTGTAACACCATCCTTAGAGTTGAATGAGACAATGGCCCAGACAGACTCTTTCAATTGCAGTAAGGAGGCAGATGCATCACAGTATGACCATTGTTCCTCGGTCACTGTAGGACCATCCTTAGAGTTGAGTGGGAAAATGACACAGACAGACTCCTTCAATTGCATTAAGGAGGCAGATGCATCACAGTATGACCATTGTTCCTCGGTCACGGTAGGACCATCCTTAGAGTTGAATGTGAAAATGGCCCAGACTCTTTCAATTGCATTAAGGAGGCAGATATAGCACAGTATGACCATTGTCCCTTGGTCACTGTAGGACCATCCTTAGAGTTGAATGTGACAATGGCCCAGACAGACTCTTTCAATTGCAGTAAGGAGGCAGATACATCACACTATGACCATTGTTCCTTGGTCACTGTAGGACCTTCCTTAGAGTTGAATGTGACAATGGCCCAGACAGACTCCTTCAATTGCATTAAGGAGAAATATGCATCACAGTATGACCATTGTTCCTTGGTCACTGTAGCACCATCCTTAGAGTTGAGTGTGACAATGGCCCAGACAGTCTTTCAATTGCATTAAGGAGGCACATGTAGCACAGTATGACCATTGTTCCTTGGTCACTGTAGCACCATCCTTAGAGTTGAGTGTGACAATGGTCCAGACAGACGCTTTCAATTGCATTAAGGAGGCAGATGTAGCACAGTATGACCATTGTTCCTAGGTCACTGTAGCACCATCCATAGAGTTGAGTGTGACAATGGTCCAGACAGACCCTTTCAATTGCATTAAGGAGGCAGATGTAGCACAGTATGACCATTGTTCCTCGGTCACTGAAGCACCATCCTTACAGTTAAGTGTGTCAATGGCCCAGACAGACTCGTTCAATTGCATTAAGGAGGCAGATGCATCACAGTATGAACATTGCTCCTCCGTCACTGTAGGACCATCCTTAGAGTTGAATGTGACAATGGCCCAGACAGACTCTTTAAATTACATTAAGGAGGCAGATGCATCACAGTATGACCATTGTTCCTTCGTCACTTTAACACCATCCTTAGAGTTGAATATGACAATGGCCAAGACACATTCAATTGCATTAACGAGGCAGATGCATCACAGTATGACCATTGTTCCTCGGTCACGGTAGGACCATCCTTAGAGTTGAATGTGACAATGGCCCAGACAGACTCTCTCAATTGCATTGAGGAGGCAGATGCATCACAGTATGACCATTGTTCCTTGGACACTGTAACACCATCCTTAGAGTTTAGTGTGTCAATGGCCCAGACAGACTCTTTCAGTTGCATTAAGGAGGCAGATGCATCACAGTATGAGCATTGTTCCTCGGTCACTGTAGGAACATTCTTAGAGTTGAGTATGACAATGTCCCAGACATACTCTTTCAATTGCATTGAGGAGGCAGATGCATCACAGTATGACCATTGTTACTTAGTTACTGTAACCCCATCCTTAGAGTTGAATGTGACAATGGCCCAAACAGACTATTTCAATTGCATTAAGGAGGCAGATGCATCACGGTATGACCATTGTTCCTTAGTCACTGTAACACCATCCTTAGACTTGAGTGTGACAATGGCCCAGACAGACTCTTTCAAATGCATTAAGGAGGCAGATGCATCACCGTATGACCATTGTTAATCGGTCACTGTAGCACCATCCTTAGAGTTGAATGTGAAAATGGCCCAGCGTCTTTCAATTGGATTAACGAGCAGATGCATCACAGTATGACCATTGTTCCTCGGTCATTGTAGGACAATCCTTAGAGTTGAATGTGACAATGGCGCAGACAGAGTCTTTCAATTGGATTAACAAGGCAGATGCATCACAGTATGACCATTGTTCCTAGGTCACTGTAACACCATCCTTAGAGTTGAGTGTGACAATGGCCCAGACAGACTCTTTCAATTGCATTAAGGAGGCAGATTTATCACAGTATGACCATTGTTGCTTGTTCACTGTAGGACCATCCATAGAGTTGTGTGTGTCAATGGCCCAGACAGACTTTTCAATTGCATTAAGGAGGCAGATGTAGCACAGTATGACCATTGTTCCTCGGTCACTGTAGCACCATCCTTAGAGTTGAATGTGACAATGGCCCACACTCTTTCAGTTGCATTAAGGAAGCAGAAGCATCACAGTATGACCATTGTTCCTTGGTCACTTTAGGACCATCCTTAGAGTTGAATGTGACAATGGCCCAGACAGACTCTTTCAATTGCATTAAGGAGGCAGATTTATCACAGTATGACCATTGTTCCTCGGTCACTGTAGGACCATCCTTAGAGTTGATTGTGACAATGGCCCAGACAGACACTTTCAATTGCATTAAGGAGGCAGATTTATCACAGTATGACCATTGTTCCTCGCTCACTGTAGGACCATCCATAGAGTTGAGTGTGTCAATGGCCCAGACAGACTCTTTCAATTGCATTAAGGAGGCAGATGCCATACAGTATGACCATTGTTAATCGGTCACTGTAGCACCATTCTTAGAGTTTAATGTACAATGGCCCACACTCTTTCAATTGCATTAAGGAGGCAGAAGCATCACAGTATGACCATTGTTCCTTGGTCACTTTAGGACCATCCTTAGAGTTGAATGTGACAATGGCCCACACTCATTCAATTGCATTAAGGAGACAGATGCATCAGAGTATGACCATTGTTCCTTGGTCACTGTAGGACCATCCTTAGACTTGAGTGTGACAATGGCCCACACTCTTTCAATTGCATTAAGGAGGCAGATGCATCGCAGTATGACCATTGCTCCTTGGTCACTGTAGTACCGTCCTTAGAGTTGAATGTGACAATGGCCCACACTCTTTCAATTGCATTAAGGAGGCAGATGTAGCACAATATGACCACTGTTCCTCGGTCACTGTAGGACCATCCTTAGAGTTGAATGTGACAAAGGCCCAGACAGACTCTTTCAATTTCATTAAGAAGGCAGATGTTGCACAGTATGACCATTGTTCCTTCGTCACTGTAGGAACATCCTTAGAGCTGAGTGTGACAATGGCCCAGACAGACTCTTTCACTTGCATTAAGGAGGCACATGCATCACAGTATGACCATTGTGCCTCGGTCACTGTAGAACCATCCTTAGAGCTGAGTGTGACAATGGCCCAGACAGACTCTTTCAATTGCATTAAGGAGGCAGATGCATCACAGTATGACCATTATTCCTCGGTCACTGTAGAACCATCCTTAGAGCTGAGTGTGACAATGGCCCAGACAGACTCTTTCAATTGCATTAAGGAGAAGGATGCATCACAGTTTGACCATTGTGCCTCGGTCACTGTAGAACCATCCTTAGAGTTGAGTGTGACAATGGCCCAGACTTTCAATTGCATTAAGGAAGCAGATGCATCACAGTATGACCAAGTTTCCTTGGTCACTGTAGCACCATCCTTACAGTCGAATGTGACAATGGCACAGTATGATCATTGTTCCTTGGTCACTGTAGAACCATCCTTAGAGTTGAGTGTGACAATGGCCCAGACTTTCAATTGCATTAAGGAAGCAGATGCATCACAGTATGACCATTGTTCCTTGGTCACTGTAGCACCATCCTTACAGTCGACTGTGACAATGGCACAGTATGACCATTGTTCCTTGGTTACTGTAGGACCATACTTAGAGTTGTATATAACAATGGCCGTGACAGACTCTTTCAATTGCATTAAGGAGGCACATGCATCACAGTATGACCATTGTCCCTCCGTCACTGCAGGACCATCCTTAGAGTTGAGTGGGACAATGACCCAGACAGACTCTTTCGTTTGCATTAAGGATGAAGTTGCATCACAGTATGACCATTGTTCCTCGGTCACGGTAGGACCATCCTTAGAGTTGAATGTGAAAATGGCCCAGATTCTTTCAATTGCATTAAGGAGGCAGATATAGCACAGTATGACCATTGTCCCTTGGTCACTGTAACACCATCCTTAGAGTTGAATGAGACAATGGCCCAGACAGACTCTTTCAATTGCATTAAGGATGAAGTTGCATCACAGTATGACCATTGTTCCTCGGTCACGGTAGGACCATCCTTAGAGTTGAATGTGAAAATGGCCCAGATTCTTTCAATTGCATTAAGGAGGCAGATATAGCACAGTATGACCATTGTCCCTTGGTCACTGTAACACCATCCTTAGAGTTGAATGAGACAATGGCCCAGACAGACTCTTTCAATTGCATTAAGGATGCAGATGTAGCACAGTATGACCATTGTTCCTCGGACACTGTAGCACCATTCTTAGAGTTGAATTTGACAATGGCCCAGAAAGACTCTTTCAATTGCATTAAGGAGGCAGGTGCATCAGAGTATGACCATTGTTCCTTGGTCACTGTAACCCCATCCTTAGAGTTGAATGTGACAATGGCCCAGACAGACTATTTCAATTGCATTAAGGAGGGAGATGCAACACAGTATGACCATTGTTCCTTGGTCACTGTAACCGCACCCTTGGAGTTGAATGTGACAATGGCCCAGACAGACTATTTCAATTGCATTAAGGAGGCAGATGCATCACAGTATGACCATTGTTCCTTGGTCACTGTAGGACCATCCTTAGAGATGAGTGTGACAATGGCCCAGACAGACTATTTCAATTGCATTAAGAAGGCAGATGTATCACAGTATGACCATTGTTCCTCGGTCACTGTAGGACCATCCTTAGAGATGAATGTGACAATGGCCCAGACAGACTATTTCAATTGCATTAAGAAGGCAGATGTATCACAGTATGACCATTGTTCCTTGGTCACTGTAGGACCATCCTTAGAGATGAGTGTGACAATGGCCCAGACAGACTCTTTCAATTGCATTAAGCAGGCAGATGTATTACAGTATGACTATTGTAATTGGTCACTGTAGGACCATCCATAGAGTTGAATGTGACAATGGTTTAGACACACTCTTTCAATTGCATTAAGGAGGCAGATGTATCACAGTATGACTATTGTTCCGCGGTCACTGTAGGACCATCCTTAGACTTGACTGTGACAATGGTCCAGACAGACTCCTTCAATTGCATTAAGGAGGCAGATGCATCACAGTATGACTATTGTTCCGCGGTCACTGTAGGACCATCCTTAGACTTGACTGTGACAATGGTCCAGACAGACTCTTTCAATTGCATTAAGGAGGCAGATGCATCACACTATGACTATTGTTCCGCGGTCAGTGTAGGACCATCCTTAGACTTGAGTGTGACAATGGTCCAGACAAACTCTTTCAATTGCATTAAGGAGGGCGATGCATCACAGTATGACCATTGTTCCTCGGTCACTGAAGCACCATCCTTAGAGTTGAATATGACAATGGCCCAGACAGACCCTTTCAATTGCATTAAGGAGGCACATGCATCACAGTATGACCATTGTTCCTTCGTCACTGTAGCACCATCCTTAGAACTGAATGTGACAATGGCCCAGACAGACCCTTTCAATTGCATTAAGGAGGCAGATGCATCACAGTATGACCATTGTTCCTCGGTCACTGAAGCACCATCCTTAGAGTTGAATATGACAATGGCCCACACAGACCCTTTCAATTGCATTAAGGAGGCACATGCATCACAGTATGACCATTGTTCCTTCGTCACTGTAGCACCATCCTTAGAACTGAATGTGACAATGGCCCAGACAGAATCTTTAAATTGCATTAAGGAGGCAGATGCATCACAGTATGACCATTGTTCCTCGGTCACTGTAACACCATCCTTAGAGTTGAGTGTGACAATGGCCCAGACAGACTCTTTCAATTGCACTAAGGAGGCAGATGCAACACAGTATGACCATTATTCCTCGGTCACTGTAACACCATCCTTAGAGTTGAGTGTGACAATGGCCCAGACAGACTCTTTCAATTGCACTAAGGAGGCAGATGCAACACAGTATGACCATTATTCCTCGGTCACTGTAACACCATCCTTAGAGTTGAGTGTGACAATGGCCCAGACAGACTCTTTCAATTGCACTAAGGAGGCAGATGCATCACAGTATGACCATTATTCCTCGGTCACTGTAACACCATCCTTAGAGTTGAGTGTGACAATGGCCCAGACAGACTCTTTCAATTGCACTAAGGAGGCAGATGCAACACAGTATGACCATTATTCCTCGGTCACTGTAACACCATCCTTAGAGTTGAGTGTGACAATGGCCCAGACAGACTCTTTCAATTGCACTAAGGAGGCAGATGCATGACAGTATGCGCATCGTTGCTTGGTCACTGTAACACCATCCTTAGAGTTGATTGTGACAATGGCCAGACAGACACGTTCAATTGTATTAAGGAGGCAGATTTATCACAGTATGTCCATTGTTCCTCGGTCACTGTAGCACCATCCTTAGAGTTGAATGTGACAATGGCCCACACTCTTTCAATTGCATTAAGGAGGCAGAAGCATCACAGTATGACCATTGTTCCTTGGTCACTGTAGGACCATCCTTAGAGTTGAATGTGACAATGGCCCAGACAGACTCATTCAATTGCATTAAGGAGGCAGATGCATCACAGTATGACCATTGTTGCTTGGTCACTGTAACAACATCCTTAGAGTTGAGTGTGACAATGGCCCAGACAGACTCTTTCAATTGCACTAAGGAGGCAGATGCATCACAGTATGACCATTGTTGCTTGGTCACTGTAAAACCATCCTTAGATTTGATTGTGACAATGGCCCAGACAGACTCTTTCAAATGCATTAAGGAGGCAGATGCATCACAGTATGACCATTGTTGCTTGGTCACTGTAGCACAATCCTTAGATTTGATTGTGACAATGGCCCAGAGACACTTTCAATTGCATTAAGCAGGCAGATTTATCACAGTATGACCATTGTTCCTCGGTCACTGTAGGACCATCCTTAGAGTTGATTGTGACAATGGCCCAGACAGACACTTTCAATTGCATTAAGAAGGCAGATTTATCACAGTATGACCATTGTTCCTCTGTCACTGTAGGACCATCCATAGAGTTGAATGTGACAATGGCCCAGACAGACTCTTTCAATTGCATTAAGAAGGCAGATTTATCACAGTATGACCATTGTTCCTCGGTCACTGTAGGACCATCCCTAGAGTTGAGTGTGTCAATGGCCCAGACAGACTCTTTCAATTGCACTAAGGAGGCAGATGCATCACAGTATGACCATTGTTCCTTGGTCACTGTAGGACCATCCTTAGAGTTGAATGTGACAATGGCCCAGACAGACTCTTTCAATTGCATTAAGAAGGCAGATGTAGCACAGTATGACCATTGTTCCTCGGTCACTGTAGGACCATCCTTAGAGTTGAATGTGACAATGGCCCAGACAGACTCTTTCAATTGCTTTAACAAGGCAGATGTAGCACAGTATGACCATTGTTCCTCGGTCACTGTAGGACCATCCTTAGAGTTCAATGTGACAATGGCCCAGGCAGACTCTTTCAATTGCATTAAGGAGGCAGATGTAGCACAGTATGACCATTGTTCCTCGGTCACTGTAGGACCATCCTTAGAGTTGAATGTGACAATGGCCCAGACAGACTCTTTCAATTGCATTAAGGAGGCAGATGTAGCACAGTATGACCATTGTTCCTCGGTCACATTAGGAGCATCCTTAGAGTTGAATGTGACAATGGCCCAGACAGACTCTTTCAATTGCATTAAGAAGGCAGATGTAGCACAGTATGACCATTGTTCCTCGGTCACATTAGGACCATCCTTAGAGTTGAATGTGACAATGGCCCAGACAGACTCTTTCAATTGCTTTAAGAAGGCAGATGTAGCACAGTATGACCATTGTTCCTCGGTCACTGTAACACCATCCTTAGAGTTGAGTGTGACAATGGCCCAGACAGACTCTTTCAATTGCACTAAGGAGGCAGATGCATCACAATATGACCATTGTTGCTTGGTCACTGTAACACTATCCTTAGAGTTGAGTGTGACAAGGGCCCAGACAGACTCATTTAATTGCACTAAGGAGGCAGATGCATCACAGTATGACCATTATTCCTCGGACACTGTAACACCATCCTTAGAGTTGAGTGTGACAATGGCCCAGACAGACTCTTTCAATTGCACTAAGGAGGCAGATGCATCACAGTATGACCATTATTCCTCGGTCACTGTAACACCATCCTTAGAGTTGAGTGTGACAATGGCCCAGACAGACTCTTTCAATTGCACTAAGGAGGCAGATGCAACACAGTATGACCATTATTCCTCGGTCACTGTAACACCATCCTTAGAGTTGAGTGTGACAATGGCCCAGACAGACTCTTTCAATTGCACTAAGGAGGCAGATGCATGACAGTATGCGCATCGTTGCTTGGTCACTGTAACACCATCCTTAGAGTTGATTGTGACAATGGCCAGACAGACACGTTCAATTGTATTAAGGAGGCAGATTTATCACAGTATGTCCATTGTTCCTCGGTCACTGTAGCACCATCCTTAGAGTTGAATGTGACAATGGCCCACACTCTTTCAATTGCATTAAGGAGGCAGAAGCATCACAGTATGACCATTGTTCCTTGGTCACTGTAGGACCATCCTTAGAGTTGAATGTGACAATGGCCCAGACAGACTCATTCAATTGCATTAAGGAGGCAGATGCATCACAGTATGACCATTGTTGCTTGGTCACTGTAACAACATCCTTAGAGTTGAGTGTGACAATGGCCCAGACAGACTCTTTCAATTGCACTAAGGAGGCAGATGCATCACAGTATGACCATTGTTGCTTGGTCACTGTAACACCATCCTTAGATTTGATTGTGACAATGGCCCAGACAGACTCTTTCAAATGCATTAAGGAGGCAGATGCATCACAGTATGACCATTGTTGCTTGGTCACTGTAGCACAATCCTTAGATTTGATTGTGACAATGGCCCAGAGACACTTTCAATTGCATTAAGCAGGCAGATTTATCACAGTATGACCATTGTTCCTCGGTCACTGTAGGACCATCCATAGAGTTCAGTGTGTCAATGGCCCAGACAGACTCTTTCAATTGCATTAAGAAGGCAGATGTAGCACAGTATGACCATTGTTCCTCGGTCACTGTAGGACCATCCATAGAGTTGAATGTGACAATGGCCCAGACAGACTCTTTCAATTGCATTAAGAAGGCAGATTTATCACAGTATGACCATTGTTCCTCGGTCACTGTAGGACCATCCCTAGAGTTGAGTGTGTCAATGGCCCAGACAGACTCTTTCAATTGCACTAAGGAGGCAGATGCATCACAGTATGACCATTGTTCCTTGGTCACTGTAGGACCATCCTTAGAGTTGAATGTGACAATGGCCCAGACAGACTCTTTCAATTGCTTTAAGAAGGCAGATGTAGCACAGTATGACCATTGTTCCTCGGTCACTGTAGGACCATCCTTAGAGTTGAATGTGACAATGGCCCAGGCAGACTCTTTCAATTGCTTTAAGAAGGCAGATGTAGCACAGTATGACCATTGTTCGTCGGTCACTGTAGGACCATCCTTAGAGTTGAATGTGACAATGGCCCAGGCAGACTCTTTCAATTGCATTAAGGAGGCAGATGTAGCACAGTATGACCATTGTTCCTCGGTCACTGTAGGACCATCCTTAGAGTTGAATGTGACAATGGCCCAGGCAGACTCTTTCAATTGCTTTAAGAAGGCAGATGTAGCACAGTATGACCATTGTTCCTCGGTCACTGTAGGACCATCCTTAGAGTTGAATGTGACAATGGCCCAGACAGACTCTTTCAATTGCATTAAGGAGGCAGATGTAGCACAGTATGACCATTGTTCCTCGGTCACATTAGGACCATCCTTAGAGTTGAATGTGACAATGGCCCAGACAGACTCTTTCAATTGCATTAAGAAGGCAGATGTAGCACAGTATGACCATTGTTCCTCGGTCACATTAGGACCATCCTTAGAGTTGAATGTGACAATGGCCCAGACAGACTCTTTCAATTGCTTTAAGAAGGCAGATGTAGCACAGTATGACCATTGTTCCTCGGTCACTGTAACACCATCCTTAGAGTTGAGTGTGACAATGGCCCAGACAGACTCTTTCAATTGCACTAAGGAGGCAGATGCATCACAATATGACCATTGTTGCTTGGTCACTGTAACACTATCCTTAGAGTTGAGTGTGACAATGGCCCAGACAGACTCATTTAATTGCACTAAGGAGGCAGATGCATCACAGTATGACCATTATTCCTCGGTCACTGTAACACCATCCTTAGAGTTGAGTGAGACAATGGCCCAGACAGACTCTTTCAATTGCACTAAGGAGGCAGATGCATCACAGTATGACCATTATTCCTCGGTCACTGTAACACCATCCTTAGAGTTGAGTGTGACAATGGCCCAGACAAACTCTTTCAATTGCATTAAGGAGGCAGATGCATCACAGTATGACCATTTTTGCTTGGTCAATGTAGCACCATCCTTAGAGTTGAGTGTGACAATGGCCCAGACAGACTCTTTCAATTGCTCTAAGGAGGCAGATTTATCACAGTATGACCATTGTTGCTTGTTCACTGTAGGACCATCCTTAGAGTTGTGTGTGTCAATGGCCCAGACAGACTTTTCAATTGCATTAAGGAGGCAGATTTATCACAGTATGACCATTGTTCCTCGGTCACTGTAGCACTATCCTTAGAGTTGAATGTGACAATGGCCCACACTCTTTCAATTGCATTAAGGAGGCAGAAGCATCACAGTATGACCATTGTTTCTTGGTCACTTTAGGACCATCCTTAGAGTTGAATGTGACAATGGCCCACACTCATTAAATTGCATTAAGGAGGCAGATGCATCACAGTATGACCATTGTTCCTTGGTCACTGTAGCACCATCCTTAGAGTTGAATGTGACAATGGCCCACACTCATTCAATTGCATTAAGGAGGCAGATGCATCACAGTATGACCATTGCTCCTTGGTCACTGTATTACCGTCCTTAGAGTTGAATGTGACAATGGCCCACACTGTTTTAATTGCATTAAGGAGGCAGATGCATCACAGTATGACCATTGTTCCTTGGTCACTTTAGGACCATCCTTAGAGTTGAATGTGACAATGGCCCACACTCATTCAATTGCATTAAGGAGGCAGATGCATCACAGTATGACCATTGCTCCTTGGTCACTGTATTACCGTCCTTAGAGTTGAATGTGACAATGGCCCACACTGTTTTAATTGCATTAAGGAGGCAGATGCATCACAGTATGACCATTGTTCCTTGGTCACTTTAGGACCATCCTTAGAGTTGAATGTGACAATGGCCCACACTCTTTCAATTGCATTAAGGAGGCAGATGCATCACAGTATGACCATTGCTCCTTGGTCACTGTAGTACCGTCCTTAGAGTTGAATGTGACAATGGCCCACACTCTTTTAATTGCATTAAGGAGGCAGACGCATCACAGTATGACCACTGTTCCTCGGTCACTGTAGGACCATCCTTAGAGTTGAATGTGACAATGGCCCAGACAGACTCATTCAATTGCATTAAGGAGGCAGATGCATCACAGTATGACCATTGTTGCTTGGTCACTGTAACACCATCCTTAGAGTTGAGTGTGACAATGGCCCAGACAGACTCATTCAATTGCATTAAGGAGGCAGATGCATCACAGTTTGACCATTGTTGCTTGGTCACTGTAACACCATCCTTAGAGTTGAGTGTGACAATGGCCCAGACAGACTCATTCAATTGCATTAAGGAGGCAGATGCATCACAGTATGACCATTGTTGCTTGGTCACTGTAGGACCATCCTTAGAGTTGAATGTGACAATGGCCCAGACAGACTCATTCAATTGCATTAAGGAGGCAGATGCATCACAGTTTGACCATTGTTGCTTGGTCACTGTAACACCATCCTTAGAGTTGAGTGTGACAATGGCCCAGACAGACTCTTTCAAATGCATTAAGGAGGCAGATGCATCACAGTATGACCATTGTTGCTTGGTCACTGTAACACCATCCTTAGAGTTGAGTGTGACAATGGCCCAGCCAGACTCTTTCAATTGCACTAAGGAGGCAGATGCATCACAGTATGACCATTATTCCTCGGTCACTGTAACACCATTCTTAGAGTTGATTGTGACAATGGCCCACACTCTTTCAATTGCATTAAGGAGGCAGAAGCATCACAGTATGACCATTGTTCCTTGGTCACTGTAGCACCATCCTTAGAGTTGAATGTGACAATGGCCCACACTCTTTCAATTGCATTAAGGAGGCAGAAGCATCACAGTATGACCATTGTTCCTTGGTCACTGTAGGACCATCCTTAGACTTGAGTGTGACAATGGCCCACATTCTTTTAATTGCATTAAGGAGGCAGATGCATCACAGTGTGACCATTGTTCCTTGGTCACTGTAGGACCATCCTTAGACTTGAGTGTGACAATGGCCCACACTATTTCAATTGCATTAAGGAGGCAGATGCATCACAGTATGACCATTGTTCCTTGGTCACTGTAGTACCGTCCTTAGAGTTGAATGTGACAATGGCCCACACTCTTTTAATTGCATTAAGGAGGCAGATGCATCACAGTATGACCATTGTTGCTCGGTCACTGTAGGACCATCCATAGAGTTGAGTGTGTCAATGGCCCAGACAGACTCTTTCAATTGCTTTAAGAAGGCAGATGTAGCACAGTATGACCATTGTTCCTCGGTCACTGTAGGACCATCCTTAGAGTTGAATGTGACAATGGCCCAGACAGACTCATTCAATTGCATTAAGGAGGCAGATGCATCACAGTATGACCATTGTTGCTTGGTCACTGTAACACCATCCTTAGAGTTGAGTGTGACAATGGCCCAGACAGACTCTTTCAATTGCACTAAGGAGGCAGATGCATCACAGTATGACCATTGTTGCTTGGTCACTGTAACACTATCCTTAGAGTTGAGTGTGACAATGGCCCAGACAGACTCATTTAATTGCACTAAGGAGGCAGATGCATCACAGTATGACCATTATTCCTCGGTCACTGTAACACCATCCTTAGAGTTGAGTGTGCAAATGGCCCAGACAGACTCTTTCAATTGCACTAAGGAGGCAGATGCATCACAGTATGACCATTATTCCTCGGTCACTGTAACACCATCCTTAGAGTTGAGTGTGACAATGGCCCGGACAGACTCTTTCAATTGCATTAAGGAGGCGGATGCATCACAGTATGACCATTATTCCTCGGTCACTGTAACACCATCCTTAGAGATGATTGTGACAATGGCCCAGACAGACTCTTTCAAATGCATTAAGGAGGTAGATGCATCACAGTATGACCATTATTCCTCGGTCACTGTAACACCATCCTTAGAGTTGAGTGTGACAATGGCCCAGACAGACTCTTTCAAATGCACTAAGGAGGCAGATGCATCACAGTATGACCATTATTCCTCGGTCACTGTAACACCATCCTTAGAGTTGAGTGTGACAATGGCCCAGACAGACTCTTTCAAATGCATTAAGGAGGCGGATGCATCACAGTATGACCATTATTCCTCGGTCACTGTAACACCATCCTTAGAGATGATTGTGACAATGGCCCAGACAGACTCTTTCAAATGCACTAAGGAGGTAGATGCATCACAGTATGACCATTTTTGCTTGGTCACTGTAGCACCATCCTTAGAGATGATTGTGACAATGGCCCAGACAGACTCTTTCAATTGCACTAAGGAGGCAGATGCATAACAGTATGACCATTATTCCTCGGTCACTGTAACACCATCCTTAGAGTTGAGTGTGACAATGGCCCAGACAGACTCTTTCAATTGCATTAACGAGGCAGATTTATCACAGTATGACCATTGTTGCTTGTTCACTGTAACACCATCCATAGAGTTGAGTGTGTCAATGGCCCAGACAGACTCTTTCAATTGCATTAAGGAGGCAGATGTAGCACAGTATGACCATTGTTCCTCGGTCACTGTAGCACTATCCTTAGAGTTGAATGTGACAATGGCCCACACTCTTTCAATTGCATTAAGGAAGCAGAAGCATCACAGTATGACCATTGTTCCTTGGTCACTTTAGGACCATCCTTAGAGTTGAATGTGACAATGGCCCAGACAGACCCCTTCAATTGCATTAAGGAGGCAGATTTATCACAGTATGACCATTGTTCCTCGCTCACTGTAAAACCATCCATAGAGTTGAGTGTGTCAATGGCCCAGAAGGACTCTTTCAATTGCATTAAGGAGGCAGATGTAGCACAGTATGACCATTGTTGCTTGTTCACTGTAGCACCATCCTTAGAGTTGAATGTGACAATGGCCCACACTCATTCAATTGCATTAAGGAGGCAGATGCATCACAGTATGACCATTGTTCCTTGGTCACTGTAGGACCATCCTTAGAGTTGAATGTGACAATGGCCCACACTCATTCAATTGCATTAAGGAGGCAGATGCATCACAGTATGACCATTGTTCCTTGGTCACTGTAGGACCATCCTTAGAGTTGAATGTGACAATGGCCCACACTCATTCAATTGCATTAAGGAGGCAGATGCATCACAGTATGACCATTGCTCCTTGGTCACTGTAGTACCGTCCTTAGAGTTGAATGTGACAATGGCCCACACTCTTTTAATTGCATTAAGGAGGCAGACGCATCACAGTATGACCACTGTTCCTCGGTCACTGTAGGACCATCCTTAGAGTTGAATGTGACAATGGCCCAGACAGACTCATTCAATTGCATTAAGGAGGCAGATGCATCACAGTATGACCATTGTTGCTTGCTCACTGTAACACCATCCTTAGAGTTGAGTGTGACAATGGCCCAGACAGACTCTTTCAAATGCATTAAGGAGGCAGATGCATCACAGTATGACCATTGTTGCTTGGTCACTGTAACACCATCCTTAGAGTTGATTGTGACAATGGCCCACACTCTTTCAATTGCATTAAGGAGGAAGAAGCATCACAGTATTGTCGCAGGTGATGTTAGACGGACTCGTTTATTTTACATTACTTTGGATTTTAACATTAATATGGCTCATTCTTCTAAATTCTAATAGAATCATATTTTACATTTTCTGCCTTAAGCAACTTTCTTAAGATGTGTACGTGACAGGATGTATGTGGGCTACCTCATTTGCGTCATTTCCCATGGACATTCTTAGAATAATGTTGCCTTTTGCAACATAGAACCGATCACGTGTTTCCGCTCAATCCTACACAATTCCGCTCAATCATACTTATGTATGGCGTCGGCTTACCACAAACAGGATATAGACGTCATTAGGATTGAGTCGATTCTTGCCTATTTAAGCAAGCGCCTGAGCGCTGCTCGGGGGAGACCGACACATGTTAGACAGGGTCGAATCGCTGCCCGTCAGCATCTTAATCTGCTATCTACAACGATGGGTTCACAGGTCCGTCCACATCCCGCGCGACAAGTACTTTCAGGTAAGCTCTTACATGTACTATAGCTTTGTTCCCCCGTCAATGTAAACTCAACATTGCAGGTATCTGAATTTAATAAACCAAGCAAGTAAGATTAAGCCAAGTTTGAGATGTTCTACCCTGATACCGCTATTCCCCCTATGTCCATCCAGCCATGGATGTGACAATATGGTGGAGGCGCCGGGTACTGAAAATTATTTTTGAGAAGTATGGTTCGACCCCGTACCTCTGTTTCTTATTCCTTATAAGATGTTTATGGTACAGGCACCGGCCTCTCTAATTAGTGAGTTGACAATATGGCGAAGGTGCCAGCTTTTCGAAATTATTTTAATTGAAAAGTGAGGTCCTATCTTCGGCCTCTCAATTTTAAAAGTTTACAATTTTTTTTCGCGGCTCCTAATGCCGAAAACCTACTTTTAAATTTTTCTAGTTATTAAGTTCTTCTTTTTAAATATCCAGCTTACTATCTAAGTATTATTTGAGTGTTATAAGTGTTCTTTTCTCCTTTGCATGGAATTATTACAAAAGTATCTTACCGATAGCCCTATTAGTGCCGAAATCAGAAAGTTAATCCGTGAATATCAGATTATTTTGGATACTAACGCTCAGACTTAGAATCAAGCGCATATGTCCCATATTCATGTTAGATCTAGTAGACGACTCCGAGGTTTGACTCCCATTCAGTATTTTGCACCAAAGGAACGTAGTTTAAGCGTGGGTGACCTGAACAGCACAGTTTTGTCACAACATTATTTTGAAACGTTACCATCTTCAGGTTCAAGTTCGACGGAAGACATTATGGCAATGAATACGGCCTCTACGACGGCCGCACCCTCGGTTCCCGAAGGGACCCAGTGCAAAACAGTCATTACCGCGAATGTGCCTTTTGCACGACCTTTCATTGATCCTGGAAAATTCGAAGGCAAACCCGGTCAGGACGTTGGAAACTACCTCTATAACTTTGAAATCATAGCTACAGCGAATGGTTGGGAAGATAAGCACAAACTACAATATTTACCATGCTATTTACGAGACGCAGCAGCAAATTGGTTCAAAATATTATCCCTCCGTCACCCGCATCTTGAATGGACCGACCTAAAACATGCCCTTCAGACAGCATTCGTACCAGCGGCGCATGATGATATTTTAGAATGCCGCTTACGTCACAGAGTGCAGGACCTGTCTGAAGCAACAGAGACTTACATATATGATGTACTAGCTCTCTGTGACCAGGTAAATCCAGGCATGGCCGAACCTGAAATAATTCGCCATATTGTGCGCGGATTGAAACCCTCGTTAATAGAAAGTGTCCTCTCCTCGAACCCACACTCTATTAGAGAGCTTATACAGGTTGTTCGACGCGTAGAAACGGCCAGATATCTGGCTGGTAAAAGGGTTGATGCCCAACTACTTCCCGCATCCAAACCAGTATCACTGGTCAGCCAACCAAGTCCACGATCAGACGTAAAGCAACTGCAGCGCCAAATTCGTGGCTTGCAGAAACAAATGCAAAATTTGCAATTTAAATACCAGAGGCCCATTGTTGACACGCCTCGCAATGCTCCGCAGCAATATGATGCAACTAGACAAAGCCGTGGGCGTAGTAGCTATAGTCAACGCGGCGGTGTTAACGTTGCCTCGAGAGGAACATGGCGTGGTCCTAATGCCTCCCGTCGCATGCCAAAAGATAGTTTCACATGCTTTAAATGCAGACGGACAGGACATACTGCCCCGAACTGCAGACAACAATACCATCACCCAAACGGGCAAGGAACGTCACGGGAATAAGTTCCGTGACGTCCATCACCGAGAGTACACCAAAACAAACGACGGCACTTATTCAGCCGGTAAATGTCATTACTATACAAGGTACGGTTGCCAATCAACCAGTGGGTATACTGTTTGATACAGGCAGCGCAGTCAGTATAGTACAACAAACTTTTGTGACCACACCCACCCATCCCATTCCGAAAGATTTGATACTACGGACAGCAGATAATACATTACTAGATGTATGTTATTCCACCACTCTTTGCTTCGACATTAATGGCATATCCTTTGAGGAGGATGTTCTTGTTGTTAAAGAGTTCGGACATGATCTCCTATTAGGCATGGATTTCATGAACCGATATAAGGCCCTAATTGACTTGGAAACATACACAATTACTCTTAAACTTCCGGACTCATCCCAATTAGAATTACATTGTGGCGAAAAATTAGGATGCCCATTGGCACAGATTACCGTGGAATCGAACGAGGAAACCGCGGTGCCACACAAAGCGTGTTGTATACAAGATATTCGCATTCCCCCTTTCACATCAGTAAATGTTAAAGTGAAATTGCCTCCTAATGTAATGGGTAGAATTCTCTTAGAATCAAAAGGAGCTATCATGCAGAAGAAAAATTTGCAAATATCCCCTATCTTTTGCGAAGCTCGTAAAGAATGTGTCATCCCAGTACACAATAATACAATGGAGCCTAAATCAATTTTCGCGGGAACCACTCTTGCTTATGCGCATGAAGTAGCGCTAATACAAGCTGCAAATTGGTCTCCCGAAGATACACACTCAGTCGACATTAAAAATGCAAAATTTAACTTTAACTCACAACTTACACAGGACCAACAAATACAATTGAGTGCTTTATTGCAGAAATACCGACACGTATTTGCTACACAATTAAAGGAGCTAGGAAAAACTAACATAGGTGAATTTAAAATTCAAGTCACTGATGAGAAACCTATAAAACAAAGACCCTATCGTGTATCTCAGGCACAAAGAGAAATAATACAATCCCAGGTGCGTGAGATGCTCGACGCAGGTATTATTAAGGAAGAGCACAGCCCTTGGGCTGCGCCTGTAGTCTTAGTCAAGAAAAAGAATGGTGAAATGCGATTTTGTGTCGACTATCGAAAGTTAAATGCAGTAACAACGACTTCATCCTACCCCTTACCCCTTATTGACGATCTCCTTAGTTATTTGGGAAATTCTCAATGGTATTGCACTTTGGACTTGCTAAGTGCATATTTTCAAGTCCCGATTGAGGAAAATAGCCAACAATACACAGGGTTCTGCACAGATCAAGGCCACTTTTGCTTCCAGAGATTAGCTTTTGGTTTACGCAACGCCCCAAGTTTCTTTTCGGAAATATCCAGTAAGCTGCTAGGTGATCTAAAATTCAAAAAGGCGTTGGTCTATCTCGATGACATTGTCGTATTCGCATCCACATTCCCCGAATTGCTTAACAATTTGGAGGAAGTATTTCGCAAACTGCAAACACACAACTTTAAATTAAAGCCTGAAAAATGCTTCTTCGGAATGTCTCGAATTAAACTTCTTGGATTCGAAGTCTCGGCTAACGGAATTGAACCGGATTCTGATAAACTCCGAGCCATCACACAATTGCCGACTCCCAAAAACGTACGTGACGTACGCAAAGTGTTGGGCTTATTTAGCTTCTACAGAAGGTTTATACAAAATTTTGCTTCCATTGCGAGCCCCCTTCACGAGCTCACACGAAAGAACAAAGACTTTGAATGGACTCAAAGCCATCAAGATGCTTTTGATAAATTAAAGCTTCTGATGACTCAGGCCCCCGTTCTCGGTCATTTTCAGCCGGGAGCGTATACAGAAATGCGCGTCGATGCCAGCACTATCGGGATAGGGGTGGCTCTATTACAGAAATTAAATGGACAACTTCACCCCATAGCTTTCTGCTCTAGGTCTTTGAACAAGCATGAGAAGAACTATAGCATTTCCGAATTGGAATTACTTGCCATTGTTTACGGCTTGACACACTTTAGACCCTATGTTTATGGTTTTCCCGTCCATGTGGTAACTGACCATCATGCGTTATGCTACCTACGAAATCTTAAAGACCTAACAGGACGTTTGGCTAGATGGGCACTTAAACTTCAAGAATATAACCTCACTATCCAGTATAAGTCGGGTAAACGTCATCTCGACGCTGATGCGCTATCCCGTTTTCCAGTTGATGAACCTAAACCCCATATAGTTGAACAAACGGACGAACTTATCACTTGTTTGCTAACGCCAGTGCAAGTTGCACAAGAACAACAACGTGACCCTCAACTTCAACCATTAATTACTACATTAGAAAACCCGAACACGGGCTCACCAAAACTACAGCGGCAGGCAGCCTCTTACACCTTAAAATCAGGTGTGCTATACCGAAAAAATGCAGGAGCCTCCGGACCGTTGCACCTGTTGGTGATACCCGAACAGTTAAAGCATGAAATTTTATTTTCATGTCATGATGACCCCCTGTCAGGTCATCTAGGCTTTACCAAAACCTTCACCAAAATCAGTTCGCGTTACTACTGGATAGGAATGCGAAAAGAAATTGAGAAATACGTCAAGGGTTGTCCAAGTTGTCAATCGCGTAAGGGACCCCGAAATGTTAAACCAGCCGGACTTTTACAACCTATACCTGTGTCTCATGTAGGCGCCAGATGGGGTATAGATTTGATTGGACCATTTAGAAGGTCAAAAAGAGGTAATACAATGGCTGTAATTGCTAGCGACTATCTTTCCAAGTGGACTGAGGCAAAGGCTATCCCAAAGGGTTCTATAGAGCATGTTGCAAAATTCATACTTGAAAACATTATATGTCGTCACGGTGCACCAGTTGAATTACTATCCGACAGAGGAGCAGTATTTCTTAGTGATGTAACGAAACAACTATTAAAACTAATGGGTGTTCAATCTACCTTCACTACGGCATATCATCCAGCCTGTAATGGATTGGTAGAGAGAGCAAACCAGACAGTCATTAACATGATATCACATTACACCTCCACGAAACAGGACGATTGGGACGCGGCGCTACCGCACGTACTCTTTGCATACAATACCAGTAGACAAGAGTCTACAGGGATGTCCCCGTTTTTCCTACTCTACGGACGACATCCCACATTACCGGAAGAGGTTCAATTGAAAGCAACGACCGACAATCTGTTTGTCAAACAAATACAAACTCGAATCAAAGAAGCTAGAGAAGTTGCTAAAGCTAACATAACACGCAAGCAGAATAAGTATAAACAAATCTTTGACAGGAAGAGACGAACACTTAAGTTCCAACCAGGACAGCTAGTGAAATTGTTTACCCCGACACGTAAGAAAGGCAAATCAACTAAGTTATTACACAGGTACTATGGCCCGTATGAAATTGTGCAACAGACATCGCCAGTTAATTATAAGATAAGAAATACAACAGGACCCAGAAGAAACGAAAGCATCGTTCATGTCTCCAGGTTATACCCATACTATAAACCGTTCAGGAGAAATTAATTTCAGAAAAACTAAAGATCATAAGATAATAGGTGTATGTATAACATAATTAACGGTAAATTCGTATTAATTGTGGTAAAAGTACAGTTTTATCTACTGCATTTCTTTTATTTTACATTATATTAAAAAGCCACAATAGGTCCCCTACCTATTATACTAGTAGCAGTACATAAATGGTAGAGAAAGAAAAATCACAATACAGCTAGGTAACCAAAGATAGGTACTAACGGCAAGCAACTGAGCGTAAATGAAAAAAAAAAAAAAAAGTGAACCTTTCATAAATTAAAGACAGATTTAACGGACTCCGTCTGTAATATAATTTATCTCCAGCATTAATCAGACATAAATAAGTAGTTAAATAAATAATACATAATAATATTTGTAAGAAAAATACAAAAAAATAATAATTCACGTTTCCAGACTATATCCGTACTATAAACCACTTAATAGACATTAATTTCAAATAAATAAATAATAACATAACGATGTTAGTAAAGCTTTAAGTGCAAACAATGA
Organism: Deroplatys truncata; assembly: GCA_030765065.1. NCBI lineage: Eukaryota > Metazoa > Arthropoda > Insecta > Mantodea > Mantidae > Deroplatys > Deroplatys truncata. The sequence continues at coordinate 3,402,012 of CM060981.1, read as the reverse complement.
TTGATGACTCTTAAATAAATACATTTAAAAGATAAACAAAGTATTGGTAGAGTGAATAGACCAATATGATTCACTTCCTCATTCACATATCAGTCATCGTATCGATCACTCATTCGGATATCTCACTAACATAAGCCCCTGTTCTTTAACAAGCCTCGAACCCCAGACCCTAATGTGTAGAGCACCAAGCAATTTAGCTATTACCTATATAAACGTTAAACAGAGATAAGAAGAAACAATAGCAGTAGAATTAATAAGAAACGTTAAAATCTTTAGGCTATTCCTGATTCAAAATCTGAAAGAGAAACCACACCTAACACCTTAGGATGTATATTTATAAGAATAATCAGCATATACATACAGAATGTAAATTAACATTAGGTTACTAGTAATGTTGGTAAATGTACAATTTGACCCACTACACCTTCCCCGCTTTACCTTAGTTTAAAATTTTAAACTCAGTTCTTTTACCTATTAATACTTGTAGCAGTACTTAACTCTTAATTGTACAAAATTACTGTTGCATTACCCAGGATAAACGTTAAAGGCATGTACTTAAATACGCATAGGATAATGATGTTCAACAAATACCTAAAGAATGATATTAGTATCAACAATTGTAATAATACAATTTTCCTTCTTACTTTAAAAAGCTCAAATAATAATCATTGACTAAGTTCCTATAATTTTTTTCATATCAGAGTACATCAATAATCGATTAAACCAATATTATATGTAGCGGATATTCATAAAATTGATCTAACATTATTCAGAAAACCAAAGAATAAAGAATCAACATCCTACGATCAACGCGTATAATAATAATAATAATAATAATAATAATAATAATAATAATAATAATAATAATAATAATAATAATAATAATAATAATAATAATAATAATACCAATAACAACTTAATCAATGATAGCAACTGCAATAATAATATTACCTAATTCAATAATATCAACATTGTTGTTGATCACACCACAGTAGTATCACAAATAATACTAATAATAATCACAATTATAGCACTGCTGATTATAACGTAATGATAACCTCAATCCTAACATTGGTAGTAATTACCATAATTATAAATGACTCGATAACCATAATCTTTGTTAAATTTTTTTTCATGGCTGCACGCCCCTGAAATTACCTTCAGTATATAGAGAAGACTACTGAAACGGAAATCACTGATAGCACAAATTGACAGCGAAAATGATTTTCCTTAATTTTTTTATTATGTTAAAGGTTGTTGTATTCATTACGTCCAAATTACTTTTAATTAAGACCGATTGCTCTTAGTATTCAATGATGCAAACGATGATTTATTCCCATACCATGCGCATATGCATATATAGTCACCAAATATCTAGTCCATGATTGTAAGTCCTTGATTCAATAACCAATAGCACAAAAATTTAACGATTACTCATGTTAATACAATATCGATTAAATCGAAGGATTAGACGTCTAGAACGTTCTATATGCTTGCACTTCACTCTTCTACCCCATAAACCTAACGAGACAAAGACCGCATTATCAATTACGCATTAAATATAAGTAAAACACACATCTGTTTGGCCAACATTGCACGCCACTGAAACAATTAGGATACAAGATCACTCGGCATTTTCCTATTCGGCGGAATGTCTATCCACCGGAAGTTATTCATGATAGATAACAACCACCAGGTACAGATATACTTGCCCCCTCTCATAAACTAAATAATCCATCAATTTTTTTGTTACGAGACTACGGATGTTACTCGTAGATTTTATCTGTAGTTTACTTTATGTTCATAATTATTTCGGTTCCGAAATTCAGCAAGTGGTATTCCACTGCCACTTTTGTTGCTTCCTTGCAAATCAGCGACAATAATTTGTTTTGCTTACTTCCTGCCACTAGCTCACAATATTATACATATGAACACTAATTAGCTTTACGCTATACCACAGATCCATAAGCTTTGTCCTTATTAATAATCTGTGATTATCATTAGGTATGGTTACTTACACTTCCCTAATATAGTAAGAAACAGCTTCAGGTTACAATTCTTACATTCTCTGCTTAGGTACGCAGCACTTAAAGTGAACTATTGCATTCCATCAAAATTTCGATTCCGAGATTTCACTGGAAATGCACGGTGTGAAGTCACCTTGGACCGACATAATCATTTCTCTAAACTTTTTTTTTGCAAACGGTGCTTATGTCGAGGAATACCGTTAACTCCAAAACGGACTTATTCTTTTGAAATGTTACCCCCAGTAATGGAATGTCTATTTTTCAGAGCTGCGATACATAGGTTTACATATTTTCAAATTCTTTTTACTTTTCTCTGTTCTTCGAGACTGGCTCTTACAATTTTGAATTACAACATTCTATTTTACTTACGTGATGGACACACAGTTTTTACATGATTTTGATGCGACGCTCGGGTTCTTGAGGAATGCCATAAGATGTCAACTGCATCATCATAATCAGCCAACACACGTTGCACACCACTCATGTTGCTTTCTTTAATGTCTGCGTGAAAAACTTCGCGCATACAGCCACCTTGAGTTAGATTTCCGGCCGCTATGACGTGCTAAAACTATTCTGCGGTGCTGCTGGAGTTTCTCCGTGGTTACAACCACATCCGTGGATTTTTCCTACTTAAGTCTTATAAATAACAACTAAGAAATGTGGAATTTTTCTGCTCAGCTCATGTCAAATTTACAATAATTTGATTCCTAATAAAAGTAAGGACGATAGAATACCAATTACGACGATTTCTCCTACTATACCTAACTTTCTTTATGTTTAATATACCACCTAACCGATGTAATGCTAGCATGTTTTTCCTTTTAATTTTAAGTATGTTGGTGTTATGGAGAAAGAAGGGTTCTTTAACTCCTATAAAATAAATAAATACACATTTCTTCTCCTATTTTGAGAATTCCATATAATGTTGTGCATACGTCCTAGTTACCTTAAATACTTCACTACATGTATTTACTTAATACGTAAATATTGCCTGAATTATGTTCCGCGTTGCGAGAACTTTATTCGGTTAGTTCTTAACTTCAACCTCAGCTTAGGAGGATATATCATTCTAACCTGTAAATACATAATTGCTATACCAGGCTGGTATACGCACGTAATTATATGCAGGAAACAGTGCTTGGAAAGCATCCTGTTAATTGCGATATTTAGGAAACATAAGTTTCTTACGCAACATCGCTTATATTCATGTACATATATTTTATTTATGGAATATGTTTTAATATTTTTGTCAAGTTATGTTTACAGAAATGTTTTATGTGCCAACTGCTATGCCAGTACGGTTGAATTATACACAAGCTCTTCGAACACTGTTATTGGACACTCTTCCATATATCGTCAGTTACGACGACAGTTTTGGAAGCACACCTTGGACTTATTTCACAATTAAAGGTACGCATAATTCTGTTTTATTTCTGTTCATAGAGAGAAGCATCTCTCCCAGAGAGTGCCTCTTGGGAAATTTATACGGAAGCGACTTCCGCTTAACTTATCTTGGTCATGGTTTGAGAAATGTATATGAGAGTTCTATTATTAACCTTAAAGATACCTAGAGATTATCAGTGATTTTATTACACGTTTTACAGCCGAATTTTAAATTTCAACATTCACTAAGGGTGAATCATAAGATCCCCCTAGTTTAATGGTACGAACATATGATGGGAGTATAGGGATGATTTTACCGACTCGTTACGCTCTCGGGTTTACCGCCAGGTTCCGTTAGCATTTTTATTTTTTTGGAGCTCTTATGTACTTATTAATGATTTCATGGGTAGATTTTGATATCTATGTTTTTTCCCGTGCGCACGGATATGATTACAAATATTCAGCAATTACGATTTTTCTGATTGATATCAGTCTTTCTTGCGAATCTGATATTACAGTGAATTTCATTTTGTGTGTGTTTGGAGACACGCATGATTAGTATCAGGATATTGGTACTGAGTTATTTTATTTATGCTGAAGTAAATGATTGAGATATAGAGTGTTTGGCTATGAGTTACATATGCATGGCAATAATTTTTCTTTTACGTGGCATAGGTTCCACGAAGGGCTGATTTTCTAAATACCTCATACTGATAACCTCTAGGATATGACAGTATTACTTATTTCTCTCCCAGGGTGCCAGATATTAAAATAACAGTTATGTAATGTATGATGTAATCTATTTAATATTGTTTTAATACGCAATATTGTATAAATTGCAATTAGCTCTCCTGAGCACTTTATCTGTTCTCTGCATGGTTTCACTTAGGAAGCCATTGCATATTTTTGTTGTGTTGTATGATCTCCTAGTAAAAGGTAGACTGTTTCCTTATACTATTTACCTCCAATTGAACACAGGTTGTAAGCTTGAGAAATGCCAGGTGTATTTTATTCTGTATGCTAATAATTTTTTGATCATTGTTATTCCCTACGACTTTGGCAGGCCTGCCTCCTTTTTACTACGGAACTTCTACCCACCGTTTCCCATTGAATACCCGTGTATACATTAGACATTCACTTTGAGGCACACCCCCTCACAATGTAACTCTGTGCACATTTTTGAGTTATTCTTGTGGTTGGGCGCTACCTTGAGTCAATTGTTCTACACATTATTTCCGTCCATTTATGGTCGGCGAGGGATGGTAGAGATTAATTTTTTTCTCTCTCTTCCTCCCCTTTATACGCATTTTTGAATGAAAATGTCTTTTTTTTCTCCCTCGTTCTCCTCGGCAACTTTAAGCTTTACAACAATGTGTTCACCTGGTTCTTTATATTGGAAAATTAAGCAACCTCATAGTTTCACAAACGAATTAATTGTTTTCATTATATTTATTATTATACACAGGAAACTAGAATTTTCCGTTTATGTTAAACTTTTGTTATGTTATGTTCATTGAAACGAAGTTACACTTTATGTATTCTGTGTGAGGTGAAACATGCGTGTACCTACCCGTCTCTGTCTTGTGACAGTAGCTTTTAACGAAACTTTTGGCCTCTGTTGCCTTGGAAATACTTTGTACACTTTTGTCTACCCTCCTTCAGACATTTATGTTGTCTGGCTTGGCTATATGGATGTTTCACCCTGCTCCTGCCTCTCACATGTTTAGCTCTGAATTCGATTAATATTTTTGTTTGATAATTTAAGTGGCACATTGTATATTTCCTTTCTTTCATTCCCCCCTCCGTTGTTTCCCACCGATTGTTTTTCCCTAATGTTATTTAACGTACCCTTGTGATTAGTTTATGTTCCATCCCTAACCCTTATTTCTTTCTTTGGTTTTATGGCTACGGCATGGTCGCCACTTCGACGCGAGGACTACAACAAGGAAATTCACTGCTTCATTTTCATCATGGGACGCACTGGACACTTAATGGCGTACGGGATGCACGATGATATTCAACTATAAGAAAACAATGGAATTCATATGAACAGTTCTCATCGCTGATAAAATGACTCTTCAGGTGCATTCTTCAGTATTTAACTGATTACGTGCGCGCACTATCTACGGGTTTCCGCCGGATTTCCCTGCCGTTGCTGACCTTCTGTGAGGACACATGGACTCGTGTTCCTCTTCTCCTGGCAGTGCGGAAATTCTATAAACATTCCTTGCAGGCGCGTTCGACAAGCATAAACTTGTACTTTTTGGTCCGCCGTTGGACGTTGTGCTACAGTGTGTCCTAGACTTACCAGACATTGCAGTGATGTTGTGCCGTGATGGGACTTGTCCCCACTCGAGCTGGATCTGCGACTCACCTTGTAATCCTCCTTCCTTTTCCATTTCCCCCTATATAATCCTAACGTTTTCTTTTTTTTTCTGCAGCCACGTAATGTATAGTGTTTATTACCTCCATGCAGGCAGGGCTACACTTCTTTTTGTAATTTTTATCTGATTTAGCACCTAGCCAGTGTGCTGGGCTGCCTAAGTGCCCTAATGTAACTTTGTATTTCTTTATATCTAATTGTACTTCGCTTTTGTATTCGTTTGTTTTGCAATGTTGGGTACCCCTTTGAACTTCATTTCTGCTCTATTTGTTTTTATAGTTTTTAACGCCACCAGGTGGTGTCATCTTAGAGCAGGGGAGTATTGTCGCATGTGATGTTAGACGGACTCGTTTATTTTACATTACTTTGGATTTTAACATTAATATGGCTCATTCTTCTAAATTCTAATAGAATCATATTTTACATTTTCTGCCTTAAGCAACTTTCTTAAGATGTGTACGTGACAGGATGTATGTGGGCTACCTCATTTGCGTCATTTCCCATGGACATTCTTAGAATAATGTTGCCTTTTGCAACATAGAACCGATCACGTGTTTCCGCTCAATCCTACACAATTCCGCTCAATCATACTTATGTATGGCGTCGGCTTACCACAAACAGGATATAGACGTCATTAGGATTGAGTCGATTCTTGCCTATTTAAGCAAGCGCCTGAGCGCTGCTCGGGGGAGACCGACACATGTTAGACAGGGTCGAATCGCTGCCCGTCAGCATCTTAATCTGCTATCTACAACGATGGGTTCACAGGTCCGTCCACATCCCGCGCGACAAGTACTTTCAGGTAAGCTCTTACATGTACTATAGCTTTGTTCCCCCGTCAATGTAAACTCAACATTGCAGGTATCTGAATTTAATAAACCAAGCAAGTAAGATTAAGCCAAGTTTGAGATGTTCTACCCTGATACCGCTATTCCCCCTATGTCCATCCAGCCATGGATGTGACAGTATGACCATTGTTCCTTGGTCACTGTAGGACCATCCTCAGAGTTGAATGTGACAATGGCCCACACTCTTTCAATTGCATTAAGGAGGCAGAAGCATCACAGTATGACCATTGTTCCTTGGTCACTGTAGGACCATCCTTAGAGTTGAATGTGACAATGGCCCACACTATTTCAATTGCATTAAGGAGGCAGATGCATCACAGTATGACCATTGTTCCTTGGTCACTGTAGGACCATCCTTAGAGTTGAATGTGACAATGGCCCACACTATTTCAATTGCATTAAGGAGGCAGAAGCATCACAGTATGACCATTGTTCCTTGGTCACTGTAGGACCATCCTTAGAGTTGAATGTGACAATGGCCCACACTATTTCAATTGCATTAAGGAGGCAGATGCATCACAGTATGACCATTGTTCCTTGGTCACTGTAGGACCATCCTTAGAGTTGAATGTGACAATGGCCCACACTATTTCAATTGCATTAAGGAGGCAGATGCATCACAGTATGACCATTGTTGCTCGGTCACTGTAGGACCATCCTTAGAGTTGAATGTGACAATGGCCCAGACACACTCTTTCAATTGCATTAAGTAGGCAGATGCATCACAGTATGACCATTGTTGCTCGGTCACTGTAGGACCATCCTTAGAGTTGAATGTGAAAAATGGTCCAGACACACTCTTTCAATTGCATTAAGGAGGCAGATGCATCACAGTATGACCATTGTTGCTCGGTCACTAGAGGACCATCCTTAGAGTTGAATGTGACAACGGCCCAGACACACTATTTCAATTGCATTAAGGAGTCAGATGCATCACAGTATGACCATTGTTCCTTGGTCACTGTAACACCATCCTTAGAGTTGAGTGTGACAATGGTCCAGACAGACTCTTTCAATTGCATTAAGGAGGCAGATGCATCACAGTATGACCATTGTTGCTTGGTCACTGTAGTACCGTCCTTAGAGTTGAATGTGACAATGGCCCAGACAGACTCTTTCAATTGCATTAAAGAGGCAGATGCATCACAGTGTGACCATTGTTGCTCGGTCACTGTAGGACCATCCTTAGAGTTGAATGTGACAATGGCCCAGACAGACTCTTTCAATTGCATTAAGTAGGCAGATGCATCACAGTATGACCATTGTTCCTTGGTCACTGTAACACCATCCTTAGAGTTGAGTGTGACAATGGTCCAGACAGACTCTTTCAATTGCATTAAGGAGGCAGATGCATCACAGTATGACCATTGTTCCTTGGTCACTGTAATACCATCCTTAAACTTGAGTGTGACAATGACCCAGACAGACTCATTCAATTGCATTAAGGAGGCAGATGTAGCACAGTATGACCATTGTTCCTCGGTCACTGAATTACCATCCTTAGAGTTGAATGTGACAATGGCCCAGACAGACTCATTCAATTGCATTAAGGAGGCAGATGTAGCACAGTATGACCATTGTTCCTGGGTACTGAATCACCATCCTTAGAGCTGAATGTGACAATGGCCCAGACAGACTCTTTCAATTGCATTACGGAGCCAGATACATCACAGTATGACCATTGTTCCTTGGTCACTGTAGCACCATCCTTAGAGTTGAATGTGACAGTGGCCCAAGGCACACTGTTTCAATTGCATTAACGAGGAAGATGCATCACAGTATAACCATTGTTCCTCGGTCACTGTAGCACCATCCTTAGAGTTGAATGTGACAATGGCCCACACTCTTTCAATTGCATTAACGAGGAAGATGCATCACAGTATAACCATGATTCCTCGGTCACTGTAGCTCCATCCATAGAGTTGAATGTGACAGTGGCCCAAGGCACACTGTTTCAATTGCATTAACGAGGAAGATGCATCACAGTATAACCATGATTCCTCGGTCACTGTAGCACCATCCTTAGAGTTGAATGTGACAATGGCCCACACTCTTTCAATTGCATTAACGAGGAAGATGCATCACAGTATAACCATGATTCCTCGGTCACTGTAGCACCATCCTTAGAGTTGAATGTGACAATGGCCCACACTCTTTCAATTGCATTAACGAGGAAGATGCATCACAGTATAACCATGATTCCTCGGTCACTGTAGCACCATCCTTAGAGTTGAATGTGACAATGGCCCACACTCTTTCAATTGCATTAACGAGGAAGATGCATCACAGTATAACCATGATTCCTCAGTCACTGTAGCACCATCCTTAGAGTTGAATGTGACAATGGCCCACACTCTTTCAATTGCATTAACGAGGAAGATGCATCACAGTATAACCATGATTCCTCGGTCACTGTAGCACCATCCTTAGAGTTGAATGTGACAATGGCCCACACTCTTTCAATTGCATTAACGAGGAAGATGCATCACAGTATAACCATGATTCCTCAGTCACTGTAGCACCATCCTTAGAGTTGAATGTGACAATGGCCCACACTCTTTCAATTGCATTAACGAGGAAGATGCATCACAGTATAACCATGATTCCTCGGTCACTGTAGCACCATCCATAGAGTTGAATGTGACAATGGCCCACACTCTTTCAATTGCATTAACGAGGAAGATGCATCACAGTATAACCATGATTCCTCAGTCACTGTAGCACCATCCTTAGAGTTGAATGTGACAATGGCCCAAGGCACACTCTTTCAATTGCATTAACGAGGAAGATGCATCACAGTATAACCATGATTCCTCAGGCACTGTAGCACCATCCTTAGAGTTGAATGTGACAATGGCCCAAGGCACACTCTTTCAATTGCATTAACGAGGAAGATGCATCACAGTATAACCATGATTCCTCAGTCACTGTAGCACCATCCTTAGAGTTGAATGTGACAATGGCCCAAGGCACACTCTTTCAATTGCATTAACGAGGAAGATGCATCACAGTATAACCATGATTCCTCGGTCACTGTAGGACCATCCTTAGAGTTGAATGTGACAATGGCCCAAGGCACACTCTTTCAATTGCATTAACGAGGAAGATGCATCACAGTATAACCATGATTCCTCGGTCACTGTAGCACCATCCTTAGAGTTGAATGTGACAATGGCCCAAGGCACACTCTTTCAATTGCATTAACGAGGAAGATGCATCACAGTATAACCATGATTCCTCAGTCACTGTAGCACCATCCTTAGAGTTGAATGTGACAATGGCCCAAGGCACACTGTTTCAATTGCATTAACGAGGAAGATGCATCACAGTATAACCATGATTCCTCGGTCACTGTAGCACCATCCTTAGAGTTGAATGTGACAATGGCCCACACTCTTTCAATTGCATTAACGAGGAAGATGCATCACAGTATAACCATGATTCCTCAGTCACTGTAGCACCATCCTTAGAGTTGAATGTGACAATGGCCCACACTCTTTCAATTGCATTAACGAGGAAGATGCATCACAGTATAACCATGATTCCTCGGTCACTGTAGCACCATCCTTAGAGTTGAATGTAACAATGGCCCACACTCTTTCAATTGCATTAACGAGGAAGATGCATCACAGTATAACCATGATTCCTCAGTCACTGTAGCACCATCCTTAGAGTTGAATGTGACAATGGCCCAAGGCACACTCTTTCAATTGCATTAACGAGGAAGATGCATCACAGTATAACCATGATTCCTCGGTCACTGTAGGACCATCCTTAGAGTTGAATGTGACAATGGCCCAAGGCACACTGTTTCAATTGCATTAACGAGGAAGATGCATCACAGTATAACCATGATTCCTCGGTCACTGTAGGACCATCCTTAGAGTTGAATGTGACAATGGCCCACACTCTTTCAATTGCATTAACGAGGAAGATGCATCACAGTATAACCATGATTCCTCAGTCACTGTAGCACCATCCTTAGAGTTGAATGTGACAATGGCCCAAGGCACACTCTTTCAATTGCATTAACGAGGAAGATGCATCACAGTATAACCATGATTCCTCGGTCACTGTAGGACCATCCTTAGAGTTGAATGTGACAATGGCCCACACTCTTTCAATTGCATTAACGAGGAAGATGCATCACAGTATAACCATGATTCCTCGGTCACTGTAGGACCATCCTTAGAGTTGAATGTGACAATGGCCCAGGCAGACACTTTCAATTGCATTAAGGAGTCAGATGTAGCACAGTATGACCATTGCATACTCCTTGTACAGAGGTTTCCTTAATTTAATCAAGAAGTCATAGAGCTCTATCTTGTGTAATTAGTACTTATTGCTGTTTGCATAGGGAGGCTTCTCTAGTAGCAAGCATTATCCATTACAATGACGGAATTGGGTATTAAATTGGGAATAACTTTTTCCCGCAGCCATCTGTAATAATCATCACCACCACCACAATAATAATAATAATATCATCATCATCCACTAAAGGTAATTACAATGTTATTTTAGTTCATGTTATGACCAATAATATCACACAGCAACAGTGCTGCATATTACTTACCTGATGAGGTTATGGTACCAGATTTAAACATGACCAGAGCATTGGGAAGGAATCCATTTTCTGCTCCTGAAATATTAAAAGAAAGATTATATACATACGTTTTATCAACTTTTCCACCGCCGCCAATTACATGACAAGTGACACCAGCAACAACAATAACAAACTTACTTGCATGCACAATAACTAAACGCTGACCCTTGCTTATTCGCAGCACTAGATACTCACACCAGCCCTTGGAGGTGCTATGAATGTAGGTTTCATTACCTCCTCTCAGTATCCGATAATAGCCTGCAGATACTGCATTCTCAGGCTTTTCTTGCAAAATAAGATGGTTGTCTCTAAATTTTGTCTATCTACAATCAAAATAAAGCAAGGTGAAATAGATATTACAGTTACTTATATACAATTTTTAAATGTAAAGATACTTTCAAATTATTTAATCACAGAAATTTATTCTACAATTATGCTCACCTGTAGCCCATCTTTCTTAGCAGACCCTCAACTTTTCTTCTTTTTTCCCCAACAATGATCCACATGGAAATTGTTTATCATTCTTCTAATTACTACTTCATCAAAAGAATTGATTTCTCCTGGAACATGCCTTTTGGGACGATATTTTTCTGGTGTATCAAACTGAGTTTTTTTGCCTTCATAAATGTTTTTCCCTTCCTTAACAATACATCATGAATTGTGCTTCGCTACCTGTAGCAGCCATAACCCTGTCTGTCACATTTTTTAATGGAATTTTCACACCGTTTATAGTTTCATCAAGCATGAATTGCCAGACATTATTTATAATTTTCCATCCTTGGGAATGAATCACTTAATTGACTAAAGTTAAAACACTAACACTAACTATAGGAGAAATATGCTGCCACAACTACACTCCTTAATGACACCCACCCCTATTTCCAATCGTCCATGGCTTGAGAGCCAAGCTGTACAAAATCACTATCCCTAGTTATTAACTGCACAAAGAGTCAAGGAACTTAGCAACTATGTATTACATTAAAGATTAAAAACAGAAGCACTATTAACAGTGAAGTATTCATCATGATGGTAGATTGAGTCACCTTCAAGGGCATTTGTCAGTGACTGGGTGACTCAGTGGAAATGCCATAAATATCTTTAATATGCACTGCATATAATACTTGTTCTTCATTAACATATTGCCATTCAAAATTTGATTTTTGAATTTTCACACAAGTTTATAGCTTCGGACGTATCTGTGTCAGAATTAGAAATAATATCTTCAACAGACTGAATACAATAATCATTAAAGGCATTACTTACATTATTTATATTAGCGCATGCCTCTAAGCAGTGAAAGCCCATCATACATTCCTCTTTTTGATTCATGTAATTTCTTGTTGTATTTCCATTTTAGTAAGAGATATTTATTTCTCTTTGGCTACTTCAGTTTTTGAACTTAAATGCACTGTGTGATGAGGCAGAACCTGCTTTTTTAAAATTTTAAGATCATTGTTATACCATTTAAGATTAGTTTTGTTTGTAATCTTTCTGCATTTTACAGGAAAACTATTTTCAAAGCACACAAGAAGGTAATCTATAAAGTTTTGGAAAGATACATTGACATTATCATCTGTAATGAATTGATGGCAATTCATTGATTTAACAAGGTTACAGAAGTTTGCCAATTATTATCACCGAGATTCATGGATGACTTTATATCTATTCTCGTGACTAAATATGGCTTTGGTAAGCTCAGTGCACCAAAATGATCAGAAATACAGAAATTGTATTTCCAGTATACGCTTATAGAGTGTTGCAAAAAGATAATTTAACAAATAATGATATATATCATTATAATACACAACCATGCCTTTTTTAGAATAAATATCAGCTACAATAAACTACCAGATTTGGTAAAACAACCTAATAAAAGACATTGTATACCACTGATGAATTCCAGTAATTGTAAATCTTTTAAACATAGACGTAAGTACTGGGAATAGACAAATGTAATTGTAAGTTGTAAATATGTAAATTCAAATTGACAATGTTAGAAATTATGTATTACTATTATTATTTAGCTTATTTGTGAGATGTTGGTGAAAGAGTAATCTAGACAGGTGTAGGTTTGAAGCTAGCTTGTGTGATCGTAATAAATTTGGAAAAAATGCAGCTTCATTGGTGGATTTATACCCCCGCCACTGTAACGTTGCACTTGACAGCTAGCGTTGAAGTTGCTACACTCGCAAAAAAACAGATGAAAAGCTTCAACCGTTTGACTTCCTAAGCCAATCACAAGGCAGCATTCCGGATGGTCGATGACAAAGCGGAACTGGAACTAGAATCGGCTCTGTTGCCGGATGTAACCATTCCCAACCATGTGCTTCTGTTTGTGAATCTCTAGCACGAGCGTCGAGCTACATATTGTTCATTGTTATTTATATTTGTGGTTATTGTTTGTTTATACATATATATTTGTTTATATTTACCTATTTTATATATATTTCATTCATATTATTTATTTAAACAAAACAATGTCTGAAAAACGACGCCGATCGCCAAGTGATGATTCATGAAGTGAAAATCCTTTGTGCCGAGGTGTGCCACTTAATAGTCATGCATTGGAACTATTAAAGAGAACCCGGGAATTCTTTGAACAGGAAAAGGAGTACGTGAAGGTTCATGGCAATCCCTCTATTCCTGCTGATAAAGCCGTACAACAAACTGCAGCAGCACGAGAACTGTTATTCACAACGGAGTGAAACCCCAAGAGAAAGAGGACAAAATTCCTGAACCATCTGGAACGCAACAGGTATCAACTCCAGGGAAGAAAAGAAAACACCTCGTCCAGTCACAAATCTTGACACATTTATGCCAATTATCATAGAAAGGAGTATCCGACCATACCAAAGCTACTTATATCGCTTATTTCCAATTAGACACATTTATGCCAATTATCATAGAAAGGAGTATCCGACCATACCAAAGCTACTTATATCGCTTATTTCCAATTAGACACATTTATGCCAATTATCATAGAAAGGAGTATCCGACCATACCAAAGCTACTTATATCGCTTATTTCCAATTAGACACATTTATGCCAATTATCATAGAAAGGAGTATCCGACCATACCAAAGCTACTTATATCGCTTATTTCCAATTAGACACATTTATGCCAATTATCATAGAAAGGAGTATCCGACCATACCAAAGCTACTTATATCGCTTATTTCCAATTAGACGCCATAAGTAGACACATTTATGCCAATTATCATAGAAAGGAGTATCCGACCATACCAAAGCTACTTATATCGCTTATTTCCAATTAGACGCCATAAGTAGACACATTTATGCCAATTATCATAGAAAGGAGTATCCGACCATACCAAAGCTACTTATATCGCTTATTTCCAATTAGACGCCATAAGTAGACACATTTATGCCAATTATCATAGAAAGGAGTATCCGACCATACCAAAGCTACTTATATCGCTTATTTCCAATTAGACGCCATAAGTAGACACATTTATGCCAATTATCATAGAAAGGAGTATCCGACCATACCAAAGCTACTTATATCGCTTATTTCCAATTAACAATAATAATACGAAATAGTTGTTATTCATTGATGTTCGCTACTTACGTACACTTTTTGTATGCGGCTTAGATATGATAGAAAGGAGAACAATCAGCTGTTGTTGTTTACTAGCCACTCTGGCAACGTCGCAACCACAGTGTAGCCAACCTTACGAGAAGCCACACGAACTGTCAAGTACAAAGATACAGCGGCGGGGGTATAGTAAGGTTGATGTTTAGATCTGTACCAAATGATGATTTTATTTTG
Organism: Deroplatys truncata; assembly: GCA_030765065.1. Classification (NCBI taxonomy): domain Eukaryota; kingdom Metazoa; phylum Arthropoda; class Insecta; order Mantodea; family Mantidae; genus Deroplatys; species Deroplatys truncata. Next base: position 3,386,978 of record CM060981.1, on the reverse strand, counting down.
TTTTGACTGACAGCAGTGAGTAAATTTCCATTTTCTAAAAAATGGTGATATATCTCCATTTGGTGAACGATGATAATGTTAAAGCATCTGCATCTATACAAAAAGAAATACCGTGCAACAGTATAAACACAAAATTAATGCCAGCTCCTGTATATTAACCAACTTCAGTTTATCACTTGGTAATGTTGTCATTTGTTCGCATGTTCAGGTTCCATAGCAAAATCTGTATTCTGAGCCATACCTACTCTCTGACCAGGTAAAGTCATCCTTCCCATGTTATTAGCACCAGCATCTCTTCTGCTTTGTGCATCAACTCGTCCAGCTTTACTCCCAGGAAGCAAGCACTTCGCATTGCCTAACACAATCACTTTTATCAACTTCATGCTCTTTGGCATTTTCACTGCTATTGTCATCTCGGAGCACTTACAATTTATTCCCGCTTTCGAAGTTTCGCATGTGGCTCCTAGATGATTCCTTTTTCTTTGGTTCATCGTACTTGGCGCTCACATTCCAATTTATGCTTGATGACCTCATTTTCAGTTTTTAAAGTGTTTATTTCAATAGATCCCTGTTTAATACGTATCACTGCACTTGGCAGCTAGTGTTATCTCAGTATTTGTGTCCTCCTTCTTTTGCACAACATTTATCACTTTCATTATTCACATATGTCAATTTAGCTTGTAAACTTTGATGCAGTAATTTGTATCACAAATTACTTAAATGTAAATAATAATTGTAATATGAATATGCATTTTTATGTGACATTGATTTGAGATGTTTATTGAATGTAATTATTGTTGGGAAGTAAGTTTTTAATGCCTTACTGAAACTGACAATAATAGCGCGCAATAATGCAGCGAAGGGGGGTGAGCTGTTTATCATTATTGGAAACGAGGAAGTTACGTAATGTTGGCGCGTTTTTTCCTTGAGAATCTTCTGGAATGTTTCCCTAGAGCATATGTATTCATAATTTTCATTGGATATAAAAATAGACGCTAATGTTGGCGCGTTTTATTAGCCAATTGCAGTTCAGTTATAATCTTTAGGCATATCGGGGAGTGGGAGTATAAATAGAGGCTAGGTTAGAGGTAAAGTCAGTCAGTCGTTCAGTTCATCAAAAATCTGTGTACACTACACGTCGTCTTCAGTCAGTAAGTTCGTCGAAAGTATTTGTACGGCAAACGTTGGGTATCGATTCACAAGTTACACGCAGCAGAATTATGAAAGATCTAAAGTATGGTAAAGTTAATTATACAAAAGATTGAGGTACGTGGATTAAAAGAATTATCAGTAAGAAGTTGTTATAACAGTTTCAGTTTGGCGAGTGTTAAGATCAATGTATAAATGTGATAGTTAACGTGTTCGACAATAAAAGTATAAAACAAAATTTCTTCATCAGTGTTCTTTTTGGATAAAAGATTCCTTTCCGTTTACACAACCCTGATCAAGAGATATGTTCGACCGAGAAATAATAGCTAGCCGAGGACAGTAAACCAAAATTAATTAAGATAACAATATCGTTCTTTCAAACGAACACGAACACTGCTGCAAATTGCTAACACCAGATGGAGCTACAAACCGAACAAATGAATGACGTCACAAGATGGCTTCACATGAAGTAAACACAAATATACAAATACATTAATAACACAACTTTACCGCCTCAAATTGGCTACCACAACGTGGGGCTACAATAATGTTAAATAAATAACATTAACATTAAATCGCTCACAACTGTCATTTGCATGAACATGTCACCATCAGGAAATTAAATAAATAAATATACCATTAAAAGGAAAGTGCCAGTCTCAGAGTAATTAACACTCCTTGTATTTCCTCTACATCCCCAGCTTGGACCAACTGTAATAATTATGATACACAGCTCTTCTTTGGTTAGGAACAGCGATTTCCCGACTTCTATAATACCTTTAATATAAGCATATGGCGATGTTAACACCGTTAACTTCAATACAAACAGCTTTAATATTTAACATCAGTTGATGAAACCAGACTTCTAAGCAACCCTCTAAATAAATCTGGTGTAATGAGATATCAAAGTTCTGTGTGTATGAACGCGTCGTAATAATGGACCACCCCAAAAGGAGAATATTCCTACATGGGAATAGCTTCTTCAAGACATATATGAAAATTCTGACAAGCAGACTGCAGAAAGAAGCAAAAAGTGCAGAAAGGCTTCATGCTGGGAAAAAGCAGATTTAGGCAGTGGAATATCTCCTGCAGAATATACCAGAAGCCATAACAAACCCAGAGGGAAATACTACACAGCCTTCATCGACCTCATGGACAGAGAAATAATAACAATAGCTAAACTAGAAGCATGATTGGAGTTACACACCCCCTCTGCAACAACCAATATAATAATAAATGGCAAAATCTAATACCATGAAGCAAAGAAATGGTGTCCCACCACAGATGATGTAACGCAAATAACGGAATACTCACCAAAAGCACACTAGTCTTAAATGACATGGTATCAATAATGAAGAACTTAAAGAACAGCTCCACCAGATGACATTTAGGACACACCCACGCTGGAAGATACACCAAGAGCTTCAAATATGTAGGGGTGAGACTCCAACTCTTCCACATACAGCAGCTACGAGAGCAATATAAAAAATCTCTTGAAACAGCAATAATAGCAATGTATGGAGAAATCAACACTCACTCACCTAGAGAGACTACACAAAATCAAAGCACGCTTCCTCAAATTATAACTAACTGCCCTCAAGACTAGTGTACAAGCTTGTTAAATACAGCTTCTGAGAAACCTTCTGTGTCGAAGACATCAGACTCCAATTCTTCAGCAATCAACGCAGCATAGGTAAAAGGAGTGCCACATACACCATAGTGCACAAAAACTGAATGAAAGAGAAACAATCTCAAAGACATATACATGGTTTTCACCACAAGATGTGCAAGACAAGAACCGTGTGTGACAAGGCAATTTAAAATGTGAAAGATTTGAGCCAGTATTTTAATACCTGAATAATTTCAATTGCTTTTTAAAATAGGTAAATTCAATAACAGCCCGCCTTGAAACAATACGTATGTAATAATTATTTCAATTGTATATAACAGTCATTGCAAATGCTTATTTTTATTGTAAACATATTTTATTAATGTTATGTGAATATGTTATATATTCTAATAATGCAGAAACTGTGAGGATAGTAAAGTTTAGGTTGCTAACAATGAGTAATAATGTGTTGGGTCATGACAATGACGTAAAATCTCTAAAATTAGCCAATCAACAACAAAGAAAATTTATTTAAAGGTGAGTCGGAATTGTTACACTAACATCACTTAAGTTTACTCAGTGAGTTTACTTAAGTGAGTAAACTTAAGTGATGTTAGTGTAACAATTCCGACTCACCTTTAAATAAATTCAATACACATCACTGTTTCTAGCTTCTTTTCATTACAATAGCAAAGAAAAGTTTTAAGTTAAATACAGAAATTCTATTGCACTAGAATTAGCCAATATGAGACTTGCATTACCGAAGCTTAAGGTTTTGACCGTTGAGGTTATTCAGTCCTGGCAAGACGTGGTAGTGTGTAGATGGAAAAATGTGTTCTCTATGGGTGATTAGTAAAAACAGATATACACGCTAAGTGAATATGTATAAGTTTCTCACAGTTCTTTTAAAAGTGTAGTGGTTTATAAATATGTGCAGCAAGAAGTTAAGTGAAAGTTTAATTCTATTACATCTACAATAATTGTCATTACCACACCCTACATAAGAAGACTGACTCTAAATTAAGGCAGGCAAATTCAAACAGTAACAAAAACTGATATACACGCTAAGTGAATATATAAAAGTTTCTCACAGATCTTTTAAAAGTGTAGTGGTTTATAAATATGTGCAGCAAGAAGTTAAGTGAAAGTTTAATTCTATTACATCTACAATAATTGTCATTACGACACCCTACATAAGAAGACTGACTCTAAATTAAGACTGACACAGCCGAGGCAGATTCAAACAGTAACAAAAACTGATATACACGCTAAGTGAATATATAAAAGTTTCTCACAGTTCTTTTAAAAGTGTTGTGGTTTATAAATATGTGCAGCAAGAAGTTAAAAAGTTTAATTCTATTACATCTACAATAATTGTCATTACCACACCCTACATAAGAATCCTGACTCTAAATTAAGACAGGCAAATTCCAACAGTAACAAAAACTGATATACACGCTAAGTGAATATATAAAAGTTTCTCACAGTTCATTTAAAAGTGTTGTGGTTTATAAATATGTGCAGCAAGAAGTTAAAGTTTAATTCTATTACATCTACAATAATTGTCATTACCACACCCTACATAAGAAGACTGACTCTAAATTAAGGCAGGCAAATTCAAACAGTAACAAAAACTGATATACACGCTAAGTGAATATATAAAAGTTTCTCACAGTTCATTTAAAAGTGTTGTGGTTTATAAATATGTGCAGCAAGAAGTTAAAAAGTTTAATTCTATTACATCTACAATAATTGTCATTACCACACCCTACATAAGAAGACTGACTCTAAATTAAGGCAGGCAAATTCAAACAGTAACAAAAACTGATATACACGCTAAGTGAATATATAAAAGTTTCTCACAGTTCTTTTAAAAGTGTAGTGGTTTATAAATATGTGCAGCAAGAAGTTAAAAAGTTTAATTCTACTATATCTACAATAATTGTCATTACCACACCCTACATAAGAATCCTGACTCTATATTAAGACTGACACAGCCGAGGCAAATTCAAACAGTAACAAAAACTGATATACACGCTAAGTGAATATATAAAAGTTTCTCACAGTTCTTTTAAAAGTGTAGTGGTTTATAAATATGTGCAGCAAGAAGTTAAGTGAAAGTTTAATTCTACTATATCTACAATAATTGTCATTACCACACCCTACATAAGAATCCTGACTCTATATTAAGACTGACACAGCCGAGGCAAATTCAAACAGTAACAAAAACTGATATACACGCTAAGTGAATATATAAAAGTTTCTCACAGTTCTTTTAAAAGTGTAGTGGTTTATAAATATGTGCAGCAAGAAGTTAAGTGAAAGTTTAATTCTACTATATCTACAATAATTGTCATTACCACACCCTACATAAGAATCCTGACTCTATATTAAGACTGACACAGCCGAGGCAAATTCAAACAGTAACAAAAACTGATATACACGCTAAGTGAATATATAAAAGTTTCTCACAGTTCTTTTAAAAGTGTAGTGGTTTATAAATATGTGCAGCAAGAAGTTAAGTGAAAGTTTAATTCTACTATATCTACAATAATTGTCATTACCACACCCTACATAAGAATCCTGACTCTATATTAAGACTGACACAGCCGAGGCAAATTCAAACAGTAACAAAAACTGACGCTCAAAGTACCTATTAATATATAACAACTCTTCAAGTTTGCATAAACATTTATTAGGCAACAACAGCAGCAAAAATCATCTTCAAGTTTACGTATTTTTTTTATTACGTAATCTAATACGCACCAACATCATAACTACTACAAATTGGCTCCCATACGTGGGGCAAACCCCTCTTCTTCAAGATGTCATCTAAAATCTGTCCAGAATATCAAAAGATAAAGAGCTGAACTAAATGCCTTATCAGGCACTCTATTATTATTATTATTATTATTATTATTATTATTATTATTATTATTATTATTATTATTATTATTATTATTATTATTATTATTATTATTATTATTATAATAATAATAATAATAATAATAATAATAATAATAATAATAATAATAATAATAATAATAAAGAGTATCAAATAATCATGGAAATGAACAATAGATTTAAGAGAGACTGGAGACAAAAGGAATTAAGCACTTTAGATAGGATTAAGACAAACAAGACGTTCAGAAAAATCACCTGACCGGAAATTCCACAGATTTTCAATAATTCAACGTCACACTAGCACTCTTAAAAACATGCTAAAATCAAACCAAGAAATTTGATTATCAAGTGGATTGTGAAGAATGCAGTAAAGATTATATATCTCATCTATTACATTCACATAATTTTTTCTACACATTATCATTAATAACTGGGTATACAAATTATACCCATTATTTTTCTACTTCATTTTAATCGACATAAACCTTTGCAGAAATAGCTACATTTACATTTTGTTATACACACAAATGCAATAGCGATAGTCATATATATGAAAACTGGATGATATATGCTGGTTTTTCCATGCAATCCAGAGAAACAACAGGACTTTTAAAGAATGACAAAGTATTGAACAATTTGAATGATTAATAATGGACACCTCAGAAAGCTTCTGCCAGAAAAAAACTTATTTGAAATAGTTGTATGTTTTAAACAGACCCACATACTCTTCTGTGTGCTATGTTTTAAAGAGACCCACATACTCTTCTGTGTGCTATGTTTTAAACAGACCCACATACTCTTCTGTGTGCTATGTTTTAAACAGACCCACATACTCTTCTGTGTGCTATGTTTTAAAGAGACCCACATACTCTCTTCTGTGTGCTATGTTTTAAAGAGACCCACATACTCTTCTGTGTGGTATGTTTTAAAGAGACCCACATACTCTTCTGTGTGGTATGTTTTAAACAGACCCACATACTCTTCTGTGTGGTATGTTTTAAAGAGACCCACATACTCTTCTGTGTAGTATGTTTTAAACAGACCCACATACTCTTCTGTGTGGTATGTTTTAAAGAGACCCACATACTCTTCTGTGTGGTATGTTTTAAACAGACCCACATACTCTTCTGTGTGGTATGTTTTAAAGAGACCCACATACTCTTCTGTGTGCTATGTTTTAAACAGACCCACATACTCTTCTGTGTAGTATGTTTTAAAGAGACCCACATACTCTTCTGTGTGCTATGTTTTAAAGAGACCCACATACTCTTCTGTGTAGTATGTTTTAAAGAGACCCACATACTCTTCTGTGTGCTATGTTTTAAACAGACCCACATACTCTTCTGTGTGCTATGTTTTAAAGAGACCCACATACTCTTCTGTGTAGTATGTTTTAAACAGACCCACATACTCTTCTGTGTGCTATGTTTTAAAGAGACCCACATACTCTTCTGTGTAGTATGTTTTAAAGAGACCCACATACTCTTCTGTGTGCTATGTTTTAAAGAGACCCACATACTCTTCTGTGTGCTATGTTTTAAACAGACCCACATACTCTTCTGTGTGCTATGTTTTAAAGAGACCCACATACTCTTCTGTGTAGTATGTTTTAAAGAGACCCACATACTCTTCTGTGTGCTATGTTTTAAAGAGACCCACATACTCTTCTGTGTGCTATGTTTTAAAGAGACCCACATACTCTTCTGTGTGCTATGTTTTAAAGAGACCCACATACTCTTCTGTGTGCTATGTTTGAAAGAGACCCACATACTCTTCTGTGTGCTATGTTTTAAAGAGACCCACATACTCTTCTGTGTGCTATGTTTTAAACAGACCCACATACTCTTCTGTGTAGTATGTTTTAAAGAGACCCACATACTCTTCTGTGTGCTATGTTTTAAAGAGACCCACATACTCTTCTGTGTGCTATGTTTTAAACAGACCCACATACTCTTCTGTGTGCTATGTTTTAAACAGACCCACATACTCTTCTGTGTGCTATGTTTTAAAGAGACCCACATACTCTTCTGTGTGCTATGTTTTAAACAGACCCACATACTCTTCTGTGTGCTATGTTTTAAACAGACCCACATACTCTTCTGTGTGCTATGTTTTAAACAGACCCACATACTCTTCTGTGTAGTATGTTTTAAAGAGACCCACATACTCTTCTGTGTGCTATGTTTTAAAGAGACCCACATACTCTTCTGTGTGCTATGTTTTAAATAGACCCACATACTCTTCTATGTGCTATGTTTTAAACAGACCCACATACTCTTCTGTGTGCTATGTTTTAAAGAGACCCACATACTCTTCTGTGTGCTATGTTTTAAACAGCCCCACATACTCTTCTGTGTGCTATGTTTTAAACAGACCCACATACTCTTCTGTGTGCTATGTTTTAAAGAGACCCACATACTCTTCTGTGTGCTATGTTTTAAACAGACCCACATACTCTTCTGTGTGCTATGTTTTAAACAGACCCACATACTCTTCTGTGTGCTATGTTTTAGAGACCCACATACTCTTCTGTGTAGTATGTTTTAAACAGACCCACATACTCTTCTGTGTGCTATGTTTTAGAGACCCACATACTCTTCTGTGTAGTATGTTTTAAACAGACCCACATACTCTTCTGTGTGCTATGTTTTAGAGACCCACATACTCTTCTGTGTAGTATGTTTTAAACAGACCCACATATCTTCTGTGTGGTATGTTTTAAAGAGACCCACATACTCTTCTGTGTAGTATGTTTTAAAGAGACCCACATACTCTTCTGTGTGGTATGTTTTAAAGAGACCCACATACTCTTCTGTGTGGTATGTTTTAAAGAGACCCACATACTCTTCTGTGTGCCATGTTTTAAAGAGACCCACATACTCTTCTGTGTGGTATGTTTTAAAGAGACCCACATACTCTTCTGTGTGCTATGTTTTAAAGAGACCCACATACTCTTCTGTGTGGTATGTTTTAAAGAGACCCACATACTCTTCTGTGTGGTATGTTTTAAAGAGACCCACATACTCTTCTGTGTAGTATGTTTTAAAGAGACCCACATACTCTTCTGTGTGCTATGTTTTAAACAGACCCACATACTCTTCTGTGTAGTATGTTTTAAAGAGACCCACATACTCTTCTGTGTGCTATGTTTTAAACAGACCCACATACTCTTCTGTGTGGTATGTTTTAAACAGACCCACATTCTCTTCTGTGTGGTATGTTTTAAACAGACCCACATACTCTTCTGTGTGCTATGTTTTAAACAGACCCACATACTCTTCTGTGTAGTATGTTTTAAACAGACCCACATACTCTTCTGTGTAGTATGTTTTAAACAGACCCACATACTCTTCTGTGTGGTATGTTTTAAAGAGACCCACATACTCTTCTGTGTGCTATGTTTTAAACAGACCCACATACTCTTCTGTGTGGTATGTTTTAAAGAGACCCACATACTCTTCTGTGTGGTATGTTTTAAACAGACCCACATACTCTTCTGTGTGCTATGTTTTAAAGAGACCCACATACTCTTCTGTGTGCTATGTTTTAAACAGACCCACATACTCTTCTGTGTGGTATGTTTTAAACAGACCCACATACTCTTCTGTGTGCTATGTTTTAAAGAGACCCACATACTCTTCTGTGTAGTATGTTTTAAACAGACCCACATACTCTTCTGTGTGCTATGTTTTAAACAGACCCACATACTCTTCTGTGTGCTATGTTTTAAACAGACCCACATACTCTTCTGTGTGCTATGTTTTAAACAGACCCACATACTCTTCTGTGTGCTATGTTTTAAAGAGACCCACATACTCTTCTGTGTGCTATGTTTTAAACAGACCCACATACTCTTCTGTGTGCTATGTTTTAAACAGACCCACATACTCTTCTGTGTGCTATGTTTTAAAGAGACCCACATACTCTTCTGTGTGCTATGTTTTAAACAGACCCACATACTCTTCTGTGTGCTATGTTTTAAACAGACCCACATACTCTTCTGTGTGCTATGTTTTAAACAGACCCACATACTCTTCTGTGTGCTATGTTTTAAACAGACCCACATACTCTTCTGTGTGCTATGTTTTAAACAGACCCACATACTCTTCTGTGTGCTATGTTTTAAAGAGACCCACATACTCTTCTGTGTGCTATGTTTTAAACAGACCCACATACTCTTCTGTGTGCTATGTTTTAAAGAGACCCACATACTCTTCTGTGTGCTACGTTTTAAACAGACCCACATACTCTACTGTGTGCTATGTTTTAAAGAGACCCACATACTCTTCTGTGTGCTATGTTTTAAAAAGACCCACATACTCTTCTGTGTGCTATGTTTTAAACAGACCCACATACTCTTCTGTGTGCTATGTTTTAAACAGACCCACATACTCTTCTGTGTGCTATGTTTTAAACAGACCCACATACTCTTCTGTGTAGTATGTTTTAAAGAGACCCACATACTCTTCTGTGTGCTATGTTTTAAACAGACCCACATACTCTTCTGTGTGCTATGTTTTAAACAGACCCACATACTCTTCTGTGTAGTATGTTTTAAACAGACCCACATACTCTTCTGTGTGCTATGTTTTAAAGAGACCCACATACTCTTCTGTGTAGTATGTTTTAAAGAGACCCACATACTCTTCTGTGTGCTATGTTTTAAAGAGACCCACATACTCTTCTGTGTGCTATGTTTTAAACAGACCCACATACTCTTCTGTGTGCTATGTTTTAAAGAGACCCACATACTCTTCTGTGTAGTATGTTTTAAAGAGACCCACATACTCTTCTGTGTGCTATGTTTTAAAGAGACCCACATACTCTTCTGTGTGCTATGTTTTAAAGAGACCCACATACTCTTCTGTGTGCTATGTTTTAAAGAGACCCACATACTCTTCTGTGTGCTATGTTTGAAAGAGACCCACATACTCTTCTGTGTGCTATGTTTTAAAGAGACCCACATACTCTTCTGTGTGCTATGTTTTAAACAGACCCACATACTCTTCTGTGTAGTATGTTTTAAAGAGACCCACATACTCTTCTGTGTGCTATGTTTTAAAGAGACCCACATACTCTTCTGTGTGCTATGTTTTAAACAGACCCACATACTCTTCTGTGTGCTATGTTTTAAACAGACCCACATACTCTTCTGTGTGCTATGTTTTAAAGAGACCCACATACTCTTCTGTGTGCTATGTTTTAAACAGACCCACATACTCTTCTGTGTGCTATGTTTTAAACAGACCCACATACTCTTCTGTGTGCTATGTTTTAAACAGACCCACATACTCTTCTGTGTAGTATGTTTTAAAGAGACCCACATACTCTTCTGTGTGCTATGTTTTAAAGAGACCCACATACTCTTCTGTGTGCTATGTTTTAAATAGACCCACATACTCTTCTATGTGCTATGTTTTAAACAGACCCACATACTCTTCTGTGTGCTATGTTTTAAAGAGACCCACATACTCTTCTGTGTGCTATGTTTTAAACAGCCCCACATACTCTTCTGTGTGCTATGTTTTAAACAGACCCACATACTCTTCTGTGTGCTATGTTTTAAAGAGACCCACATACTCTTCTGTGTGCTATGTTTTAAACAGACCCACATACTCTTCTGTGTGCTATGTTTTAAACAGACCCACATACTCTTCTGTGTGCTATGTTTTAGAGACCCACATACTCTTCTGTGTAGTATGTTTTAAACAGACCCACATACTCTTCTGTGTGCTATGTTTTAGAGACCCACATACTCTTCTGTGTAGTATGTTTTAAACAGACCCACATACTCTTCTGTGTGCTATGTTTTAGAGACCCACATACTCTTCTGTGTAGTATGTTTTAAACAGACCCACATATCTTCTGTGTGGTATGTTTTAAAGAGACCCACATACTCTTCTGTGTAGTATGTTTTAAAGAGACCCACATACTCTTCTGTGTGGTATGTTTTAAAGAGACCCACATACTCTTCTGTGTGGTATGTTTTAAAGAGACCCACATACTCTTCTGTGTGCCATGTTTTAAAGAGACCCACATACTCTTCTGTGTGGTATGTTTTAAAGAGACCCACATACTCTTCTGTGTGCTATGTTATAAAGAGACCCACATACTCTTCTGTGTGGTATGTTTTAAAGAGACCCACATACTCTTCTGTGTGGTATGTTTTAAAGAGACCCACATACTCTTCTGTGTAGTATGTTTTAAAGAGACCCACATACTCTTCTGTGTGCTATGTTTTAAACAGACCCACATACTCTTCTGTGTAGTATGTTTTAAAGAGACCCACATACTCTTCTGTGTGCTATGTTTTAAACAGACCCACATACTCTTCTGTGTGGTATGTTTTAAACAGACCCACATTCTCTTCTGTGTGGTATGTTTTAAACAGACCCACATACTCTTCTGTGTGCTATGTTTTAAACAGACCCACATACTCTTCTGTGTAGTATGTTTTAAACAGACCCACATACTCTTCTGTGTAGTATGTTTTAAACAGACCCACATACTCTTCTGTGTGGTATGTTTTAAAGAGACCCACATACTCTTCTGTGTGCTATGTTTTAAACAGACCCACATACTCTTCTGTGTGGTATGTTTTAAAGAGACCCACATACTCTTCTGTGTGGTATGTTTTAAACAGACCCACATACTCTTCTGTGTGCTATGTTTTAAAGAGACCCACATACTCTTCTGTGTGCTATGTTTTAAACAGACCCACATACTCTTCTGTGTGGTATGTTTTAAACAGACCCACATACTCTTCTGTGTGCTATGTTTTAAAGAGACCCACATACTCTTCTGTGTAGTATGTTTTAAAGAGACCCACATACTCTTCTGTGTAGTATGTTTTAAACAGACCCACATACTCTTCTGTGTGCTATGTTTTAAACAGACCCACATACTCTTCTGTGTGCTATGTTTTAAACAGACCCACATACTCTTCTGTGTGCTATGTTTTAAACAGACCCACATACTCTTCTGTGTGCTATGTTTTAAAGAGACCCACATACTCTTCTGTGTGCTATGTTTTAAACAGACCCACATACTCTTCTGTGTGCTATGTTTTAAACAGACCCACATACTCTTCTGTGTGCTATGTTTTAAAGAGACCCACATACTCTTCTGTGTGCTATGTTTTAAACAGACCCACATACTCTTCTGTGTGCTATGTTTTAAACAGACCCACATACTCTTCTGTGTGCTATGTTTTAAACAGACCCACATACTCTTCTGTGTGCTATGTTTTAAACAGACCCACATACTCTTCTGTGTGCTATGTTTTAAACAGACCCACATACTCTTCTGTGTGCTATGTTTTAAAGAGACCCACATACTCTTCTGTGTGCTATGTTTTAAACAGACCCACATACTCTTCGGTGTGCTATGTTTTAAAGAGACCCACATACTCTTCTGTGTGCTACGTTTTAAACAGACCCACATACTCTACTGTGTGCTATGTTTTAAAGAGACCCACATACTCTTCTGTGTGCTATGTTTTAAAAAGACCCACATACTCTTCTGTGTGCTATGTTTTAAACAGACCCACATACTCTTCTGTGTGCTATGTTTTAAACAGACCCACATACTCTTCTGTGTGCTATGTTTTAAACAGATTCACATACTCTTCTGTGTAGTATGTTTTAAAGAGACCCACATGCTCTTCTGTGTGCTATGTTTTAAACAGACCCACATACTCTTCTGTGTGCTATGTTTTAAACAGACCCACATACTCTTCTGTGTAGTATGTTTTAAACAGACCCACATACTCTTCTGTGTGCTATGTTTTAAACAGACCCACATACTCTTCTGTGTGCTATGTTTTAAACAGACCCACATACTCTTCTGTGTGCTATGTTTTAAACAGACCCACATACTCTTCTGTGTAGTATGTTTTAAACAGACCCACATACTCTTCTGTGTGCTATGTTTTAAACAGACCCACATACTCTTCTGTGTAGTATGTTTTAAACAGACCCACATACTCTTCTGTGTGGTATGTTTTAAACAGACCCACATACTCTTCTGTGTAGTATGTTTTAAAGAGACCCACATACTCTTCTGTGTGCTATGTTTTAAACAGACCCACATACTCTTCTGTGTGCTATGTTTTAAACAGACCCACATACTCTTCTGTGTAGTATGTTTTAAACAGACCCACATACTCTTCTGTGTGCTATGTTTTAAACAGACCCACATACTCTTCTGTGTGCTATGTTTTAAACAGACCCACACACTCTTCTGTGTGCTATGTTTTAAACAGACCCACATACTCTTCTGTGTAGTATGTTTTAAACAGACCCACATACTCCTCTGTGTGCTATGTTTTAAACAGACCCACATACTCTTCTGTGTAGTATGTTTTAAAGAGACCCACATACTATTCTGTGTGCTATGTTTTAAAGAGACCCACATACTCTTCTGTGTAGTATGTTTTAAAGAGACCCACATACTCTTCTATGTGCTATGTTTTAAAGAGACCCACATACTCTTCTGTGTGCTATGTTTTAAACAGACCCACATACTCTTCTGTGAGCTATGTTTTAAACAGACCCACATACTCTTCTGTGTGCTATGTTTTAAACGGACCCACATACTCTTCTGTGTGCTATGTTTTAAAGAGACCCACATACTCTTCTGTGTGCTATGTTTTAAAGAGACCCACATACTCTTCTGTGTGCTATGTTTTAAACAGACCCACATACTCTTCTGTGTGCTATGTTTTAAAGAGACCCACAAACTCTTCTGTGTGCTATGTTTTAATCAGACCCACATACTCTTCTGTGTACTATGTTTTAAACAGACCCACATACTCTTCTGTGTGCTATGTTTTAAAGAGACCCACATACTCTTCTGTGTGCTATGTTTTAAAGAGACCCACATACTCTTCTGTGTGCTATGTTTTAAACAGACCCACATACTCTTCTGTGTGCTATGTTTTAAAGAGACCCACATACTCTTCTGTGTGCTATGTTTTAAAGAGACCCACATACTTTTCTGTGTGCTATGTTTTAAAGAGACCCACATACTCTTCTGTGTGCTATGTTTTAAAGAGACCCACATACTCTTCTGTGTGGTATGTTTTAAACAGACCCACATACTCTTCTGTGTGCTATGTTTTAAACAGACCCACATACTCTTCTGTGTAGTATGTTTTAAACAGACCCACATACTCTTCTGTGTGCTATGTTTTAAAGAGACCCACATACTCTTCTGTGTAGTATGTTTTAAACAGACCCACATACTCTTCTGTGTGCTATGTTTTAAACAGACCCACATACTCTTCTGTGTACTATGTTTTAAAGAGACCCACATACTCTTCTGTGTGCTATGTTTTAAAGAGACCCACATATTCTTCTGTGTGCTATGTTTTAAAGAGACCCACATACTCTTCTGTGTACTATGTTTTAAAGAGACCCACATACTCTTCTGTGTACTATGTTTTAAAGAGACCCACATACTCTTCTGTGTGCTATGTTTTAAAGAGACCCACATACTCTTCTGTGTGCTATGTTTTAAAGAGACCCACATACTCTTCTGTGTGCTATGTTTTAAAGAGACCCACATACTCTTCTGTGTACTATGTTTTAAAGAGACCCACATACTCTTCTGTGTACTATGTTTTAAAGAGACCCACATACTCTTCTGTGTGGTATGTTTTAAACAGACCCACATACTCTTCTGTGTGGTATGTTTTAAACAGACCCACATACTCTTCTGTGTGCTATGTTTTAAACAGACCCACATACTCTTCTGTGTAGTATGTTTTAAACAGACCCACATACTCTTCTGTGTAGTATGTTTTAAACAGACCCACATACTCTTCTGTGTGCTATGTTTCAAACAGACCCACATACTCTTCTGTGTGCTATGTTTTAAACAGACCCACATACTCTTCTGTGTGGTATGTTTTAAAGAGACCCACATACTCTTCTGTGTGCTATGTTTTAAAGAGACCCACATACTCTTCTGTGTGCTATGTTTTAAACAGACCCACATACTCTTCTGTGTGCTATGTTTTAAACAGACCCACATACTCTTCTGTGTGCTATGTTTTAGAGACCCACATACTCTTCTGTGTAGTATGTTTTAAACAGACCCACATACTCTTCTGTGTGCTATGTTTTAGAGACCCACATACTCTTCTGTGTAGTATGTTTTAAACAGACCCACATACTCTTCTGTGTGCTATGTTTTAGAGACCCACATGCTCTTCTGTGTAGTATGTTTTAAACAGACCCACATATCTTTTGTGTGGTATGTTTTAAAGAGACCCACATACTCTTCTGTGTAGTATGTTTTAAAGAGACCCACATACTCTTCTGTGTGGTATGTTTTAAAGAGACCCACATACTCTTCTGTGTGGTATGTTTTAAAGAGACCCACATACTCTTCTGTGTGCCATGTTTTAAAGAGACCCACATACTCTTCTGTGTGGTATGTTTTAAAGAGACCCACATACTCTTCTGTGTAGTATGTTTTAAAGAGACCCACATACTCTTCTGTGTGCTATGTTTTAAACAGACCCACATACTCTTCTGTGTAGTATGTTTTAAAGAGACCCACATACTCTTCTGTGTGCTATGTTTTAAACAGACACACATACTCTTCTGTGTGGTATGTTTTAAACAGACCCACATACTCTTCTGTGTGGTATGTTTTAAACAGACCCACATACTCTTCTGTGTGCTATGTTTTAAACAGACCCACATACTCTTCTGTGTAGTATGTTTTAAACAGACCCACATACTCTTCTGTGTAGTATGTTTTAAACAGACCCACATACTCTTCTGTGTGGTATGTTTTAAAGAGACCCACATACTCTTCTGTGTGCTATGTTTTAAACAGACCCACATACTCTTCTGTGTGGTATGTTTTAAAGAGACCCACATACTCTTCTGTGTGCTATGTTTTAAAGAGACCCACATACTCTTCTGTGTGCTATGTTTTAAACAGACCCACATACTCTTCTGTGTGGTATGTTTTAAACAGACCCACATACTCTTCTGTGTGCTATGTTTTAAAGAGACCCACATACTCTTCTGTGTAGTATGTTTTAAACAGACCCACATACTCTTCTGTGTGCTATGTTTTAAACAGACCCACATACTCTTCTGTGTGCTATGTTTTAAACAGACCCACATACTCTTCTGTGTGCTATGTTTTAAACAGACCCACATACTCTTCTGTGTGCTATGTTTTAAAGAGACCCACATACTCTTCTGTGTGCTATGTTTTAAACAGACCCACATACTCTTCTGTGTGCTATGTTTTAAACAGACCCACATACTCTTCTGTGTGCTATGTTTTAAAGAGACCCACATACTCTTCTGTGTGCTATGTTTTAAACAGACCCACATACTCTTCTGTGTGCTATGTTTTAAACAGACCCACATACTCTTCTGTGTGCTATGTTTTAAACAGACCCACATACTCTTCTGTGTGCTATGTTTTAAACAGACCCACATACTCTTCTGTGTGCTATGTTTTAAACAGACCCACATACTCTTCTGTGTGCTACGTTATAAACAGACCCACATACTCTACTGTGTGCTATGTTTTAAAGAGACCCACATACTCTTCTGTGTGCTATGTTTTAAAAAGACCCACATACTCTTCTGTGTGCTATGTTTTAAACAGACCCACATACTCCTCTGTGTGCTATGTTTTAAACAGACCCACATACTCTTCTGTGTGCTATGTTTTAAACAGACCCACATACTCTTCTGTGTAGTATGTTTTAAAGAGACCCACATACTCTTCTGTGTGCTATGTTTTAAACAGACCCACATACTCTTCTGTGTGCTATGTTTTAAACAGACCCACATACTCTTCTGTGTAGTATGTTTTAAACAGACCCACATACTCTTCTGTGTGCTATGTTTTAAACAGACCCACATACTCTTCTGTGTGCTATGTTTTAAACAGACCCACATACTCTTCTGTGTGCTATGTTTTAAACAGACCCACATACTCTTCTGTGTAGTATGTTTTAAACAGACCCACATACTCTTCTGTGTGCTATGTTTTAAACAGACCCACATACTCTTCTGCGTAGTATGTTTTAAACAGACCCACATACTCTTCTGTGTGCTATGTTTTAAACAGACCCACATACTCTTCTGTGTAGTATGTTTTAAAGAGACCCACATACTCTTCTGTGTGCTATGTTTTAAACAGACCCACATACTCTTCTGTGTGCTATGTTTTAAACAGACCCACATACTCTTCTGTGTAGTATGTTTTAAACAGACCCACATACTCTTCTGTGTGCTATGTTTTAAACAGACCCACATACTCTTCTGTGTGCTATGTTTTAAACAGACCCACACACTCTTCTGTGTGCTATGTTTTAAACAGACCCACATACTCTTCTGTGTAGTATGTTTTAAACAGACCCACATACTCCTCTGTGTGCTATGTTTTAAACAGACCCACATACTCTTCTGTGTAGTATGTTTTAAAGAGACCCACATACTATTCTGTGTGCTATGTTTTAAAGAGACCCACATACTCTTCTGTGTAGTATGTTTTAAAGAGACCCACATACTCTTCTATGTGCTATGTTTTAAAGAGACCCACATACTCTTCTGTGTGCTATGTTTTAAACAGACCCACATACTCTTCTGTGAGCTATGTTTTAAACAGACCCACATACTCTTCTGTGTGCTATGTTTTAAACAGACCCACATACTCTTCTGTGTGCTATGTTTTAAAGAGACCCACATACTCTTCTGTGTGCTATGTTTTAAAGAGACCCACATACTCTTCTGTGTGTTATGTTTTAAACAGACCCACATACTCTTCTGTGTGCTATGTTTTAAAGAGACCCACAAACTCTTCTGTGTGCTATGTTTTAATCAGACCCACATACTCTTCTGTGTACTATGTTTTAAACAGACCCACATACTCTTCTGTGTGCTATGTTTTAAAGAGACCCACATACTCTTCTGTGTGCTATGTTTTAAAGAGACCCACATACTCTTCTGTGTGCTATGTTTTAAACAGACCCACATACTCTTCTGTGTGCTATGTTTTAAAGAGACCCACATACTCTTCTGTGTGCTATGTTTTAAAGAGACCCACATACTTTTCTGTGTGCTATGTTTTAAAGAGACCCACATACTCTTCTGTGTGCTATGTTTTAAAGAGACCCACATACTCTTCTGTGTGGTATGTTTTAAACAGACCCACATACTCTTCTGTGTGCTATGTTTTAAACAGACCCACATACTCTTCTGTGTAGTATGTTTTAAACAGACCCACATACTCTTCTGTGTGCTATGTTTTAAAGAGACCCACATACTCTTCTGTGTAGTATGTTTTAAACAGACCCACATACTCTTCTGTGTGCTATGTTTTAAACAGACCCACATACTCTTCTGTGTACTATGTTTTAAAGAGACCCACATACTCTTCTGTGTGCTATGTTGTAAAGAGACCCACATATTCTTCTGTGTGCTATGTTTTAAAGAGACCCACATACTCTTCTGTGTACTATGTTTTAAAGAGACCCACATACTCTTCTGTGTACTATGTTTTAAAGAGACCCACATACTCTTCTGTGTGCTATGTTTTAAAGAGACCCACATACTCTTCTGTGTGCTATGTTTTAAAGAGACCCACATACTCTTCTGTGTGCTATGTTTTAAAGAGACCCACATACTCTTCTGTGTACTATGTTTTAAAGAGACCCACATACTCTTCTGTGTACTATGTTTTAAAGAGACCCACATACTCTTCTGTGTGGTATGTTTTAAACAGACCCACATACTCTTCTGTGTGGTATGTTTTAAACAGACCCACATACTCTTCTGTGTGCTATGTTTTAAACAGACCCACATACTCTTCTGTGTAGTATGTTTTAAACAGACCCACATACTCTTCTGTGTAGTATGTTTTAAACAGACCCACATACTCTTCTGTGTAGTATGTTTTAAACAGACCCACATACTCTTCTGTGTAGTATGTTTTAAACAGACCCACATACTCTTCTGTGTGGTATGTTTTAAAGAGACCCACATACTCTTCTGTGTGCTATGTTTTAAACAGACCCACATACTCTTCTGTGTGGTATGTTTTAAAGAGACCCACATACTCTTCTGTGTGGTATGTTTTAAACAGACCCACATACTCTTCTGTGTGCTATGTTTTAAAGAGACCCACAAACTCTTCTGTGTGCTATGTTTTAAACAGACCCACATACTCTTCTGTGTGGTATGTTTTAAACAGACCCACATACTCTTCTGTGTGCTATGTTTTAAAGAGACCCACATACTCTTCTGTGTAGCATGTTTTAAACAGACCCACATACTCTTCTGTGTGCTATGTTTTAAACAGACCCACATACGCTTCTGTGTGCTATGTTTTAAACAGACCCACATACTCTTCTGTGTGCTATGTTTTAAACAGACCCACATACTCTTCTGTGTGCTATGTTTTAAAGAGACCCACATACTCTTCTGTGTGCTATGTTTTAAACAGACCCACATACTCTTCTGTGTGCTATGTTTTAAACAGACCCACATACTCTTCTGTGTGCTATGTTTTAAAGAGACCCACATACTCTTCTGTGTGCTATGTTTTAAACAGACCCACATACTCTTCTGTGTGCTATGTTTTAAACAGACCCACATACTCTTCTGTGTGCTATGTTTTAAAGAGACCCACATACTCTTCTGTGTGCTATGTTTTAAACAGACCCACATACTCTTCTGTGTGCTATGTTTTAAACAGACCCACATACTCTTCTGTGTGCTATGTTTTAAAGAGACCCACATACTCTTCTGTGTGCTATGTTTTAAACAGACCCACATACTCTTCTGTGTGCTATGTTTTAAAGAGACCCACATACTCTTCTGTGTGCTACGTTTTAAACAGACCCACATACTCTTCTGTGTGCTATGTTTTAAAGAGACCCACATACTCTTCTGTGTGCTATGTTTTAAAAAGACCCACATACTCTTCTGTGTGCTATGTTTTAAACAGACCCACATACTCTTCTGTGTGCTATGTTTTAAACAGACCCACATACTCTTCTGTGTGCTATGTTTTAAACAGACCCACATACTCTTCTGTGTAGTATGTTTTAAAGAGACCCACATACTCTTCTGTGTGCAATGTTTTAAACAGACCCACATACTCTTCTGTGTGCTATGTTTTAAACAGACCCACATACTCTTCTGTGTAGTATGTTTTAAACAGACCCACATACTCTTCTGTGTGCTATGTTTTAAACAGACCCACATACTCTTCTGTGTGCTATGTTTTAAACAGACCCACATACTCTTCTGTGTAGTATGTTTTAAACAGACCCACATACTCTTCTGTGTGCTATGTTTTAAACAGACCCACATACTCTTCTGTGTAGTATGTTTTAAACAGACCCACATACTCTTCTGTGTGCTATGTTTTAAACAGACCCACATACTCTTCTGTGTAGTATGTTTTAAAGAGACCCACATACTCTTCTGTGTGCTATGTTTTAAACAGACCCACATACTCTTCTGTGTGCTATGTTTTAAACAGACCCACATACTCTTCTGTGTAGTATGTTTTAAACAGACCCACATACTCTTCTGTGTGCTATGTTTTAAACAGACCCACATACTCTTCTGTGTGCTATGTTTTAAACAGACCCACATACTCTTCTGTGTGCTATGTTTTAAACAGACCCACATACTCTTCTGTGTGCTATGTTTTAAACAGACCCACATACTCTTCTGTGTAGTATGTTTTAAACAGACCCACATACTCTTCTGTGTGCTATGTTTTAAACAGACCCACATACTCTTCTGTGTAGTATGTTTTAAAGAGACCCACATACTCTTCTGTGTGCTATGTTTTAAAGAGACCCACATACTCTTCTGTGTAGTATGTTTTAAAGAGACCCACATACTCTTCTGTGTGCTATGTTTTAAAGAGACCCACATACTCTTCTGTGTGCTATGTTTTAAACAGACCCACATACTCTTCTGTGAGCTATGTTTTAAACAGACCCACATACTCTTCTGTGTGCTATGTTTTAAACAGACCCACATACTCTTCTGTGTGCTATGTTTTAAAGAGACCCACATACTCTTCTGTGTGCTATGTTTTAAAGAGACCCACATACTCTTCTGTGTGCTATGTTTTAAACAGACCCACATACTCTTCTGTGTGCTATGTTTTAAAGAGACCCACAAACTCTTCTGTGTGCTATGTTTTAAACAGACCCACATACTCTTCTGTGTACTATGTTTTAAACAGACCCACATACTCTTCTGTGTGCTATGTTTTAAAGAGACCCACATACTCTTCTGTGTGCTATGTTTTAAAGAGACCCACATACTCATCTGTGTGCTATGTTTTAAACAGACCCACATACTCTTCTGTGTGCTATGTTTTAAAGAGACCCACATACTCTTCTGTGTGCTATGTTTTAAAGAGACCCATATACTTTTCTGTGTGCTATGTTTTAAAGAGACCCACATACTCTTCTGTGTGCTATGTTTTAAAGAGACCCACATACTCTTCTGTGTGGTATGTTTTAAACAGACCCACATACTCTTCTGTGTGCTATGTTTTAAACAGACCCACATACTCTTCTGTGTAGTATGTTTTAAACAGACCCACATACTCTTCTGTGTGCTATGTTTTAAAGAGACCCACATACTCTTCTGTGTAGTACGTTTTAAACAGACCCACATACTCTTCTGTGTGCTATGTTTTAAACAGACCCACATACTCTTCTGTGTACTATGTTTTAAAGAGACCCACATACTCTTCTGTGTGCTATGTTTTAAAGAGACCCACATATTCTTCTGTGTGCTATGTTTTAAAGAGACCCACATACTCTTCTGTGTACTATGTTTTAAAGAGACCCACATACTCTTCTGTGTACTATGTTTTAAAGAGACCCACATACTCTTCTGTGTGCTATGTTTTAAAGAGACCCACATACTCTTCTGTGTGCTATGTTTTAAAGAGACCCACATACTCTTCTGTGTGCTATGTTTTAAAGAGACCCACATACTCTTCTGTGTACTATGTTTTAAAGAGACCCACATACTCTTCTGTGTACTATGTTTTAAAGAGACCCACATACTCTTCTGTGTGCTATGTTTTAAACAGACCCACATACTCTTCTGTGTGCTATGTTTTAAACAGACCCACATACTCTTTTGTGTGCTATGTTTTAAAGAGACCCACATACTCTTCTGTGTGCTATGTTTTAAACAGACCCACATACTCTTCTGTGTGCTATGTTTTAAACAGACCCACATACTCTTCTGTGTGCTATGTTTTAAAGAGACCCACATACTCCTCTGTGTGCTATGTTTTAAACAGACCCACATACTCTTCTGTGTGCTATGTTTTAAACAGACCCACATACTCTTCTGTGTGCTATGTTTTAAAGAGACCCACATACTCTTCTGTGTGCTATGTTTTAAAGAGACCCACATACTCTTCTGTGTGCTATGTTTTAAACAGACCCACATACTCTTCTGTGTGCTATGTTTTAAAGAGACCCACATACTCTTCTGTGTGCTATGTTTTAAAGAGACCCACATACTCTTCTGTGTAGTATGTTTTAAACAGACCCACATACTCTTCTGTGTGCTATGTTTTAAACAGACCCACATACTCTTCTGTGTGCTATGTTTTAAACAGACCCACATACTCTTCTGTGTGCTATGTTTTAAACAGACCCACATACTCTTCTGTGTGCTATGTTTTGAAGAGACCCACATACTCTTCTGTGTGCTATGTTTTAAACAGACCCACATACTCTTCTGTGTAGTATGTTTTAAACAGACCCACATACTCTTCTGTGTGCTATGTTTTAAACAGACCCACATACTCTTCTGTGTGCTATGTTTTAAACAGACCCACATACTCTTCTGTGTAGTATGTTTTAAACAGACCCACATACTCTTCTGTGTGCTATGTTTTAAAGAGACCCACATACTCTTCTGTGTGCTATGTTTTAAAGAGACCCACATACTCTTCTGTGTGCTATGTTTTAAAGAGACCCACATACTCTGCTGTGTGCTATGTTTTAAAGAGACCCACATACTCTTCTGTGTACTATGTTTTAAAGAGACCCACATACTCTTCTGTGTGCTATGTTTTAAACAGACCCACATACTCTTCTGTGTGCTATGTTTTAAACAGACCCACATACTCTTCTGTGTGCTATGTTTTAAAGAGACCCACATACTCTTCTGTGTTCTATGTTTTAAAAAGACCCACATACTCTTCTGTGTGCTATGTTTTAAACAGACCCACATACTCTTCTGTGTGCTATGTTTTAAAGAGACCCACATACTCTTCTGTGTGCTATGTTTTAAACAGACCCACATACTCTTCTGTGTGCTATGTTTTAAACAGACCCACATACTCTTCTGTGTGCTATGTTTTAAAGAGACCCACATACTCTTGTGTGTGCTATGTTTTAAACAGACCCACATACTCTTCTGTGTGCTATGTTTTAAAGAGACCCACATACTCTTCTGTGTGCTATGTTTTAAAGAGACCCACATACTCTTCTGTGTGCTATGTTTTAAACAGACCCACATACTCTTCTGTGTGCTATGTTTTAAAGAGACCCACATACTCTTCTGTGTGCTATGTTTTAAAGAGACCCACATACTCTTCTGTGTGCTATGTTTTAAAGAGACCCACATACTCTTCTGTGTGGTATGTTTTAAACAGACCCACATACTCTTCTG
Organism: Deroplatys truncata; assembly: GCA_030765065.1. Lineage (NCBI taxonomy): Eukaryota > Metazoa > Arthropoda > Insecta > Mantodea > Mantidae > Deroplatys > Deroplatys truncata. Next base: position 3,362,603 of record CM060981.1, on the reverse strand, counting down.
TGTGGTATGTTTTAAACAGACCCACATACTCTTCTGTGTGCTATGTTTTAAACAGACCCACATACTCTTCTGTGTAGTATGTTTTAAACAGACCCACATACTCTTCTGTGTAGTATGTTTTAAACAGACCCACATACTCTTCTGTGTAGTATGTTTTAAACAGACCCACATACTCTTCTGTGTAGTATGTTTTAAACAGACCCACATACTCTTCTGTGTGCTATGTTTTAAAGAGACCCACATACTCTTCTGTGTGCTATGTTTTAAACAGACCCACATACTCTTCTGTGTGCTATGTTTTAAACAGACCCACATACTCTTCTGTGTAGTAAGTTTTCATTTGTCACTTAACATTAACCAGTTAAATATAATTATACAAAATTCCTTCTGAATGAAAAGGAATTCTCACAATATTCCCAGAAAATTCAAGATGTACATTTAAAATCTCATGTAAACACTTTCAATTTTTCATTAAACACTTTCAACACTTTCAATACACAAACTCTAAAAGAACACCTTTCAGGCGCAAGCCTCAGAGAATTACAAGGGAGTGAGGGGGAGACTTCACATTAGTTGTGAGTGTTGATAGTTTACAAGAGAGTGAGACGGAGACTTCACATTAGTGAGTGTTGATAGTTTACAAGGGAGTGAGGGGGAGACTTCACATTAGTGAGTGTTGATAGTTTACAAGGGAGTGAGGAGGAGACTTCACATTAGTGAGTGTTGATAGTTTACAAGGGAGTGAGGAGGAGACTTCACATTAGTGAGTGTTGATAGTTTACAAGGGAGTGAGGAGGAGACTTCACATTAGTGAGTGTTGATAGTTTACAAGAGAGTGAGATGGAGACTTCACATTAGTGAGTGTTGATAGTTTACAAGGTAGTGAGGGGGAGACTTCACATTAGTGGGTGTTGATAGTTTACAAGGAAGTGAGGGGGAGACTTCACATTAGTTGTGAGTGTTGATAGTTTACAAGGAAGTGAGGGGGAGACTTCACATTAGTTGTGAGTGTTGATAGTTTACAAGGAAGTGAGGGGGAGACTTCACATTAGTTGTGAGTGTTGATAGTTTACAAGGTAGTGAGATGGAGACTTCACATTAGTTGTGAGTGTTGATAGTTTACAAGGGAGTGAGATGGAGACTTCACATTAGTGAGTGTTGATAGTTTACAAGGAAGTGAGGGGGAGACTTCACATTAGTGAGTGTTGATAGTTTACAAGGAAGTGAGGGGGAGACTTCACATTAGTTGTGAGTGTTGATAGTTTACAAGGAAGTGAGGGGGAGACTTCACATTAGTGAGTGTTGATAGTTTACAAGGAAGTGAGGGGGAGACTTCACATTAGTTGTGAGTGTTGATAGTTTACAAGGGAGTGAGGGGGAGACTTCACATTAGTGAGTGTTGATAGTTTACAAGGAAGTGAGGGGGAGACTTCACATTAGTTGTGAGTGTTGATAGTTTACAAGGAAGTGAGGGGGAGACTTCACATTAGTGAGTGTTGATAGTTTACAAGGTAGTGAGGGGGAGACTTCACATTAGTGAGTGTTGATAGTTTACAAGGGAGTGAGAGGTAGACTTCACATTAGTTGTGAGTGTTGATAGTTTACAAGGAAGTGAGGGGGAGACTTCACATTAGTTGTGAGTGTTGATAGTTTACAAGGGAGTGAGATGGAGACTTCACATTAGTGAGTGTTGATAGTTTACAAGGAAGTGAGGGGGAGACTTCACATTAGTGAGTGTTGATAGTTTACAAGGGAGTGAGAGGTAGACTTCACATTAGTTGTGAGTGTTGATAGTTTACAAGGAAGTGAGGGGGAGACTTCACATTAGTTGTGAGTGTTGATAGTTTACAAGGTAGTGAGATGGAGACTTCACATTAGTTGTGAGTGTTGATAGTTTACAAGGGAGTGAGATGGAGACTTCACATTAGTGAGTGTTGATAGTTTACAAGGGAGTGAGGGGGAGACTTCACATTAGTTGTGAGTGTTGATAGTTTACAAGGGAGTGAGGGGGAGACTTCACATTAGTTGTGAGTGTTGATAGTTTACAAGGAAGTGAGGGGGAGACTTCACATTAGTTGTGAGTGTTGATAGTTTACAAGGTAGTGAGATGGAGACTTCACATTAGTTGTGAGTGTTGATAGTTTACAAGGGAGTGAGATGGAGACTTCACATTAGTGAGTGTTGATAGTTTACAAGGTAGTGAGATGGAGACTTCACATTAGTGAGTGTTGATAGTTTACAAGGGAGTGAGATGGAGACTTCACATTAGTGAGTGTTGATAGTTTACAAGGTAGTGAGGGGGAGACTTCACATTAGTGAGTGTTGATAGTTTACAAGGTAGTGAGGGGGAGACTTCACATTAGTTGTGAGTGTTGATAGTTTACAAGGTAGTGAGGGGGAGACTTCACATTAGTGAGTGTTGATAGTTTACAAGGGAGTGAGATGGAGACTTCACATTAGTGAGTGTTGATAGTTTACAAGGAAGTGAGGGGGAGACTTCACATTAGTGAGTGTTGATAGTTTACAAGGGAGTGAGGGGGAGACTTCACATTAGTGAGTGTTGATAGTTTACAAGGTAGTGAGGGGGAGACTTCACATTAGTGAGTGTTGATAGTTTACAAGGTAGTGAGGGGGAGACTTCACATTAGTTGTGAGTGTTGATAGTTTACAAGGTAGTGAGAGGGAGACTTCACATTAGTGAGTGTTGATAGTTTACAAGGGAGTGAGGGGGAGACTTCACATTAGTTGTGAGTGTTGATAGTTACAAGGTAGTGAGGGGGAGACTTCACATTAGTGAGTGTTGATAGTTTACAAGGAAGTGAGGGGGAGACTTCACATTAGTTGTGAGTGTTGATAGTTTACAAGGTAGTGAGGGGGAGACTTCACATTAGTTGTGAGTGTTGATAGTTTACAAGGTAGTGAGGGGGAGACTTCACATTAGTTGTGAGTGTTGATAGTTTACAAGGTAGTGAGATGGAGACTTCACATTAGTTGTGAGTGTTGATAGTTTACAAGGTAGTGAGGGGGAGACTTCACATTAGTTGTGAGTGTTGATAGTTTACAAGGTAGTGAGATGGAGACTTCACATTAGTTGTGAGTGTTGATAGTTTACAAGGTAGTGAGGGGGAGACTTCACATTAGTTGTGAGTGTTGATAGTTTACAAGGGAGTGAGGGGGAGACTTCACATTAGTTGTGAGTGTTGATAGTTTACAAGGTAGTGAGGGGGAGACTTCACATTAGTTGTGAGTGTTGATAGTTTACAAGGTAGTGAGGGGGAGACTTCACATTAGTTGTGAGTGTTGATAGTTTACAAGGTAGTGAGGGGGAGACTTCACATTAGTTGTGAGTGTTGATAGTTTACAAGGTAGTGAGGGGGAGACTTCACATTAGTTGTGAGTGTTGATAGTTTACAAGGGAGTGAGATGGAGACTTCACATTAGTTGTGAGTGTTGATAGTTTACAAGGGAGTGAGATGGAGACTTCACATTAGTGAGTGTTGATAGTTTACAAGGGAGTGAGATGGAGACTTCACATTAGTTGTGAGTGTTGATAGTTTACAAGGTAGTGAGAGGTAGACTTCACATTAGTTGTGAGTGTTGATAGTTTACAAGGGAGTGAGATGGAGACTTCACATTAGTTGTGAGTGTTGATAGTTTACAAGGGAGTGAGATGGAGACTTCACATTAGTTGTGAGTGTTGATAGTTTACAAGGGAGTGAGATGGAGACTTCACATTAGTTGTGAGTGTTGATAGTTTACAAGGGAGTGAGGGGGAGACTTCACATTAGTTGTGAGTGTTGATAGTTTACAAGGGAGTGAGATGGAGACTTCACATTAGTTGTGAGTGTTGATAGTTTACAAGGGAGTGAGATGGAGACTTCACATTAGTTGTGAGTGTTGATAGTTTACAAGGTAGTGAGGGGGAGACTTCACATTAGTTGTGAGTGTTGATAGTTTACAAGGGAGTGAGATGGAGACTTCACATTAGTGAGTGTTGATAGTTTACAAGGGAGTGAGATGGAGACTTCACATTAGTTGTGAGTGTTGATAGTTTACAAGGGAGTGAGATGGAGACTTCACATTAGTTGTGAGTGTTGATAGTTTACAAGGGAGTGAGATGGAGACTTCACATTAGTTGTGAGTGTTGATAGTTTACAAGGGAGTGAGGGGGAGACTTCACATTAGTGAGTGTTGATAGTTTACAAGGTAGTGAGATGGAGACTTCACATTAGTGAGTGTTGATAGTTTACAAGGGAGTGAGATGGAGACTTCACATTAGTTGTGAGTGTTGATAGTTTACAAGGTAGTGAGAGGTAGACTTCACATTAGTTGTGAGTGTTGATAGTTTACAAGGGAGTGAGATGGAGACTTCACATTAGTTGTGAGTGTTGATAGTTTACAAGGGAGTGAGGGGGAGACTTCACATTAGTTGTGAGTGTTGATAGTTTACAAGGGAGTGAGATGGAGACTTCACATTAGTTGTGAGTGTTGATAGTTTACAAGGGAGTGAGATGGAGACTTCACATTAGTTGTGAGTGTTGATAGTTTACAAGGGAGTGAGATGGAGACTTCACATTAGTTGTGAGTGTTGATAGTTTACAAGGAAGTGAGAGGGAGACTTCACATTAGTTGTGAGTGTTGATAGTTTACAAGGTAGTGAGAGGGAGACTTCACATTAGTTGTGAGTGTTGATAGTTTACAAGGTAGTGAGAGGGAGACTTCACATTAGTTGTGAGTGTTGATAGTTTACAAGGGAGTGAGATGGAGACTTCACATTAGTTGTGAGTGTTGATAGTTTACAAGGTAGTGAGATGGAGACTTCACATTAGTGAGTGCTGATAGTTTACAAGGTAGTGAGGGGGAGACTTCACATTAGTTGTGAGTGTTGATAGTTTACAAGGGAGTGAGATGGAGACTTCACATTAGTTGTGAGTGTTGATAGTTTACAAGGTAGTGAGATGGAGACTTCACATTAGTGAGTGCTGATAGTTTACAAGGTAGTGAGGGGGAGACTTCACATTAGTTGTGAGTGTTGATAGTTTACAAGGTAGTGAGATGGAGACTTCACATTAGTGAGTGCTGATAGTTTACAAGGTAGTGAGGGGGAGACTTCACATTAGTTGTGAGTGTTGATAGTTTACAAGGGAGTGAGATGGAGACTTCACATTAGTTGTGAGTGTTGATAGTTTACAAGGTAGTGAGATGGAGACTTCACATTAGTGAGTGCTGATAGTTTACAAGGTAGTGAGGGGGAGACTTCACATTAGTTGTGAGTGTTGATAGTTTACAAGGTAGTGAGGGGGAGACTTCACATTAGTTGTGAGTGTTGATAGTTTACAAGGTAGTGAGATGGAGACTTCACATTAGTGAGTGTTGATAGTTTACAAGGGAGTGAGATGGAGACTTCACATTAGTGAGTGTTGATAGTTTACAAGGTAGTGAGGGGGAGACTTCACATTAGTGAGTGTTGATAGTTTACAAGGGTGTGAGGGGGAGACTTCACATTAGTGAGTGTTGATAGTTTACAAGGGAGTGAGGGGGAGACTTCACATTAGTGAGTGTTGATAGTTTACAAGGGAGTGAGGGGGAGACTTCACATTAGTGAGTGTTGATAGTTTACAAGGTAGTGAGGGGGAGACTTCACATTAGTGAGTGTTGATAGTTTACAAGGTAGTGAGGGGGAGACTTCACATTAGTTGTGAGTGTTGATAGTTTACAAGGTAGTGAGAGGGAGACTTCACATTAGTGAGTGTTGATAGTTTACAAGGGAGTGAGGGGGAGACTTCACATTAGTGAGTGTTGATAGTTTACAAGGTAGTGAGGGGGAGACTTCACATTAGTGAGTGTTGATAGTTTACAGGGTAGTGAGGGGGAGACTTCACATTAGTTGTGAGTGTTGATAGTTTACAGGGTAGTGAGAGGGAGACTTCACATTAGTTGTGAGTGTTGATAGTTTACAGGGTAGTGAGAGGGAGACTTCACATTAGTTGTGAGTGTTGATAGTTTACAGGGTAGTGAGAGGGAGACTTCACATTAGTTGTGAGTGTTGATAGTTTACAGGGTAGTGAGGGGGAGACTTCACATTAGTTGTGAGTGTTGATAGTTTACAGGGTAGTGAGGGGGAGACTTCACATTAGTTGTGAGTGTTGATAGTTTACTAGGTAGTGAGGGGGAGACTTCACATTAGTGAGTGTTGATAGTTTACAAGGTAGTGAGGGGGAGACTTCACATTAGTGAGTGTTGATAGTTTACAAGGGAGTGAGAGGGAGACTTCACATTAGTGAGTGTTGATAGTTTACAAGGTCGTGAGAGGGAGACTTCACATTAGTGAGTGTTGATAGTTTACAAGGGAGTGAGAGGGAGACTTCACATTAGTGAGTGTTGATAGTTTACAAGGGAGTGAGGGGGAGACTTCACATTAGTGAGTGTTGATAGTTTACAAGGGAGTGAGGGGGAGACTTCACATTAGTGAGTGTTGATAGTTTACAAGGTAGTGAGGGGGAGACTTCACATTAGTGAGTGTTGATAGTTTACAAGGTAGTGAGGGGGAGACTTCACATTAGTTGTGAGTGTTGATAGTTTACTAGGTAGTGAGAGGGAGACTTCACATTAGTTGTGAGTGTTGATAGTTTACTAGGTAGTGAGAGGGAGACTTCACATTAGTTGTGAGTGTTGATAGTTTACAGGGTAGTGAGAGGGAGACTTCACATTAGTTGTGAGTGTTGATAGTTTACAGGGTAGTGAGAGGGAGACTTCACATTAGTTGTGAGTGTTGATAGTTTACAGGGTAGTGAGAGGGAGACTTCACATTAGTTGTGAGTGTTGATAGTTTACAGGGTAGTGAGAGGGAGACTTCACATTAGTTGTGAGTGTTGATAGTTTACAGGGTAGTGAGAGGGAGACTTCACATTAGTTGTGAGTGTTGATAGTTTACAGGGTAGTGAGGGGGAGACTTCACATTAGTTGTGAGTGTTGATAGTTTACAGGGTAGTGAGGGGGAGACTTCACATTAGTTGTGAGTGTTGATAGTTTACTAGGTAGTGAGGGGGAGACTTCACATTAGTGAGTGTTGATAGTTTACAAGGTAGTGAGGGGGAGACTTCACATTAGTTGTGAGTGTTGATAGTTTACAAGGTAGTGAGAGGGAGACTTCACATTAGTTGTGAGTGTTGATAGTTTACAAGGTAGTGAGGGGGAGACTTCACATTAGTTGTGAGTGTTGATAGTTTACTAGGTAGTGAGGGGGAGACTTCACATTAGTGAGTGTTGATAGTTTACTAGGTAGTGAGGGGGAGACTTCACATTAGTTGTGAGTGTTGATAGTTTACTAGGTAGTGAGGGGGAGACTTCACATTAGTGAGTGTTGATAGTTTACAAGGTAGTGAGGGGGAGACTTCACATTAGTTGTGAGTGTTGATAGTTTACAAGGTAGTGAGGGGGAGACTTCACATTAGTTGTGAGTGTTGATAGTTTACTAGGTAGTGAGGGGGAGACTTCACATTAGTGAGTGTTGATAGTTTACAAGGTAGTGAGGGGGAGACTTCACATTAGTTGTGAGTGTTGATAGATTACAAGGTAGTGAGGGGGAGACTTCACATTAGTTGTGAGTGTTGATAGTTTACAAGGTAGTGAGGGGGAGACTTCACATTAGTTGTGAGTGTTGATAGTTTACAAGGTAGTGAGGGGGAGACTTCACATTAGTGAGTGTTGATAGTTTACAAGGGAGTGAGGGGGAGACTTCACATTAGTTGTGAGTGTTGATAGTTTACAAGGTAGTGAGGGAGAGACTTCACATTAGTTGTGAGTGTTGATAGTTTACAAGGGAGTGAGGGAGAGACTTCACATTAGTTGTGAGTGTTGATAGTTTACAAGGTAGTGAGGGAGAGACTTCACATTAGTTGTGAGTGTTGATAGTTTACAAGGTAGTGAGGGAGAGACTTCACATTAGTTGTGAGTGTTGATAGTTTACAAGGGAGTGAGGGAGAGACTTCACATTAGTTGTGAGTGTTGATAGTTTACAAGGGAGTGAGGGAGAGACTTCACATTAGTTGTGAGTGTTGATAGTTTACAAGGGAGTGAGGGAGAGACTTCACATTAGTTGTGAGTGTTGATAGTTTACAAGGGAGTGAGGGAGAGACTTCACATTAGTTGTGAGTGTTGATAGTTTACAAGGTAGTGAGGGAGAGACTTCACATTAGTTGTGAGTGTTGATAGTTTACAAGGTAGTGAGGGAGAGACTTCACATTAGTTGTGAGTGTTGATAGTTTACAAGGGAGTGAGGGAGAGACTTCACATTAGTTGTGAGTGTTGATAGTTTACAAGGTAGTGAGGGAGAGACTTCACATTAGTTGTGAGTGTTGATAGTTTACAAGGTAGTGAGGGAGAGACTTCACATTAGTGAGTGTTGATAGTTTACAAGGTAGTGAGAGGGAGACTTCACATTAGTTGTGAGTGTTGATAGTTTACAAGGTAGTGAGGGGGAGACTTCACATTAGTTGTGAGTGTTGATAGTTTACAAGGTAGTGAGGGGGAGACTTCACATTAGTGAGTGTTGATAGTTTACAAGGTAGTGAGGGGGAGACTTCACATTAGTGAGTGTTGATAGTTTACAAGGTAGTGAGGGGGAGACTTCACATTAGTTGTGAGTGTTGATAGTTTACAAGGTAGTGAGGGGGAGACTTCACATTAGTTGTGAGTGTTGATAGTTTACAAGGGAGTGAGGGGGAGACTTCACATTAGTAGTGAGTGTTGATAGTTTACAAGGGAGTGAGGGGGAGACTTCACATTAGTTGTGAGTGTTGATAGTTTACAAGGTAGTGAGGGGGAGACTTCACATTAGTTGTGAGTGTTGATAGTTTACAAGGTAGTGAGGGGGAGACTTCACATTAGTTGTGAGTGTTGATAGTTTACAAGGTAGTGAGGGGGAGACTTCACATTAGTTGTGAGTGTTGATAGTTTACAAGGTAGTGAGGGGGAGACTTCACATTAGTTGTGAGTGTTGATAGTTTACAAGGTAGTGAGGGGGAGACTTCACATTAGTGAGTGTTGATAGTTTACAAGGTAGTGAGGGGGAGACTTCACATTAGTGAGTGTTGATAGTTTACAAGGTAGTGAGGGGGAGACTTCACATTAGTTGTGAGTGTTGATAGTTTACAAGGTAGTGAGGGGGAGACTTCACATTAGTTGTGAGTGTTGATAGTTTACAAGAGAGTGAGAGGGAGACTTCACATTAGTTGTGAGTGTTGATAGTTTACAAGAGAGTGAGAGGTAGACTTCACATTAGTTGTGAGTGTTGATAATTTACAAGAGAGTGAGAGGGAAACTTTACATTAGTTGTGAGTGTTGATAGTTTACAAGAGAGTGAGAGGGAAACTTCACATTAGTGAGTGTTGATAGTTTACAAGGGAGTGAGAGGTAGACTTCACATTAGTTGTGAGTGTTGACAGTTTACAAGAGAGTGAGAGGGAGACTTCACATTAGTTGTGAGTGTTGATAGTTTACAAGGGAGTGAGAGGTAGACTTCACATTAGTTGTGAGTGTTGATAGTTTAAAAGGGAGTGAGAGGTAGACTTCACATTAGTTGTGAGTGTTGATAGTTTACAAGAGAGTGAGAGGGAGACTTCACATTAGTGAGTGTTGATAGTTTACAAGAGAGTGAGAGGGAGACTTCACATTAGTGAGTGTTGATAGTTTACAAGGGAGTGAGGGGGAGACTTCACATTAGTTGTGAGTGTTGATAGTTTACAAGAGAGTGAGAGGGAAACTTCACATTAGTTGTGAGTGTTGATAGTTTACAAGAGAGTGAGGGGTAGACTTCACATTAGTGAGTGTTGATAGTTTACAAGAGAGTGAGGGGTAGACTTCACATTACTGAGTGTTGATAGTTTACAAGAGAGTGAGAGGGAGACTTCACATTAGTGAGTGTTTATAGTTTACAAGGGAGTGAGAGGTAGACTTCACATTAGTGAGTGTTGATAGTTTACAAGGGAGTGAGAGGTAGACTTCACATTAGTGAGTGTTCATAGTTTACAGGAGAGTGAGAGGTAGACTTCACATTAGTGAGTGTTGATAGTTTACAAGGGAGTGAGAGGTAGACTTCACATTAGTGAGTGTTGATAGTTTACAAGGGAGTGAGAGGTAGACTTCACATTAGTTGTGAGTGTTGATAGTTTACAAGGGAGTGAGGGGGAGACTTCACATTAGTGAGTATTGATAGTTTACAAGGTAGTGAGGGGGAGACTTCACATTAGTGAGTGTTGATAGTTTACAAGGGAGTGAGGGGGAGACTTCACGTTAGTGAGTGTTGATAGTTTACAAGGGAGTGAGAGGTAGACTTCACATTAGTGAGTGTTGATAGTTTTCAAGGGAGTGAGAGGTAGACTTCACATTAGTTGTGAGTGTTGATAGTTTACAAGGGAGTGAGAGGTAGACTTCACATTAGTGAGTGTTGATAGTTTACAAGGCAGTGAGACGGAGACTTCACATTGAGTGTTGATAGTTTACAAGGCAGTGAGACGGAGACTTCACATTAGTGAGTGTTGATAGTTTACAAGGCAGTGAGACGGAGACTTCACATTGAGTGTTGATAGTTTAAGGGGAAGTGAGACGGAGACTTCACATTGAGTGTTGATAGTTTACAAGGCAGTGAGACGGAGACTTCACATTAGTGAGTGTTGATAGTTTACAAGGGAGTGAGACGGAGACTTCACATTGAGTGTTGATAGTTTACAAGGCAGTGAGACGGAGACTTCACATTGAGTGTTGATAGTTTACAAGGGAGTGAGACGGAGACTTCACATTGAGTGTTGATAGTTTACAAGGGAGTGAGACGGAGACTTCACATTGAGTGTTGATAGTTTACAAGGGAGTGAGACGGAGACTTCACATTGAGTGTTGATAGTTTACAAGGCAGTGAGACGGAGACTTCACATTGAGTGTTGATAGTTTACAAGGCAGTGAGACGGAGACTTCACATTGAGTGTTGATAGTTTAAAAGGCAGTGAGATAGAGACTTCACATTGAGTGTTGATAGTTTACAAGGGAGTGAGAGGTAGACTTCACATTGAGTGTTGATAGTTTACAAGGCAGTGAGACGGAGACTTCACATTGAGTGTTGATAGTTTACAAGGCAGTGAGACGGAGACTTCACATTGAGTGTTGATAGTTTACAAGGGAGTGAGAGGTAGACTTCACATTGAGTGTTGATAGTTTACAAGGGAGTGAGGGGGAGACTTCACATTGAGTGTTGATAGTTTACAAGGCAGTGAGATAGAGACTTCACATTGAGTGTTGATAGTTTAAAAGGCAGTGAGATAGAGACTTCACATTGAGTGTTGATAGTTTAAAAGGGAGTGAGATAGAGACTTCACATTGAGTGTTGATAGTTTACAAGGGAGTGAGATAGAGACTTCACATTGAGTGTTGATAGTTTACAAGGCAGTGAGACGGAGACTTCACATTGAGTGTTGATAGTTTAAAAGGCAGTGAGATAGAGACTTCACATTGAGTGTTGATAGTTTACAAGGGAGTGAGAGGTAGACTTCACATTAGTGAGTGTTGATAGTTTAAAAGGCAGTGAGATAGAGACTTCACATTGAGTGTTGATAGTTTACAAGGGAGTGAGGGGGAGACTTCACATTAGTTGTGAGTGTTGATAGTTTACAAGGGAGTGAGGGGGAGACTTCACATTAGTTGTGAGTGTTGATAGTTTACAAGGGAGTGAGAGGGAGACTTCACATTGAGTGTTGATAGTTTACAAGGGAGTGAGAGGTAGACTTCACATTAGTTGTGAGTGTTGATAGTTTACAAGAGAGTGAGAGGGAGACTTCACATTAGTGAGTGTTGATAGTTTACAAGAGAGTGAGAGGGAGACTTCACATTAGTTGTGAGTGTTGATAGTTTACAAGAGAGTGAGAGGGAGACTTCACATTAGTGAGTGCTGATAGTTTACAAGGTCGTGAGAGGGAGACTTCACATTAGTGAGTGTTGATAGTTTACAAGGGAGTGAGAGGGAGACTTCACATTAGTGAGTGTTGATAGTTTACAAGGGAGTGAGAGGGAGACTTCACATTAGTGAGTGTTGATAGTTTACAAGGTCGTGAGAGGGAGACTTCACATTAGTGAGTGTTGATAGTTTACAAGGGAGTGAGAGGGAGACTTCACATTAGTGAGTGTTGATAGTTTACAAGGTCGTGAGAGGGAGACTTCACATTAGTGAGTGTTGATAGTTTACAAGGTCGTGAGAGGGAGACTTCACATTAGTGAGTGTTGATAGTTTACAAGGGAGTGAGAGGGAGACTTCACATTAGTGAGTGTTGATAGTTTACAAGGTCGTGAGAGGGAGACTTCACATTAGTGAGTGTTGATAGTTTACAAGGGAGTGAGAGGGAGACTTCACATTAGTGAGTGTTGATAGTTTACAAGGGAGTGAGAGGGAGACTTCACATTAGTGAGTGCTGATAGTTTACAAGGGAGTGAGAGGGAGACTTCACATTAGTGAGTGCTGATAGTTTACAAGAGAGTGAGAGGGAGACTTCACATTAGTGAGTGCTGATAGTTTACAAGGGAGTGAGAGGGAGACTTCACATTAGTTGTGAGTGTTGATAGTTTACAAGGGAGTGAGGGGGAGACTTCACATTAGTGAGTGTTGATAGTTTACAAGGCAGTGAGACGGAGACTTCACATTGAGTGCTGATAGTTTACAAGGTAGTGAGGGGGAGACTTCACATTAGTTGTGAGTGTTGATAGTTTACAAGAGAGTGAGAGGGAGACTTCACATTAGTGAGTGCTGATAGTTTACAAGGGAGTGAGAGGGAGACTTCACATTAGTTGTGAGTGTTGATAGTTTACAAGAGAGTGAGAGGGAGACTTCACATTAGTTGTGAGTGTTGATAGTTTACAAGAGAGTGAGAGGGAGACTTCACATTAGTTGTGAGTGTTGATAGTTTACAAGAGAGTGAGAGGGAGACTTCACATTAGTGAGTGCTGATAGTTTACAAGGGAGTGAGGGGGAGACTTCACATTAGTGAGTGTTGATAGTTTACAAGGTAGTGAGGGGGAGACTTCACATTAGTTGTGAGTGTTGATAGTTTACAAGAGAGTGAGAGGGAGACTTCACATTAGTTGTGAGTGTTGATAGTTTACAAGAGAGTGAGAGGGAGACTTCACATTAGTTGTGAGTGTTGATAGTTTACAAGAGAGTGAGAGGGAGACTTCACATTAGTGAGTGCTGATAGTTTACAAGGGAGTGAGGGGGAGACTTCACATTAGTGAGTGTTGATAGTTTACAAGAGAGTGAGAGGGAGACTTCACATTAGTTGTGAGTGTTGATAGTTTACAAGAGAGTGAGAGGGAGACTTCACATTAGTGAGTGTTGATAGTTTACAAGAGAGTGAGAGGGAGACTTCACATTAGTGAGTGTTGATAGTTTACAAGGGAGTGAGGGGGAGACTTCACATTAGTGAGTGTTGATAGTTTACAAGGCAGTGAGACGGAGACTTCACATTGAGTGTTGATAGTTTACAAGGGAGTGAGAGGTAGACTTCACATTGAGTGTTGATATTTTACAAGGGAGTGAGGGGGAGACTTCACATTAGTTGTGAGTGTTGATAGTTTACAAGGCAGTGAGACGGAGACTTCACATTAGTTGTGAGTGTTGATAGTTTACAAGGGAGTGAGAGGTAGACTTCACATTGAGTGTTGATATTTTACAAGGGAGTGAGGGGGAGACTTCACATTAGTTGTGAGTGTTGATAGTTTACAAGGCAGTGAGACGGAGACTTCACATTAGTTGTGAGTGTTGATAGTTTACAAGGCAGTGAGACGGAGACTTCACATTGAGTGTTGATAGTTTACAAGGCAGTGAGACGGAGACTTCACATTGAGTGTTGATAGTTTACAAGGCAGTGAGACGGAGACTTCACATTGGGTGTTGATAGTTTACAAGGGAGTGAGACGGAGACTTCACATTGAGTGTTGATAGTTTACAAGGGAGTGAGGGGGAGACTTCACATTGAGTGTTGATAGTTTACAAGGCAGTGAGACGGAGACTTCACATTGAGTGTTGATAGTTTACAAGGGAGTGAGGGGGAGACTTCACATTGAGTGTTGATAGTTTACAAGGCAGTGAGACGGAGACTTCACATTGAGTGTTGATAGTTTACAAGGCAGTGAGACGGAGACTTCACATTGGGTGTTGATAGTTTACAAGGCAGTGAGACGGAGACTTCACATTAGTGAGTGTTGATAGTTTACAAGGGAGTGAGAGGTAGACTTCACATTGAGTGTTGATAGTTTACAAGGGAGTGAGAGGTAGACTTCACATTAGTGAGTGTTTATAGTTTACAAGGGAGTGAGGGGGAGACTTTACATTGAGTGTTGATAGTTTACAAGGCAGTGAGACAGAGACTTCACATTGAGTGTTGATAGTTTACAAGGCAGTGAGACGGAGACTTCACATTGAGTGTTGATAGTTTACAAGGTAGTGAGACAGAGACTTCACATTGAGTGTTGATAGTTTACAAGGGAGTGAGAGGTAGACTTCACATTAGTTGTGAGTGTTGATAGTTTACAAGGGAGTGAGGGGGAGACTTCACATTAGTTGTGAGTGTTGATAGTTTATAGGGAGTTAGAGGGAGACTTCACATTAGTTGTGAGTGATGATAGTTTACAAGGGAGTGAGAGGTAGACTTCACATTAGTTGTGAGTGATGATAGTTTACAAGGGAGTTAGAGGTAGACTTCACATTAGTTGTGAGTGTTGATAGTTTACAAGGGAGTGAGGGGGAGACTTCACATTAGTTGTGAGTGTTGATAGTTTACAAGGTAGTGAGGGGGAGACTTCACATTAGTTGTGAGTGATGATAGTTTACAAGGGAGTGAGAGGTAGACTTCACATTAGTGAGTGTTGATAGTTTACAAGGGAGTGAGAGGTAGACTTCACATTAGTGAGTGTTGATAGTTTACAAGGGAGTGAGGGGGAGACTTCACATTAGTGAGTGTTGATAGTTTACAAGGGAGTGAGAGGTAGACTTCACATTAGTGAGTGTTTATAGTTTACAAGGGAGTGAGAGGTAGACTTCACATTAGTGAGTGTTGATAGTTTACAAGGGAGTGAGGGGGAGACTTCACATTAGTGAGTGTTTATAGTTTACAAGGGAGTGAGGAGGAGACTGCACATTGAGTGATGATAGTTTACAAGGGAGTGAGAGGTAGACTTCACATTAGTGAGTGTTGATAGTTTACAAGGGAGTGAGAGGTAGACTTCACATTAGTGAGTGTTGATAGTTTACAAGGGAGTGAGAGGTAGACTTCACATTAGTGAGTGTTTATAGTTTACAAGGGAGTGAGGAGGAGACTGCACATTGAGTGATGATAGTTTACAAGGGAGTGAGAGGTAGACTTCACATTAGTGAGTGTTGATAGTTTACAAGGGAGTGAGAGGTAGACTTCACATTAGTGAGTGTTGATAGTTTACAAGGTAGTGAGGGGGAGACATCACATTAGTTGTGAGTGTTGATAGTTTACAAGGTAGTGAGAGGGAGACTTCACATTAGTTGTGAGTGTTGATAGTTTACAAGGTAGTGAGAGGGAGACTTCACATTAGTTGTGAGTGTTGATAGTTTACAAGGTAGTGAGAGGGAGACTTCACATTAGTTGTGAGTGTTGATAGTTTACAAGGTAGTGAGAGGGAGACTTCACATTAGTTGTGAGTGTTGATAGTTTACAAGGTAGTGAGAGGGAGACTTCACATTAGTGAGTGTTGATAGTTTACAAGGTAGTGAGGGGGAGACTTCACATTAGTTGTGAGTGTTGATAGTTTACAAGGTAGTGAGGGGGAGACTTCACATTAGTTGTGAGTGTTGATAGTTTACAAGGTAGTGAGAGGGAGACTTCACATTAGTTGTGAGTGTTGATAGTTTACAAGAGAGTGAGATGGAGACTTCACATTAGTTGTGAGTGTTGATAGTTTACAAGGTAGTGAGAGGGAGACTTCACATTAGTTGTGAGTGTTGATAGTTTACAAGGTAGTGAGGGGGAGACTTCACATTAGTGAGTGTTGATAGTTTACAAGGTAGTGAGAGGGAGACTTCACATTAGTGAGTGTTGATAGTTTACAAGGTAGTGAGGGGGAGACTTCACATTAGTGAGTGTTGATAGTTTACAAGGTAGTGAGAGGGAGACTTCACATTAGTGAGTGTTGATAGTTTACAAGAGAGTGAGAGGGAGACTTCACATTAGTTGTGAGTGTTGATAGTTTACAAGGGAGTGAGGGGGAGACTTCACATTAGTTGTGAGTGTTGATAGTTTACAAGGTAGTGAGAGGGAGACTTCACATTAGTTGTGAGTGTTGATAGTTTACAAGGTAGTGAGGGGGAGACTTCACATTAGTGAGTGCTGATAGTTTACAAGAGAGTGAGAGGGAGACTTCACATTAGTGAGTGTTGATAGTTTACAAGGGAGTGAGAGGGAGACTTCACATTAGTGAGTGTTGATAGTTTACAAGAGAGTGAGAGGGAGACTTCACATTAGTTGTGAGTGTTGATAGTTTACAAGGGAGTGAGGGGGAGACTTCACATTAGTGAGTGTTGATAGTTTACAAGAGAGTGAGAGGGAGACTTCACATTAGTTGTGAGTGTTGATAGTTTACAATGGAGTGAGAGGGAGACTTCACATTGAGTGTTGATAGTTTACAAGGGAGTGAGAGGTAGACTTCACATTAGTGAGCGTTGATAGTTTACAAGAGAGTGAGAGGGAGACTTCACATTAGTGAATGCTGATAGTTTACAAGGCAGTGAGGGGGAGACTTCACATTAGTTGTGACTGTTGATAGTTTACAAGCGAGTGAGAGGGAGACTTCACATTAGTGAGTGCTGATAGTTTACAAGGGAGTGAGAGGGAGACTTCACATTAGTGAGTGCTGATAGTTTACAAGGGAGTGAGAGGGAGACTTCACATTAGTTGTGAGTGTTGATAGTTTACAAGGGAGTGAGGGGGAGACTTCACATTAGTGAGTGTTGATAGTTTACAAGGGAGTGAGAGGGAGACTTCACATTGAGTGTTGATAGTTTACAAGGGAGTGAGAGGTAGACTTCACATTAGTGAGTGTTGATAGTTTACAAGAGAGTGAGAGGGAGACTTCACATTAGTGAGTGCTGATAGTTTACAAGGGAGTGAGGGGGAGACTTCACTTTAGTTGTGAGTGTTATTAGTTTACAAGAGAGTGAGAGGGAGACTTCACATTAGTGAGTGCTGATAGTTTACAAGGGAGTGAGAGGGAGACTTCACATTAGTGAGTGTTGATAGTTTACAAGAGAGTGAGAGGGAGACTTGACATTAGTTGTGAGTGTTGATAGTTCACAAGGGAGTGAGGGGGAGACTTCACATTAGTGAGTGTTGATAGTTTACAAGGGAGTGAGAGGTAGACTTCACATTAGTGAGTGTTGATAGTTTACAAGGGAATGAGAGGTAGACTTCACATTAGTGAGTGTTGATAGCTTACAAGGGAGTGAGAGGTACACTTCACATTAGTGAGTGTTGATAGTTTACAAGGGAGTGAGCGGTAGACTTCACATTAGTGAGTGTTGATAGTTTACAAGAGAGTGAGAGGGAGACTTCACATTAGTTGTGAGTGTTGATAGTTTAAGGGAGAGTGAGAGGGAGACTTCACATTGAGTGTTGATAGTTTACAAGGGAGTGAGAGGTAGACTTCACATTAGTGAGTGTTGATAGTTTACAAGGGAGTGAGAGGTAGACTTCACATTAGTGAGTGTTGATGGTTTACAAGGGAGTGAGAGGTAGACTTCACATTAGTGAGTGTTGATAGTTTACAAGGGAGTGAGAGGTAGACTTCACATTGGGTGTTGATAGTTTACAAGGGAGTGAGAGGTAGACTTCACATTAGTTGTGAGTGTTGATAGTTTACAAGAGAGTGAGAGGTAGACTTCACATTAGTGAGTGTTGATAGTTTACAAGAGAGTGAGAGGGAGACTTCACATTAGTGAGTGTTGATAGTTTACAAGGTAGTGAGAGGTAGACTTCACATTAGCGAGTGTTGATAGTTTACAAGGGAGTGAGAGGTAGACTTCACATTAGTGAGTGTTGATAGTTTACAAGAGAGTGAGAGGGAGACTTCACATTAGTGAGTGTTGATAGTTTACAAGAGAGTGAGAGGTAGACTTCACATTAGTGAGTGTTGATAGTTTACAAGAGAGTGAGAGGTAGACTTCACATTAGTGAGTGTTGATAGTTTACAAGGTAGTGAGAGGTAGACTTCACATTAGTGAGTGTTGATAGTTTACAAGGGAGTGAGAGGTAGACTTCACATCAGTGAGTGTTGATAGTTTTTAAGGGAGTGAGGGGGAGACTTCACATTAGTTGTGAGTGTTGATAGTTTACAAGAGAGTGAGAGGGAGACTTCACATTAGTTGTGAGTGTTGATAGTTTACAAGGGAGTGAGAGGTAGACTTCACATTAGTGAGTGTTGATAGTTTACAAGAGAGTGAGAGGTAGACTTCACATTAGTGAGTGTTGATAGTTTACAAGGGAGTGAGAGGGAGACTTCACATTAGTGAGTGTTGATAGTTTACAAGGGAGTGAGAGGTAGACTTCATATTAGTGAGTGTTGATAGTTTACAAGAGAGTGAGAGGGAGACTTCACATTAGTGAGTGTTGATAGTTTACAAGGGACTGAGAGGTAGACTTCACATTAGTGAGTGTTGATAGTTTACAAGGTAGTGAGAGGTAGACTTCACATTAGTGAGTGTTGATAGTTTACAAGGGAGTGAGAGGTAGACTTCACATTAGTGAGTGTTGATAGTTTACAAGAGAGTGAGAGGGAGACTTCACATTAGTGAATGTTGATAGTTTACAGGAGAGTGAGAGGTAGACTTCACATTAGTGAGTGTTGATAGTTTACAAGAGAGTGAGAGGTAGACTTCACATTAGTGAGTGTTGTTAGTTTACAAGGTAGTAAGAGGTAGACTTCACATTAGTGAGTGTTGATAGTTTACAAGGGAGTGAGAGGTAGACTTCACATCAGTGAGTGTTGATAGTTTACAAGGGAGTGAGGGGGAGACTTCACATTAGTTGTGAGTGTTGATAGTTTACAAGAGAGTGAGAGGGAGACTTCACATTAGTTGTGAGTGTTGATAGTTTACAAGGGAGTGAGAGGTAGACTTCACATTAGTGAGTGTTGATAGTTTACAAGAGAGTGCGAGGGAGACTTCACATTAGTGAGTGTTGATAGTTTACAAGAGAGTGAGAGGTAGACTTCACATTAGTGAGTGTTGATAGTTTACAAGGGAGTGAGAGGGAGACTTCACATTAGTTGTGAGTGTTGATAGTTTACAAGGGAGTGAGAGGTAGACTTCACATTAGTGAGTGTTGATAGTTTACAAGGGAGTGAGAGGTAGACTTCACATTAGTTGTGAGTGTTGATAGTTTACAAGGGAGTGAGGGGGAGACTTCACATTAGTTGTGAGTGTTGATAGTTTACAAGGGAGTGAGAGGTAGACTTCACATTAGTTGTGAGTGTTGATAGTTTACAAGAGAGTGAGAGGTAGACTTCACATTAGTGAGTGTTGATAGTTTACAAGAGAGTGAAAGGGAGACTTCACATTAGTGAGTGTTGATAGTTTACAAGGGAGTGACGGGTAGACTTCTCATTAGTGAGTGTTGATAGTTTACAAGGGAGTGAGGGGTAGACTTCACATTAGTGAGTGTTGATAGTTTACAAGAGAGTGAGTGGGAGACTTCACATTAGTGAGTGTTGATAGTTTACAAGGTAGTGAGAGGTAGACTTCACATTAGTGAGTGTTGATAGTTTACAAGAGAGTGAGAGGGAGACTTCACATTAGTGAGTGTTGATAGTTTACAAGAGAGTGAGAGGGAGACTTCACATTAGTGAGTGTTGATAGTTTACAAGGGAGTTAGAGGTAGACTTCACATTAGAGAGTGTTGATAGTTTACAAGGGAGTGAGAGGTAGACTTCACATTAGTTGTGAGTGTTGATAGTTTACAAGGGAGTGAGGGGGAGACTTCACATTAGTTGTGAGTGTTGATAGTTTACAAGGGAGTGAGAGGTAGACTTCACATTAGTTGTGAGTGTTGATAGTTTACAAGAGAGTGAGAGGTAGACTTCACTTTAGTTGTGAGTGTTGATAGTTTACAAGGGAGTGAGAGGTAGACTTCACATTAGTTGTGAGTGTTGATAGTTTACAAGGGAGTGAGGGGGAGACTTCACATTAGTTGTGAGTGTTGATAGTTTACAAGGGAGTGAGAGGTAGACTTCACATTAGTTGTGAGTGTTGATAGTTTACAAGAGAGTGAGAGGTAGACTTCACTTTAGTTGTGAGTGTTGATAGTTTACAAGGGAGTGAGAGGTAGACTTCACATTAGTTGTGAGTGTTGATAGTTTACAAGGGAGTGAGAGGTAGACTTCACATTAGTTGTGAGTGTTGATAGTTTACAAGGGAGTGAGGGGGAGACTTCACATTAGTGAGTGTTGATAGTTTACAAGGGAGTGAGAGGTAGACTTCACATTAGTTATAGTTTACAAGGGAGTGACAGGGAGACTTTACATTAGTTGTGAGTGTTGATAGTTTACAAGGGAGTGAGGGGGAGACTTTACATTAGTGAGTGTTGATAGTTTACAAGAGAGTGAGGGGGAGACTTCACATTAGTTGTGAGTGTTGATAGTTTACAAGGGAGTGAGAGGTAGACTTCACATTAGTTGTGAGTATTGATAGTTTACAAGGGAGTGAGAGGGAGACTTCACATTAGTTGTGAGTGTTGATAGTTTACAAGGGAGTGAGGGGGAGACTTTACATTAGTGAGTGTTGATAGTTTACAAGAGAGTGAGAGGGAGACTTCACATTAGTGAGTGTTGATAGTTTACAAGGGAGTGAGAGGTAGACTTCACATTAGTGAGTGTTGATAGTTTCGAAGGAAGTGAGAGGTAGACTTCACATTAGTGAGTGTTGATAGTTTACAAGGGAGTGAGAGGTAGACTTCACATTAGTTGTGAGTGTTGATAGTTTACAAGGGAGTGAGGGGGAGACTTCACATTAGTTGTGAGTGTTGATAGTTTACAAGGGAGTGAGAGGTAGACTTCACATTAGTTGTGAGTGTTGATAGTTTACAAGAGAGTGAGAGGTAAACTTCACTTTAGTTGTGAGTATTGAAGGTTTACAAGGGAGTGAGAGGTAGTCTTCACATTAGTTGTGAGTGTTGATAGTTTACAAGGGAGTGAGAGGTAGACTTCACATAAGTTGTGAGTGTTGATAGTTTACAAGGGAGTGAGGGGGAGACTTCACATTAGTGAGTGTTGATAGTTTACAAGGGGGTGAGAGGTAGACTTCACATTAGTTATAGTTTACAAGGGAGTGAGAGGGAGACTTTACATTAGTGAGTGTTGATAGTTTACAAGAGAGTGAGGGGGAGACTTCACATTAGTTGTGAATGTTGATAGTTTACAAGGGAGTCAGAGGTAGACTTCACATTAGTTGTGAGTGTTGATAGTTTACAAGGGAGTGAGGGGGAGACTTCACATTAGTGAGTGTTGATAGTTTACAAGGGAGTGAGGGGGAGACTTCACATTAGTTGTGAGTGTTGATAGTTTACAAGGGAGTAGAGGGAGACTTCACATTAGTCAGTGTTGATAGTTTACAAGGTAGTGAAGGGGAGACTTCACATTAGTGAGTGTTGATAGTTTACAAGGGAGTGAGGGGGAGACTTCACATTAGTGAGTGTTGATAGTTTACAAGGTAGTGAGGGGGAGACTTCACATTAGTTGTGAGTGTTGATAGTTTACAAGGGAGTGAGGGGGAGACTTCACATTAGTGAGTGTTGATAGTTTACAAGGTAGTGAGGGGGAGACTTCACATTAGTTGTGAGTGTTGATAGTTTACAAGGTAGTGAGGGGGAGACTTCACATTAGTGAGTGTTGATAGTTTACAAGGGAGTGAGGGGGAGACTTCACATTAGTGAGTGTTGATAGTTTACAAGGGAGTGAGGGGGAGACTTCACATTAGTGAGTGTTGATAGTTTACAAGGGAGTGAGGGGGAGACTTCACTTTAGTGAGTGTTGATAGTTTACAGGGTAGTGAGGGGGAGACTTCACGTTAGTGAGTGTTGATAGTTTACAAGGGAGTGAGGGGGAGACTTCACATTAGTGAGTGTTGATAGTTTACAAGGTAGTGAGGGGGAGACTTCACATTAGTGAGTGTTGATAGTTTACAAGGGAGTGAGGGGGAGACTTCACATTAGTGAGTGTTGATAGTTTACAAGGTAGTGAGGGGGAGACTTCACATTAGTGAGTGTTGATAGTTTACAAGGTAGTGAGGGGGAGACTTCACATTAGTGAGTGTTGATAGTTTACAAGGGAGTGAGGGGGAGACTTCACATTAGTGAGTGTTGATAGTTTACAAGGTAGTGAGGGGGAGACTTCACATTAGTGAGTGTTGATAGTTTACAAGGTAGTGAGGGGGAGACTTCACATTAGTGAGTGTTGATAGTTTACAAGGGAGTGAGGGGGAGACTTCACATTAGTGAGTGTTGATAGTTTACAAGGTAGTGAGGGGGAGACTTCACATTAGAGAGTGTTGATAGTTTACAAGGTAGTGAGGGGGAGACTTCACATTAGTTGTGAGTGTTGATAGTTTACAAGGTAGTGAGGGGGAGACTTCACATTAGTGAGTGTTGATAGTTTACAAGGTAGTGAGGGGGAGACTTCACATTAGTGAGTGTTGATAGTTTACAAGGTAGTGAGGGGGAGACTTCACATTAGTTGTGAGTGTTGATAGTTTACAGGGTAGTGAGGGGGAGACTTCACATTAGTGAGTGTTGATAGTTTACAAGGTAGTGAGAGGGAGACTTCACATTAGTGAGTGTTGATAGTTTACAAGGTAGTGAGGGGGAGACTTCACATTAGTTGTGAGTGTTGATAGTTTACTAGGTAGTGAGGGGGAGACTTCACATTAGTGAGTGTTGATAGTTTACAAGGTAGTGAGAGGTAGACTTCAAATTAGTTGTGAGTGTTGATAGTTTACAAGGTAGTGAGAGGTAGACTTCACATTAGTTGTGAGTGTTGATAGTTTACTAGGTAGTGAGGGGGAGACTTCACATTAGTGAGTGTTGATAGTTTACAAGGTAGTGAGAGGTAGACTTCACATTAGTTGTGAGTGTTGATAGTTTACAAGGTAGTGAGGGGGAGACTTCACATTAGTTGTGAGTGTTGATAGTTTACAAGGTAGTGAGAGGTAGACTTCACATTAGTTGTGAGTGTTGATAGTTTACAAGGTAGTGAGGGGGAGACTTCACATTAGTGAGTGTTGATAGTTTACAGGGTAGTGAGAGGTAGACTTCACATTAGTTGTGAGTGTTGATAGTTTACTAGGTAGTGAGGGGGAGACTTCACATTAGTGAGTGTTGATAGGTTACAAGGTAGTGAGAGGTAGACTTCACGTTAGTTGTGAGTGTTGATAGTTTACAAGGTAGTGAGGGGGAGACTTCACATTAGTTGTGAGTGTTGATAGTTTACAAGGTAGTGAGGGGGAGACTTCACATTAGTTGTGAGTGTTGATAGTTTACAAGGTAGTGAGGGGGAGACTTCACATTAGTTGTGAGTGTTGATAGTTTACAAGGTAGTGAGGGGGAGACTTCCATTAGTTGTGAGTGTTGATAGTTTACAAGGGAGTGAGGGGGAGACTTCACATTAGTTGTGAGTGTTGATAGTTTACAAGGTAGTGAGGGGGAGACTTCACATTAGTGAGTGTTGATAGTTTACAGGGTAGTGAGAGGTAGACTTCACATTAGTTGTGAGTGTTGATAGTTTACAAGGTAGTGAGGGGGAGACTTCACATTAGTTGTGAGTGTTGATAGTTTACAGGGTAGTGAGAGGTAGACTTCACATTAGTTGTGAGTGTTGATAGTTTACAGGGTAGTGAGGGGGAGACTTCACATTAGTTGTGAGTGTTGATAGTTTACAAGGGAGTGAGGGGGAGACTTCACATTAGTTGTGAGTGTTGATAGTTTACAAGGGAGTGAGGGGGAGACTTCACATTAGTTGTGAGTGTTGATAGTTTACAGGGTAGTGAGGGGGAGACTTCACATTAGTTGTGAGTGCTGATAGTTTACAGGGTAGTGAGGGGGAGACTTCACATTAGTGAGTGTTGATAGTTTACAGGGTAGTGAGGGGGAGACTTCACATTAGTTGTGAGTGTTGATAGTTTACAAGGGAGTGAGGGGGAGACTTCACATTAGTTGTGAGTGTTGATAGTTTACAAGGTAGTGAGGGGGAGACTTCACATTAGTTGTGAGTGTTGATAGTTTACAGGGTAGTGAGAGGTAGACTTCACATTAGTTGTGAGTGTTGATAGTTTACAAGGTAGTGAGGGGGAGACTTCACATTAGTTGTGAGTGTTGATAGTTTACAGGGTAGTGAGGGGGAGACTTCACATTAGTTGTGAGTGTTGATAGTTTACAAGGGAGTGAGGGGGAGACTTCAAATTAGTTGTGAGTGTTGATAGTTTACAAGGTAGTGAGGGGGAGACTTCACATTAGTTGTGAGTGTTGATAGCTTACAAGGTAGTGAGAGGTAGACTTCACATTAGTTGTGAGTGTTGATAGTTTACAAGGTAGTGAGGGGGAGACTTCACATTAGTTGTGAGTGTTGATAGTTTACAAGGTAGTGAGGGGGAGACTTCACATTAGTTGTGAGTGTTGATAGTTTACAAGGTAGTGAGAGGTAGACTTCACATTAGTTGTGAGTGTTGATAGTTTACAAGGTAGTGAGGGGGAGACTTCACATTAGTTGTGAGTGTTGATAGTTTACAAGGTAGTGAGAGGTAGACTTCACATTAGTTGTGAGTGTTGATAGTTTACAAGGTAGTGAGGGGGAGACTTCACATTAGTTGTGAGTGTTGATAGTTTACAAGGTAGTGAGGGGGAGACTTCACATTAGTGAGTGTTGATAGTTTACAGGGTAGTGAGAGGTAGACTTCACATTAGTTGTGAGTGTTGATAGTTTACTAGGTAGTGAGGGGGAGACTTCACATTAGTGAGTGTTGATAGTTTACAAGGTAGTGAGAGGTAGACTTCACATTAGTTGTGAGTGTTGATAGTTTACAAGATAGTGAGGGGGAGACTTCACATTAGTGAGTGTTGATAGTTTACAAGGTAGTGAGAGGTAGACTTCACATTAGTTGTGAGTGTTGATAGTTTACAAGGTAGTGAGAGGTAGACTTCACATTAGTTGTGAGTGTTGATAGTTTACAAGGTAGTGAGGGGGAGACTTCACATTAGTGAGTGTTGATAGTTTACAGGGTAGTGAGAGGTAGACTTCACATTAGTGAGTGTTGATAGTTTACAGGGTAGTGAGAGGGAGACTTCACATTAGTGAGTGTTGATAGTTTACAGGGTAGTGAGAGGTAGACTTCACATTAGTTGTGAGTGTTGATAGTTTACAGGGTAGTGAGAGGGAGACTTCACATTAGTGAGTGTTGATAGTTTACAAGGTAGTGAGAGGTAGACTTCACATTAGTTGTGAGTGTTGATAGTTTACAGGGTAGTGAGGGGGAGACTTCACATTAGTTGTGAGTGTTGATAGTTTACAGGGTAGTGAGAGGGAGACTTCACATTAGTGAGTGTTGATAGTTTACAAGGTAGTGAGATGTAGACTTCACATTAGTTGTGAGTGTTGATAGTTTACAAGGTAGTGAGAGGTAGACTTCACATTAGTTGTGAGTGTTGATAGTTTACAAGGTAGTGAGAGGTAGACTTCACATTAGTTGTGAGTGTTGATAGTTTACAAGGTAGTGAGAGGTAGACTTCACATTAGTTGTGAGTGTTGATAGTTTACAAGGGAGTGAGGGGGAGACTTCACATTAGTTGTGAGTGTTGATAGTTTACAAGGTAGTGAGAGGGAGACTTCACATTAGTGAGTGTTGATAGTTTACAAGGGAGTGAGGGGGAGACTTCACATTAGTGAGTGTTGATAGTTTACAAGGTAGTGAGGGGGAGACTTCACATTAGTGAGTGTTGATAGTTTACAAGGTAGTGAGGGGGAGACTTCACATTAGTTGTGAGTGTTGATAGTTTACAGGGTAGTGAGGGGGAGACTTCACATTAGTTGTGAGTGTTGATAGTTTACTAGGTAGTGAGGGGGAGACTTCACATTAGTGAGTGTTGATAGTTTACAAGGTAGTGAGGGGGAGACTTCACATTAGTTGTGAGTGTTGATAGTTTACAAGGTAGTGAGGGGGAGACTTCACATTAGTTGTGAGTGTTGATAGTTTACAAGGTAGTGAGGGGGAGACTTCACATTAGTGAGTGTTGATAGTTTACAAGGGAGTGAGGGGGAGACTTCACATTAGTTGTGAGTGTTGATAGTTTACAAGGTAGTGAGGGGGAGACTTCACATTAGTTGTGAGTGTTGATAGTTTACAAGGTAGTGAGGGGGAGACTTCACATTAGGGAGTGTTGATAGTTTACAAGGTAGTGAGGGGGAGACTTCACATTAGTGAGTGTTGATAGTTTACAAGGTAGTGAGGGGGAGACTTCACATTAGTGAGTGTTGATAGTTTACAAGGTAGTGAGGGGGAGACTTCACATTAGTTGTGAGTGTTGATAGTTTACAAGGTAGTGAAGGGGGAGACTTCACATTAGTTGTGAGTGTTGATAGTTTACAAGGGAGTGAGGGGGAGACTTCACATTAGTTGTGAGTGTTGATAGTTTACAAGAGAGTGAGAGGGAGACTTCACATTAGTTGTGAGTGTTGATAGTTTACAAGGTAGTGAGAGGGAGACTTCACATTAGTGAGTGTTGATAGTTTACAAGGGAGTGAGGGGGAGACTTCACATTAGTGAGTGTTGATAGTTTACAAGGTAGTGAGGGGGAGACTTCACATTAGTGAGTGTTGATAGTTTACAAGGGTGTGAGGGGGAGACTTCACATTAGTGAGTGTTGATAGTTTACAAGGGAGTGAGGGGGAGACTTCACATTAGTGAGTGTTGATAGTTTACAAGGGAGTGAGGGGGAGACTTCACATTAGTGAGTGTTGATAGTTTACAAGGTAGTGAGGGGGAGACTTCACATTAGTGAGTGTTGATAGTTTACAAGGTAGTGAGGGGGAGACTTCACATTAGTTGTGAGTGTTGATAGTTTACAAGGTAGTGAGAGGGAGACTTCACATTAGTGAGTGTTGATAGTTTACAAGGGAGTGAGGGGGAGACTTCACATTAGTGAGTGTTGATAGTTTACAAGGTAGTGAGGGGGAGACTTCACATTAGTGAGTGTTGATAGTTTACAGGGTAGTGAGGGGGAGACTTCACATTAGTTGTGAGTGTTGATAGTTTACAGGGTAGTGAGGGGGAGACTTCACATTAGTTGTGAGTGTTGATAGTTTACTAGGTAGTGAGGGGGAGACTTCACATTAGTGAGTGTTGATAGTTTACAAGGTAGTGAGGGGGAGACTTCACATTAGTTGTGAGTGTTGATAGTTTACAAGGTAGTGAGAGGGAGACTTCACATTAGTTGTGAGTGTTGATAGTTTACAAGGTAGTGAGGGGGAGACTTCACATTAGTTGTGAGTGTTGATAGTTTACTAGGTAGTGAGGGGGAGACTTCACATTAGTGAGTGTTGATAGTTTACTAGGTAGTGAGGGGGAGACTTCACATTAGTTGTGAGTGTTGATAGTTTACTAGGTAGTGAGGGGGAGACTTCACATTAGTGAGTGTTGATAGTTTACAAGGTAGTGAGGGGGAGACTTCACATTAGTTGTGAGTGTTGATAGTTTACAAGGTAGTGAGGGGGAGACTTCACATTAGTTGTGAGTGTTGATAGTTTACTAGGTAGTGAGGGGGAGACTTCACATTAGTGAGTGTTGATAGTTTACAAGGTAGTGAGGGGGAGACTTCACATTAGTTGTGAGTGTTGATAGA
This sequence comes from Deroplatys truncata, assembly GCA_030765065.1. Taxonomy (NCBI): domain Eukaryota; kingdom Metazoa; phylum Arthropoda; class Insecta; order Mantodea; family Mantidae; genus Deroplatys; species Deroplatys truncata. Next base: position 3,334,665 of record CM060981.1, on the reverse strand, counting down.
TTACAAGGTAGTGAGGGGGAGACTTCACATTAGTTGTGAGTGTTGATAGTTTACAAGGTAGTGAGGGGGAGACTTCACATTAGTTGTGAGTGTTGATAGTTTACAAGGTAGTGAGGGGGAGACTTCACATTAGTGAGTGTTGATAGTTTACAAGGGAGTGAGGGGGAGACTTCACATTAGTTGTGAGTGTTGATAGTTTACAAGGTAGTGAGGGAGAGACTTCACATTAGTGAGTGTTGAAAGTTTACAAGGTAGTGAGAGGGAGACTTCACATTAGTTGTGAGTGTTGATAGTTTACAAGGTAGTGAGGGGGAGACTTCACATTAGTTGTGAGTGTTGATAGTTTACAAGGTAGTGAGGGGGAGACTTCACATTAGTGAGTGTTGATAGTTTACAAGGTAGTGAGGGGGAGACTTCACATTAGTGAGTGTTGATAGTTTACAAGGTAGTGAGGGGGAGACTTCACATTAGTTGTGAGTGTTGATAGTTTACAAGGTAGTGAGGGGGAGACTTCACATTAGTTGTGAGTGTTGATAGTTTACAAGGGAGTGAGGGGGAGACTTCACATTAGTAGTGAGTGTTGATAGTTTACAAGGGAGTGAGGGGGAGACTTCACATTAGTTGTGAGTGTTGATAGTTTACAAGGTAGTGAGGGGGAGACTTCACATTAGTTGTGAGTGTTGATAGTTTACAAGGTAGTGAGGGGGAGACTTCACATTAGTTGTGAGTGTTGATAGTTTACAAGGTAGTGAGGGGGAGACTTCACATTAGTTGTGAGTGTTGATAGTTTACAAGGTAGTGAGGGGGAGACTTCACATTAGTGAGTGTTGATAGTTTACAAGGTAGTGAGGGGGAGACTTCACATTAGTGAGTGTTGATAGTTTACAAGGTAGTGAGGGGGAGACTTCACATTAGTGAGTGTTGATAGTTTACAAGGTAGTGAGGGGGAGACTTCACATTAGTTGTGAGTGTTGATAGTTTACAAGGTAGTGAGGGGGAGACTTCACATTAGTTGTGAGTGTTGATAGTTTACAAGAGAGTGAGAGGGAGACTTCACATTAGTTGTGAGTGTTGATAGTTTACAAGAGAGTGAGAGGTAGACTTCACATTAGTTGTGAGTGTTGATAATTTACAAGAGAGTGAGAGGGAAACTTTACATTAGTTGTGAGTGTTGATAGTTTACAAGAGAGTGAGAGGGAAACTTCACATTAGTGAGTGTTGATAGTTTACAAGGGAGTGAGAGGTAGACTTCACATTAGTTGTGAGTGTTGACAGTTTACAAGAGAGTGAGAGGGAGACTTCACATTAGTTGTGAGTGTTGATAGTTTACAAGGGAGTGAGAGGTAGACTTCACATTAGTTGTGAGTGTTGATAGTTTAAAAGGGAGTGAGAGGTAGACTTCACATTAGTTGTGAGTGTTGATAGTTTACAAGAGAGTGAGAGGGAGACTTCACATTAGTGAGTGTTGATAGTTTACAAGAGAGTGAGAGGGAGACTTCACATTAGTGAGTGTTGATAGTTTACAAGGGAGTGAGGGGGAGACTTCACATTAGTTGTGAGTGTTGATAGTTTACAAGAGAGTGAGAGGGAAACTTCACATTAGTTGTGAGTGTTGATAGTTTACAAGAGAGTGAGGGGTAGACTTCACATTAGTGAGTGTTGATAGTTTACAAGAGAGTGAGGGGTAGACTTCACATTAGTGAGTGTTGATAGTTTACAAGAGAGTGAGAGGGAGACTTCACATTAGTGAGTGTTTATAGTTTACAAGGGAGTGAGAGGTAGACTTCACATTAGTGAGTGTTGATAGTTTACAAGGGAGTGAGAGGTAGACTTCACATTAGTGAGTGTTCATAGTTTACAGGAGAGTGAGAGGTAGACTTCACATTAGTGAGTGTTGATAGTTTACAAGGGAGTGAGAGGTAGACTTCACATTAGTGAGTGTTGATAGTTTACAAGGGAGTGAGAGGTAGACTTCACATTAGTTGTGAGTGTTGATAGTTTACAAGGGAGTGAGGGGGAGACTTCACATTAGTGAGTATTGATAGTTTACAAGGTAGTGAGGGGGAGACTTCACATTAGTGAGTGTTGATAGTTTACAAGGGAGTGAGGGGGAGACTTCACGTTAGTGAGTGTTGATAGTTTACAAGGGAGTGAGAGGTAGACTTCACATTAGTGAGTGTTGATAGTTTTCAAGGGAGTGAGAGGTAGACTTCACATTAGTTGTGAGTGTTGATAGTTTACAAGGGAGTGAGAGGTAGACTTCACATTAGTGAGTGTTGATAGTTTACAAGGCAGTGAGACGGAGACTTCACATTGAGTGTTGATAGTTTACAAGGGAGTGAGAGGTAGACTTCACATTAGTGAGTGTTGATAGTTTACAAGGCAGTGAGACGGAGACTTCACATTAGTGAGTGTTGATAGTTTACAAGGGAGTGAGAGGTAGACTTCACATTAGTTGTGAGTGTTGATAGTTTACAAGGGAGTGAGAGGTAGACTTCACATTAGTGAGTGTTGATAGTTTACAAGGCAGTGAGACGGAGACTTCACATTGAGTGTTGATAGTTTAAGGGGAAGTGAGACGGAGACTTCACATTGAGTGTTGATAGTTTACAAGGGAGTGAGACGGAGACTTCACATTGAGTGTTGATAGTTTACAAGGCAGTGAGACGGAGACTTCACATTGAGTGTTGATAGTTTACAAGGCAGTGAGACGGAGACTTCACATTGAGTGTTGATAGTTTACAAGGGAGTGAGACGGAGACTTCACATTGAGTGTTGATAGTTTACAAGGCAGTGAGACGGAGACTTCACATTGAGTGTTGATAGTTTACAAGGGAGTGAGACGGAGACTTCACATTGAGTGTTGATAGTTTACAAGGCAGTGAGACGGAGACTTCACATTGAGTGTTGATAGTTTACAAGGGAGTGAGAGGTAGACTTCACATTGAGTGTTGATAGTTTACAAGGGAGTGAGGGGGAGACTTCACATTGAGTGTTGATAGTTTACAAGGGAGTGAGGGGGAGACTTCACATTGAGTGTTGATAGTTTACAAGGGAGTGAGGGGGAGACTTCACATTGAGTGTTGATAGTTTACAAGGGAGTGAGACGGAGACTTCACATTGAGTGTTGATAGTTTACAAGGCAGTGAGACGGAGACTTCACATTGAGTGTTGATAGTTTACAAGGGAGTGAGACGGAGACTTCACATTGAGTGTTGATAGTTTACAAGGGAGTGAGACGGAGACTTCACATTGAGTGTTGATAGTTTACAAGGCAGTGAGACGGAGACTTCACATTGAGTGTTGATAGTTTACAAGGGAGTGAGACGGAGACTTCACATTGAGTGTTGATAGTTTACAAGGCAGTGAGACGGAGACTTCACATTGAGTGTTGATAGTTTACAAGGCAGTGAGACGGAGACTTCACATTGAGTGTTGATAGTTTACAAGGCAGTGAGACGGAGACTTCACATTGAGTGTTGATAGTTTACAAGGGAGTGAGGGGGAGACTTCACATTGAGTGTTGATAGTTTACAAGGGAGTGAGGGGGAGACTTCACATTGAGTGTTGATAGTTTACAAGGCAGTGAGACGGAGACTTCACATTGAGTGTTGATAGTTTACAAGGGAGTGAGGGGGAGACTTCACATTGAGTGTTGATAGTTTACAAGGCAGTGAGACGGAGACTTCACATTGAGTGTTGATAGTTTACAAGGCAGTGAGACGGAGACTTCACATTGAGTGTTGATAGTTTACAAGGGAGTGAGATGGAGACTTCACATTAGTGAGTGTTGATAGTTTACAAGGTAGTGAGGGGGAGACTTCACATTAGTGAGTGTTGATAGTTTACAAGGTAGTGAGGGGGAGACTTCACATTAGTGAGTGTTGATAGTTTACTAGGTAGTGAGGGGGAGACTTCACATTAGTGAGTGTTGATAGTTTACTAGGTAGTGAGGGGGAGACTTCACATTAGTGAGTGTTGATAGTTTACAAGGTAGTGAGGGGGAGACTTCACATTAGTGAGTGTTGATAGTTTACTAGGTAGTGAGGGGGAGACTTCACATTAGTGAGTGTTGATAGTTTACAAGGTAGTGAGGGGGAGACTTCACATTAGTGAGTGTTGATAGTTTACAAGGTAGTGAGGGGGAGACTTCACATTAGTGAGTGTTGATAGTTTACAAGGTAGTGAGGGGGAGACTTCACATTAGTGAGTGTTGATAGTTTACAAGGTAGTGAGGGGGAGACTTCACATTAGTGAGTGTTGATAGTTTACAAGGTAGTGAGGGGGAGACTTCACATTAGTGAGTGTTGATAGTTTACAAGGTAGTGAGGGGGAGACTTCACATTAGTGAGTGTTGATAGTTTACAAGGTAGTGAGATGGAGACTTCACATTAGTTGTGAGTGTTGATAGTTTACAAGGGAGTGAGATGGAGACTTCACATTAGTGAGTGTTGATAGTTTACAAGTGAGTGAGATGGAGACTTCACATTAGTGAGTGTTGATAGTTTACAAGGGAGTGAGATGGAGACTTCACATTAGTTGTGAGTGTTGATAGTTTACAAGGGAGTGAGATGGAGACTTCACATTAGTGAGTGTTGATAGTTTACAAGGTAGTGAGATGGAGACTTCACATTAGTTGTGAGTGTTGATAGTTTACAAGGGAGTGAGATGGAGACTTCACATTAGTGAGTGTTGATAGTTTACAAGGTAGTGAGGGGGAGACTTCACATTAGTGAGTGTTGATAGTTTACAAGGTAGTGAGGGGGAGACTTCACATTAGTGAGTGTTGATAGTTTACAAGGGAGTGAGATGGAGACTTCACATTAGTGACTGTTGATAGTTTACAAGGGAGTGAGGGGGAGACTTCACATTAGTGAGTGTTGATAGTTTACAAGGGAGTGAGATGGAGACTTCACATTAATGAGTGTTGATAGTTTACAAGGTAGTGAGATGGAGACTTCACATTAGTGAGTGTTGATAGTTTACAAGGGAGTGAGATGGAGACTTCACATTAGTGAGTGTTGATAGTTTACAAGGGAGTGAGGGGGAGACTTCACATTAGTTGTGAGTGTTGATAGTTTACAAGGTAGTGAGGGGGAGACTTCACATTTGTGAGTGTTGATAGTTTACAAGGGAGTGAGATGGAGACTTCACATTAGTGAGTGTTGATAGTTTACAAGGGAGTGAGGGGGAGACTTCACATTAGTTGTGAGTGTTGATAGTTTACAAGGGAGTGAGATGGAGACTTCACATTAGTTGTGAGTGTTGATAGTTTACAAGGGAGTGAGATGGAGACTTCACATTAGTTGTGAGTGTTGATAGTTTACAAGGGAGTGAGATGGAGACTTCACATTAGTTGTGAGTGTTGATAGTTTACAAGGGAGTGAGGGGGAGACTTCACATTAGTTGTGAGTGTTGATAGTTTACAAGGGAGTGAGGGGGAGACTTCACATTAGTTGTGAGTGTTGATAGTTTACAAGGGAGTGAGGGGGAGACTTCACATTAGTTGTGAGTGTTGATAGTTTACAAGGGAGTGAGATGGAGACTTCACATTAGTTGTGAGTGTTGATAGTTTACAAGGGAGTGAGATGGAGACTTCACATTAGTGAGTGTTGATAGTTTACAAGGGAGTGAGATGGAGACTTCACATTAGTTGTGAGTGTTGATAGTTTACAAGGGAGTGAGGGGGAGACTTCACATTAGTTGTGAGTGTTGATAGTTTACAAGGGAGTGAGATGGAGACTTCACATTAGTTGTGAGTGTTGATAGTTTACAAGGTAGTGAGGGGGAGACTTCACATTAGTGAGTGTTGATAGTTTACAAGGGAGTGAGATGGAGACTTCACATTAGTTGTGAGTGTTGATAGTTTACAAGGTAGTGAGGGGGAGACTTCACATTAGTGAGTGTTGATAGTTTACAAGGGAGTGAGATGGAGACTTCACATTAGTTGTGAGTGTTGATAGTTTACAAGGGTGTGAGATGGAGACTTCACATTAGTTGTGAGTGTTGATAGTTTACAAGGGAGTGAGGGGGAGACTTCACATTAGTGAGTGTTGATAGTTTACAAGGGAGTGAGATGGAGACTTCACATTAGTTGTGAGTGTTGATAGTTTACAAGGGAGTGAGATGGAGACTTCACATTAGTTGTGAGTGTTGATAGTTTACAAGGGAGTGAGATGGAGACTTCACATTAGTTGTGAGTGTTGATAGTTTACAAGGGAGTGAGATGGAGACTTCACATTAGTTGTGAGTGTTGATAGTTTACAAGGTAGTGAGATGGAGACTTCACATTAGTTGTGAGTGTTGATAGTTTACAAGGGAGTGAGATGGAGACTTCACATTAGTTGTGAGTGTTGATAGTTTACAAGGGAGTGAGATGGAGACTTCACATTAGTTGTGAGTGTTGATAGTTTACAAGGTAGTGAGGGGGAGACTTCACATTAGTTGTGAGTGTTGATAGTTTACAAGGGAGTGAGATGGAGACTTCACATTAGTGAGTGTTGATAGTTTACAAGGGAGTGAGAGGTAGACTTCACATTAGTGAGTGTTGATAGTTTACAAGGGAGTGAGATGGAGACTTCACATTAGTGAGTGTTGATAGTTTACAAGGTAGTGAGAGGTAGACTTCACATTAGTTGTGAGTGTTGATAGTTTACAAGGGAGTGAGATGGAGACTTCACATTAGTGAGTGTTGATAGTTTACAAGGGAGTGAGGGGGAGACTTCACATTAGTGAGTGTTGATAGTTTACAAGGTAGTGAGAGGTAGACTTCACATTAGTGAGTGTTGATAGTTTACAAGGGAGTGAGATGGAGACTTCACATTAGTTGTGAGTGTTGATAGTTTACAAGGGAGTGAGAGGTAGACTTCACATTAGTGAGTGTTGATAGTTTACAAGGGAGTGAGGGGGAGACTTCACATTAGTGAGTGTTGATAGTTTACAAGGGAGTGAGATGGAGACTTCACATTAGTGAGTGTTGATAGTTTACAAGGGAGTGAGATGGAGACTTCACATTAGTTGTGAGTGTTGATAGTTTACAAGGGAGTGAGATGGAGACTTCACATTAGTGAGTGTTGATAGTTTACAAGGGAGTGAGATGGAGACTTCACATTAGTTGTGAGTGTTGATAGTTTACAAGGTAGTGAGATGGAGACTTCACATTAGTTGTGAGTGTTGATAGTTTACAAGGGAGTGAGATGGAGACTTCACATTAGTGAGTGTTGATAGTTTACAAGGGAGTGAGATGGAGACTTCACATTAGTGAGTGTTGATAGTTTACAAGGGAGTGAGATGGAGACTTCACATTAGTGAGTGTTGATAGTTTACAAGGTAGTGAGGGGGAGACTTCACATTAGTGAGTGTTGATAGTTTACAAGGGAGTGAGATGGAGACTTCACATTAGTTGTGAGTGTTGATAGTTTACAAGGGAGTGAGGGGGAGACTTCACATTAGTTGTGAGTGTTGATAGTTTACAAGGGAGTGAGGGGGAGACTTCACATTAGTTGTGAGTGTTGATAGTTTACAAGGTAGTGAGATGGAGACTTCACATTAGTTGTGAGTGTTGATAGTTTACAAGGGAGTGAGGGGGAGACTTCACATTAGTTGTGAGTGTTGATAGTTTACAAGGGAGTGAGATGGAGACTTCACATTAGTGAGTGTTGATAGTTTACAAGGGAGTGAGATGGAGACTTCACATTAGTTGTGAGTGTTGATAGTCTACAAGGTAGTGAGATGGAGACTTCACATTAGTTGTGAGTGTTGATAGTTTACAAGGGAGTGAGGGGGAGACTTCACATTAGTTGTGAGTGTTGATAGTTTACAAGGTAGTGAGATGGAGACTTCACATTAGTTGTGAGTGTTGATAGTTTACAAGGGAGTGAGGGGGAGACTTCACATTAGTTGTGAGTGTTGATAGTTTACAAGGGAGTGAGGGGGAGACTTCACATTAGTTGTGAGTGCTGATAGTTTACAAGGGAGTGAGATGGAGACTTCACATTAGTTGTGAGTGTTGATAGTTTACAAGGTAGTGAGATGGAGACTTCACATTAGTTGTGAGTGTTGATAGTTTACAAGGGAGTGAGATGGAGACTTCACATTAGTTGTGAGTGTTGATAGTTTACAAGGTAGTGAGGGGGAGACTTCACATTAGTTGTGAGTGTTGATAGTTTACAAGGTAGTGAGGGGGAGACTTCACATTAGTTGTGAGTGTTGATAGTTTACAAGGTAGTGAGATGGAGACTTCACATTAGTGAGTGTTGATAGTTTACAAGGTAGTGAGATGGAGACTTCACATTAGTTGTGAGTGTTGATAGTTTACAAGGGAGTGAGATGGAGACTTCACATTAGTTGTGAGTGTTGATAGTTTACAAGGTAGTGAGATGGAGACTTCACATTAGTTGTGAGTGTTGATAGTTTACAAGGTAGTGAGATGGAGACTTCACATTAGTTGTGAGTGTTGATAGTTTACAAGGTAGTGAGATGGAGACTTCACATTAGTTGTGAGTGTTGATAGTTTACAAGGTAGTGAGATGGAGACTTCACATTAGTTGTGAGTGTTGATAGTTTACAAGGGAGTGAGATGGAGACTTCACATTAGTTGTGAGTGTTGATAGTTTACAAGGGAGTGAGATGGAGACTTCACATTAGTGAGTGTTGATAGTTTACAAGGTAGTGAGATGGAGACTTCACATTAGTGAGTGCTGATAGTTTACAAGGTAGTGAGGGGGAGACTTCACATTAGTTGTGAGTGTTGATAGTTTACAAGGTAGTGAGAGGGAGACTTCACATTAGTTGTGAGTGTTGATAGTTTACAAGGTAGTGAGATGGAGACTTCACATTAGTTGTGAGTGTTGATAGTTTACAAGAGAGTGAGATGGAGACTTCACATTAGTGAGTGTTGATAGTTTACAAGGGAGTGAGAGGGAGACTTCACATTAGTGAGTGTTGATAGTTTACAAGGGAGTGAGATGGAGACTTCACATTAGTTGTGAGTGTTGATAGTTTACAAGGTAGTGAGATGGAGACTTCACATTAGTGAGTGCTGATAGTTTACAAGGTAGTGAGGGGGAGACTTCACATTAGTTGTGAGTGTTGATAGTTTACAAGGTAGTGAGAGGGAGACTTCACATTAGTTGTGAGTGTTGATAGTTTACAAGGTAGTGAGAGGGAGACTTCACATTAGTTGTGAGTGTTGATAGTTTACAAGGTAGTGAGATGGAGACTTCACATTAGTGAGTGCTGATAGTTTACAAGGTAGTGAGATGGAGACTTCACATTAGTGAGTGTTGATAGTTTACAAGGTAGTGAGGGGGAGACTTCACATTAGTTGTGAGTGCTGATAGTTTACAAGGTAGTGAGATGGAGACTTCACATTAGTTGTGAGTGCTGATAGTTTACAAGGTAGTGAGATGGAGACTTCACATTAGTTGTGAGTGCTGATAGTTTACAAGGTAGTGAGGGGGAGACTTCACATTAGTGAGTGCTGATAGTTTACAAGGTAGTGAGATGGAGACTTCACATTAGTGAGTGCTGATAGTTTACAAGGTAGTGAGATGGAGACTTCACATTAGTGAGTGCTGATAGTTTACAAGGTAGTGAGATGGAGACTTCACATTAGTGAGTGCTGATAGTTTACAAGGTAGTGAGATGGAGACTTCACATTAGTGAGTGCTGATAGTTTACAAGGTAGTGAGGGGGAGACTTCACATTAGTGAGTGCTGATAGTTTACAAGGTAGTGAGATGGAGACTTCGCATTAGTGAGTGCTGATAGTTTACAAGGTAGTGAGGGGGAGACTTCACATTAGTGAGTGCTGATAGTTTACAAGGTAGTGAGATGGAGACTTCACATTAGTGAGTGTTGATAGTTTACAAGGTAGTGAGGGGGAGACTTCACATTAGTGAGTGCTGATAGTTTACAAGGTAGTGAGATGGAGACTTCACATTAGTGAGTGCTGATAGTTTACAAGGTAGTGAGGGGGAGACTTCACATTAGTGAGTGCTGATAGTTTACAAGGTAGTGAGATGGAGACTTCACATTAGTGAGTGCTGATAGTTTACAAGGGAGTGAGATGGAGACTTCACATTAGTTGTGAGTGTTGATAGTTTACAAGGTAGTGAGATGGAGACTTCACATTAGTGAGTGTTGATAGTTTACAAGGGAGTGAGGGGGAGACTTCACATTAGTGAGTGTTGATAGTTTACAAGGGAGTGAGGGGGAGACTTCACATTAGTGAGTGTTGATAGTTTACAAGGGAGTGAGATGGAGACTTCACATTAGTTGTGAGTGTTGATAGTTTACAAGGGAGTGAGATGGAGACTTCACATTAGTTGTGAGTGTTGATAGTTTACAAGGTAGTGAGAGGGAGACTTCACATTAGTGAGTGTTGATAGTTTACAAGGGAGTGAGAGAGAGACTTCACATTAGTGAGTGTTGATAGTTTACAAGGTAGTGAGAGGGAGACTTCACATTAGTGAGTGTTGATAGTTTACAAGGTAGTGAGATGGAGACTTCACATTAGTGAGTGTTGATAGTTTACAAGGTAGTGAGAGGGAGACTTCACATTAGTGAGTGTTGATAGTTTACAAGGTAGTGAGATGGAGACTTCACATTAGTGAGTGTTGATAGTTTACAAGGTAGTGAGAGGGAGACTTCACATTAGTGAGTGTTGATAGTTTACAAGGTAGTGAGAGGGAGACTTCACATTAGTGAGTGTTGATAGTTTACAAGGGAGTGAGAGGGAGACTTCACATTAGTGAGTGTTGATAGTTTACAAGGTAGTGAGAGGGAGACTTCACATTAGTTGTGAGTGTTGATAGTTTACAAGGTAGTGAGAGGGAGACTTCACATTAGTGAGTGTTGATAGTTTACAAGGGAGTGAGATGGAGACTTCACATTAGTTGTGAGTGTTGATAGTTTACAAGGGAGTGAGATGGAGACTTCACATTAGTTGTGAGTGTTGATAGTTTACAAGGTAGTGAGAGGGAGACTTCACATTAGTTGTGAGTGCTGATAGTTTACAAGGTAGTGAGAGGTAGACTTCACATTAGTTGTGAGTGTTGATAGTTTACAAGGTAGTGAGGGGGAGACTTCACATTAGTGAGTGCTGATAGTTTACAAGGGAGTGAGATGGAGACTTCACATTAGTTGTGAGTGTTGATAGTTTACAAGGTAGTGAGGGGGAGACTTCACATTAGTGAGTGTTGATAGTTTACAAGGGTGTGAGATGGAGACTTCACATTAGTTGTGAGTGTTGATAGTTTACAAGGGAGTGAGATGGAGACTTCACATTAGTGAGTGTTGATAGTTTACAAGGGAGTGAGATGGAGACTTCACATTAGTGAGTGTTGATAGTTTACAAGGGAGTGAGATGGAGACTTCACATTAGTGAGTGTTGATAGTTTACAAGGGAGTGAGATGGAGACTTCACATTAGTGAGTGCTGATAGTTTACAAGGGAGTGAGATGGAGACTTCACATTAGTGAGTGTTGATAGTTTACAAGGTAGTGAGGGGGAGACTTCACATTAGTGAGTGTTGATAGTTTACAAGGGAGTGAGATGGAGACTTCACATTAGTTGTGAGTGTTGATAGTTTACAAGGGAGTGAGATGGAGACTTCACATTAGTTGTGAGTGTTGATAGTTTACAAGGGTGTGAGATGGAGACTTCACATTAGTTGTGAGTGTTGATAGTTTACAAGGGAGTGAGATGGAGACTTCACATTAGTTGTGAGTGTTGATAGTTTACAAGGGAGTGAGATGGAGACTTCACATTAGTTGTGAGTGTTGATAGTTTACAAGGGAGTGAGATGGAGACTTCACATTAGTTGTGAGTGTTGATAGTTTACAAGGTAGTGAGATGGAGACTTCACATTAGTTGTGAGTGTTGATAGTTTACAAGGGAGTGAGATGGAGACTTCACATTAGTTGTGAGTGTTGATAGTTTACAAGGGAGTGAGATGGAGACTTCACATTAGTTGTGAGTGTTGATAGTTTACAAGGGAGTGAGATGGAGACTTCACATTAGTTGTGAGTGTTGATAGTTTACAAGGGTGTGAGATGGAGACTTCACATTAGTTGTGAGTGTTGATAGTTTACAAGGGAGTGAGATGGAGACTTCACATTAGTTGTGAGTGTTGATAGTTTACAAGGGAGTGAGATGGAGACTTCACATTAGTTGTGAGTGTTGATAGTTTACAAGGGAGTGAGATGGAGACTTCACATTAGTTGTGAGTGTTGATAGTTTACAAGGTAGTGAGATGGAGACTTCACATTAGTTGTGAGTGTTGATAGTTTACAAGGGAGTGAGATGGAGACTTCACATTAGTTGTGAGTGTTGATAGTTTACAAGGGAGTGAGATGGAGACTTCACATTAGTTGTGAGTGTTGATAGTTTACAAGGGAGTGAGATGGAGACTTCACATTAGTTGTGAGTGTTGATAGTTTACAAGGGTGTGAGATGGAGACTTCACATTAGTTGTGAGTGTTGATAGTTTACAAGGGAGTGAGATGGAGACTTCACATTAGTTGTGAGTGTTGATAGTTTACAAGGGAGTGAGATGGAGACTTCACATTAGTGAGTGTTGATAGTTTACAAGGGAGTGAGATGGAGACTTCACATTAGTGAGTGTTGATAGTTTACAAGGGAGTGAGATGGAGACTTCACATTAGTGAGTGCTGATAGTTTACAAGGGAGTGAGATGGAGACTTCACATTAGTTGTGAGTGTTGATAGTTTACAAGGGAGTGAGGGGGAGACTTCACATTAGTGAGTGTTGATAGTTTACAAGGTAGTGAGAGGGAGACTTCACATTAGTGAGTGTTGATAGTTTACAAGGTAGTGAGATGGAGACTTCACATTAGTTGTGAGTGTTGATAGTTTACAAGGTAGTGAGAGGGAGACTTCACATTAGTTGTGAGTGTTGATAGTTTACAAGGTAGTGAGAGGGAGACTTCACATTAGTTGTGAGTGTTGATAGTTTACAAGGTAGTGAGGGGGAGACTTCACATTAGTTGTGAGTGTTGATAGTTTACAAGGTAGTGAGAGGGAGACTTCACATTAGTGAGTGTTGATAGTTTACAAGGTAGTGAGATGGAGACTTCACATTAGTTGTGAGTGTTGATAGTTTACAAGGGAGTGAGGGGGAGACTTCACATTAGTTGTGAGTGTTGATAGTTTACAAGGGAGTGAGATGGAGACTTCACATTAGTTGTGAGTGTTGATAGTTTACAAGGGAGTGAGATGGAGACTTCACATTAGTTGTGAGTGTTGATAGTTTACAAGGTAGTGAGATGGAGACTTCACATTAGTGAGTGTTGATAGTTTACAAGGTAGTGAGGGGGAGACTTCACATTAGTGAGTGTTGATAGTTTACAAGGTAGTGAGGGGGAGACTTCACATTAGTGAGTGTTGATAGTTTACAAGGTAGTGAGGGGGAGACTTCACATTAGTGAGTGTTGATAGTTTACAAGGTAGTGAGGGGGAGACTTCACATTAGTTGTGAGTGTTGATAGTTTACAAGGTAGTGAGAGGGAGACTTCACATTAGTTGTGAGTGTTGATAGTTTACAAGGTAGTGAGATGGAGACTTCACATTAGTGAGTGTTGATAGTTTACAAGGTAGTGAGGGGGAGACTTCACATTAGTGAGTGTTGATAGTTTACAAGGTAGTGAGGGGGAGACTTCACATTAGTGAGTGTTGATAGTTTACAAGGTAGTGAGGGGGAGACTTCACATTAGTGAGTGTTGATAGTTTACAAGGTAGTGAGGGGGAGACTTCACATTAGTTGTGAGTGTTGATAGTTTACAAGGGAGTGAGAGGGAGACTTCACATTAGTTGTGAGTGTTGATAGTTTACAAGAGAGTGAGATGGAGACTTCACATTAGTGAGTGCTGATAGTTTACAAGGTAGTGAGGGGGAGACTTCACATTAGTTGTGAGTGTTGATAGTTTACAAGGGAGTGAGAGGGAGACTTCACATTAGTTGTGAGTGTTGATAGTTTACAAGAGAGTGAGATGGAGACTTCACATTAGTGAGTGCTGATAGTTTACAAGGTAGTGAGGGGGAGACTTCAGATTAGTGAGTGCTGATAGTTTACAAGGGAGTGAGATGGAGACTTCACATTAGTTGTGAGTGTTGATAGTTTACAAGAGAGTGAGATGGAGACTTCACATTAGTGAGTGCTGATAGTTTACAAGGGAGTGAGATGGAGACTTCACATTAGTTGTGGGTGCTGATAGTTTACAAGAGAGTGAGATGGAGACTTCACATTAGTGAGTGCTGATAGTTTACAAGGGAGTGAGATGGAGACTTCACATTAGTTGTGAGTGTTGATAGTTTACAAGAGAGTGAGATGGAGACTTCACATTAGTGAGTGCTGATAGTTTACAAGGGAGTGAGATGGAGACTTCACATTAGTTGTGAGTGCTGATAGTTTACAAGAGAGTGAGATGGAGACTTCACATTAGTGAGTGTTGATAGTTTACAAGGTAGTGAGGGGGAGACTTCACATTAGTTGTGAGTGTTGATAGTTTACAAGAGAGTGAGATGGAGACTTCACATTAGTGAGTGCTGATAGTTTACAAGGGAGTGAGATGGAGACTTCACATTAGTTGTGGGTGCTGATAGTTTACAAGAGAGTGAGATGGAGACTTCACATTAGTGAGTGCTGATAGTTTACAAGGGAGTGAGATGGAGACTTCACATTAGTGAGTGCTGATAGTTTACAAGAGAGTGAGATGGAGACTTCACATTAGTGAGTGTTGATAGTTTACAAGGTAGTGAGGGGGAGACTTCACATTAGTTGTGAGTGTTGATAGTTTACAAGGGAGTGAGATGGAGACTTCACATTAGTGAGTGTTGATAGTTTACAAGGGAGTGAGATGGAGACTTCACATTAGTGAGTGCTGATAGTTTACAAGGGAGTGAGATGGAGACTTCACATTAGTTGTGAGTGTTGATAGTTTACAAGAGAGTGAGATGGAGACTTCACATTAGTGAGTGCTGATAGTTTACAAGGGAGTGAGATGGAGACTTCACATTAGTTGTGAGTGTTGATAGTTTACAAGAGAGTGAGATGGAGACTTCACATTAGTGAGTGCTGATAGTTTACAAGGGAGTGAGATGGAGACTTCACATTAGTTGTGAGTGCTGATAGTTTACAAGAGAGTGAGGGGGAGACTTCACATTAGTGAGTGTTGATAGTTTACAAGGTAGTGAGGGGGAGACTTCACATTAGTTGTGAGTGTTGATAGTTTACAGGGTAGTGAGAGGGAGACTTCACATTAGTTGTGAGTGTTGATAGTTTACTAGGTAGTGAGAGGGAGACTTCACATTAGTTGTGAGTGTTGATAGTTTACAGGGTAGTGAGAGGGAGACTTCACATTAGTTGTGAGTGCTGATAGTTTACAAGGTAGTGAGATGGAGACTTCACATTAGTTGTGAGTGTTGATAGTTTACAAGAGAGTGAGATGGAGACTTCACATTAGTGAGTGTTGATAGTTTACAAGGTAGTGAGGGGGAGACTTCACATTAGTTGTGAGTGTTGATAGTTTACAAGGGAGTGAGACGGAGACTTCACATTAGTTGTGGGTTCTACATCAATTTTTCACAAATGCTCTGAAACATTTCCAATGCATCACACTAACCTTATGTTGAATTTCCTCTTGACCAATAAGAAGGTTTAGCAGGAACCCTGCTGCAACATTACGGAATGTTTTGCCTTCAGACCCATCTGTTGTAACAGAGCATTCTAAAATATCCAGCATTACAGGTAGACAGTCTGCTTCCAGCACCACCTTTCTTCCTTTGTCTGAAACAATATAGAACTTGTGAGTTAGTTAATGTGTTTTTGGTGAAGTTAAATGCAATACTCCTTATGTGAAATGATGTGCATGCTTGTTACATGGTGGCCTAACTCAAGGTAATAAGTGTGATTGAATTGCTCCCATGGAATGAGTTATGCTAGTCCAGTATTCTAACGTTAATAATAAAGTAACATTAAATCTAAGAGAATCAGGATGAACGTTATTTCAATTGTGTTAACTTTCAGATGATTTTGTAATCTTCAACTGTGGTCCAGTTTTCTCTTACTTTACTGTACATGTGATGCCGCCTGTAATGTATGAATATACCAACCATTATCGTAGCAGATGTTCCCTAAAGCTCTGCACACTTGAATCAAGATGCCAATATCCTGATCCTTTGTCTTGAGGTGTTCTATGAGTGTCTTGAGTACTGGTGGACTGCCGTATCTGTCGCGGCCAGATTCTGACTTTGCTGCTTCTGCTATCACCTGCGCAGCCTTGGTAATCACTTCCAAACATTCCCACTGCAATAGTAGCTGTAAACTTGGGGCCAGCTCCCCTAGATCCTCACTTCCTGCTGCTGAAACATCACATGCTTATTAAATATTTTAGTTTAACCAGAATCCTGATAACAAGATTTCAACAAAACAAATGTTCTCAGATCGCATGAATCCAAAAAGAGCAGTTTTAGAAAAATATATCTGTGTTCATATGCACCTGCCTGTGAATGCTATTATTTAAGATGTACAACTTTCAAAGATGCAAAACAAAGATTTTCATGAAAAGCACCACCTCATCCTAAACTATCCCATATGCACATCTTAGGTTAATTTTGATTTTCGCAAAAATTTTGATCAAATGCCATACATGTTTAAGATATTAACAGGCAGAAAAAACATATATCTTGAAATTACTGTGCACAAGTCCTCTTCAACTGTATTTTATCACTTAGACACTCAGCATAGCACAAACGAGTGGCACACAATGGCTATTGTTCTAGAGGCGCTCACACTAAACGGTGTGCACACAATATACATTTGTATAACTGGTAATAACAACAATTGACAAAACTTACATGTATATACCATTATAACATGGCATTTATGTCAAACTAATTGTAGTTTTAACCATTTAAAAATACTTATTGTTAGTCGTCTCATTTATCCAATACTTTTTGAAAGTGTAAAGGCAATATTTGTTTGTTTCTCATGATATCACAGAATTAGGAAGGAAACAATATTTTAAGATTTGACTATCCTTGGCCTCCTGTATTGTACATACAATACCATATCTCATCAGACTATCACTGCAAACAGTGCAGACAGTCTTGGACAAACCTAGTTAATGCTGAACTAATTTCTCCACCCAGAAGGAAAGTCTTGGACAAATCTAGCAATGCTGATCCAACTTCTCCAACCAGGACTGTCTTGGACACATCTAGGTAATGCTGAACTAACTTCTCCACCCAGAAGGAAAGTCTTAGGCACACCTAGCTAATGCTGATCCAACTTCTCCAACCAGGACAGTCTTGGACACATCTAGGTAATGTTGAACTAACTTCCCCACCCAGAAGGAAAGTCTTGGACACACCTAGCTAATGCTGATCCAACTTCTTCAACCTGGACTGTCTTGGACACATCTAGCTAATGCTGATCCAACTTCTCCAACCAGGACTGTCTTGGACACACCTAGCTAATGCTGATCCAACTTCCTCAACCTGGACTGTCTTGGACACATCTAGGTAATGCTGATCCAACTTCTTCAACCAGGACTGTCTTGGACACATCTAGCTAATGCTGATCCAACTTCTTCAACCAGGACTGTCTTGGACACATCTAGCTAATGCTGATCCAACTTCTTCAACCAGGACTGTCTTGGACACATCTAGGTAATGCTGATCCAACTTCTCCAACCTGGACTGTCTTGGACACACCTAGCTAATGCTGATCCAACTTCTTCAACCAGGACTGTCTTGGACACATCTAGGTAATGCTGATCCAACTTCTCCAACCTGGACTGTCTTGGACACACCTAGCTAATGCTGATCCAACTTCTTCAACCTGGACTGTCTTGGACACATCTAGGTAATGTTGATCCAACTTCCCCAACCAGGATTGTCTTGGACACATCTAGCTAATGCTGAACTAACTTCTTCAACCTGGACTGTCTTGGACACATGTAGCTAATGCTGATCCAACTTCTTCAACCTGGACTGTCTTGGACACATCTAGGTAATGCTGATCCAACTTCTTCAACCTGGACTGTCTTGGACACATCTAGCTAATGCTGATCCAACTTCTTCAACCAGGACTGTCTTGGACACATCTAGCTAATGCTGATCCAACTTCTTCAACCAGGACTGTCTTGGACACATCTAGGTAATACTGATCCAACTTCTTCAACCTGGACTGTCTTGGACACACCTAGCTAATGCTGATCCAACTTCTTCAACCTGGACTGTCTTGGACACATCTAGGTAAAGCTGATCCAACTTCTCCAACCAGGACTGTCTTGGACACACCTAGCTAATGCTGATCCAACTTCTCCAACCAGGACTGTCTTGGACACACCTAGCTAATGCTGATCCAACTTCTTCAACCAGGACTGTCTTGGACACACCTACCTAATGCTGATCCAACTTCTCCAACCAGGACTGTCTTGGACACACCTACCTAATGCTGATCCAACTTCTCCAACCAGGACTGTCTTGGACACACCTAGCTAATGCTGATCCAACTTCTCCAACCAGGACTGTCTTGGACACACCTACCTAATGCTGATCCAACTTCTCCAACCAGGACTGTCTTGGACACATCTAGCTAATGCTGATCCAACTTCTCCAACCAGGACTGTCTTGGACACATCTAGGTAATGCTGAACTAACTTCTCCACCCAGAAGGAAAGTCTTGGACACATCTAGGTAATGCTGATCCAACTTCTCCAACCAGGACTGTCTTGGACACATCTAGCTAATGCTGATCCAACTTCTTCAACCAGGACTGTCTTGGACACATCTAGGTAATGCTGATCCAACTTCTTCAACCTGGACTGTCTTGGACACATCTAGGTAATGCTGATCCAACTTCTCCAACCAGGACTGTCTTGGACACATTTAACTAATGCTGATCCAACTTCTTCAACCTGGACTGTCGTGGACACATTTAACTAATGCTGATCCAACTTCTCCAACCAGGACTGTCTTGGACACATTTAACTAATGCTGATCCAACTTCTCCAACCAGGACTGTCTTGGACACATTTAACTAATGCTGATCCAACTTCTTCAACCTGGACTGTCTTGGACACATCTAGCTAATGCTGATCCAACTTCTTCAACCTGGACTGTCTTGGACACATCTAGCTAATGCTGATCCAACTTCCTCAACCTGGACTGTCTTGGACACATCTAGCTAATGCTGATCCAACTTCTCCAACCAGGACTGTCTTGGACACATTTAACTAATGCTGATCCAACTTCTTCAACCTGGACTGTCTTGGACACATTTAACTAATGCTGATCCAACTTCTTCAACCAGGACTGTCTTGGACACATTTAGCTAATGCTGATCCAACTTCTTCAACCTGGACTGTCTTGGACACATCTAGCTAATGCTGATCCAACTTCTTCAACCAGGACTGTCTTGGACACATTTAGGTAATGTTGATCCAACTTCCCCAACCAGGATTGTCTTGGACACATCTAGCTAATGCTGATCCAACTTCTTCAACCTGGACTGTCTTGGACACATCTAGCTAATGCTGATCCAACTTCCCCAACCAGGACTGTCTTGGACACATCTAGGTAATGCTGATCCAACTTCTTCAACCTGGACTGTCTTGGACACATCTAGGTAATGTTGATCCAACTTCCCCAACCAGGATTGTCTTGGACACATCTAGCTAATGCTGATCCAACTTCTCCAACCAGGACTGTCTTGGACACATGTAGCTAATGCTGATCCAACTTCTCCAACCAGGATTGTCTTGGACACATCTAGCTAATGCTGATCCAACTTCTCCAACCAGGACTGTCTTGGACACATGTAGCTAATGCTGATCCAACTTCTCCAACCAGGAGTGTCTTGGACACATCTAGCTAATGCTGATCCAACTTCTCCAACCAGGATTGTCTTGGACACATGTAGCTAATGCTGATCCAACTTCTCCAACCAGGACTGTCTTGGACACATGTAGCTAATGCTGATCCAACTTCTTCAACCTGGACTGTCTTGGACACATCTAGGTAATGTTGATCCAACTTCTCCAACCAGGACTGTCTTGGACACATGTAGCTAATGCTGATCCAACTTCTTCAACCTGGACTGTCTTGGACACATGTAGCTAATGCTGATCCAACTTCTTCAACCTGGACTGTCTTGGACACATGTAGCTAATGCTGATCCAACTTCTTCAACCTGGACTGTCTTGGACACATCTAGGTAATGTTGAACTAACTTCACCCAGAAGGAAAGTCTTGGACACATCTAGGTAATGCTGAACTAACTTCTCCAACCTGGACTGTCTTGGACACATGTAGCTAATGCTGATCCAACTTCTTCAACCTGGACTGTCTTGGACACATCTAGGTAATGTTGAACTAACTTCTCCACCCAGAAGGAAAGTCTTGGACACATCTAGGTAATGTTGAACTAACTTCTCCAACCTGGACTGTCTTGGACACATGTAGCTAATGCTGATCCAACTTCTTCAACCAGGACTGTCTTGGACACATCTAGGTAATGTTGAACTAACTTCTCCACCCAGAAGGAAAGTCTTGGACACATCTAGGTAATGTTGAACTAACTTCTTCAACCAGGACTGTCTTGGACACATGTAGCTAATGCTGATCCAACTTCTTCAACCAGGACTGTCTTGGACACATCTAGGTAATGTTGAACTAACTTCTCCACCCAGAAGGAAAGTCTTGGACACATCTACGTAATGTTGAACTAACTTCTCCACCCAGAAGGAAAGTCTTGGACACATCTAGGTAATGCTGAACTAACTTCTCCAACCTGGACTGTCTTGGACACATGTAGCTAATGCTGATCCAACTTCTTCAACCTGGACTGTCTTGGACACATCTAGCTAATGCTGATCCAACTTCTTCAACCTGGACTGTCTTGGACACACCTAGCTAATGCTGATCCAACTTCCCCAACCAGGACTGTCTTGGACACATCTAGCTAATGCTGATCCAACTACTTCAACCTGGACTGTCTTGGACACACCTAGCTAATGCTGATCCAACTTCCCCAACCAGGACTGTCTTGGACACATCTAGCTAATGCTGATCCAACTTCTTCAACCTGGACTGTCTTGGACACATCTAGCTAATGCTGATCCAACTTCTTCAACCTGGACTGTCTTGGACACACCTAGCTAATGCTGATCCAACTTCTTCAACCTGGACTGTCTTGGACACATCTAGCTAATGCTGATCCAACTTCTTCAACCTGGACTGTCTTGGACACACCTAGCTAATGCTGATCCAACTTCTTCAACCTGGACTGTCTTGGACACAACTAGCTAATGCTGATCCAACTTCTTCAACCTGGACTGTCTTGGACACACCTAGCTAATGCTGATCCAACTTCCCCAACCAGGACTGTCTTGGACACATCTAGCTAATCCTGATCCAACTTCCTCAACCTGGACTGTCTTGGACACATCTAGCTAATGCTGATCCAACTTCTTCAACCTGGACTGTCTTGGACACACCTAGCTAATGCTGATCCAACTTCTTCAACCTGGACTGTCTTGGAAACATCTAGCTAATGCTGATCCAACTTCTTCAACCTGGACTGTCTTGGACACACCTAGCTAATGCTGATCCAACTTCTTCAACCTGGAATGTCTTGGACACATCTAGCTAATGCTGATCCAACTTCTTCAACCTGGACTGTCTTGGACACATCTAGCTAATGCTGATCCAACTTCTTCAACCAGGACTGTCTTGGACACACCTAGCTAATGCTGATCCAACTTCTTCAACCTGGACTGTCTTGGACACACCTAGCTAATGCTGATCCAACTTCTCCAACCTGGACTGTCTTGGACACATCTAGCTAATGCTGATCCAACTTCTTCAACCTGGACTGTCTTGGACACATCTAGCTAATGCTGATCCAACTTCTTCAACCTGGACTGTCTTGGACACATCTAGCTAATGCTGATCCAACTTCTTCAACCTGGACTGTCTTGGACACATCTAGCTAATGCTGATCCAACTTCTTCAACCTGGACTGTCTTGGACACACCTAGCTAATGCTGATCCAACTTCTCCAACCTCTACTGTCTTGGACACATCTAGCTAATGCTGATCCAACTTCTTCAACCTGGACTGTCTTGGACACATCTAGCTAATGCTGATCCAACTTCTTCAACCAGGACTGTCTTGGACACATCTAGCTAATGCTGATCCAACTACTTCAACCTGGACTGTCTTGGACACATCTAGCTAATGCTGATCCAACTTCTTCAACCTGGACTGTCTTGGACACATCTAGGTAATGTTGAACTAACTTCCCCACCCAGAAGGAAAGTCTTGGACACATCTAGCTAATGCTGATCCAACTTCTCCAACCTGGACTGTCTTGGACACATCTAGCTAATGCTGATCCAACTTCTTCAACCTGGACTGTCTTGGACACATCTAGCTAATGCTGATCCAACTTCCTCAACCAGGACTGTCTTGGACACATCTAGCTAATGCTGATCCAACTTCTCCAACCAGGACTGTCTTGGACACATCTAGCTAATGCTGATCTAACTTCTTCAACCTGGACTGTCTTGGACACATGTAGCTAATGCTGATCCAACTTCTTCAAATAGGACTGTCTTGGACACATGTAGCTAATGCTGATCCAACTTCTTCAACCTGGACTGTCTTGGACACATCTAGCTAATGCTGATCCAACTTCCTCAACCAGGACTGTCTTGGACACATCTAGCTAATGCTGATCCAACTTCTCCAACCAGGACTGTCTTGGACACATGTAGCTAATGCTGATCCAACTTCTTCAACCTGGACTGTCTTGGACACATCTAGCTAATGCTGATCCAACTTCTTCAACCTGGACTGTCTTGGACACATCTAGCTAATGCTGATCCAACTTCTTCAACCTGGACTGTCTTGGACACATCTAGCTAATGCTGATCCAACGTCTTCAACCTGGACTGTCTTGGACACACCTAGCTAATGCTGATCCAACTTCTTCAACCTGGACTGTCTTGGACACACCTAGCTAATGCTGATCCAACTTCTTCAACCTGGACTGTCTTGGACACATCTAGCTAATGCTGATCCAACTTCTTCAACCTGGACTGTCTTGGACACACCTAGCTAATATTGATCCAACTTCCCCAACCAGGACTGTCTTGGACACATCTAGCTAATGCTGATCCAACTTCTTCAACCTGGACTGTCTTGGACACATCTAGCTAATTCTGATCCAACTTCTTCAACCTGGACTGTCTTGGACACACCTAGCTAATGCTCATCCAACTTCCCCAACCAGGACTGTCTAGGACACATCTAGCTAATGCTGATCCAACTTCTTCAACCTGGACTGTCTTGGACACATCTAGCTAATGCTGATCCAACTTCTTCAACCTGGACTGTCTTGGACACACCTAGCTAATGCTGATCCAACTTCTTCAACCTGGACTGTCTTGGACACATCTAGCTAATGCTGATCCAACTTCTTCAACCTGGACTGTCTTGGACACATCTAGCTAATGCTGATCCAACTTCTTCAACCAGGACTGTCTTGGACACACCTAGCTAATGCTGATCCAACTTCTTCAACCTGGACTGTCTTGGACACACCTAGCTAATGCTGATCCAACTTCTCCAACCTGGACTGTCTTGGACACATCTAGCTAATGCTGATCCAACTTCTTCAACCTGGACTGTCTTGGACACATCTAGCTAATGCTGATCCAACTTCTTCAACCTGGACTGTCTTGGACACATGTAGCTAATGCTGATCCAACTTCTTCAACCTGGACTGTCTTGGACACATGTAGCTAATGCTGATCCAACTTCTTCAACCTGGACTGTCTTGGACACATCTAGCTAATGCTGATCCAACTTCTCCAACCAGGACTGTCTTGGACACATCTAGGTAATGTTGATCCAACTTCTCCAACCAGGACTGTCTTGGATACATGTAGCTAATGCTGATCCAACTTCTTCAACCTGGACTGTCTTGGACACATCTAGGTAATGTTGAACTAACTTCTCCACCCAGAAGGAAAGTCTTGGACACATCTAGGTAATGCTGAACTAACTTCTCCAACCTGGACTGTCTTGGACACATGTAGCTAATGCTGATCCAACTTCTTCAACCTGGACTGTCTTGGACACATCTAGGTAATGTTGATCCAACTTCCCCAACCAGGACTGTCTTGGACACATGTAACTAATGCTGATCCAACTTCTTCAACCTGGACTGTCTTGGACACATCTAGGTAATGTTGATCCAACTTCCCCAACCAGGATTGTCTTGGACACATCTAACTAATGCTGATCCAACTTCTTCAACCTGGACTGTCTTGGACACATCTAGGTAATGCTGAACTAACTTCTCCACCCAGAAGGAAAGTCTTGGACACACCTAACTAATGCTGATCCAACTTCTTCAACCTGGACTGTCTTGGACACATCTAGGTAATGCTGAACTAACTTCTCCACCCAGAAGGAAAGTCTTGGACACATCTAACTAAAGCTGATCCAACTTCTTCAACCTGGACTGTCTTGGACACATCTAGGTAATGCTGAACTAACTTCTCCAACCAGGACTGTCTTGGACACATCTAGGTAATGCTGAACTAACTTTTCCACCCAGAAGGAAAGTCTTGGACACATTTAACTAATGCTGATCCAACTTCTCCAACCAGGACTGTCTTGGACACATCTAGGTAATGCTGAACTAACTTCTCCAACCAGGAGGGAAAGTCTTGGACACACCTAGCTAAGGTTGATCCAAATTCTTCAACCAGGACTGTCTTGGACACATCTAGGTAATGCTGATCCAACTTCTTCAACCAGGACTGTCTTGGACACATCTAGGTAATGCTGAACTAACCTCTCCAACCAGGAGGGAAAGTCTTGGACACACCTAGCTAATGTTGATCCAAATTCTTCAAGCAGGACTGTCTTGGACATATCTAGGTAATGTTAGACTAACTTCTCCAACAGGAAGGAAAGTCTTGGACACATCTACCTAATGGTGATCCAAATTCTACAACCAGTACTGTCCTGGACACATCTAGGTAATGTTAGACTAACTTCTCCAACAGGAAGGAAAGTCTTGGACACACCTAGCTAATGCTGATCCAAATTCTTCAACCAGGACTGTCTTGGACACATCTAGGTAATGCAGAATTAACTTCTCCACCCAGAAGGAAAGTCTTGAACATATCAAGCTAATGGTGATCTCACCTCTTTAATCAGGACTATCCACGGACACATCCAGGTAATGCTGAACTAACTTCTCCAATCACAAGAAAAGCCTTGGACACATCTAGCTAATGCTCATCCAAATTCTCCATCCAGCAGGACAGATCTAGCAACTGCTTATCAAACTTCTCCAACCAGGACTGTCTTGGACACATCTAGGTAATGCTCAACTAAATTCTCCAAACAGAAGGAAAGTCTTGGACACCTCTAGCTAATGCTGATAAAAACTCTCTATCCAGCAGGACAGTCTTGCGCACATCTAACAATGCTGATCTAACTTCTCAAACTAGGACTGTCTTGGACACATCTAGGTAATGCTGTAGTAACTTCTCCACCCAGAAGGAAAGTCTTGCACAGATCTAGGTAATGCTAATCCAAATTCTCCATCCAGCAGGAGAGTCATTGACATATCTAGCTAATGCTGATCCAAATTCTATATTCCAACAGGACAGTCTTGAGCATATCTAGCACATGACGATCCACCTTCTCCATTCATAAGTACAGCCTTGGGCATATCTAGTCATTGCTGAACCAACTACTACATCCAAAATGACAGTCTTGGGCATATCTAGTCAATGCCAAACAAATTGCTCCACATTCAGAAGGACAGCCATGCGAACATCTAGTCAAAGCTGAGCCAACTGCTACATCCAGTCAATGCTGAGCTAACTGCTACATCCAGAAGGACAGTCTTGGGGCTATCTAGTCAAAGCTGAGCCAACTGCTACGTCCAGGAGGACAGTCTTGGGGACATCTAGTCAATGCTGAGCCAACTGCTACATCCAGAAGGACAGTCTTGCGGACATCTAGTCAATGCTGAGCCAACTGCTACATCCAGAAGGACAGTCTTGGGGACATCTAGTCAATGAAGAGGAACCCGATACATCCAGAAGGACAGTCTTGGGGACATCTAGGCAATGCTGAGGCAACTGCTACATCCAGAAGGACAGTCTTGGGGACATCTAGTCAATGCTGAGGCAACTGCTAAATCCAGAAGGACAGTCTTGAAGGCATCTAGTCAATGCTGAGCCAACTGCTACATCCAGAAGGACAGTCCTGGGGAAATCTAGTCAATGCTGAGCCAACTGCTACATCCAGAAGGACAGTCTTCGGGACATCTAGTCAATGCTGAACCAACTGCTACATCCAGAAGGACAGTCTTGGGGACATCTAGGCAATGCTGAGGCAACTGCTACATCCAAAAGGAAAGTCTTGGGGACATCTAGTCAATGAAGAGGCAACTGATACATCCAGAAGGACAGTCTTGGGGACATCTAGTCAATGAAGAAGCAACTGCTACATCCAGCAGGACAGTCCTGGGGACATCAGTCAATGAAGAGGCAACTGATACATCCAGAAGGACAATCTTGGGGACATTAGTCAATGAAGAGGCAACTGATACATTCCGAAAGACAATCTTGGGGACATCTAGTCTATGAAGAGGCTACTGATACATCCAGAAGGACAGTCTTGGGGACATCTAGTCAATGAAAGGCAACTGCCACATCCAGAAGGACAGTCTTGGGGACATCTAGTCAATGAAGAGGAACTGCTACATCCAGAAGGACAACCTTGGTGACAGCAGTCAATGAAGAGGCAACTGATACATTCAGAAGGACAATCTTGGGGACATTAGTCAATGAAGAGGAACCTGATACATTCAGAAGGACAATCTTGGGGACATCTAGTCAATGAAGAGGCAACTGATACATCCAGAAGGACAATCTTGGGGACATTAGTCAATGAAGAGAAACCTGATACATTAAGGACAGTCTTGGGGACATCTAGTCAATGAAGAGGCAACTGATACATCAAGGACAGTCTTGGGGACATCTAGTCAATGAAGAGGCAACTGCTACATTCAGAAAGACAATCTTGGGGACATTAGTCAATGAAGAGAAACCTGATACATTCAGAAGGACAATCTTGGGGACATCTAGTCAATGAAGAGGCAATTGCTACATTCAGAAGGACAGTCTTGGGGACATTAGTCAATGAAGAGGCAACTGATACATCCAGAAGGACAATCTTGGCGACATTAGTCAATGAAGAGGCAACTGCTACATCCAGAAGGACAATCTTGGGGACATCTAGTCAATGAAGAGGCAACTGCTACATTCAGTAAGACAATCTTGGGGACATAAGTCAATGAAGAGGCAACTGATACATCCAGAAGGTCAATCTTGGGGACATTAGTCAATGAAGAGGCAACTGATACATTCAGAAAGACAATCTTGGGGAGATCTAGTAAATGAAGAGGCAACTGATACATTCAGAAAGACGATCTTGGGGACATCTAGTCAATGAAGAGGCAACTGCTACATTCAGAAGGACAGTCTTGGGGACATTAGTCAATGAAGAGGCATCTGATACATTCAGAAAGACAATCTTGGGGACATCTAGTCAATGAAGAGGCAACTGCTACATTCAGAAGGACAGTCTTGGGGACATCTAGTCAATGAAGAGGCAACTGATACATTCAGAAAGACAATCTTGGGGACATTAGTCAATGAAGAGGCATCTGATACATCCAGAAGGCAATCTTGGGGACATTAGTCAGTGACGAGGAAACTCATACATTCAGAAAGACAATCTTGAGGACATCTAGTCAATGAAGAGGCAAATGATACATCCAGAAGGACAGTCTTGGGGACATCTAATCAATGAAGAGGCAACTGCTACATCCAGAAGGACAGTCTTGGGGACATCTAGTCAATGAAGAGGCTACTGCCACATCCAGAAGGACAGTATTGGGGACATCTAGTCAATGAAGAGGCAACTGCTACATCCAGCAGGACAGTCTTGGGGACATCTAGTCAATGAAGATGCAACTGCTACATCCAGAAGGACAGTCTTGAGCACATCTAGTCAATGAAGAGGCAACTGATACATCCAGAAGGACAGTCTTGGGGACATCTAGTCAATGAAGAGGCAACTGCTACATCAAGCAGGACAGTCTTGGGGACATCTAGTCAATGAAGAGGCAACTGATACATCCAGAAGGACAGTCTTGGGGACATCTAGTCAATGAAGAGGCAACTGATACATCCAGAAGGACAGTCTTGAGGACATCTAGTCAATGAAGAGGCAACTGATACATCCAGAAGGACAGTCTTGGGGACATCTAGTCAATGAAGAGGCAACTGCTACATTCAGAAGGACAGTCTTGGGGACATCTAGTCAATGAAGAGGCAACTGCTACATCCAGCAGGACAGTCTTGGGGACATCTAGTCAATGAAGAGGCAACTGATACATCCAGAAGGACAGTCTTGGGGACATCTAATCAATGAAGAGGCAACTGCTACATCCACAAGGACAGTCTTGGGGACATCTAGTCAATGAAGAGGCTACTGCCACATCCAGAAGGACAGTATTGGGGACATCTAGTCAATGAAGAGGCAACTGCTACATCCAGCAGGACAGTCTTGGGGACATCCAGTCAATGAAGATGCAACTGCTACATCCAGAAGGACAGTCTTGAGCACATCTAGTCAATGAAGAGGCAACTGATACATCCAGAAGGACAGTCTTGGGGACATCTAGTCAATGAAGAGGCAACTGCTACATCAAGCAGGACAGTCTTGGGGACATCTAGTGAATGAAGAGGCAACTGATACATCCAGAAGGACAGTCTTGGGGACATCTAGTCAATGAAGAGGCAACTGATACATCCAGAAGGACAGTCTTGAGGACATCTAGTCAATGAAGAGGCAACTGATACATCCAGAAGGACAGTCTTGGGGACATCTAGTCAATGAAGAGGCAACTGCTACATTCAGAAGGACAGTCTTGGGGACATCTAGTCAATGAAGAGGCAACTGCTACATCCAGCAGGACAGTCTTGGGGACATCTAGTGAATGAAGAGGCAACTGATACATCCAGAAGGACAGTCTTGGGGACATCTAGTCAATGAAGAGGCAACTGATACATCCAGAAGGACAGTCTTGGGGACATCTAGTCAATGAAGAGGCAACTGCTACATTCAGAAGGACAGTCTTGGGGACATCTAGTCAATGAAGAGGCAACTGCTACATCCAGCAGGACAGTCTTGGGGACATCTAGTCAATGAAGAGGCAACTGCTACATCCAGAAGGACAGTCTTGGGGACATCTAGTCAATGAAGAGGCAACTGATACATCCAGAAGGACAGTCTTGGGGACATCTAGTCAATGAAGAGGCAACTGATACATTCAGAAGGACAGTCTTGGAGACATTAGTCAATGAAGAGGCAACTGATACATCCAGAAGGACAGTCTTGGGGACATCTAGTCAATGAAGAGGCAACTGATACATCCAGAAGGACAGTCTTGTGGACATCTAGTCAATGAAGAGGCAACTGCTACATCCAGCAGGACAGTCTTGGGGACATCTAGTCAATGAAGAGGCAACTGATACATCCAGAAGGACAGTCTTGGGGACATTAGTCAATGAAGAGGCATCTGATACATTCAGAAAGACAATCTTGGGGACATCCAGTCAATGAAGAGGCAACTGCTACATTCAGAAGGACAGTCTTGGGGACACCTAGTCAATGAAGAGGCAACTGCTACATTCAGAAGGACAGTCTTGGGGACATCTAGTCAATGCTGAGGAAACTGCTACATCAAGGACAGTCTTGGGGACATCTAGTCAATGAAGAGGCAACTGCTACATCAAGGACAGTCTTTGGGACATCTAGTCAATGCTCAGGAAACTGCTACATCAAGGACAGTCTTGGGGAC
The DNA here is from genome assembly GCA_030765065.1 of Deroplatys truncata. NCBI lineage: Eukaryota > Metazoa > Arthropoda > Insecta > Mantodea > Mantidae > Deroplatys > Deroplatys truncata. The sequence continues at coordinate 3,304,675 of CM060981.1, read as the reverse complement.
ATCTAGTCAATGAAGAGGCAACTGCTACATTCAGAAGGACAGTCTTATGGACATCTAGTCAATGCTGAGGAAACTGCTACATTCAGGACAGCCTTGGGGACATCTAGTCAATGAAGAGGCAACTGCTACATTCAGAAGGACAGTCATGGGGACATCTAGTCAATGAAGAGGTAACTGCTACATTCAGAGGGACAGTCTTGGGGACATCTAGTCAATGAAGAGGCAACTGCTACATCAAGGACAGTCTTGGGGACATCTAGTCAATGCTGAGGAAACTGCTACATCAAGGACAGTCTTGGGGACATCTAGTCAATGAAGAGGCAACTGCTACATCAAGGACAGTCTTTGGGACATCTAGTCAATGCTCAGGAAACTGCTACATCAAGGACAGTCTTGGGGACATCTAGTCAATGAAGAGGCAACTGCTACATTCAGAAGGACAGTCTTATGGACATCTAGTCAATGCTGAGGAAACTGCTACATTCAGGACAGTCTTGGGGACATCTAGTCAATGAAGAGGCAACTGCTACATTCAGAAGGACAGTCATGGGGACATCTAGTCAATGAAGAGGCAACTGATACATCCAGAAGGACAGTCTTGGGGACATTAGTCAATGAAGAGGCATCTGATACATTCAGAAAGACAATCTTGGGGACATCCAGTCAATGAAGAGGCAACTGCTACATTCAGAAGGACAGTCTTGGGGACACCTAGTCAATGAAGAGGCAACTGCTACATTCAGAAGGACAGTCTTGGGGATATCTAGTCAATGCTGAGGAAACTGCTACATCAAGGACAGTCTTGGGGACATCTAGTCAATGAAGAGGCAACTGCTACATCAAGGACAGCCTTTGGGACATCTAGTCAATGCTCAGGAAACTGCTACATCAAGGACAGTCTTGGGGACATCTAGTCAATGAAGAGGCAACTGCTACATTCAGAAGGACAGTCTTATGGACATCTAGTCAATGCTGAGGAAACTGCTACATTCAGGACAGTCTTGGGGACATCTAGTCAATGAAGAGGCAACTGCTACATTCAGAAGGACAGTCATGGGGACATCTAGTCAATGAAGAGGTAACTGCTACATTCAGAAGGACAGTCTTGGGGACATCTAGTCAATGAAGAGGCAACTGCTACATCAAGGACAGTCTTGGGGACATCTAGTCAATGCTGAAGCAAATGCTACATCCAGAAGGACAGTCTTGGGGACATCTAGTCAATGCTGAGACAACTGATAAATTCAGAAGGACAGTCTTTGGGACATCTAGTCAATGAAGAGATAACTGATACATTCAAAAGGACAGTCTTGGGGACATCTAGTACATGCTTAGGCAACCGCTACATTCAGAAGGAAAGTCTGGCGGACATCTAGTCAATGAAGAGGCAACTGATACATTCAGAAGGACAGTCTTGGGGACATCTAGTCAATGAAGAGGCAACTGATACATTCAGAAGGACAGTCTTGGGGACATCTAGTCAATGAAGAGGCAACAGCTACATCAAGGACAGTATTAGAGACATCTAGTCAATGAAGAGGTAACTGATACATCCAGAAGGACAGTCTTGGGGACATCTAGTCAATGAAGAGGCAACTGATACATTCAGAAGGACAGTCTTGGGGACATCTAGTCAATGAAGAGGCAACTGCTACATTCAGAAGGACAGTCTTGGGGACATCTAGTCAATGAAGAGGAACTGATGCACCCAGAAGGACAGTCTTGGGGACATCTAGTCAATGAAGAGGCTACTGATATATTCAGGACAGTCTTGGGGACATCTAGTCAATGAAGAGGCAACTGCTACATCAAGGACAGTCTTGGGGACATCTAGTCAATGAAGAGGTAACTGATACATCCAGAAGGACAGTCTTGGGAACATCTAGTCAATGAAGAGGCAACTTAAACATTCAGAAGGACAGTCTTGGGGACATCTAGTCAATGAAGAGGCAACTGCTACATTCAGAGGGACAGTCTTGGGGACATCTAGTCAATGAAGAGGCAACTGATACATTCAGAAGGACAGTCTTGGGGACATCTAGTCAATGAAGAGGCAACTGCTAAATTCAGAAGGACAGTCTTGGGGACATCTAGTCAATGAAGAGGAACTGATGCACCCAGAAGGACAGTCTTGGGGACATCTAGTCAATGAAGAGGTAACTGATACATTCAGAAGGACAGTCTTGGGGACATCTAGTCAATGAAGAGGAAACTGCTACATCAAGAAGGACAGTCTTGGGGACATCTAGTCAATGAAGAGGCAACTGATACATTCAGAAGGACAGTCTTGGGGACATCTAGTCAATGAAGAAGCAACTGCTACATCCAAAAGGACAGTCTTGGGGACATCTAGTCAATGAAGAGGCAACTGATACATTCAGAAGGACAATCTTTCGGACATCTAGTCAATGAAGAAGCAACTGATACATTCAGAAGGACAGTCTAGGGTACATCTAGTCACTGCTGCGGCAACTGCTACATTCAGAAGGACAGTCTTGGGGACATCTAGTCAAAGCTGAGGCAACTGCTACATCCAAAAGTACAGTCTTGGGGACATCTAGTCAATGAAGAGGCTACTGATACATTCAGAAGGACAGTCTTGGGGACATCTAGTCAATGAAGAGGCAACTGCTACATTCAAAAGGACAGTCTTGGGGACATCTAGTCAATGAAGAGTCAACTGCTACATCAAGGACAGTCTTGGGGACATCTAGTCAATGAAGAGGCAACTGCTACATCCAGCAGGACAGTCTTGGGGACATCTAGTCAATGAAGAGGCAACTGATACATCCAGAAGGACAGTCTTGGGGACATCTAATCAATGAAGAGGCAACTGCTACATCCACAAGGACAGTCTTGGGGACATCTAGTCAATGAAGAGGCTACTGCCACATCCAGAAGGACAGTATTGGGGACATCTAGTCAATGAAGAGGCAACTGCTACATCCAGCAGGACAGTCTTGGGGACATCTAGTCAATGAAGATGCAACTGCTACATCCAGAAGGACAGTCTTGAGCACATCTAGTCAATGAAGAGGCAACTGATACATCCAGAAGGACAGTCTTGGGGACATCTAGTCAATGAAGAGGCAACTGCTACATCAAGCAGGACAGTCTTGGGGACATCTAGTCAATGAAGAGGCAACTGATACATCCAGAAGGACAGTCTTGGGGACATCTAGTCAATGAAGAGGCAACTGATACATCCAGAAGGACAGTCTTGAGGACATCTAGTCAATGAAGAGGCAACTGATACATCCAGAAGGACAGTCTTGGGGACATCTAGTCAATGAAGAGGCAACTGCTACATTCAGAAGGACAGTCTTGGGGACATCTAGTCAATGAAGAGGCAACTGCTACATCCAGCAGGACAGTCTTGGGGACATCTAGTGAATGAAGAGGCAACTGATACATCCAGAAGGACAGTCTTGGGGACATCTAGTCAATGAAGAGGCAACTGATACATCCAGAAGGACAGTCTTGGGGACATCTAGTCAATGAAGAGGCAACTGCTACATTCAGAAGGACAGTCTTGGGGACATCTAGTCAATGAAGAGGCAACTGCTACATCCAGCAGGACAGTCTTGGGGACATCTAGTCAATGAAGAGGCAACTGCTACATCCAGAAGGACAGTCTTGGGGACATCTAGTCAATGAAGAGGCAACTGATACATCCAGAAGGACAGTCTTGGGGACATCTAGTCAATGAAGGGGTAACTGCTACATTCAGAAGGACAGTCTTGGGGAAATCTAGTCAATGAAGAGGCAACTGCTACATCCAGAAGGACAGTCTTAGGGACATCTAGCCAATAACGAGGCAACTGCTACATCCAGAAGGACAGTATTGGGGACATCTAGTCAATGAAGAGGCAACTGCTACATCCAGAAGGACAGTCTTGGGGACATCTAGTCAATGAAGAGGTAACTGCTACATTCAGAAAGACAATCTTGGGGACATCTAGTCAATGAAGAGGCAACTGCTACATTCAGAAGGACAGTCTTGGGGAGATCCAGTCAATGTAGAGGCAACTGCTACATTCAGAAGGACAGTGTTGGGGATATCTAGTCAATGAAGAGGCAACTGCTACATCAAGGACCGTCTTGGGGACATCTAGTCTATGAAGACGCAACTGCTACATCCAGAAGGACAGTCTTGGGGACATCTAGTCAACGAAGAGGCAACTGCAACATTCAGAAGGACAGTCTTGGGGACATCTAGTCAATGAAGAGGCAACTGCTACATTCAGAAGGACAGTCTTGGCGACATCTAGTCAATGAAGAGGCAACTGCTACATTCAGAAGGACAGTCTTGGGGACACCTAGTCAATGAAGAGGCAACTGCTACATCCAGAAGGACAGTCTTGGGGACATCTAATCAATGAAGAGGCTACTGATACATTCAGAAAGACAGTCTTGGGGACATCTAGTCAATGAAGAGGCTACTGATACATTCAGAAGGACAGTCTTGGGGACATCTAGTCAATGAAGAGGCAACTGCTTCATTCAGAAGGACAGTCTTGGGGACATCTAGTCAATGAAGAGGCAACTGCTACATCAAGAAGGACAGTCCTGGGGACATCTAGTCAATGAAGAGGCAACTGCTACATCAAGAAGGACAGTATTGGGGACATCTAGTCAATGAAGAGGCTACTGATACATTCAGGACAGTCTTGGGGACATCTAGTCAATGAAGGGGCAACTGCTACATCAAGGACAGTCTTGGGGACATCTAGTCAATGAAGAGGTAACTGCTACATCCAGAAGGACAGTCTTGGGGACATCTAGTCAATGAAGAGGTAACTGCTACATCCAGAAGGACAGTCTTGGGGACATCTAGTCAATGAAGAGGCAACTGCTACATCAAGAAGGACAGTCTTGGGGACATCTAGATAATGAAGAGGCAACTGCTACACCAGTAGGACAGTCTTGGGGACATCTAGTCAATGCTGAGGCAACTGATATATTCAGAAGGACAGTCTTGGGGACATCTAGTCAATGAAGAGGCTACTGATACATTCAGAAGGACAGTCTTGGGGACATCTAGTCAATGAAGAAGCAACTGCTACATCCAGAAGGACAGTCTTGGGGACCTCTAGCCAATGCTAGGGCAACTGCTACATTCAGAAGGACAGTCTTGGGGACATCTAGTCAATGAAGAGGTAACTGCTACATCCAGAAGGACAGCCTTGGGGACATCTAGTCAATGAAGAGGTAACTGCTTCATCCAGAAGGACAGTCTTGGGGACATCTAGTCAATGAAGAGGTAACTGCTAAATTCAAAAGGACAGTCTTGGGGACTTTAGTCAATGCTGAGGAAACTGCTACATCCAAAAGGACAGTCTTGGGGATATCTAGTCAATGCTGAGGCAACTGCTACATTCAGAAGGACAGTCTTGGGGACATCTAGTCAATGCTGAGGCAACTGCTACATTCAGAAGGACAGTCTTGGGGACATCTAGTCAATGAAGAGGCAACTGCTACATTCAGAAGGACAGTCTTGGGGACATTTAGTCAATGAAGAGGCAACTGATACATCCAGAAGGACAGTCTTGGGGACATCTAGTCAATGAAGAGGCAACTGCTACATCCAGAAGGACAGTCTTGGGGTCATCTAGTCAATGAAGAGGCAACTGCTACATTCAGAAGGACAGTCTTGGGGACATCTAGTCAATGAAGAGGCAACTGCTACATCCAGAAGGACAGCCTTGCGGACATCTAGTCAATGCTGAGGAACTGATACATTCAGAAGGACAGTCTTGGGGACATCTAGTCAATGAAGAGGCAACTGATACATTCACAAGGACAGGCTTGGGGACATCTAGTCAATGAAGAAGCAACTGATACATTCAGAAGGACAGTCTTGGGGACATCTAGTGAATAAAGAAGCAACTGATACATTCAGAAGGACAATCTTGGGGACATCTAGTCAATGAGGAGGCAACTGATACATTCAGAAGGACAGTCTTGGGGACATCTAGTCAATGAAGAGGCAACTGATACATTCAGAAGGACAATCTTGGGGACATCGAGTCAATGAAGAGGTAACTGCTACATTCAGAAGGACAGTCTTGGGGACATCTAGTCAATGAAGACGCAACTGCTACTTTAAGGACAGTCCTGGGGACATCTAGTCAATGAAGAGGCAACTGATACATCAAGGACAGTCTTGGGGACATCTAGTCAATGAAGAGGTTACTGATACATTCAGAAGGACAGTCTTGGGGACATCTAGTCAATGAAGAGGCAACTGCTACATTCAGAAGGACAGTCTTGGGAACATCTAGTCAATGCTGAGGTAACTGCTACATTCAGAAGGACAGTCTTGGGGACATCTAGTCAATGAAGAGGCAACTGATACATTCAGGACAGTCTTGGGGACATCTAGTCAATGAAGAGGCAACTGCTACATCCAGAAGGACAGTCTTGGGGACATCTAGTCAATGAAGAGGTTACTGATACATTCAGAAGGACAGTCTTGGGGACATCTAGTCAATGAAGAGGCAACTGCTACATTCAGAAGGACAGTCTCGGGAACATCTAGTCAATGCTGAGGTAACTGCTACATTCAGAAGGACAGTGTTGGGGACATCTAGTCAATGAAGAGGCAACTGATACATTCAGGACAGTCTTGGGGACATCTAGTCAATGAAGAGGCAACTGCTACATCCAGAAGGACAGTCTTGGGGACATCTAGTCAATGAAGAGGTAACTGATACATTCAGAAGGACAGTCTTGGGGACATCTAGTCAATGAAGAGGCTACTGATACATTCAGAAAGACAGTCTTGGGGACATCTAGTCAAAGAAGAGGCTACTGATACATTCAGAAGGACAGTCTTGGGGACATCTAGTCAATGAAGAGGCAACTGCTACATTCAGAAGGACAGTCTTGGGGACATCTAGTCAATGAAGAGGCAACTGCTACATCAAGAAGGACAGTCTTGGGGACATCTAGTCAATGAAGAGGCAACTGCTACATCAAGGACAGTCTTGGGGACATCTAGTCAATGAAGAGGTAACTGATACATTCAGAAGGACAGTCTTGGGGACATCTAGTCAATGAAGAGGTAACTGCTACATCAAGGACAGTCTTGGGGACATCTAGTCAATGAAGAGGCAACTGCAACATCAAGGACAGTCTTGGGGACATCTAGTCAATGAAGAGGTAACTGATACATTCAGAAGGACAGTCTTGGGGACATCTAGTCAATGCTGAGGCAACTGATACATTCAGAAGGACAGTCTTGGGGACATCTAGTCAATGAAGAGGCTACTGATACATTCAGAAGGACAGTCTTGGGGACATCTAGTCAATGCTGACGTAACTGCTACATTCAGAAGGACAGTCTTGGGGACATCTAGTCAATGAAGAGGCAACTGCTACATCAAGGACAGTCTTGGGGACATCTAATCAATGAAGAGGCAACTGATACATTCAGAGGGACAGTCTTGGGGACATCTAGTCAATGAAGAGGCAACTGCTACATCAAGGACAGCCTTGGGGACATCTAGTCAATGAAGAGGCAACTGATACATTCAGAAGACAGTCTTGGGGACATCAAGTCAATGAAGAGGCAACTGCTACATCAAGGACAGTCTTGGGGACATCTAGTCAATGAAGAGGCAACTGCTACATCCAGTAGGACAGTCTTGGGGACATCTAGTCAATGAAGAGGCAACTGATACATTCAGAAGGACAGTCTTGGGGACATCTAGTCAATGAAGAGGTAACTGCTACATCAAGGATAGTCTTGGGGACATCTAGTCAATGAAGAGGCAACTGATACATCCAGAAGGACAGTCTTGGGGACATCTAGTCAATGAAGAGGCAACTGCTACATCAAGAACAGTCTTGGGGACATCTAGTCAATGAAGAGGCAACTCCGACATCCAGTAGGACAGTCTTGGGGACATCTAGTCAATGAAGAGGTAACTGCTACATTCAGAAGGACAGTCTTGGTGACATCTAGTCAATGAAGAGGCAACTGCTACATCAAGGACAGTCTTGGGGACATCTAGTCAATGAAGAGGTAACTGCTACATTCAGAAGGACAGTCTTGGTGACATCTAGTCAATGAAGAGGCAACTGCTACATCAAGGACAGTCTTGGGGACATCTAGTCAATGAAGAGGCAACTGCTACATCAAGAAGGACAGTCTTGGGGACATCTAGTCAATGAAGAGGCAACTTATACATCCAGAAGGACAGCCTTGGGGACATCTAGTCAATGAAGAGGTAACTGCTACATTCAGAAGGACAGTCTTGGGGACATCTAGTCAATGAAGAGGCAACTGCTACATCCAGTAGGACAGTCTTGGGGACATCTAGTCAATGAAGAGGTAACTGCTACATTCAGAAGGACAGTCTTGGGGACATCTAGTCAATGAAGAGGTAACTGCTACATTCAGAAGGACAGTCTTGGGGACATCTAGTCAATGAAGAGGCAACTGCTACATCAAGAAGGACAGTCTTGGGGACATCTAGTCAATGAAGAGGCAACTGATACATCCAGAAGGACAGTCTTGGGGACACATAGTCAATGAAGAGGCAACTGATACATCCAGAAGGACAGTCTTGGGGACATCTAGTCAATGAAGAGGCAACTGATACATCCAGAAGGACAGTCTTGGGGACATCTAGTCAATGAAGAGGCAACTGATACATCCAGAAGGACAGTATTGGGGACATCTAGTCAATGAAGAGGCAACTGATACATCCAGAAGGACAGTCTTGGGAACATCTAGTCAATGAAGAGGCAACTGCTACATCCAGAAGGACAGTCTTGGGGACATCTGGTCAATGAAGAGGCAACTGATACATCCAGAAGGACAGTCCATGGGACATCTAGTCAATGAAAAGGCAACTGATACATCCAGAAGGACAGTCTTGGGGACATCTAGTCAATGAAGAGGCAACTGCTACATCAAGGACAGTCTTGGGGACATCTAGTCAATGAAGAGGCAACTGATACATTCAGAAGGACAGTCTTTGGGACATCTGGTCAATGAAGAGACAACTGCTACATCTAGGACAGTCTTGGGGACATCTAGTCAATGAAGAGGCAACTGCTACATCCAATAGGACAGTCTTGGGGACATCTAGTCAATGAAGAGGTAACTGCTACATTCAGAAGGACAGTCTTGGGGACATCTAGTCAGTGAAGAGGCAACTGCTACATCAAGGACAGTCTTGGGGACATCTAGTCAATGAAGAGGCAACTGATACATTCAGAAGGACAGTCTTGGGGACATCTAGTCAATGAAGAGGCAACTGCTACATCAAGGACAGTCTTGGGGACATCTAGTCAATGAAGACGCAACTGCTACATCCAGAAGGACAGTCTTGGGGACATCTAGTCAATGAAGAAGCAACTGATACATCCAGAAGGACAGTCTTGGGGACATCTAGTCAATGAAGAAGCAACTGATACATCCAGAAGGACAGTCTTGGGGACATCTAGTGAATGAAGAGTCAACTGATACATCCAGAAGGACAGTCTTGGGGACATCTAGGCAATGAAGAGGACATTGATACATCCAGAAGGACAGTCTTGGGGACATCTAGTCAATAAAGAGGCAACTGCTACATCCAGAAGGACAGTCTTGGGGACATCTAGTCAATGAAGAGGCAACTGATACATCCAGAAGGACAGTCTTGGGGACATCTAGTCTATGAAGAAGCAACTAATACATCCAGAAGGACAGTCTTGGGGACATCTAGTCAATGAAGCGGCAAGTGATACATCCAGAAGGACAGTCTTGGGGACATCTAGTCAATGAAGAGGTAACTGCTACATTCAGAAGGACAGTCTTGGGGACATCTAGTCAATGAAGGGGTAACTGCTACATTCAGAAGGACAGTCTTGGGGAAATCTAGTCAATGAAGAGGCAACTGCTACATCCAGAAGGACAGTCTTAGGGACATCTAGCCAATAACGAGGCAACTGCTACATCCAGAAGGACAGTATTGGGGACATCTAGTCAATGAAGAGGCAACTGCTACATCCAGAAGGACAGTCTTGGGGACATCTAGTCAATGAAGAGGTAACTGCTACATTCAGAAAGACAATCTTGGGGACATCTAGTCAATGAAGAGGCAACTGCTACATTCAGAAGGACAGTCTTGGGGAGATCCAGTCAATGTAGAGGCAACTGCTACATTCAGAAGGACAGTGTTGGGGATATCTAGTCAATGAAGAGGCAACTGCTACATCAAGGACCGTCTTGGGGACATCTAGTCTATGAAGACGCAACTGCTACATCCAGAAGGACAGTCTTGGGGACATCTAGTCAACGAAGAGGCAACTGCTACATTCAGAAGGACAGTCTTGGGGACATCTAGTCAATGAAGAGGCAACTGCTACATTCAGAAGGACAGTCTTGGCGACATCTAGTCAATGAAGAGGCAACTGCTACATTCAGAAGGACAGTCTTGGGGACATCTAGTCAATGAAGAGGCAACTGCTACATCCAGAAGGACAGTCTTGGGGACATCTAATCAATGAAGAGGCTACTGATACATTCAGAAAGACAGTCTTGGGGACATCTAGTCAATGAAGAGGCTACTGATACATTCAGAAGGACAGTCTTGGGGACATCTAGTCAATGAAGAGGCAACTGCTTCATTCAGAAGGACAGTCTTGGGGACATCTAGTCAATGAAGAGGCAACTGCTACATCAAGAAGGACAGTCCTGGGGACATCTAGTCAATGAAGAGGCAACTGCTACATCAAGAAGGACAGTATTGGGGACATCTAGTCAATGAAGAGGCTACTGATACATTCAGGACAGTCTTGGGGACATCTAGTCAATGAAGGGGCAACTGCTACATCAAGGACAGTCTTCGGGACATCTAGTCAATGAAGAGGTAACTGCTACATCCAGAAGGACAGTCTTGGGGACATCTAGTCAATGAAGAGGTAACTGCTACATCCAGAAGGACAGTCTTGGGGACATCTAGTCAATGAAGAGGCAACTGCTACATCAAGAAGGACAGTCTTGGGGACATCTAGTCAATGAAGAGGCAACTGCTACACCAGTAGGACAGCCTTGGGGACATCTAGTCAATGCTGAGGCAACTGATATATTCAGAAGGACAGTCTTGGGGACATCTAGTCAATGAAGAGGCTACTGATACATTCAGAAGGACAGTCTTGGGGACATCTAGTCAATGAAGAAGCAACTGCTACATCCAGAAGGACAGTCTTGGGGACCTCTAGCCAATGCTGAGGCAACTGCTACATTCAGAAGGACAGTCTTGGGGACATCTAGTCAATGAAGAGGTAACTGCTACATCCAGAAGGACAGCCTTGGGGACATCTAGTCAATGAAGAGGTAACTGCTACATCCAGAAGGACAGTCTTGGGGACATCTAGTCAATGAAGAGGTAACTGCTAAATTCAAAAGGACAGTCTTGGGGACTTTAGTCAATGCTGAGGAAACTGCTACATCCAAAAGGACAGTCTTGGGGATATCTAGTCAATGCTGAGGCAACTGCTACATTCAGAAGGACAGTCTTGAGGACATCTAGTCAATGCTGAGGCAACTGCTACATTCAGAAGGACAGTCTTGGGGACATCTAGTCAATGAAGAGGCAACTGCTACATTCAGAAGGACAGTCTTGGGGACATTTAGTCAATGAAGAGGCAACTGATACATCCAGAAGGACAGTCTTGGGGACATCTAGTCAATGAAGAGGCAACTGCTACATCCAGAAGGACAGTCTTGGGGTCATCTAGTCAATGAAGAGGCAACTGCTACATTCAGAAGGACAGTCTTGGGGACATCTAGTCAATGAAGAGGGAACTGCTACATCCAGAAGGACAGCCTTGGGGACATCTAGTCAATGCTGAGGAACTGATACATTCAGAAGGACAGTCTTGGGGACATCTAGTCAATGAAGAGGCAACTGATACATTCAGAAGGACAGGCTTGGGGACATCTAGTCAATGAAGAAGCAACTGATACATTCAGAAGGACAGTCTTGGGGACATCTAGTGAATAAAGAAGCAACTGATACTTTCAGAAGGACAATCTTGGGGACATCTAGTCAATGAGGAGGCAACTGATACATTCAGAAGGACAGTCTTGGGGACATCTAGTCAATGAAGTGGCAATTGATACATTCAGAAGGACAATCTTGGGGACATCTAGTCAATGAAGAGGTAACTGCTACATTCAGAAGGACAGTCTTGGGGACATCTAGTCAATGAAGACGCAACTGGTACTTTAAGGACAGTCCTGGGGACATCCAGTCAATGTAGAGGCAACTGCTACATTCAGAAGGACAGTGTTGGGGATATCTAGTCAATGAAGAGGCAACTGCTACATCAAGGACCGTCTTGGGGACATCTAGTCTATGAAGACGCAACTGCTACATCCAGAAGGACAGTCTTGGGGACATCTAGTCAACGAAGAGGCAACTGCAACATTCAAAAGGACAGTCTTGGGGACATCTAGTCAATGAAGAGGCAACTGCTACATTCAGAAGGACAGTCTTGGCGACATCTAGTCAATGAAGAGGCAACTGCTACATTCAGAAGGACAGTCTTGGGGACACCTAGTCAATGAAGAGGCAACTGCTACATCCAGAAGGACAGTCTTGGGGACATCTAATCAATGAAGAGGCTACTGATACATTCAGAAAGACAGTCTTGGGGACATCTAGTCAATGAAGAGGCTACTGATACATTCAGAAGGACAGTCTTGGGGACATCTAGTCAATGAAGAGGCAACTGCTTCATTCAGAAGGACAGTCTTGGGGACATCTAGTCAATGAAGAGGCAACTGCTACATCAAGAAGGACAGTCCTGGGGACATCTAGTCAATGAAGAGGCAACTGCTACATCAAGAAGGACAGTATTGGGGACATCTAGTCAATGAAGAGGCTACTGATACATTCAGGACAGTCTTGGGGACATCTAGTCAATGAAGGGGCAACTGCTACATCAAGGACAGTCTTGGGGACATCTAGTCAATGAAGAGGTAACTGCTACATCCAGAAGGACAGTCTTGGGGACATCTAGTCAATGAAGAGGTAACTGCTACATCCAGAAGGACAGTCTTGGGGACATCTAGTCAATGAAGAGGCAACTGCTACATCAAGAAGGACAGTCTTGGGGACATCTAGATAATGAAGAGGCAACTGCTACACCAGTAGGACAGTCTTGGGGACATCTAGTCAATGCTGAGGCAACTGATATATTCAGAAGGACAGTCTTGGGGACATCTAGTCAATGAAGAGGCTACTGATACATTCAGAAGGACAGTCTTGGGGACATCTAGTCAATGAAGAAGCAACTGCTACATCCAGAAGGACAGTCTTGGGGACCTCTAGCCAATGCTGAGGCAACTGCTACATTCAGAAGGACAGTCTTGGGGACATCTAGTCAATGAAGAGGTAACTGCTACATCCAGAAGGACAGCCTTGGGGACATCTAGTCAATGAAGAGGCAACTGATACAACCAGAAGGAAAGTCTTGGGGACATCTAGTCAATGAGGAGGCTACTGATACATTCAGAAGGACAGTCTTGGGAACATTTAGTCAATGAAGAGGCAACTGATACATCCAGAAGGACAGTCTTGGGGACATCTAGTCAATGAAGAGGCAACTGCTACATCCAGAAGGACAGTCTTGGGGACATCTAGTCAATGAAGAGGCAACTGCTACATCCAGAAGGATAGCCTTGCGGACATCTAGTCAATGCTGAGGAACTGATACATTCAGAAGGACAGTCTTGGGGACATCTAGTCAATGAAGAGGCAACTGCTACATTCAGAAGGACAGTCTTGGGGACATTTAGTCAATGAAGAGGCAACTGATACATCCAGAAGGACAGTCTTGGGGACATCTAGTCAATGAAGAGGCAACTGCTACATCCAGAAGGAGTCTTGGGGTCATCTAGTCAATGAAGAGGCAACTGCTACATTCAGAAGGACAGTCTTGGGGACATCTAGTCAATGAAGAGGCAACTGCTACATCCAGAAGGACAGCCTTGCGGACATCTAGTCAATGCTGAGGAACTGATACATTCAGAAGGACAGTCTTGGGGACATCTAGTCAATGAAGAGGCAACTGATACATTCAGAAGGACAGGCTTGGGGACATCTAGTCAATGAAGAAGCAACTGATACATTCAGAAGGACAGTCTTGGGGACATCTAGTGAATAAAGAAGCAACTGATACATTCAGAAGGACAATCTTGGGGACATCTAGTCAATGAGGAGGCAACTGATACATTCAGAAGGACAGTCTTGGGGACATCTAGTCAATGAAGAGGCAACTGATACATTCAGAAGGACAATCTTGGGGACATCGAGTCAATGAAGAGGTAACTGCTACATTCAGAAGGACAGTCTTGGGGACATCTAGTCAATGAAGACGCAACTGCTACTTTAAGGACAGTCCTGGGGACATCTAGTCAATGAAGAGGCAACTGATACATTCAGAAGGACAGTCTTGGGGACATCTAGTCAATGAAGAGGCACCTGCTACATCAAGGACAGTCTTGGGGACATCTAGTCAATGAAGAGGTTACTGATACATTCAGAAGGACAGTCTTGGGGACATCTAGTCAATGAAGAGGCAACTGCTACATTCAGAAGGACAGTCTTGGGAACATCTAGTCAATGCTGAGGTAACTGCTACATTCAGAAGGACAGTCTTGGGGACATCTAGTCAATGAAGAGGCAACTGATACATTCAGGACAGTCTTGGGGACATCTAGTCAATGAAGAGGTAACTGATACATTCAGAAGGACAGTCTTGGGGACATCTAGTCAATGAAGAGGCTACTGATACATTCAGAAAGACAGTCTTGGGGACATCTAGTCAAAGAAGAGGCTACTGATACATTCAGAAGGACAGTCTTGGGGACATCTAGTCAATGAAGAGGCAACTGCTACATTCAGAAGGACAGTCTTGGGGACATCTAGTCAATGAAGAGGCAACTGCTACATCAAGAAGGACAGTCTTGGGGACATCTAGTCAATGAAGAGGCAACTGCTACATCAAGGACAGTCTTGGGGACATCTAGTCAATGAAGAGGTAACTGATACATTCAGAAGGACAGTCTTGGGGACATCTAGTCAATGAAGAGGTAACTGCTACATCAAGGACAGTCTTGGGGACATCTAGTCAATGAAGAGGCAACTGCAACATCAAGGACAGTCTTGGGGACATCTAGTCAATGAAGAGGTAACTGATACATTCAGAAGGACAGTCTTGGGGACATCTAGTCAATGCTGAGGCAACTGATACATTCAGAAGGACAGTCTTGGGGACATCTAGTCAATGCTGACGTAACTGCTACATTCAGAAGGACAGTCTTGGGGACATCTAGTCAATGAAGAGGCAACTGCTACATCAAGGACAGTCTTGGGGACATCTAATCAATGAAGAGGCAACTGATACATTCAGAGGGACAGTCTTGGGGACATCTAGTCAATGAAGAGGCAACTGCTACATCAAGGACAGCCTTGGGGACATCTAGTCAATGAAGAGGCAACTGATACATTCAGAAGACAGTCTTGGGGACATCAAGTCAATGAAGAGGCAACTGCTACATCAAGGACAGTCTTGGGGACATCTAGTCAATGAAGAGGCAACTGCTACATCCAGTAGGACAGTCTTGGGGACATCTAGTCAATGAAGAGGCAACTGATACATTCAGAAGGACAGTCTTGGGGACATCTAGTCAATGAAGAGGTAACTGCTACATCAAGGATAGTCTTGGGGACATCTAGTCAATGAAGAGGCAACTGATACATCCAGAAGGACAGTCTTGGGGACATCTAGTCAATGAAGAGGCAACTGCTACATCAAGAACAGTCTTGGGGACATCTAGTCAATGAAGAGGCAACTCCGACATCCAGTAGGACAGTCTTGGGGACATCTAGTCAATGAAGAGGTAACTGCTACATTCAGAAGGACAGTCTTGGTGACATCTAGTCAATGAAGAGGCAACTGCCACATCAAGGACAGTCTTGGGGACATCTAGTCAATGAAGAGGTAACTGCTACATTCAGAAGGACAGTCTTGGTGACATCTAGTCAATGAAGAGGCAACTGCTACATCAAGGACAGTCTTGGGGACATCTAGTCAATGAAGAGGCAACTGCTACATCAAGAAGGACAGTCTTGGGGACATCTAGTCAATGAAGAGGCAACTTATACATCCAGAAGGACAGTCTTGGGGACATCTAGTCAATGAAGAGGTAACTGCTACATTCAGAAGGACAGTCTTGGGGACATCTAGTCAATGAAGAGGCAACTGCTACATCCAGTAGGACAGTCTTGGGGACATCTAGTCAATGAAGAGGTAACTGCTACATTCAGAAGGACAGTCTTGGGGACATCTAGTCAATGAAGAGGTAACTGCTACATTCAGAAGGACAGTCTTGGGGACATCTAGTCAATGAAGAGGCAACTGCTACATCAAGAAGGACAGTCTTGGGGACATCTAGTCAATGAAGAGGCAACTGCTACATCAAGGACAGTCTTGGGGACATCTAATCAATGAAGAGGCAACTGATACATTCAGAGGGACAGTCTTGGGGACATCTAGTCAATGAAGAGGCAACTGCTACATCAAGGACAGCCTTGGGGACATCTAGTCAATGAAGAGGCAACTGATACATCCAGAAGGACAGTCTTGGGGACATCTAGTCAATGAAGAGGCAACTGATACATCCAGAAGGACAGTCTTGGGAACATCTAGTCAATGAAGAGGCAACTGCTACATCCAGAAGGACAGTCTTGGGGACATCTGGTCAATGAAGAGGCAACTGATACATCCAGAAGGACAGTCCATGGGACATCTAGTCAATGAAAAGGCAACTGATACATCCAGAAGGACAGTCTTGGGGACATCTAGTCAATGAAGAGGCAACTGCTACATCAAGGACAGTCTTGGGGACATCTAGTCAATGAAGAGGCAACTGATACATTCAGAAGGACAGTCTTTGGGACATCTGGTCAATGAAGAGACAACTGCTACATCTAGGACAGTCTTGGGGACATCTAGTCAATGAAGAGGCAACTGCTACATCCAATAGGACAGTCTTGGGGACATCTAGTCAATGAAGAGGTAACTGCTACATTCAGAAGGACAGTCTTGGGGACATCTAGTCAGTGAAGAGGCAACTGCTACATCAAGGACAGTCTTGGGGACATCTAGTCAATGAAGAGGCAACTGATACATTCAGAAGGACAGTCTTGGGGACATCTAGTCAATGAAGAGGCAACTGCTACATCAAGGACAGTATTGGGGACATCTAGTCAATGAAGACGCAACTGCTACATCCAGAAGGACAGTCTTGGGGACATCTAGTCAATGAAGAGGCAACTGATACATCCAGAAGGACAGTCTTGGGGACATCTAGTCAATGAAGAAGCAACTGATACATCCAGAAGGACAGTCTTGGGGACATCTAGTGAATGAAGAGTCAACTGATACATCCAGAAGGACAGTCTTGGGGACATCTAGGCAATGAAGAGGACATTGATACATCCAGAAGGACAGTCTTGGGGACATCTAGTCAATAAAGAGGCAACTGCTACATCCAGAAGGACAGTCTTGGGGACATCTAGTCAATGAAGAGGCAACTGATACATCCAGAAGGACAGTCTTGGGGACATCTAGTCTATGAAGAAGCAACTAATACATCCAGAAGGACAGTCTTGGGGACATCTAGTCAATGAAGCGGCAAGTGATACATCCAGAAGGACAGTCTTGGGGACATCTAGTCAATGAAGAGGTAACTGCTACATTCAGAAGGACAGTCTTGGGGACATCTAGTCAATGAAGGGGTAACTGCTACATTCAGAAGGACAGTCTTGGGGAAATCTAGTCAATGAAGAGGCAACTGCTACATCCAGAAGGACAGTCTTAGGGACATCTAGCCAATAACGAGGCAACTGCTACATCCAGAAGGACAGTATTGGGGACATCTAGTCAATGAAGAGGCAACTGCTACATCCAGAAGGACAGTCTTGGGGACATCTAGTCAATGAAGAGGTAACTGCTACATTCAGAAAGACAATCTTGGGGACATCTAGTCAATGAAGAGGCAACTGCTACATTCAGAAGGACAGTCTTGGGGAGATCCAGTCAATGTAGAGGCAACTGCTACATTCAGAAGGACAGTGTTGGGGATATCTAGTCAATGAAGAGGCAACTGCTACATCAAGGACCGTCTTGGGGACATCTAGTCTATGAAGACGCAACTGCTACATCCAGAAGGACAGTCTTGGGGACATCTAGTCAACGAAGAGGCAACTGCTACATTCAGAAGGACAGTCTTGGGGACATCTAGTCAATGAAGAGGCAACTGCTACATTCAGAAGGACAGTCTTGGCGACATCTAGTCAATGAAGAGGCAACTGCTACATTCAGAAGGACAGTCTTGGGGACATCTAGTCAATGAAGAGGCAACTGCTACATCCAGAAGGACAGTCTTGGGGACATCTAATCAATGAAGAGGCTACTGATACATTCAGAAAGACAGTCTTGGGGACATCTAGTCAATGAAGAGGCTACTGATACATTCAGAAGGACAGTCTTGGGGACATCTAGTCAATGAAGAGGCAACTGCTTCATTCAGAAGGACAGTCTTGGGGACATCTAGTCAATGAAGAGGCAACTGCTACATCAAGAAGGACAGTCCTGGGGACATCTAGTCAATGAAGAGGCAACTGCTACATCAAGAAGGACAGTATTGGGGACATCTAGTCAATGAAGAGGCTACTGATACATCAAGGACAGTCTTCGGGACATCTAGTCAATGAAGAGGTAACTGCTACATCCAGAAGGACAGTCTTGGGGACATCTAGTCAATGAAGAGGTAACTGCTACATCCAGAAGGACAGTCTTGGGGACATCTAGTCAATGAAGAGGCAACTGCTACATCAAGAAGGACAGTCTTGGGGACATCTAGTCAATGAAGAGGCAACTGCTACACCAGTAGGACAGTCTTGGGGACATCTAGTCAATGCTGAGGCAACTGATATATTCAGAAGGACAGTCTTGGGGACATCTAGTCAATGAAGAGGCTACTGATACATTCAGAAGGACAGTCTTGGGGACATCTAGTCAATAAAGAATCAACTGCTACATCCAGAAGGACAGTCTTGGGGACCTCTAGCCAATGCTGAGGCAACTGCTACATTCAGAAGGACAGTCTTGGGGACATCTAGTCACTGAAGAGGTAACTGCTACATCCAGAAGGACAGCCTTGGGGACATCTAGTCAATGAAGAGGTAACTGCTACATCCAGAAGGACAGTCTTGGGGACATCTAGTCAATGAAGAGGTAACTGCTAAATTCAAAAGGACAGTCTTGGGGACTTTAGTCAATGCTGAGGAAACTGCTACATCCAAAAGGACAGTCTTGGGGATATCTAGTCAATGCTGAGGCAACTGCTACATTCAGAAGGACAGTCTTGAGGACATCTAGTCAATGCTGAGGCAACTGCTACATTCAGAAGGACAGTCTTGGGGACATCTAGTGAATGAAGAGGCAACTGCTACATTCAGAAGGACAGTCTTGGGGACATTTAGTCAATGAAGAGGCAACTGATACATCCAGAAGGACAGTCTTGGGGACATCTAGTCAATGAAGAGGCAACTGCTACATCCAGAAGGACAGTCTTGGGGTCATCTAGTCAATGAAGAGGCAACTGCTACATTCAGAAGGACAGTCTTGGGGACATCTAGTCAATGAAGAGGGAACTGCTACATCCAGAAGGACAGCCTTGGGGACATCTAGTCAATGCTGAGGAACTGATACATTCAGAAGGACAGTCTTGGGGACATCTAGTCAATGAAGAGGCAACTGATACATTCAGAAGGACAGGCTTGGGGACATCTAGTCAATGAAGAAGCAACTGATACATTCAGAAGGACAGTCTTGGGGACATCTAGTGAATAAAGAAGCAACTGATACTTTCAGAAGGACAATCTTGGGGACATCTAGTCAATGAGGAGGCAACTGATACATTCAGAAGGACAGTCTTGGGGACATCTAGTCAATGAAGTGGCAATTGATACATTCAGAAGGACAATCTTGGGGACATCTAGTCAATGAAGAGGTAACTGCTACATTCAGAAGGACAATCTTGGGGACATCTAGTCAATGAAGACGCAACTGGTACTTTAAGGACAGTCCTGGGGACATCTAGTCAATGAAGAGGCAACTGATACATTCAGAAGGACAGTCTTGGGGACATCTAGTCAATGAAGAGGCACCTGCTACATCAAGGACAGTCTTGGGGACATCTAGTCAATGAAGAGGTTACTGATACATTCAGAAGGACAGTCTTGGGGACATCTAGTCAATGAAGAGGCAACTGCTACATTCAGAAGGACAGTCTTGGGAACATCTAGTCAATGCTGAGGTAACTGCTACATTCAGAAGGACAATCTTGGAGACATCTAGTCAATGAAGAGGCAACTGATACATTCAGGACAGTCTTGGGGACATCTAGTCAATGAAGAGGCAACTGCTACATCCAGAAGGACAGTCTTGGGGACATCTAGTCAATGAAGAGGTAACTGATACATTCAGAAGGACAGTCTTGGGGACATCTAGTCAATGAAGAGGCTACTGATACATTCAGACAGACAGTCTTGGGGACATCTAGTCAAAGAAGAGGCTACTGATACATTCAGAAGGACAGTCTTGGGGACATCTAGTCAATGAAGAGGCAACTGCTACATTCAGAAGGACAGTCTTGGGGACATCTAGTCAATGAAGAGGCAACTGCTACATCAAGAAGGACAGTCTTGGGGACATCTAGTCAATGAAGAGGCAACTGCTACATCAAGGACAGTCTTGGGGACATCTAGTCAATGAAGAGGTAACTGATACATTCAGAAGGACAGTCTTGGGGACATCTAGTCAATGAAGAGGTAACTGCTACATCAAGGACAGTCTTGGGGACATCTAGTCAATGAAGAGGCAACTGCAACATCAAGGACAGTCTTGGGGACATCTAGTCAATGAAGAGGTAACTGATACATTCAGAAGGACAGTCTTGGGGACATCTAGTCAATGCTCAGGCAACTGATACATTCAGAAGGACAGTCTTGGGGACATCTAGTCAATGCTGACGTAACTGCTACATTCAGAAGGACAGTCTTGGGGACATCTAGTCAATGAAGAGGCAACTGCTACATCAAGGACAGTCTTGGGGACATCTAATCAATGAAGAGGCAACTGATACATTCAGAGGGACAGTCTTGGGGACATCTAGTCAATGAAGAGGCAACTGCTACATCAAGGACAGCCTTGGGGACATCTAGTCAATGAAGAGGCAACTGATAAATTCAGAAGACAGTCTTGGGGACATCAAGTCAATGAAGAGGCAACTGCTACATCAAGGACAGTCTTGGGGACATCTAGTCAATGAAGAGGCAACTGCTACATCCAGTAGGACAGTCTTGGGGACATCTAGTCAATGAAGAGGCAACTGATACATTCAGAAGGACAGTCTTGGGGACATCTAGTCAATGAAGAGGTAACTGCTACATCAAGGATAGTCTTGGGGACATCTAGTCAATGAAGAGGCAACTGATACATCCAGAAGGACAGTCTTGGGGACATCTAGTCAATGAAGAGGCAACTGCTACATCAAGAACAGTCTTGGGGACATCTAGTCAATGAAGAGGCAACTGATACATTCAGAAGGACAGGCTTGGGGACATCTAGTCAATGAAGAAGCAACTGATACATTCAGAAGGACAGTCTTGGGGACATCTAGTGAATAAAGAAGCAACTGATACTTTCAGAAGGACAATCTTGGGGACATCTAGTCAATGAGGAGGCAACTGATACATTCAGAAGGACAGTCTTGGGGACATCTAGTCAATGAAGTGGCAATTGATACATTCAGAAGGACAATCTTGGGGACATCTAGTCAATGAAGAGGTAACTGCTACATTCAGAAGGACAATCTTGGGGACATCTAGTCAATGAAGACGCAACTGGTACTTTAAGGACAGTCCTGGGGACATCTAGTCAATGAAGAGGTAACTGCTACATTCAGAAGGACAGTCTTGGGGACATCTAGTCAATGAAGAGGCAACTGCTACATCCAGTAGGACAGTCTTGGGGACATCTAGTCAATGAAGAGGTAACTGCTACATTCAGAAGGACAGTCTTGGGGACATCTAGTCAATGAAGAGGTAACTGCTACATTCAGAAGGACAGTCTTGGGGACATCTAGTCAATGAAGAGGCAACTGCTACATCAAGAAGGACAGTCTTGGGGACATCTAGTCAATGAAGAGGCAACTGATACATCCAGAAGGACAGTCTTGGGGACACATAGACAATGAAGAGGCAACTGATACATCCAGAAGGACAGTCTTGGGGACATCTAGTCAATGAAGAGGCAACTGATACATCCAGAAGGACAGTCTTGGGGACATCTAGTCAATGAAGAGGCAACTGATACATCCAGAAGGACAGTCTTGGGGACATCTAGTCAATGAAGAGGCAACTGATACATCCAGAAGGACAGTCTTGGGAACATCTAGTCAATGAAGAGGCAACTGCTACATCCAGAAGGACAGTCTTGGGGACATCTGGTCAATGAAGAGGCAACTGATACATCCAGAAGGACAGTCCATGGGACATCTAGTCAATGAAAAGGCAACTGATACATCCAGAAGGACAGTCTTGGGGACATCTAGTCAATGAAGAGGCAACTGCTACATCAAGGACAGTCTTGGGGACATCTAGTCAATGAAGAGGCAACTGATACATTCAGAAGGACAGTCTTTGGGACATCTGGTCAATGAAGAGACAACTGCTACATCTAGGACAGTCTTGGGGACATCTAGTCAATGAAGAGGCAACTGCTACATCCAATAGGACAGTCTTGGGGACATCTAGTCAATGAAGAGGTAACTGCTACATTCAGAAGGACAGTCTTGGGGACATCTAGTCAGTGAAGAGGCAACTGCTACATCAAGGACAGTCTTGGGGACATCTAGTCAATGAAGAGGCAACTGATACATTCAGAAGGACAGTCTTGGGGACATCTAGTCAATGAAGAGGCAACTGCTACATCAAGGACAGTCTTGGGGACATCTAGTCAATGAAGACGCAACTGCTACATCCAGAAGGACAGTCTTGGGGACATCTAGTCAATGAAGAGGCAACTGATACATCCAGAAGGACAGTCTTGGGGACATCTAGTCAATGAAGAAGCAACTGATACATCCAGAAGGACAGTCTTGGGGACATCTAGTGAATGAAGAGTCAACTGATACATCCAGAAGGACAGTCTTGGGGACATCTAGGCAATGAAGAGGACATTGATACATCCAGAAGGACAGTCTTGGGGACATCTAGTCAATAAAGAGGCAACTGCTACATCCAGAAGGACAGTCTTGGGGACATCTAGTCAATGAAGAGGCAACTGATACATCCAGAAGGACAGTCTTGGGGACATCTAGTCTATGAAGAAGCAACTAATACATCCAGAAGGACAGTCTTGGGGACATCTAGTCAATGAAGCGGCAAGTGATACATCCAGAAGGACAGTCTTGGGGACATCTAGTCAATGAAGAGGTAACTGCTACATTCAGAAGGACAGTCTTGGGGACATCTAGTCAATGAAGGGGTAACTGCTACATTCAGAAGGACAGTCTTGGGGAAATCTAGTCAATGAAGAGGCAACTGCTACATCCAGAAGGACAGTCTTAGGGACATCTAGCCAATAACGAGGCAACTGCTACATCCAGAAGGACAGTATTGGGGACATCTAGTCAATGAAGAGGCAACTGCTACATCCAGAAGGACAGTCTTGGGGACATCTAGTCAATGAAGAGGTAACTGCTACATTCAGAAAGACAATCTTGGGGACATCTAGTCAATGAAGAGGCAACTGCTACATTCAGAAGGACAGTCTTGGGGAGATCCAGTCAATGTAGAGGCAACTGCTACATTCAGAAGGACAGTGTTGGGGATATCTAGTCAATGAAGAGGCAACTGCTACATCAAGGACCGTCTTGGGGACATCTAGTCTATGAAGACGCAACTGCTACATCCAGAAGGACAGTCTTGGGGACATCTAGTCAACGAAGAGGCAACTGCTACATTCAGAAGGACAGTCTTGGGGACATCTAGTCAATGAAGAGGCAACTGCTACATTCAGAAGGACAGTCTTGGCGACATCTAGTCAATGAAGAGGCAACTGCTACATTCAGAAGGACAGTCTTGGGGACATCTAGTCAATGAAGAGGCAACTGCTACATCCAGAAGGACAGTCTTGGGGACATCTAATCAATGAAGAGGCTACTGATACATTCAGAAAGACAGTCTTGGGGACATCTAGTCAATGAAGAGGCTACTGATACATTCAGAAGGACAGTCTTGGGGACATCTAGTCAATGAAGAGGCAACTGCTTCATTCAGAAGGACAGTCTTGGGGACATCTAGTCAATGAAGAGGCAACTGCTACATCAAGAAGGACAGTCCTGGGGACATCTAGTCAATGAAGAGGCAACTGCTACATCAAGAAGGACAGTATTGGGGACATCTAGTCAATGAAGAGGCTACTGATACATCAAGGACAGTCTTCGGGACATCTAGTCAATGAAGAGGTAACTGCTACATCCAGAAGGACAGTCTTGGGGACATCTAGTCAATGAAGAGGTAACTGCTACATCCAGAAGGATAGTCTTGGGGACATCTAGTCAATGAAGAGGCAACTGCTACATCAAGAAGGACAGTCTTGGGGACATCTAGTCAATGAAGAGAAAACTGCTACACCAGTAGGACAGTCTTGGGGACATCTAGTCAATGCTGAGGCAACTGATATATTCAGAAGGACAGTCTTGGGGACATCTAGTCAATGAAGAGGCTACTGATACATTCAGAAGGACAGTCTTGGGGACATCTAGTCAATGAAGAATCAACTGCTACATCCAGAAGGACAGTCTTGGGGACCTCTAGCCAATGCTGAGGCAACTGCTACATTCAGAAGGACAGTCTTGGGGACATCTAGTCAATGAAGAGGTAACTGCTACATCCAGAAGGACAGCCTTGGGGACATCTAGTCAATGAAGAGGTAACTGCTACATCCAGAAGGACAGTCTTGGGGACATCTAGTCAATGAAGAGGTAACTGCTAAATTCAAAAGGACAGTCTTGGGGACTTTAGTCAATGCTGAGGAAACTGCTACATCCAAAAGGACAGTCTTGGGGATATCTAGTCAATGCTGAGGCAACTGCTACATTCAGAAGGACAGTCTTGAGGACATCTAGTCAATGCTGAGGCAACTGCTACATTCAGAAGGACAGTCTTGGGGACATCTAGTGAATGAAGAGGCAACTGCTACATTCAGAAGGACAGTCTTGGGGACATTTAGTCAATGAAGAGGCAACTGATACATCCAGAAGGACAGTCTTGGGGACATCTAGTCAATGAAGAGGCAACTGCTACATCCAGAAGGACAGTCTTGGGGTCATCTAGTCAATGAAGAGGCAACTGCTACATTCAGAAGGACAGTCTTGGGGACATCTAGTCAATGAAGAGGGAACTGCTACATCCAGAAGGACAGCCTTGGGGACATCTAGTCAATGCTGAGGAACTGATACATTCAGAAGGACAGTCTTGGGGACATCTAGTCAATGAAGAGGCAACTGATACATTCAGAAGGACAGGCTTGGGGACATCTAGTCAATGAAGAAGCAACTGATACATTCAGAAGGACAGTCTTGGGGACATCTAGTGAATAAAGAAGCAACTGATACTTTCAGAAGGACAATCTTGGGGACATCTAGTCAATGAGGAGGCAACTGATACATTCAGAAGGACAGTCTTGGGGACATCTAGTCAATGAAGTGGCAATTGATACATTCAGAAGGACAATCTTGGGGACATCTAGTCAATGAAGAGGTAACTGCTACATTCAGAAGGACAATCTTGGGGACATCTAGTCAATGAAGACGCAACTGGTACTTTAAGGACAGTCCTGGGGACATCTAGTCAATGAAGAGGCAACTGATACATTCAGAAGGACAGTCTTGGGGACATCTAGTCAATGAAGAGGCACCTGCTACATCAAGGACAGTCTTGGGGACATCTAGTCAATGAAGAGGTTACTGATACATTCAGAAGGACAGTTTGGGGACATCTAGTCAATGAAGAGGCAACTGCTACATTCAGAAGGACAGTCTTGGGAACATCTAGTCAATGCTGAGGTAACTGCTACATTCAGAAGGACAATCTTGGAGACATCTAGTCAATGAAGAGGCAACTGATACATTCAGGACAGTCTTGGGGACATCTAGTCAATGAAGAGGCAACTGCTACATCCAGAAGGACAGTCTTGGGGACATCTAGTCAATGAAGAGGTAACTGATACATTCAGAAGGACAGTCTTGGGGACATCTAGTCAATGAAGAGGCTACTGATACATTCAGACAGACAGTCTTGGGGACATCTAGTCAAAGAAGAGGCTACTGATACATTCAGAAGGACAGTCTTGGGGACATCTAGTCAATGAAGAGGCAACTGCTACATTCAGAAGGACAGTCTTGGGGACATCTAGTCAATGAAGAGGCAACTGCTACATCAAGAAGGACAGTCTTGGGGACATCTAGTCAATGAAGAGGCAACTGCTACATCAAGGACAGTCTTGGGTACATCTAGTCAATGAAGAGGTAACTGATACATTCAGAAGGACAGTCTTGGGGACATCTAGTCAATGAAGAGGTAACTGCTACATCAAGGACAGTCTTGGGGACATCTAGTCAATGAAGAGGCAACTGCAACATCAAGACAGTCTTGGGGACATCTAGTCAATGAAGAGGTAACTGATACATTCAGAAGGACAGTCTTGGGGACATCTAGTCAATGCTGAGGCAACTGATACATTCAGAAGGACAGTCTTGGGGACATCTAGTCAATGCTGACGTAACTGCTACATTCAGAAGGACAGTCTTGGGGACATCTAGTCAATGAAGAGGCAACTGCTACATCAAGGACAGTCTTGGGGACATCTAATCAATGAAGAGGCAACTGATACATTCAGAGGGACAGTCTTGGGGACATCTAGTCAATGAAGAGGCAACTGCTACATCAAGGACAGCCTTGGGGACATCTAGTCAATGAAGAGGCAACTGATACATTCAGAAGACAGTCTTGGGGACATCAAGTCAATGAAGAGGCAACTGCTACATCAAGGACAGTCTTGGGGACATCTAGTCAATGAAGAGGCAACTGCTACATCCAGTAGGACAGTCTTGGGGACATCTAGTCAATGAAGAGGCAACTGATACATTCAGAAGGACAGTCTTGGGGACATCTAGTCAATGAAGAGGTAACTGCTACATCAAGGATAGTCTTGGGGACATCTAGTCAATGAAGAGGCAACTGATACATCCAGAAGGACAGTCTTGGGGACATCTAGTCAATGAAGAGGCAACTGCTACATCAAGAACAGTCTTGGGGACATCTAGTCAATGAAGAGGCAACTCCGACATCCAGTAGGACAGTCTTGGGGACATCTAGTCAATGAAGAGGTAACTGCTACATTCAGAAGGACAGTCTTGGTGACATCTAGTCAATGAAGAGGCAACTGCTACATCAAGGACAGTCTTGGGGACATCTAGTCAATGAAGAGGTAACTGCTACATTCAGAAGGACAGTCTTGGTGACATCTAGTCAATGAAGAGGCAACTGCTACATCAAGGACAGTCTTGGGGACATCTAGTCAATGAAGAGGCAACTGCTACATCAAGAAGGACAGTCTTGGGGACATCTAGTCAATGAAGAGGCAACTTATACATCCAGAAGGACAGTCTTGGGGACATCTAGTCAATGAAGAGGTAACTGCTACATTCAGAAGGACAGTCTTGGGGACATCTAGTCAATGAAGAGGCAACTGCTACATCCAGTAGGACAGTCTTGGGGACATCTAGTCAATGAAGAGGTAACTGCTACATTCAGAAGGACAGTCTTGGGGACATCTAGTCAATGAAGAGGGAACTGCTACATTCAGAAGGACAGTCTTGGGGACATCTAGTCAATGAAGAGGCAACTGCTACATCAAGAAGGACAGTCTTGGGGACATCTAGTCAATGAAGAGGCAACTGATACATCCAGAAGGACAGTCTTGGGGACACATAGTCAATGAAGAGGCAACTGATACATCCAGAAGGACAGTCTTGGGGACATCTAGTCAATGAAGAGGCAACTGATACATCCAGAAGGACAGTCTTGGGGACATCTAGTCAATGAAGAGGCAACTGATACATCCAGAAGGACAGTCTTGGGGACATCTAGTCAATGAAGAGGCAACTGATACATCCAGAAGGACAGTCTTGGGAACATCTAGTCAATGAAGAGGCAACTGCTACATCCAGAAGGACAGTCTTGGGGACATCTGGTCAATGAAGAGGCAACTGATACATCCAGAAGGACAGTCCATGGGACATCTAGTCAATGAAAAGGCAACTGATACATCCAGAAGGACAGTCTTGGGGACATCTAGTCAATGAAGAGGCAACTGCTACATCAAGGACAGTCTTGGGGACATCTAGTCAATGAAGAGGCAACTGATACATTCAGAAGGACAGTCTTTGGGACATCTGGTCAATGAAGAGACAACTGCTACATCTAGGACAGTCTTGGGGACATCTAGTCAATGAAGAGGCAACTGCTACATCCAATAGGACAGTCTTGGGGACATCTAGTCAATGAAGAGGTAACTGCTACATTCAGAAGGACAGTCTTGGGGACATCTAGTCAGTGAAGAGGCAACTGCTACATCAAGGACAGTCTTGGGGACATCTAGTCAATGAAGAGGCAACTGATACATTCAGAAGGACAGTCTTGGGGACATCTAGTCAATGAAGAGGCAACTGCTACATCAAGGACAGTCTTGGGGACATCTAGTCAATGAAGACGCAACTGCTACATCCAGAAGGACAGTCTTGGGGACATCTAGTCAATGAAGAGGCAACTGATACATCCAGAAGGACAGTCTTGGGGACATCTAGTCAATGAAGAAGCAACTGATACATCCAGAAGGACAGTCTTGGGGACATCTAGTGAATGAAGAGTCAACTGATACATCCAGAAGGACAGTCTTGGGGACATCTAGGCAATGAAGAGGACATTGATACATCCAGAAGGACAGTCTTGGGGACATCTAGTCAATAAAGAGGCAACTGCTACATCCAGAAGGACAGTCTTGGGGACATCTAGTCAATGAAGAGGCAACTGATACATCCAGAAGGACAGTCTTGGGGACATCTAGTCTATGAAGAAGCAACTAATACATCCAGAAGGACAGTCTTGGGGACATCTAGTCAATGAAGCGGCAAGTGATACATCCAGAAGGACAGTCTTGGGGACATCTAGTCAATGAAGAGGTAACTGCTACATTCAGAAGGACAGTCTTGGGGACATCTAGTCAATGAAGGGGTAACTGCTACATTCAGAAGGACAGTCTTGGGGAAATCTAGTCAATGAAGAGGCAACTGCTACATCCAGAAGGACAGTCTTAGGGACATCTAGCCAATAACGAGGCAACTGCTACATCCAGAAGGACAGTATTGGGGACATCTAGTCAATGAAGAGGCAACTGCTACATCCAGAAGGACAGTCTTGGGGACATCTAGTCAATGAAGAGGTAACTGCTACATTCAGAAAGACAATCTTGGGGACATCTAGTCAATGAAGAGGCAACTGCTACATTCAGAAGGACAGTCTTGGGGAGATCCAGTCAATGTAGAGGCAACTGCTACATTCAGAAGGACAGTGTTGGGGATATCTAGTCAATGAAGAGGCAACTGCTACATCAAGGACCGTCTTGGGGACATCTAGTCTATGAAGACGCAACTGCTACATCCAGAAGGACAGTCTTGGGGACATCTAGTCAACGAAGAGGCCACTGCTACATTCAGAAGGACAGTCTTGGGGACATCTAGTCAATGAAGAGGCAACTGCTACATTCAGAAGGACAGTCTTGGCGACATCTAGTCAATGAAGAGGCAACTGCTACATTCAGAAGGACAGTCTTGGGGACATCTAGTCAATGAAGAGGCAACTGCTACATCCAGAAGGACAGTCTTGGGGACATCTAATCAATGAAGAGGCTACTGATACATTCAGAAAGACAGTCTTGGGGACATCTAGTCAATGAAGAGGCTACTGATACATTCAGAAGGACAGTCTTGGGGACATCTAGTCAATGAAGAGGCAACTGCTTCATTCAGAAGGACAGTCTTGGGGACATCTAGTCAATGAAGAGGCAACTGCTACATCAAGAAGGACAGTCCTGGGGACATCTAGTCAATGAAGAGGCAACTGCTACATCAAGAAGGACAGTATTGGGGACATCTAGTCAATGAAGAGGCTACTGATACATCAAGGACAGTCTTCGGGACATCTAGTCAATGAAGAGGTAACTGCTACATCCAGAAGGACAGTCTTGGGGACATCTAGTCAATGAAGAGGTAACTGCTACATCCAGAAGGACAGTCTTGGGGACATCTAGTCAATGAAGAGGCAACTGCTACATCAAGAAGGACAGTCTTGGGGACATCTAGTCAATGAAGAGGCAACTGCTACACCAGTAGGACAGTCTTGGGGACATCTAGTCAATGCTGAGGCAACTGATATATTCAGAAGGACAGTCTTGGGGACATCTAGTCAATGAAGAGGCTACTGATACATTCAGAAGGACAGTCTTGGGGACATCTAGTCAATGAAGAATCAACTGCTACATCCAGAAGGACAGTCTTGGGGACCTCTAGCCAATGCTGAGGCAACTGCTACATTCAGAAGGACAGTCTTGGGGACATCTAGTCAATGAAGAGGTAACTGCTACATCCAGAAGGACAGCCTTGGGGACATCTAGTCAATGAAGAGGTAACTGCTACATCCAGAAGGACAGTCTTGGGGACATCTAGTCAATGAAGAGGTAACTGCTAAATTCAAAAGGACAGTCTTGGGGACTTTAGTCAATGCTGAGGAAACTGCTACATCCAAAAGGACAGTCTTGGGGATATCTAGTCAATGCTGAGGCAACTGCTACATTCAGAAGGACAGTCTTGAGGACATCTAGTCAATGCTGAGGCAACTGCTACATTCAGAAGGACAGTCTTGGGGACATCTAGTCAATGAAGAGGCAACTGCTACATTCAGAAGGACAGTCTTGGGGACATTTAGTCAATGAAGAGGCAACTGATACATCCAGAAGGACAGTCTTGGGGACATCTAGTCAATGAAGAGGCAACTGCTACATCCAGAAGGACAGTCTTGGGGTCATCTAGTCAATGAAGAGGCAACTGCTACATTCAGAAGGACAGTCTTGGGGACATCTAGTCAATGAAGAGGGAACTGCTACATCCAGAAGGACAGCCTTGGGGACATCTAGTCAATGCTGAGGAACTGATACATTCAGAAGGACAGTCTTGGGGACATCTAGTCAATGAAGAGGCAACTGATACATTCAGAAGGACAGGCTTGGGGACATCTAGTCAATGAAGAAGCAACTGATACATTCAGAAGGACAGTCTTGGGGACATCTAGTGAATAAAGAAGCAACTGATACTTTCAGAAGGACAATCTTGGGGACATCTAGTCAATGAGGAGGCAACTGATACATTCAGAAGGACAGTCTTGGGGACATCTAGTCAATGAAGTGGCAATTGATACATTCAGAAGGACAATCTTGGGGACATCTAGTCAATGAAGAGGTAACTGCTACATTCAGAAGGACAATCTTGGGGACATCTAGTCAATGAAGACGCAACTGGTACTTTAAGGACAGTCCTGGGGACATCTAGTCAATGAAGAGGCAACTGATACATTCAGAAGGACAGTCTTGGGGACATCTAGTCAATGAAGAGGCACCTGCTACATCAAGGACAGTCTTGGGGACATCTAGTCAATGAAGCGGCAAGTGATACATCCAGAAGGACAGTCTTGGGGACATCTAGTCAATGAAGAGGTAACTGCTACATTCAGAAGGACAGTCTTGGGGACATCTAGTCAATGAAGGGGTAACTGCTACATTCAGAAGGACAGTCTTGGGGAAATCTAGTCAATGAAGAGGCAACTGCTACATCCAGAAGGACAGTCTTAGGGACATCTAGCCAATAACGAGGCAACTGCTACATCCAGAAGGACAGTATTGGGGACATCTAGTCAATGAAGAGGCAACTGCTACATCCAGAAGGACAGTCTTGGGGACATCTAGTCAATGAAGAGGTAACTGCTACATTCAGAAAGACAATCTTGGGGACATCTAGTCAATGAAGAGGCAACTGCTACATTCAGAAGGACAGTCTTGGGGAGATCCAGTCAATGTAGAGGCAACTGCTACATTCAGAAGGACAGTGTTGGGGATATCTAGTCAATGAAGAGGCAACTGCTACATCAAGGACCGTCTTGGGGACATCTAGTCTATGAAGACGCAACTGCTACATCCAGAAGGACAGTCTTGGGGACATCTAGTCAACGAAGAGGCAACTGCTACATTCAGAAGGACAGTCTTGGGGACATCTAGTCAATGAAGAGGCAACTGCTACATTCAGAAGGACAGTCTTGGCGACATCTAGTCAATGAAGAGGCAACTGCTACATTCAGAAGGACAGTCTTGGGGACATCTAGTCAATGAAGAGGCAACTGCTACATCCAGAAGGACAGTCTTGGGGACATCTAATCAATGAAGAGGCTACTGATACATTCAGAAAGACAGTCTTGGGGACATCTAGTCAATGAAGAGGCTACTGATACATTCAGAAGGACAGTCTTGGGGACATCTAGTCAATGAAGAGGCAACTGCTTCATTCAGAAGGACAGTCTTGGGGACATCTAGTCAATGAAGAGGCAACTGCTACATCAAGAAGGACAGTCCTGGGGACATCTAGTCAATGAAGAGGCAACTGCTACATCAAGAAGGACAGTATTGGGGACATCTAGTCAATGAAGAGGCTACTGATACATCAAGGACAGTCTTCGGGACATCTAGTCAATGAAGAGGTAACTGCTACATCCAGAAGGACAGTCTTGGGGACATCTAGTCAATGAAGAGGTAACTGCTACATCCAGAAGGATAGTCTTGGGGACATCTAGTCAATGAAGAGGCAACTGCTACATCAAGAAGGACAGTCTTGGGGACATCTAGTCAATGAAGAGAAAACTGCTACACCAGTAGGACAGTCTTGGGGACATCTAGTCAATGCTGAGGCAACTGATATATTCAGAAGGACAGTCTTGGGGACATCTAGTCAATGAAGAGGCTACTGATACATTCAGAAGGACAGTCTTGGGGACATCTAGTCAATGAAGAATCAACTGCTACATCCAGAAGGACAGTCTTGGGGACCTCTAGCCAATGCTGAGGCAACTGCTACATTCAGAAGGACAGTCTTGGGGACATCTAGTCAATGAAGAGGTAACTGCTACATCCAGAAGGACAGCCTTGGGGACATCTAGTCAATGAAGAGGTAACTGCTACATCCAGAAGGACAGTCTTGGGGACATCTAGTCAATGAAGAGGTAACTGCTAAATTCAAAAGGACAGTCTTGGGGACTTTAGTCAATGCTGAGGAAACTGCTACATCCAAAAGGACAGTCTTGGGGATATCTAGTCAATGCTGAGGCAACTGCTACATTCAGAAGGACAGTCTTGAGGACATCTAGTCAATGCTGAGGCAACTGCTACATTCAGAAGGACAGTCTTGGGGACATCTAGTGAATGAAGAGGCAACTGCTACATTCAGAAGGACAGTCTTGGGGACATTTAGTCAATGAAGAGGCAACTGATACATCCAGAAGGACAGTCTTGGGGACATCTAGTCAATGAAGAGGCAACTGCTACATCCAGAAGGACAGTCTTGGGGTCATCTAGTCAATGAAGAGGCAACTGCTACATTCAGAAGGACAGTCTTGGGGACATCTAGTCAATGAAGAGGGAACTGCTACATCCAGAAGGACAGCCTTGGGGACATCTAGTCAATGCTGAGGAACTGATACATTCAGAAGGACAGTCTTGGGGACATCTAGTCAATGAAGAGGCAACTGATACATTCAGAAGGACAGGCTTGGGGACATCTAGTCAATGAAGAAGCAACTGATACATTCAGAAGGACAGTCTTGGGGACATCTAGTGAATAAAGAAGCAACTGATACTTTCAGAAGGACAATCTTGGGGACATCTAGTCAATGAGGAGGCAACTGATACATTCAGAAGGACAGTCTTGGGGACATCTAGTCAATGAAGTGGCAATTGATACATTCAGAAGGACAATCTTGGGGACATCTAGTCAATGAAGAGGTAACTGCTACATTCAGAAGGACAATCTTGGGGACATCTAGTCAATGAAGACGCAACTGGTACTTTAAGGACAGTCCTGGGGACATCTAGTCAATGAAGAGGCAACTGATACATTCAGAAGGACAGTCTTGGGGACATCTAGTCAATGAAGAGGCACCTGCTACATCAAGGACAGTCTTGGGGACATCTAGTCAATGAAGAGGTTACTGATACATTCAGAAGGACAGTTTGGGGACATCTAGTCAATGAAGAGGCAACTGCTACATTCAGAAGGACAGTCTTGGGAACATCTAGTCAATGCTGAGGTAACTGCTACATTCAGAAGGACAATCTTGGAGACATCTAGTCAATGAAGAGGCAACTGATACATTCAGGACAGTCTTGGGGACATCTAGTCAATGAAGAGGCAACTGCTACATCCAGAAGGACAGTCTTGGGGACATCTAGTCAATGAAGAGGTAACTGATACATTCAGAAGGACAGTCTTGGGGACATCTAGTCAATGAAGAGGCTACTGATACATTCAGACAGACAGTCTTGGGGACATCTAGTCAAAGAAGAGGCTACTGATACATTCAGAAGGACAGTCTTGGGGACATCTAGTCAATGAAGAGGCAACTGCTACATTCAGAAGGACAGTCTTGGGGACATCTAGTCAATGAAGAGGCAACTGCTACATCAAGAAGGACAGTCTTGGGGACATCTAGTCAGTGAAGAGGCAACTGCTACATCAAGGACAGTCTTGGGGACATCTAGTCAATGAAGAGGTAACTGATACATTCAGAAGGACAGTCTTGGGGACATCTAGTCAATGAAGAGGTAACTGCTACATCAAGGACAGTCTTGGGGACATCTAGTCAATGAAGAGGCAACTGCAACATCAAGACAGTCTTGGGGACATCTAGTCAATGAAGAGGTAACTGATACATTCAGAAGGACAGTCTTGGGGACATCTAGTCAATGCTGAGGCAACTGATACATTCAGAAGGACAGTCTTGGGGACATCTAGTCAATGCTGACGTAACTGCTACATTCAGAAGGACAGTCTTGGGGACATCTAGTCAATGAAGAGGCAACTGCTACATCAAGGACAGTCTTGGGGACATCTAATCAATGAAGAGGCAACTGATACATTCAGAGGGACAGTCTTGGGGACATCTAGTCAATGAAGAGGCAACTGCTACATCAAGGACAGCCTTGGGGACATCTAGTCAATGAAGAGGCAACTGATACATTCAGAAGACAGTCTTGGGGACATCAAGTCAATGAAGAGGCAACTGCTACATCAAGGACAGTCTTGGGGACATCTAGTCAATGAAGAGGCAACTGCTACATCCAGTAGGACAGTCTTGGGGACATCTAGTCAATGAAGAGGCAACTGATACATTCAGAAGGACAGTCTTGGGGACATCTAGTCAATGAAGAGGTAACTGCTACATCAAGGATAGTCTTGGGGACATCTAGTCAATGAAGAGGCAACTGATACATCCAGAAGGACAGTCTTGGGGACATCTAGTCAATGAAGAGGCAACTGCTACATCAAGAACAGTCTTGGGGACATCTAGTCAATGAAGAGGCAACTCCGACATCCAGTAGGACAGTCTTGGGGACATCTAGTCAATGAAGAGGTAACTGCTACATTCAGAAGGACAGTCTTGGTGACATCTAGTCAATGAAGAGGCAACTGCTACATCAAGGACAGTCTTGGGGACATCTAGTCAATGAAGAGGTAACTGCTACATTCAGAAGGACAGTCTTGGTGACATCTAGTCAATGAAGAGGCAACTGCTACATCAAGGACAGTCTTGGGGACATCTAGTCAATGAAGAGGCAACTGCTACATCAAGAAGGACAGTCTTGGGGACATCTAGTCAATGAAGAGGCAACTTATACATCCAGAAGGACAGTCTTGGGGACATCTAGTCAATGAAGAGGTAACTGCTACATTCAGAAGGACAGTCTTGGGGACATCTAGTCAATGAAGAGGCAACTGCTACATCCAGTAGGACAGTCTTGGGGACATCTAGTCAATGAAGAGGTAACTGCTACATTCAGAAGGACAGTCTTGGGGACATCTAGTCAATGAAGAGGGAACTGCTACATTCAGAAGGACAGTCTTGGGGACATCTAGTCAATGAAGAGGCAACTGCTACATCAAGAAGGACAGTCTTGGGGACATCTAGTCAATGAAGAGGCAACTGATACATCCAGAAGGACAGTCTTGGGGACACATAGTCAATGAAGAGGCAACTGATACATCCAGAAGGACAGTCTTGGGGACATCTAGTCAATGAAGAGGCAACTGATACATCCAGAAGGACAGTCTTGGGGACATCTAGTCAATGAAGAGGCAACTGATACATCCAGAAGGACAGTCTTGGGGACATCTAGTCAATGAAGAGGCAACTGATACATCCAGAAGGACAGTCTTGGGAACATCTAGTCAATGAAGAGGCAACTGCTACATCCAGAAGGACAGTCTTGGGGACATCTGGTCAATGAAGAGGCAACTGATACATCCAGAAGGACAGTCCATGGGACATCTAGTCAATGAAAAGGCAACTGATACATCCAGAAGGACAGTCTTGGGGACATCTAGTCAATGAAGAGGCAACTGCTACATCAAGGACAGTCTTGGGGACATCTAGTCAATGAAGAGGCAACTGATACATTCAGAAGGACAGTCTTTGGGACATCTGGTCAATGAAGAGACAACTGCTACATCTAGGACAGTCTTGGGGACATCTAGTCAATGAAGAGGCAACTGCTACATCCAATAGGACAGTCTTGGGGACATCTAGTCAATGAAGAGGTAACTGCTACATTCAGAAGGACAGTCTTGGGGACATCTAGTCAGTGAAGAGGCAACTGCTACATCAAGGACAGTCTTGGGGACATCTAGTCAATGAAGAGGCAACTGATACATTCAGAAGGACAGTCTTGGGGACATCTAGTCAATGAAGAGGCAACTGCTACATCAAGGACAGTCTTGGGGACATCTAGTCAATGAAGACGCAACTGCTACATCCAGAAGGACAGTCTTGGGGACATCTAGTCAATGAAGAGGCAACTGATACATCCAGAAGGACAGTCTTGGGGACATCTAGTCAATGAAGAAGCAACTGATACATCCAGAAGGACAGTCTTGGGGACATCTAGTGAATGAAGAGTCAACTGATACATCCAGAAGGACAGTCTTGGGGACATCTAGGCAATGAAGAGGACATTGATACATCCAGAAGGACAGTCTTGGGGACATCTAGTCAATAAAGAGGCAACTGCTACATCCAGAAGGACAGTCTTGGGGACATCTAGTCAATGAAGAGGCAACTGATACATCCAGAAGGACAGTCTTGGGGACATCTAGTCTATGAAGAAGCAACTAATACATCCAGAAGGACAGTCTTGGGGACATCTAGTCAATGAAGCGGCAAGTGATACATCCAGAAGGACAGTCTTGGGGACATCTAGTCAATGAAGAGGTAACTGCTACATTCAGAAGGACAGTCTTGGGGACATCTAGTCAATGAAGGGGTAACTGCTACATTCAGAAGGACAGTCTTGGGGAAATCTAGTCAATGAAGAGGCAACTGCTACATCCAGAAGGACAGTCTTAGGGACATCTAGCCAATAACGAGGCAACTGCTACATCCAGAAGGACAGTATTGGGGACATCTAGTCAATGAAGAGGCAACTGCTACATCCAGAAGGACAGTCTTGGGGACATCTAGTCAATGAAGAGGTAACTGCTACATTCAGAAAGACAATCTTGGGGACATCTAGTCAATGAAGAGGCAACTGCTACATTCAGAAGGACAGTCTTGGGGAGATCCAGTCAATGTAGAGGCAACTGCTACATTCAGAAGGACAGTGTTGGGGATATCTAGTCAATGAAGAGGCAACTGCTACATCAAGGACCGTCTTGGGGACATCTAGTCTATGAAGACGCAACTGCTACATCCAGAAGGACAGTCTTGGGGACATCTAGTCAACGAAGAGGCCACTGCTACATTCAGAAGGACAGTCTTGGGGACATCTAGTCAATGAAGAGGCAACTGCTACATTCAGAAGGACAGTCTTGGCGACATCTAGTCAATGAAGAGGCAACTGCTACATTCAGAAGGACAGTCTTGGGGACATCTAGTCAATGAAGAGGCAACTGCTACATCCAGAAGGACAGTCTTGGGGACATCTAATCAATGAAGAGGCTACTGATACATTCAGAAAGACAGTCTTGGGGACATCTAGTCAATGAAGAGGCTACTGATACATTCAGAAGGACAGTCTTGGGGACATCTAGTCAATGAAGAGGCAACTGCTTCATTCAGAAGGACAGTCTTGGGGACATCTAGTCAATGAAGAGGCAACTGCTACATCAAGAAGGACAGTCCTGGGGACATCTAGTCAATGAAGAGGCAACTGCTACATCAAGAAGGACAGTATTGGGGACATCTAGTCAATGAAGAGGCTACTGATACATCAAGGACAGTCTTCGGGACATCTAGTCAATGAAGAGGTAACTGCTACATCCAGAAGGACAGTCTTGGGGACATCTAGTCAATGAAGAGGTAACTGCTACATCCAGAAGGACAGTCTTGGGGACATCTAGTCAATGAAGAGGCAACTGCTACATCAAGAAGGACAGTCTTGGGGACATCTAGTCAATGAAGAGGCAACTGCTACACCAGTAGGACAGTCTTGGGGACATCTAGTCAATGCTGAGGCAACTGATATATTCAGAAGGACAGTCTTGGGGACATCTAGTCAATGAAGAGGCTACTGATACATTCAGAAGGACAGTCTTGGGGACATCTAGTCAATGAAGAATCAACTGCTACATCCAGAAGGACAGTCTTGGGGACCTCTAGCCAATGCTGAGGCAACTGCTACATTCAGAAGGACAGTCTTGGGGACATCTAGTCAATGAAGAGGTAACTGCTACATCCAGAAGGACAGCCTTGGGGACATCTAGTCAATGAAGAGGTAACTGCTACATCCAGAAGGACAGTCTTGGGGACATCTAGTCAATGAAGAGGTAACTGCTAAATTCAAAAGGACAGTCTTGGGGACTTTAGTCAATGCTGAGGAAACTGCTACATCCAAAAGGACAGTCTTGGGGATATCTAGTCAATGCTGAGGCAACTGCTACATTCAGAAGGACAGTCTTGAGGACATCTAGTCAATGCTGAGGCAACTGCTACATTCAGAAGGACAGTCTTGGGGACATCTAGTCAATGAAGAGGCAACTGCTACATTCAGAAGGACAGTCTTGGGGACATTTAGTCAATGAAGAGGCAACTGATACATCCAGAAGGACAGTCTTGGGGACATCTAGTCAATGAAGAGGCAACTGCTACATCCAGAAGGACAGTCTTGGGGTCATCTAGTCAATGAAGAGGCAACTGCTACATTCAGAAGGACAGTCTTGGGGACATCTAGTCAATGAAGAGGGAACTGCTACATCCAGAAGGACAGCCTTGGGGACATCTAGTCAATGCTGAGGAACTGATACATTCAGAAGGACAGTCTTGGGGACATCTAGTCAATGAAGAGGCAACTGATACATTCAGAAGGACAGGCTTGGGGACATCTAGTCAATGAAGAAGCAACTGATACATTCAGAAGGACAGTCTTGGGGACATCTAGTGAATAAAGAAGCAACTGATACTTTCAGAAGGACAATCTTGGGGACATCTAGTCAATGAGGAGGCAACTGATACATTCAGAAGGACAGTCTTGGGGACATCTAGTCAATGAAGTGGCAATTGATACATTCAGAAGGACAATCTTGGGGACATCTAGTCAATGAAGAGGTAACTGCTACATTCAGAAGGACAATCTTGGGGACATCTAGTCAATGAAGACGCAACTGGTACTTTAAGGACAGTCCTGGGGACATCTAGTCAATGAAGAGGCAACTGATACATTCAGAAGGACAGTCTTGGGGACATCTAGTCAATGAAGAGGCACCTGCTACATCAAGGACAGTCTTGGGGACATCTAGTCAATGAAGAGGTTACTGATACATTCAGAAGGACAGTCTTGGGGACATCTAGTCAATGAAGAGGCAACTGCTACATTCAGAAGGACAGTCTTGGGAACATCTAGTCAATGCTGAGGTAACTGCTACATTCAGAAGGACAATCTTGGAGACATCTAGTCAATGAAGAGGCAACTGATACATTCAGGACAGTCTTGGGGACATCTAGTCAATGAAGAGGCAACTGCTACATCCAGAAGGACAGTCTTGGGGACATCTAGTCAATGAAGAGGTAACTGATACATTCAGAAGGACAGTCTTGGGGACATCTAGTCAATGAAGAGGCTACTGATACATTCAGACAGACAGTCTTGGGGACATCTAGTCAAAGAAGAGGCTACTGATACATTCAGAAGGACAGTCTTGGGGACATCTAGTCAATGAAGAGGCA
The DNA here is from genome assembly GCA_030765065.1 of Deroplatys truncata. NCBI lineage: Eukaryota > Metazoa > Arthropoda > Insecta > Mantodea > Mantidae > Deroplatys > Deroplatys truncata. Next base: position 3,263,942 of record CM060981.1, on the reverse strand, counting down.
ACTGCTACATTCAGAAGGACAGTCTTGGGGACATCTAGTCAATGAAGAGGCAACTGCTACATCAAGAAGGACAGTCTTGGGGACATCTAGTCAATGAAGAGGCAACTGCTACATCAAGGACAGTCTTGGGGACATCTAGTCAATGAAGAGGCTACTGATACATTCAGAAGGACAGTCTTGGGTACATCTAGTCAATGAAGAGGTAACTAATACATTCAGAAGGACAGTCTTGGGTACATCTAGTCAATGCTGGGGCAACTGCTACATTCAGAAGGACAGTCTTGGGGACATCTATTCAAAGCTGAGGCAACTGCTACATCCAAAAGGACAGTCTTGGGGACATCTAGTCAATGCTGAGGCAACTGCTACATCCAGTAGGACAGTCTTGGGGACATCTAGTCAATGAAGAGGCAACTGCTACATCCAGTAGGACAGTTTTGGGGACATCAAGTCAATGAAGAGGTAACTGATACATCCAGAAGGACAGTCTTGGGGACATCTAGTCAATGAAGAGGACACTGATACATTCAGAAGGACAGTCTTGGGGACTTCTAGTCAATGAAGAGGCAACTGATACATTCAGAAGGACAGTCTTGGGGACATCTAGTCAATGAAGACGCAACTGCTACATCCAGAAGGACAGTCTTGGGGACATCTAGTCAATGAAGAGGCAACTGATACAACCAGAAGGAAAGTCTTGGGGACATCTAGTCAATGAGGAGGCTACTGATACATTCAGAAGGACAGTCTTGGGAACATCTAGTCAATGAAGAGGCAACTGCTACATCTAGAAGGACAGTCTTGGGAACATCTAGTCAATGAAGAGGCAACTGCTACATCCAGAAGGACAGTCTTGGGGACATCTGGTCAATGAAGAGGCAACTGATACATTCAGAAGGACAGTCTTGGGGACACATAGTCAATGAAGAGGCAACTGATACATCCAGAAGGACAGTCTTGGGGACATCTAGTCAATGAAGAGGCAACTGATACATCCAGAAGGACAGTCTTGGGGACATCTAGTCAATGAAGAGGCAACTGATACATCCAGAAGGACAGTCTTGGGGACATCTAGTCAATGAAGAGGCAACTGATACATCCAGAAGGACAGTCTTGGGAACATCTAGTCAATGAAGAGGCAACTGCTACATCCAGAAGGACAGTCTTGGGGACATCTGGTCAATGAAGAGGCAACTGATACATCCAGAAGGACAGTCCATGGGACATCTAGTCAATGAAAAGGCAACTGATACATCCAGAAGGACAGTCTTGGGGACATCTAGTCAATGAAGAGGCAACTGCTACATCAAGGACAGTCTTGGGGACATCTAGTCAATGAAGAGGCAACTGATACATTCAGAAGGACAGTCTTTGGGACATCTGGTCAATGAAGAGGCAACTGCTACATCTAGGACAGTCTTGGGGACATCTAGTCAATGAAGAGGCAACTGCTACATCCAATAGGACAGTCTTGGGGACATCTAGTCAATGAAGAGGTAACTGCTACATTCAGAAGGACAGTCTTGGGGACATCTAGTCAGTGAAGAGGCAACTGCTACATCAAGGACAGTCTTGGGGACATCTAGTCAATGAAGAGGCAACTGATACATTCAGAAGGACAGTCTTGGGGACATCTAGTCAATGAAGAGGCAACTGCTACATCAAGGACAGTCTTGGGGACATCTAGTCAATGAAGAGGCAACTGCTACATCCAGAAGGACAGTCTTGGGGACATCTAGTCAATGAAGAGGCAACTGATACATCCAGAAGGACAGTCTTGGGGACATCTAGTCAATGAAGAAGCAACTGATACATCCAGAAGGACAGTCTTGGGGACATCTAGTGAATGAAGAAGCAAGTGATACATCCAGAAGGACAGTCTTGGGGACATCTAGTTAATGAAGAGGCAACTGATACATCCAGGACAGTCTTGGGGACATCTAGTGAATGAAGAGGCAACTGATACATCCAGAAGGACAGTCTTGGGGACATCTAGGCAATGAAGAGGACATTGATACATCCAGAAGGACAGTCTTGGGGACATCTAGTCAATGAAGAGGCAACTGCTACATCCAGAAGGACAGTCTTGGGGACATCTAGTCAATGAAGAGGCAACTGATACATCCAGAAGGACAGTCTTGGGGACATCTAGTCTATGAAGAAGCAACTGATACATCCAGAAGGACAGTCTTGGGGACATCTAGTCAATGAAGAGGCAAGTGATACATCCAGAAGGACAGTCTTGGGGACATCTAGTCAATGAAGAGGTAACTGCTACATTCAGAAGGACAGTCTTGGGGACATCTAGTCAATGAAGAGGTAACTGCTACATTCAGAAGGACAGTCTTGGGGAAATCTAGTCAATGAAGAGGCAACTGCTACATCCAGAAGGACAGTCTTAGGGACATCTAGCCAATAACGAGGCAACTGCTACATCCAGAAGGACAGTATTGGGGACATCTAGTCAATGAAGAGGCAACTGCTACATCCAGAAGGACAGTCTTGGGGACATCTAGTCAATGAAGAGGTAACTGCTAGATTCAGAAAGACAATCTTGGGGACATCTAGTCAATGAAGAGGCAACTGCTACATTCAGAAGGACAGTCTTGGGGAGATCCAGTCAATGTAGAGGCAACTGCTACATTCAGAAGGACAGTGTTGGGGATATCTAGTCAATGAAGAGGCAACTGCTACATCAAGGACCGTCTTGGGGACATCTAGTCTATGAAGACGCAACTGCTACATCCAGAAGGACAGTCTTGGGGACATCTAGTCAACGAAGAGGCAACTGCTACATTCAGAAGGACAGTCTTGGGGACATCTAGTCAATGAAGAGGCAACTGCTACATTCAGAAGGACAGTCTTGGCGACATCTAGTCAATGAAGAGGCAACTGCTACATTCAGAAGGACAGTCTTGGGGACATCTAGTCAATGAAGAGGCAACTGCTACATCCAGAAGGACAGTCTTGGGGACATCTAATCAATGAAGAGGCTACTGATACATTCAGAAAGACAGTCTTGGGGACATCTAGTCAATGAAGAGGCTACTGATACATTCAGAAGGACAGTCTTGGGGACATCTAGTCAATGAAGAGGCAACTGCTTCATTCAGAAGGACAGTCTTGGGGACATCTAGTCAATGAAGAGGCAACTGCTACATCAAGAAGGACAGTCCTGGGGACATCTAGTCAATGAAGAGGCAACTGCTACATCAAGAAGGACAGTATTGGGGACATCTAGTCAATGAAGAGGCTACTGATACATTCAGGACAGTCTTGGGGACATCTAGTCAATGAAGGGGCAACTGCTACATCAAGGACAGTCTTGGGGACATCTAGTCAATGAAGAGGTAACTGCTACATCCAGAATGACAG